>CM060900.1:510112845-510862845 GCA_030762935.1 Hymenopus coronatus
TGAACAACTTGTTTAAAATATATTGGATGAAAGCTGCATAATTTGATTTCTTATATCAGTGAATAACATCCATACTGGAAAATAAGGGGCAGCTGACCCTCCTGGCATAAGTAAACTTTCCATATAAGAAACAACAATAAATATTCTGTTTGTTTAATGACACTCTGTATGTGAACATTTTACTACAATCACTAAAAGGATTGAAAATTGCTTTTTAAAGCAGGTAGATGTTGAAACCTCAGAGACCCTGTAGAGGAACAACACTTAACCGTCCAGTTTTGGTTGGGGATCTATAGCCCTTTAAAGAATGGACTATTTGTATGTTTTCTGTTATACTATTTCATTAGGTAACGTGTGTCTCAAAATTACATTTGAAATATGTTCCAGCCGTTTCTGCTATTGTTTAATAAAATGAAAATTTCTCGGAATGTTCAGAAACATCTATAGCAACATTGCTGAGATCAAAGTTATAGAAGTTCCAGTAGTAATTTTTCAAAGTATTTGTAAATGAACAAATGATTGAAGGTATTGAAATTTTAGCTATTTGGATATCATAATAGCTCCGTGGTCAAAGCTGTTAAAATATCACTGCTTACAGCCTTTGTTTTAGTACTTCCAAACTAAAATTGAGAAAAGGCCAACCAAATGTCACACATCTTCAGAAGCGAAGAATAGCTTGATTGTGCGGTAGATACAAACATGAACACTAACACGTACATCCACACATGCAAACAGAGAGAGAGAGAGAGAGGCTATGCCAAACGTAATAGTCACGTGTTTTTGCTGCGTTAAAGCAGAGGTTAAACACACAGAGTGTCCTTTAGCGCTAACAATTATAATTATTTTTTTTTTTTCGCAGGCTATATAATAACGATGTTCCATTCATATACAAGGTGCTACAACGGATTCTACCTGGTTACCAACATCTCTGCTAGGAGCCGTAAGACTTCCCAAGATTTCATTTATCCTAAGTTCAGCCAGTTATGGTTCCTGATTTAAGCTTAGGTTTGTAAGCAACGTGCCCAAAACTGGAATAGTTTGAACTTCAGGTACACTACTAAATCGAAACATTATAACAACACATTTTTAAAGGTTTATTGAAGTTGAGGTTGAAGCATTTTCACGTCAGTTTAAAATGATTGTTCATGATCCAGTAAATTCCTTTACCTGATTTACCATGTTCGTTGAAAATTGCTCACATCTATAGGTTTTGTTAGTGTAGTAGCTGCCTGTAAAAACTAGATGGCAGGATGATCTCTTTCTACATGTAAATCTCCTTATATGTCTTGCATTCGATGTGTAAAACCATGTGAAATATCTCGTGGCAAACGCCTTCCAGAAGATAGGCTTAGATCCGAAAACATGACTGTTTTCTCCCACCAATGCTATTATTATTTTATAAAACATTTAGATGTAAACCTTCAGTGATATTGCGGTTTTCGAAACAAGACGGCAAGTATTACAACGCTAAAAATGATTAAGCGGTCCACAGAGCTTAAAACTACCTGACATTCGTCTTCTCAGTATAAGGGCAAAACCCCCCCAAAAAAAAGCCTTATCCGGCTAACTCACCCTAAGCGAGATTGGAAATTGCGATCTGTTGAATGTGAAGCAGACACGTTACAGCCAAACCACCCAGGCGGGTTTTGTAAGTCTTTTGGCTGCATGTTAACACGATATGGCAGAATGTTCCTTTTACACTCGTAAAGCTCCCCAAATGTCTTGCATCTGGTGTGTAGGGTCATATGAAATATACCGCGGCGAACGCATTTCAGAAGGTAAGCTTAGATCTCAAAATGTGACACTGTTTTCTTTACCACCATTGCAATTAATACCTTACAAAGCATTCAAATATGAAAATTCAGTTGTATTACAGCATCCCAAAGACGACGGATAGTATTGTAACGGTGTTAGACACAAAAATAGCCACAGTGGACTTTGTAAATGGCTCACAACATTCAACTTTATTAGTTATGTACCTTCTAACACTAGATGCCGGCACCTTCAGTCGCTTACTCACTGGCAGGCGGTGTATTGCTATACTGCAATCAGTCATTGTTGGCGAACGTCTTTTAGTAAAGTTAGCCTTTAACTCAAGAGATGGCTCTACCAGTATAATTTAAATGTATGTTTCTGTATTCACTATTTATTTATATAATAGTTTTAAAAACTAACGTATTATAAAGACAGACCTACATAACTTATTCACAGCATCAGGATAAAGATTGCATTCTGTTATTCCTAATATACAGTGAATAACACCGAAACTCTGAGTGCTTTGACTAACTAGAGTCAACAATTTACAATTAAAACCGTGGAGTTTTTAGCCCTACATGGGGACTTCAGGTTTGTCGTACAGTGTTATGTATCACAAACCTGAGAGTCTCCTTAAAATAACATTCATGAGATAACCGAGCATTTTCGCTAATCGTTTGATTAGCGGTAATGTTATATAACAAGAACGCTCTCATTCGCTTATATTTTTGCGAAATGAAATTTATACGTTTATCTCAAGCATGCGTCTAATGTCAATTAAAACCGGCTTTTCCCTCTCATAATCAATATTTGTTGGAAATCAAGTAGGATAAATGTTTAGATATTAATGGTCTATAATAATATCTAAAATTTGACACCTTAATAAAGCAAGTCTTCCTAAAGTTAGTACAAAACTTGTGAATTCTGAAGTTTCAGATGCATATTGGTTGCAAACGAATTTCCAGTGAAGCCTTTGATTTCTTACTCGTACTTTCCTTTACCTAATTTTGATACGGGCCCACTTACAGATGGTGCGTTAATTGGTATTTCGATTAACTTGATACGTTTCTGATACTGTGCGTATTGCTATAATTGAATATTTTACATAGTATTTCTACCTTACATGTAGCGCATCCACATTTTATTTGGTTACCTGGAAATGTTCTTAATAGTCCCTTAAATGTAGGAAGCCTTAACCTCTGATCCTGAATTTATTCTGTCTTGAAACTTTCTCGCCCTCTTTTTCCGGCGATAAGTCACTATGAATTTTCCTGTTTTCTTTAAATGTACGTGGGCTTCCGTAACATTTCTAGCTAAAACTTACGTTTCTAGTTAGATGTTAGTATTCCTTAATATGTTATGTAGATATACTTTCAACGCAAGTAACAAAGAACAAAACTTTTATTTGTTAAGCAAGATTGAGGGTTAAGTTATTATTACAATCAGTAAAACGATTGAAAATTGTTTTTATAGCGAATCGTTTCTGAATATTTGGGTGCCTAAAGAGAATGAGCATTTAACCGTTCTCCGCTGGTTCGAGCTGTACAGTAATTAAAATGTGGGACAATTCAGCTACTTTTCTAGCACAATATTTAGAAAGCAACGAGTTTCACAAAATTACATTTTACAAAGTGGTCTACGCGTCTTTGCCATATTATACATAAGGTTAAAATGTCCTAGTATGTGCACAAACCTGTATTGCAACATTGCATAAAACATAATTATCGTAATTCCAGTAATAACTTTTCAAAAGTATGATTTTTGAGCATGTGGTTAAAGGTTTAAATAATGATAATAACTCAGTAAAGAAGCTTTTGAGATATCACTGTTTAAAGCCTCTGTTTGTGTAGTCCAAAGCTCAATTATTAACAACGCGAATCAAATTTCATAATCTTAGAGACCCGTTAAATATACGCGTTTTGTTTGTCTAACATACAGCTTTTAATAGAAAAAGGTTCCATTACCATGTCAAATTTTATATATCGGACAGGTTATGTTGCAAAATAAAGCCGACGTTACATGGGATTCCATCCAGTTTCCAAAACCTGTGCTGGGAACAGCAAGACTTTCCACTAGTTCAGCTATTTAAAGAGCAAATATTTACTGTTGTTCAGTTATCCTTAGGTTTGCAAGCAAAGTGCCCAAAACTAGAACGTTTTCAACTTCTGGTCCATTTTAAAAATCGAAGCAGTACGTAACACATCTTAGAGGTATAACGAAGTTGTTTGGAAAATTGGCCAGTTAGTTTAAAATGATTGTATATGACACAGTAATTTCCTTTACCTGCTTTACCATATTAGATGAAAATCGATCACAAAATGCAGTGGTTTTATTTGTTTTGGGGGAGGGGACCAAATGTTCTTTAACCTGAACTTCAGGTCCACTACTAAATCGAAACACTATAACAACACATCTTTAAAGGCTCATTGAACTTGAGTTTTGAATATTTGCCCGTTAGTTTCAAATGATTCCTAATGATCCAGTAAATTTCTTTACCTGATTTATCATGTTCGCTGTAAATTGCTCACAATTTCAGCTTTTATTTGTATTGTTGGTGCCTGTAAAAACTAGATGGCAGGATGTTCTGTTTTTAAATCTAAATCTGCTTATATGTCTTGCATTCGATGTGGCAGATCATGTGATATATCTCGCGGTAAACTTAGATCCCAAAACATGAATGTTTTCCCTCACCAATGCAATAATTATTTTATAAAACATTAGGATGTAAACCTTAGGTGATATTTCAGCATTAAAAAAAGACTGCAAATATTACAACGCTATGCAACACAAAAATAGCCATCGAAAAGACTCGTAGCAAGCAGCCTTGTTGGTGACGTGGCTTGTTACCGGATGGCAGAACTTTTAACCCTGTCTTAATCTGGCATCCGCTGCAGTGGTTTCATGTGGCTGCATTATCGGCAAATGCGTTTTAGAAAAGATCAAGAGATGGATCTAACAGTATAATTTAAATGTATATTTCTGTATTCGGAATTTATTTATCTATTTATTTATCTACTTATTTATTTATTTAGTAGTTTTAAAGATTAACGTATTATAAATAGAGACCTGCATAACTTATTTACAAACATGGTGGATGAAATTGCATTCCTATATTCCTTATATACAGTGAATACCATCGAAACTCTTGAGTGCTTTGACCAACTGGAGTCAGCAATTTACAATTAAAATCTTGGGGTTTTCATTCCTACATGGGACTCTCAGGTTTTTGGTACAGTTTTAGTAATTACAACTCTGATAGTCCCCATAAAATAACAACCATTAAGCAACCGAGCAATTTCGAATATTATTTGATAAACGGTAAACGGTATTTTTCCGGCGAAAACTTACCAGGAATTATTCTGTTCTTTTTAGGAGTGCAGGGCTTTTCCTTAATGTTTCTAACTAAAACTTTATTGCATAGTTATATGCTGGAATTTACTAATATTTTCTATATAAACTCTCACTGTGTGATATTAAGGACAAACCTTTTGTTTATTCTTTGACACTGGGAGTTGAATTTTTTTAATCAGTAAAAGATTGAAAATTGTTATTTGATCGAAAAAGGTTAGAGAAAAATTCAGGTGTGTGTAGAAAAGGAGCATATAACCGAACATCGCTTGATTCTGACTCTACAAACACTTAAACAGAGAAGAATTTGCCTAGCATAGTTTAAATAAAACAAGGTGCTTTTCAAAGCTCCATTTTTGAAATGCTCTCTGCGTCTGTGATTTTGTTTACTTAAAACTAATATGTACTAGAAAATGCAAAAGTATGTATTGCAACATGGCAGATATCTAGGTAATCGTAATACTAGAGGTAATGTTTCAAAAATATATATGTTCATGAACATCTATTTAGCATCTGTTTACAATGATAGCAACTAAGTAAACGTTTGCATTGCAATATCACTGTTTAAACCCTAATCTCTATGGTTCAAAACTTCAATTGAGAAAATGTCAACCAAGTTTCACGAATTTTGAGGCACGTTTTATATAAATCCCTATACGAGATAAAATGGTCACTTGTTTTGCTGTTATAAAGTAGAGCTTTTAACAAAAATTAGCTATCTTAATATGTCAAACTACATGTTGCAACGGTTATATAATAACAATGTTCCATAAATAAAGGAGGCCTAACAACCAATTCGTTCCAAGTTCCAACACCTCCGCTGCGAGCAGAAAGAGTTTTCACAAACTCAGCTAACCTAAAACCAGCCATTTACTCTTCCTGGTTTATGCTTAGGTGTGAAAGCAAAATGCCCAAACCTTGTATAGTTTCAACCTCTGGTCCACTACCAAATCGGGAACACCATAGCAAAACACCTTTTAAGGTCTATTGAACTTCAGTTTGGAATATTTTACCGTCATATTATCATGATCCAGTAAATTCCTGTACCTGCTCACCACGTTTGCAGAAAGTTGACCACACCATGCATTTTGTTAGTCTTTTTTTTTTTTTTATTTTTTTTTATTTTTTGTGCTAAATGTCCTTAATCTGTTCAGTCATGTGGGACGATGAGTGATAATGTTGAAATGATTAAGCGGTCCACAGAGCTTAAAACTAATTAAAATTCGTCTTCTCAGTATGAGGGGAAAACCCCGAGAAAAATCTTATCCGGGTAACTCACCCTAAGCGAGATTGGAAATCGCAATCTGTTGAATGTGAGGCCACACTTAGTCTTTTGGCTGCATGTTAACACGGTATGGCAGAATGCTCCCTTTATACTCGTAAAGCTCCCCAAATGTCTTGAATCTGGTGTGTAGGGTCATATGAAGTATTCCACGGCGAACGCGTTTCAGAAGGTAAGCTTAGATCTCAAAAGGCGGCACTGTTTTCTTTCCCACCAATGCAATTAATATCTTACAAAGCATTCAAATATAAAAATTCAGTTGTATTATAGCATTCGAAGACGACATATAATATTGCAACGCTATGCGACACAAAAATAGCAACCGTGGATTTTGAAAATGGCTCACAACATTCAACTTTATTAGTTATGAACCTTCTAACACTAAATGCGGGCACCTGCCGTCGCTTACTCACTGGCATGCTGTGTATTGCTTCATATCAGTCATTGTTGTTGAACGCCTTTTAGAAAAGTTAGCCCTTAGCTCAAGAGATGGCTCTACCAGTATAATTTAAATGTATGTTTCTGTATTCACTATTTATTTATTTATTTAATAGTTTTAAAAACTAACGCATTATAAAGAGAGACCTACATAACTTATTTACAACATGCTGGATGAAAATTGCATTCCGTTATTCCTTATTTAAAGTGAATAACACTGAAACTCTGAGGGCATTGACAAACTAG
Organism: Hymenopus coronatus; assembly: GCA_030762935.1. NCBI lineage: Eukaryota > Metazoa > Arthropoda > Insecta > Mantodea > Hymenopodidae > Hymenopus > Hymenopus coronatus. The sequence goes on from CM060900.1 coordinate 510,119,915, forward strand.
AGTCAACAATTTACAATTAAAACCTTAGAGTTTTCAGCCCTACATGAGGCCTCCAGGCGTATCTTACAGTGTAATGTATTATATGCCTGAAGGCCTCTTTGAAATAACAATCATTAGATAACCGAGCATTTTCGCTAATCGTTTGATTAACGGTAATGTTATATAGCAAGAAGGCTCTCATTCGCTTATATTTGTGCGAAATGAAATTCATACGTTTATCTCAAACATGCGTCTAATGTCAATTAAAACCTGATTTTCCCTCTCATGATCAATATTTGTTGGAAATCAAATAGGATAAATGTTTAGATATTGATGGTCTATAGTAACATCTAAAATTCGACACCTTAATAAATTAGTCTTCCTAATCTTAGTACAAAACTTGTGAATTCTCATGTTTGAGATGCATATTGGTTGCAAACGAATTTGCGGTGAATCCTTTAGCTGTCTTGTTCTTCCTACTTTCCATTGTATGACACGGATCCACTTATAGATGGTGCGTTAATTGGTGTTTCGATTAACCGGACACAATTTTGATACTGTGCCTATTGCTACAATTGAATACTTTTCCATAGTAGTTCTACTTTACATGTAGCACATCTACATTTAATTTGGTTTCCTGGAAATTTTCTTAAGCGTCTCTAAGTTATTATTACAACCATAAAACCATTTAAAATTGCTTTTTATAGCAAATCGTTTCTGAAACATTTGGGTGTCAATAGAGAATGAGCATTTAACCGTCCTCCGCTGGTCTACGCGTCTTTGCCATATTTTACATAAGATTAAAGTGTCCTAGTATGTGCACAAACCTGTATTGCAACATTGCATAAAACATAAATTCGTATTACCAGTAGTAACTTTTCAAAAGTATGATTTTGTGAACATATGATTAGAGGTTTAAAAAATGATAATAACTCAGTAAATAAGCTTTTTAAATATCACTGTTTAAATCCTCTGTAAGTGAAGTTCAATGCTCAATTATGAACAACGCGAACCAAATTTCACAATCTTAGAGACCCATTATATATACGTGTTTACTTGGTCTAAAGTAGAGCTTTCAACAGAAAGAGTATCCATTAACGTGTCAAATGTTACATATCGGACAGGTTATGTTGCAAAATAAAGCGGACGTTACATGGGATTCCATCCAGTTTCCAACATCTGTGCTGGGACCCATAAGACTTTCCACTAGTTCAGCTATTCCAAGAGCAACAATTTACTGTTTTTCATTTATCCTTAGGTTTGTAAGCAAAGTGCCCAAACCTAGACCGTTTTCAACTTCTGGTCCACTTCTAAATCGAAACACAACATATCTTAGAGGTATAATGAAGTTGAATTTGCAATATTGGCCATCTTAGTTTAAAATGATTGTATATGATACAGTAAATTCCTTTACCTGCCGAGTTTGTTGAAAATATATCACAGCATGCATTGGTCTTATTATATATATATATATTTTTTTTTTTTTTTAGTTGGGGGCTCTAAGTGTACCTGAACCTGGCTTGTCATGCCGGCCGGTGAATGATCTTCCTGAAATGGTTCTCATATGATCTATAGTTCAATGGAGCTTAAAGTTGCTTGACATTCGTCTTCTAGGGATGAGAGAGAACACCGAAAATAACCTAATCCGAGAGTGACTCAATACAAGCGATATTCGAACCCGCAATCTATTGAATGTGAGGCAGACACTCTATAACCATACTACGCCGGTGGGCTTTGTTAGTGTTGTTGCTGCATGTTAACACCAGATAGCAGAATGTTCTGTTTCTATTCTACTCAAAGAAACTTCCCTAAATGTTTTCCCTTCGATGTGTAGCGTCATTTGAAATATCTCATGGCAAACGCTTCTCAGAATTTAAACTTAGATCTCAAAAGTGGCACTGTTTTCTCTCCCAGCAATGCAATTATTATTTTGTAAAACATTCACATACAAAATGTTACCGGTATTGAAGCATTCGAAAGACGACGGAAAATATTACAACGCTATATGATACAAAAATTGAAAATGACTCACAACATGTGCATCTTTGTTAGTTATGTAGCTTGTAACACTAGATCGCGGGACCTGCAATTTTTCCCTTTAAATCTTTTCATACTCCCTGGCATCCAGTGTATTGGTTCATATGCCGTGTTTGTCAGCGAACGCCTTTGAGAAAAGTAAGACTATAGCTCCAGAAATGGCACGGATAATATAATTATATATATATATATTTAATTTCTCTAATGATATTTTACTTATTTAATTGTTTTCAAAACTAACATATTTTAAGTAAAGACAGAAATAACTTGTTTACAAATATACTGGATGAAGGCTGCATAATTTGATTTCTTATATCAGTGAATAACATCCATACTATGACTGCTTTGTGCAGCTAGAGTCAACAATTTACAAATAAGACCTTCTTACTTGAAGTGCCATATTGGACTTAAAGGTCTGCCTTACAGTATTTGTTATTGCACACCTAACGGTCCCCATTAAATAAGCCATGAAATAACTCAGCATTTTCGAGTATCATTTGATAAACGCTAATGTTCTTAAGCAGCAAATGTTTTCATTCGTAAGTAGTGTTGCGAAATGCTCTATCTATGGTTTGTCTAAATCATCTAGTGTCAATACAAGCGGATGTTCCATCACACATTCAGTATTTGCTAGAAATCAAATAATATGAATATGTAGACCTTACGGGTATATGAAATTACCATCTAAAATACGACTCTTTAATAAAGAATGACATCCCAGGCTTATTTTATTGCACCTTAATTCTGAAGTTTCAGATTCACATGTGCGATATGTATGCTTGTGTTTAATGTTTTAGTTGATTTGTTACTCGGCTTTCCATAACTTTTAGGTACGTATCCACTGATAGATTGTGCGATAATTGAGGTTTTGGTGAGCTTGATAAGTTTCTGGTATTTAGCTTATTAATATAAGTGTATATTACCGTATAATAGTTCAACCTTACATGGAGCACATCCACATTTGAGCTGATTCCCTGGAAATTTTCTTAAGCTTTGATTAAATGTACTATGACTTCACAATTGGTTCTGACTTGACTTGTACCTTATAGCGTTTTCGCCATCTTTTTCCGGCGATTATTCATCACGAATGCTCCTGTTGTTGTTAGGAGTACATTGTTTGTCCTTAATTTTTCTAGCTACGACCTATTTTTCCATACAGAGATGTTGGTATTCCCTAATATATTATACCAGGTTAGTCAGTCGCCCCTTAGTTTATTGGAAGGTAGGTCACCCATCAAATTGAATGTGCGCTGAAGTCCTGTTTAGGGTATAATTAAACGTACTGCTTGATGTTCTTACAGAGAGGAGTGTTCAAAACTCAGAGAAACTGCAGTTTAAGGGACATAAGTTACTGCTCGCTAAAGTATACCTCAAAAGCATACGACTTGTTTACTGACAGTGAATTCCGGTTTCTGGGCGATTTTACAAACATTTTATTGGAGTATGCATAGCAACGTAATTTAGTAAACGCCTCGGAAAAATGATTCTATCAAACCATTTCACTATCAGAGTCACCTAAAAATAAAATAGCAAAAGCATGTGCTTAGAGCAGGGGTTGGCTGCCAAAGTTAGGAAAACATTAAGGACATCCCTCATCTGCCATGGACTCGTATAATCAAATCGAGCATATTATGAAACAAAGCTTTAGTTCGATGTTTGCGTGAACTACGTCTATGTACCTCAAATAAAATGCCTAATAGCTTTTGCCATTTAAGTAATAATATTAAAACGCCCAGCAATGGTTTCAAATGGTCTAAAAATGCCAAATCAAGCATGAAAACTGGAGGGTGGTAATGGAATAGCACCTGGCATACATGTCGTACTATTGAACGCGGAACGTGCGTTCACTCAAGGCACGAAATAGCTGAATAGTATTATGAGGTATCCTGTGCGCTAACCCCCAGTGACACATGTTCGAGTCTTAGCATTGAACATATTTTGTATTGCTCATCAAACTTGGATACCAAATTTAAAGTAATTTATTTTTGAAGTCTCTGTGAGTTCAGGACACTATAAGTTAAATCGTTATTGGTTGGCTGCAATTTAAAATGAGTAGAATAATTATAGTGACGTCTGCACCATTGGACTGGCATAATACAATGTGCTATGAGTGCAGACCTCTTCATTCTCCACACCTATGCTGTCACAAGATATTTTGTGCCAGTATTTCACTATATATTCGACAGACCAGTACGTAGATATACTTTTGATCTACGACGAAGCCAGAATAAATGCACAAGCGGATCAACATCTATACCGGGAAAGACATACTAATAGACAACAACCAACAGCAAACGCCTTCCGGAATATTGAAAGACATGTGCATGTAACAGCGTCACTTGCGAAAATGCCTCCTGTTAATCACGCCTCAGCAACATCGTTTGTTATTGCAGAAACTGTTTCAAACGCCATGCATGACAGTTCGCATTCTAGTATACGGGCTGTAGCTCAAGAGGTATATATCAGCCAGTTGTGCGATTATGGAACACTAATAAGTTTCATTGTTATCTTTTGCACCTACACCAAACATTTCACGGGATAGATTTGAAAGCTAGAGTTACCTTTGGTGAATGTTTGCTGGAGCGAGTAACAATTGATGTAGGATTCGCATTCAGGGTCCTGGTTTCTGACGAATCGGGTTTGAACAACAATAGAACCGTAAATCGCCACAATATGCACCTTAAGCAGCTTTCCAAGAGCTGTGGGGTGTGATTGTCTGATGTGGAATCTTCGGAGACCACCTTGTTGGACCATTATTCTCCGAGGGCATCTAACAGGAGCACGCTACCTGGAATTTCTCCTTAATGAGCTACCCTTATTATTAGAGAAATTGTCACGACGATGTGGTTAAAACACGATGGCGCTCCTCCGCATCGGTCGAGAATCGTCTGCAATAATTTGAATGCTGCACATTCAGGTCATTGGATTGGAAGACGAGGAGCAGTCTCTTGACCTACCAGGCAACCTGCTCTGAAATCCCTTGGCGTCTTCTTGTTCTTCTTCTTTTGGGGATATTTAAAAGAACGCGTTTATGCAGAGGAGCTAGACAAACCAAATACCAACGTGTAATAGTGGCCTGTAGATTTGTGCAACCCACCATTCTACACCGAGTGAGAGACTGCATTCAGCAGCGTGCCTAGATGTGGTTTACCCAAGTAGGTCACCAGTTCGAGCACTTTCTTCGTTAGAGTAGTCGTATTCCAGGAATAGAAAAAGGGTCATTCCAGCGCCACAAATCATACCAATACGAAACGATGTTCCTAATGACGCAATAACAACCAAGTCTCCAGTTTTTTATAACTTCCATGTTCAAATCTGATAATATATAATTCTCTTGTTTATCTGTATTCAAATGTGTACTTTGGTATAACTGATCCTTAGTTCAGATGCGACTACCTATAGGTATATTTAAACAGTTGCCTACTTTTACACCACCAATAAAGAAACATCAAACAATACCATAAAACATAAATAAAACAATTAATATGAAAATAATAATCGATTTCAGATTAATAATTGCAATTTGTCAATATTACACGGTAAAACCAAGTAGTAAATAATGGGGATTCGAGCCATGTTCAGAGCAAACTGATCACTTCTGTGGTCGATGTTTTCATGTTGGAAAATATAATGCGCATTGCATAAAACTCAAGGGGCAGCTGACTCTCCTGGCATAAGTAAATTTTCACTTTAAGAAAAAACAATAAATATTCTGTTTGTTTAATGACACTCTGTATGTAAAGTTTTACTACAATCACTAAAATGATTGCAAGTTGCTTTTTAATGCAGGTAGATGTTGAAAACTCAGAGGCCGTGCAGAGAAACAACACTTAACCGTCCAATTTTGGTTGTGAATTTATAGTCCTTTAAAGACTGGACGATTTGTATATTTTCTATTATGCTGTTTCAAAACACAACATGCTTCTCAAAATTACATTTGAAATATGTTCCAGCCGTTTCTGCTGTTGTTTAATTAAATAAAAATTACTCAGAATGTGTAGAAACATCTATAGCAACATTGCCGATATCAAAGTTATACAAGTTCCAGTAGTAATTTTTGAAAATATTTGTAAATGAACAAATGATTAAATGTATTGAAGTTTAGCGTTTTGGAAATCGTAATAGCTCAGTTGTCAAAGCTGTTAAAATATCACTACTTACAGCCTTTGTTTTTGTACTTACAAACTAAAATTGAGAAAAGGCCAACCAAATGTCACACATCTTCAGAAGCGAAGAATATATTGATTGTGCAGTAGATACAAACATGAACACTAACACGTACATCCACACATGCAAACAGAGAGAGAGAGAGGCTATGCCAAACGTAATAGTCACGTGTTTTTGCTGCCTTAAAGCAGAGGTAAAACACAAAGAGTATCCTTTAGCGCTAACAAATATATATATATATATATATATATATATATATATATATATATATATATAGAGAGAGAGAGAGAGAGAGAGAGAGAGAGATTTTGTATGTAAAGTGCCCAAACTGGATTAGTTTGAACTTCAGGTACACTACTAAATCGAAACACTATATCAACACATCTTTACAGGTTTACTAAAGTTGAGGTTGGAATATTTACACGTTAGTTTAAAATGATTGTTCATGATCCAGTAAATTCCTTTACCTGATTTACCATGTTCGTCGAAAGTAGGTTTTGTTAGTGTAGTAGCTGCCTGTAAAACCTAGATGGCAGGATGATCTCTTTCTACATGCAAATCTCCTTATATGTCTTGCATTCGATGTGTAACACCATGTGAAATATCTCGCGGCGAACGCATTTCAGCAGGTAAGCTTAGATCTCAAAAGGTGGTACTGCTTTCTTTCCCATCACTGCAATTAATATCTTACAAAGCATTCAAATATGAAAATTCACTTGTATTACAGCTTTCGAAAGACAACGGATAATATTGCTACGCTATGCGACACAAAAATAGCAACCGTGGACTTTGTAAATGGCTCACAACATTCAAAATTATTAGTTAGGTAGCTTCTAACACTAGATGCCGGCACCTTCAGTCGCTTACTCACTGGCATGCGGTGTATTGCTATACTGCAATCAGTCATTGTTGGCGAACGTCTTTTAGAAAAGTTAGCCTTTAACTCAAGAGATGGCTCTACCAGTATAATTTAAATGTTTGTTTCTGTATTCATTATTTATTTATTTAATAGTTTTAAAAACTAACGCATTATAAAGAGAGCGCTATATTACTTATTTACAACACGCTGGATGAAAATTGCTCTCTGTTATTCCTTATATACAGTGAATAACATCGAAACTCTGAGTGGTTTGACCAACTAGAGTCAAGAATTTGCAATTAAAACCGTGGAATTTTCAGCCCTACATGGGGACTTCAGGTTTGTCGTACAGTGATATGTATCACAAACCTGAGAGTATCCTTAAAATAACATTCATGAGATAACCGAGCATTTTCGCTAATCGTTTGATTAGCGGTAATGTTATATAGCAAGAACGCTCTCATTCGCTTATATTTGTGCGACATGAAATTCATACGTTTATCTCAAACATGCGTCTAATGTCAATTAAAACCGGCTTTTCCCTCTCATGATCAATATTTGTTGGAAATCAAATAGGATAAATGTTTAGATATGGATAACATCTAAAATTTGACACCTTAATAAATCAAGTCTTCCTAATCTTTGTACAAAACCTGTGAATTCTCAAGTTTCAGATGCATATTGGTTGCAAACGAATTTCCGGTGAATGCTTTGATTTCTTATTCCTACTTTCCTTTACCTCATTTTGATACGGCCCCACTTATAGATGGTGCGTTAATTGGTGTTTCTATTTACTTGATACGCTTCTGATACTGTGCCTATTGCTATAATTGAATATTTTACATAGTATTTCTACCTTACATGTAGCGCATCCACATTTCATTTGGTTACCTGGAAATTTTCTTAATAGTCCCTTAAATGTAGGATGTCTTCTGATCCTGAATTTATTCTGACTTGAAACTTTCTCTCCCTCTTCTTCCGGCGATAAGTAACTAGGAATTTTCCTGTTCTCTTTAAAAGTACGTGGACTTCCGTAATATTTCTAGCTAAAACTTACGTTTCTAGTCAGATGTAAGTATTCCTTAAAATGTTATGTAGATATACTTTAAACGCAAGAAACATAGAACCAAACTTTTATTTGTTAAGCAAAATTGAGGGTTAAGTTATTATTACAATCAGTAAAACGATTGAAAATTGCTTTTTATAGCAAATCGTTTCTGAAATATTTGGGTGCCTAAAGAGAATGAGCATTTAACCGTTCTCCGCTGGTTCGAGCTGTACAGTAATTAAAATGTGGGACAATTCAACTACTTTTCTAGCACAATATTTAGAAAGCAACGAGTTTCACAAAATTACAATTACAAGTGGTCTACGCGTCTTTGCCATATTATACATAAGATTAAAATGTCCTAGTATGTGCACGAACCTGTATTGCAACATTGCATAAAACATAATTATCGCAATTCCAGTAGTAACTTTTCAAAAGTATGATTTTTGAGCATGTGGTTAAAGGTTTAAATAATGATAATAACTCAGTAAATAAGCTTTTGAGAATATCACTGTTTAAAGCCTCTGCTTGTGTAGTTCAAAGCTCAATTATGAACAACGCGAACCAAATTTCATAATCTTAGAGACCCGTTACATATACGGGTTTTGTTAGTCTAAAGTACAGCTTTTAACAGAAAAAGGTTCCATTACCATGTCAAGTTTTATATTTCGGACAGGTTATGTTGCAAAGTAAAGCCTACGTTACATGGGATTCCATTCAGTTTCCAAAACCTGTGCTGAGAACAGCAAGATTTTCCACTAGTTCAGCTATTCCAAGAGCAAATATTTACTGTTGTTCATTTATCCTTAGGTTTGCAAGCAAAGTGCCCAAAACTAGAACGTTTTCAACTTCTGGTCCATTTATAAATCGAAGCACTACGTAATACATCTTAGAGGTATAACGATGTTGTTTGGGAAATTGGCCAGTTAGTTTAAAATGATTGTATATGACACAGTAATTTCCTTTACCTGCTTTAACGTATTAGATGAAAATCGACCACAAAATGCAGTGTTTTTATTTGTTTTGGGGGAGGGGACCAAATGTTGTTTAACCTGAACTTCAGGTCCACTACTAAATCGAAACACTATAACAACACATATTTAAAGGTTCATTGAACTTGAGTTTTGAATATTTGCCCGTTAGATTCAAATGATTCCTAATGATCCAGTAAATTTCTTTACCTGCTTTATCATGTTCGTTGTAAATTGCTCACAATTTTAGCTTTTGTTAGTATTGTTGGTGTCTGTAAAAACTAGATAGCAGGATGTTCTGTTTTTATATCTAAATCTGCTTACATGTCTTGCATTCCATGTGTCAGATCATGTGATATAACTCGCGGTAAGCTTAGATCCCAAAACATGAATGTTTTCTCTCACCAATGCAATAATTATTTTATAAAACATTAGGATGTAAACCTTCAGTGATATTTCAGCATTAAAAAAAGACGGCAAATATTACAACGCTGTTCAACACAAAAATAGCCATTGAAAAGACTCGTAGCAAGCAGCCTTGTTGGTGATGTGGCTTGTTACCGGATGGCAGAACTTTTAACCCTGTCTTAATCTGGCATCCGCTGTAGTGGTTTCATGTGGCTGCATTATCGGCAAATGCGTTTTAGAAAAGAAGGCTTGTAGATCAAGAGATGGCTCTAACAGTAAAATTTAAACTATATATTTCTGTATTCACAATTTATTTATCTATTTATTTGTTTATTTATTAGTCTTAAAGACTAAAGTATTATAAATAGAGACTTGCAGAACTTATTTAAAAACATGGTGGATGAAATTGCATTCCTATATTCCTTATATATAGTGAATACCATCGAAACTTTGAGTACTTTGACCAACTAGAGTCAGCAATTTACAATTAAAACCTTGGAATTTTCATTCCTACATGTGACTCTCAGGTTTTTGGTACAGTGTTAGTAATTACAACTCTGATAGTCCCCTTAAAATAACAACCATTAAGCAACCGAGCAATTTCGAATATTATTTGACAAACGATAAACGGTATTTTTCCGGCGAAAACTTACCAGGAATTTTTCTGTTCTTTTTAGGAGTGCAGGACTTTTTCCTTAATGTTTCTAACTAAAACTTTATTCCATTGTTATATGCTGGAATTTACAAATATTTCTCTATATAGACGCTCACTGTGTGATATCAAGGACAAACCTTTGGTTTGTTCTTTGACACTGGGGGTTGAATTTTTTTAATCAGTAAAACGATTGAAAATTGATATTTGATCGCAAAAGGTTGCTGAAACATTCAGGCGTGTGCAGAAAAGGAGCATATAACCAAACATCGCTTGATTCTGACTCTACAACCACTTAAACAAAGAAGAATTTGCCTAGAATAGTTTAAATAAAACGAGGTGATTGGAAATCGCAATCTGTTGAATGTGAGGCCGGCGCGCTACAGCCACACTACCAAGGCGGGCTTTCTTAGTCTTTTGGTTGCATGTTAACACGGTATGGCAGAATGCTCCTTTTATACTCGTAAAGCTCCCCAAATGTCTTGCATCTGGCGTGTAGGGTCATATGAAATATTCCGTGGCGAATGCATTTCAGCAGGTAAGCTTAGATGTCAAAAGATGGCACTGTTTTCTTTCGCGCCAATGCAATTAATATCTTACAAAGCTTTCAAATATAAAAATTGAGTTGTATTACAGCTTTCAAAAGACGACGGATAATATTGCAACGCTATGCGACACAAAAATTTCAAACGTGGACTTTGAAAATGGCTCCTTACATTCAACTTTATTAGTTATGAAACTTCAAACACTCGATGGCGGCTCCTTCCTTCGCTTACTCACTGGCAGGCGGTGTATTGCTTCATATCAGTCATTGTCGGCGAACGCCTTTCGGAAAAGTTAGCCTTTAGCTCAAGAGATGGCTCTAACAGTATCATTTAAATGTACATTTCTATATACCCATTTATTTATTTATTTAATAGTTTTAAAATCCAACGTATTATAAAGAGAGACCTACATTACTTATTTACACCATGCTGGATGAAAATTGCATTCCGTTATTCCTGATATACAGTGAATAATATCGGAACTCTGAGTGGTGTGACGAACTAGATTCAACAATTTACAGTTAAAACCTTCGAGTTTTCAGTCTTACATTGGCACTTTCACGTACCTCGTACAGTGTTTTGTATGAGGTGCGTGAAAGTTCCCTAAAATAACAATCATGAGATAATCAAGCATTTTCGCTAATCGTTTGATAAACGGTAATGTTCCGTAGCAAAGAATGTTATCATTCGTAAATAGTATTGCGAAATGCCTTATCCATACCTAGTCCCAGAAACTCAAGTAATGTCAAATACATTCTGCTTTTCTTTCACGCACTGAATATGTGCTTTAAATCAAATAAGAGAAATGTTGGGATATTTCTTGTCTATAAAGCTATCTAAAATGTGACATCTTAATAAAATATGACTTCACAAACTATTTACAAAATGTTTGAATTCTAAAGGTTCTGATGCATAATGCGTTGAATCCTTGAGTTTTTTGCGCACTTTCCTTTATATCATTTAGATACGTATCGACTTATAGATGGTGCGTTAATTGAGTTTTGACTAACTTCATACGTTTCTCATATTGAGCAGATTGGTGAAACTGATTATTGCCACATAGAATTTCAACTTTACATGGAGCACGTCGAAATTTGAACAGGTTTTCTGAAAATTGCCTTAAGCATCGCTTAGAAGTAGGATGACTTAAAACGATTACTCCTGAATGTTTTCTATCCTTAGTTTCTCGCTCACTTTTTCCGGCGATAGCTTACCAGAAATTTTCTTGGTCGATTTAGGAGTACATTGTTTGTCCCTAATTTTTCTGGCTAAAACTTTCATTACATAGTGATATTTTGGTATTCACTAATACTTTTGCATGCAGTCTCTCACAGTGTGATACCAGGGACTACTGTTTTGATTGTTAAATGGCACTGCGGATGAAGGTTTTTTACAATCAGAAAAACGATTGAAGTTTGTTATGTCATAGCAAATACTCACTGAAACATTGGGCGCCTGTAGAGAATGAGTACTTAACCGAAAAGCCCTCGTTTCTTGTTCTACAGTCATTTAAACTGTGGACAATTTACCTATTTTCAAGCATAGCTTAAATAAGACAACGTGTTACACTGCGCGTCTCAACTTTTGTTCACTTAAAATTAAAATGTTCTAGAATGAACAGAGGCATCTACTGCAGCATTGCAGAGATTAGTAATTCCAGTACAAAGTTTTCAAAAAAATATGTTGATGAATAATTTTAATCTCTGTAAAATGATATTGAAATATCAGTGTTTAAAGCCTATGTTTGTGAGGTTCTAAATTCAAATGAAGAAAAGACCAACCAAGTTTCACAAATTTTGCGTTACATTATATATAAAACTCTATGCGAGATAAAATATTCACGCGTTTTTCTGCTCTAAAATAAAAAGTTTAAAAAAGGAGTTCTCTTAATATGTCAAATTTGATAATTTACAAAGGCGATATAGGTATAACAACAATGTTCTATAAAAGAAGGAGGTGTAAAAACGGATTCGATCAAGGATCCAACACCTCTGCAGCGAGCAGTAAGACTTTCCACGCGTTCAGCTATCCCAAGAGAAGCCATTTACTGTTGTTGATTAAGGTTTAGGTTTGTAAACAAAGAGCCCAAATCTTGAATAATTCTAGTTCAATGCCAAATCGGGAACAATATAACAAAATATCTTTAAAGGTCTATTGAATTTAAGTGTGAAGCATTTGCCCTCTAGTTTACAACGATTTTTCATGATCCAGTCACTTCCCTTACCTTGTGTTCTGTGTTCGTTGCATATTGATCAACACATGCATTTTTTTTACCGTCTTTTTTTTTTTTTTTTTTACCTTAAATGTTCTTTAATCTTGTTGGTCATGTCGGAAGATGAATGGCATTGGTGGAATGATGCTAATGTGATCTAGGGGTCCATAGAGCTTGGCATTTCTTGATATTCGTCTTCTCAGTATGATGAAAAACCCCGAAAAAAGCTTATCCGAGTAACACAACCTAGCGAGATTCGACCTCGCATTCTGTTGAATGTGAGGCAGAAACGCAACAACCACACCAACCAAGTGGGCTATGTTAATGTTGTAGCTGCATGTTAACACGATATGCCAGAATGTTGTGTTTATGCTCGTAAACCTCCGCAAATGTTGCCAATCCGCTGTGTAGTGTCATATGAAATATCTTGCGCCAGATGCCTTTCAGAAGGTACACTTAAATCTCAAGAGATGGCAGTGTTTTCCTTCCCACCAATGCTACTATTATTTTTTGAAACATTCACATATAAAGCTTCAGTCGTATTGCAGCATTCGAAAGACGACAGAAAATATCTTATCGCTATACGACATAAAAATGGCCTCAGTGGACCTTGAAAATGACATACGACATGCAATTTTAAAGTTATGTAGCTTATAACACCATATGGCTTGACCTTCTGGTTCCCCTGGTATATCTTCGCTTACTCCCTGACATCCGATGTTGTGTTTCATATGACGCCATTGTTGGCAAACGCCTTTTAAAAAAGTAAGCTTTTAGCTCGAGAGATGGCACGGCTAGTACAATTTAAATGTATATATCTATATTTACAATATATGTATTTAATTGTTTTCAATCCTAACATTTTTAAAGTAGAGACAAACGCATAGCTTATTTATAACATCCTGGAGGAAAACTGCGTTCTTTTATTCCTTATATACAATGAATAACATCGATACTATGACCGCTTTGAAGGATTAGAGTCAACAATTTACAAACAAGAGCTTCGGGTTTTCAGTTCTACATGGGACTATCAGCTTTGTCGTACAATATTAGTACCTACAACTCTGATAGTCCCCATTAAATAGCAATCGTTAAGTAACCGAGCAATTTCGAATATCATTTGATAAACGGTAATGTTCTGTTGCAACGAATGTTTTCATTCGTGAATAGTGTTGCGAAATGTTCTACCTATAATGCCCATTGAACATTCATGTAACGTCAAATAAAATCTGCTTTTCCCTTGCAAAATCAATATGTGTTAAAAATAAATAAAACATAAATATTTAGATATTACAATATAGGTTTATGACACTATCTAAAATATGACATCTTATTAAAATGTGACTTCCCAAACTTATTACAAAGTGTTTGAATTCTGAAGGTTCTGATTCTTGTTAGTAACAAACCACTTTCCGGTGAATGTTTTACACGAACATTCCTTTATAATTTTAGCTAGGTATCCACTTATAACTGTTGTGTTAATTTACGTTTTGACTCTCTTGATAAGTTTCTGGCTTATTTATGAAATTGACTATTGCCACATAGGATTTCAACCTTATAGGAGCACATCCACATTTAAACAGGTTTCCTGGAAATTGCCTTAAGAATCGCTTAAATGTAGGATGACTTAACCACTGGTCCTGAATTGTTTCTATCCTCAACTTCCACGCCCACCTTTTTCCGGCGAAAACTTACCAGGATGTTTTCCTGTTCTTTTTAGGAGTACAGGGCTTTTTCCTTAATTTTTCTAACTAAAACTTGCATAGTTACATGTAGGTATTCACTAATATTTTTGTATATAGATTCTCATTGTGTAATAATACCAAGAACAAACCTTTCGTTTGAGCTTTCACACTGGTGGTTGAAGATTTTTTTAATCACTAAAACGATTGTAAATTGCTATTTCATGGAAAAAGGTTGCTGAAACATTCAGGCGTCTGCAGACAAGGAGCATATAACAAAACATCGCTTGATTCTGACTCTACAAACATTTAAACACATAAGAATTTGCCTAGCATAGTTTAAATAAAACAAGGTGATTCTCAAATCTCCATTTTGAAAATGCTCTCTGCGTCTGTGCTTTTGATCACTTAAAATTAAAATGTCCTAGAATATGCAAAAGTATATATTGCAACATGGCAGATATCTAGGTAATCGTAATACTAGAGGTAATGTTTGAAAAATATATATGTTCATGAACATCTATTTAAAGGTATTAACATTTCAATCTGTTTACATTGATAATAACTAAGTAAACGTTTGCATTGCAATATTACTGTTTAAACCCTAATCTCTATGGTTCAAAACTTCAATTGATAAAATGTCAACCAAGTTTCACGAATTTTGAGGCACGTTTTATATAAAAGTCTACAAGAGATAAAATAGTCACGTATTTTGCTGTTGTAAAGTACAGGTTTATAAAAATGAGCACTCTTAATATTGAAAATTCGATATTGCAAAGGCTGTATAATAACAATATTCCATTAGTAAAGGAGGCGTTACGGTGAATTCGATCCAGATATCATCACCTCTGCTGTGAGCAGAAACAGTTTTCACAAACTCAGCTAACCTAAAACCAGCCATTTACCCTTCCAGGTTTATGCTTAGGTTTGAAAGCAAAATGCCCTAACCTTGAATAGTTTCAACCTCTGGTCCACTATCAAATCGGGAACACTATAACAAAACGCCTTTAAATGTCTTTTGAACTTGAGTTTGAAATATTTTCCCATTGTGTTATCATGATCCAGTAAATTTCTGTACCTGTTCACCACGTTCACTGAAACTTGACCACAATATGCATTTGTTTATTTTTTTTTTTGTAGCTAATTGTCCTTTTGCCTGTTCAGTCATGTGGGACGATGAATGACATTTGTGAAATGTCGCAAAAATGATTAAGCGGTACACCAGGCTTAAAGTTACTTGACATTCGTCTTCTCAGTATGAGGGGAAAACCCCGAAAAAAACCTTATCCGGGTAACTCACCTTAAACGAGATTCGAAATCGCGATCTGTTGAATGTGAGGCAGACACGGTACAGTCACACTACCCAGGCGAGTTTTGTTAGTCTTTTGACTGCATTACACACGGTATGGCAGAATGTTCCTTTAAAACTCGTAAAGCTCCCCAATTGTCTTGCATCTCGTGTGTAGGGTCATTTGAAATATTCCGCGGCGAACGCATCTCAGCAGGTAAGCTTAGATGTGAAAAGATGGCACTGTTTTCTTTCGCACCAATGCGATTAATATCTCACAAAGCTTACAAATATAAAAATTCAGTTGTATTACAGCTTTCGAAAGAAGAGGGATAATATTGCAACGCTATGCGACACAAAAATAGCAACAGCGGACTTTGACAAAGGCTCACAGCATTCAACTTTATTAGTTATGAACCTTCTTACACTCGATGCCGGCACCTTCCGTCGATTACGCACTGGCGTGCGGTGTATTGCTTCATATTAGTCATTGTCGGCGAACGCCTTTCGGAAAAGTTAGCCTTTAGCTCAAGAGATGGCTCTAAGAGTATCATTTAAATGTATATTTCTATATACCCATTTATTTAATAGTTTTAAAATCTAACGTATTATGAAGAGACACCTACATTACTTATTTACACCATGCTGGATGAAAATTGCATTCCGTTATTCCTGATATACAGTGAATAACATCGAAACTCTAAGTGGTTTGACAAACTAGAGTCAACAATTTAATATTAAAACCGTGCAGTTTTCAGCCCTACATGGGGCTTCCAGGTGTGTCTTACAGTGTTATGTATCACATGCCTGAAAACCTCTTTAAAATAACAATCATGAGATAGCCGAGCATTTTCGCTAATCGTTTGATTAACGGTAATGTTATATAGCAAGAATACTCTCATTCGCTTATATTTGTGCGAAATGAAATTCAGACGTTTATCTCAAACATGCGTCTAATATCAATTAGAACCGGCTTTTCCCTCTCATGATCGATATTTGTTGGAAATCAAATAGGATAAATGTTTAGATATTTATGGTCTATAGTAACATCTAAAATTTGACACCTTAATAAATCAAGTCTTCCTAAACTTAGTACAAAACTTGTGAATTCTGAAGTTTCAGATGCATATTGGTTGCAAACGAATTTCCGATGAATCCTTTGATTTCTTATTCGTACTTTCCTTTACCCCATTTTGATACGGGCCCACTTAAAGATGGTGCGTTAATTGGTGTTTCTTTTTACTTGATACGCTTCTGATACTGTGCCTATTGCTATAATTGAATATTTTACATAGTATTTCTACCTTCGATGTAGCGCATCCACATTTCATTTGGTTACCTGGAAATGTTCTTAATAGTCCCTTAAATGTAAGATGTCTTAACCTCTGATCCTGAATTTATTCTGTCTTGAAACTTTCTCGCCCTCTTTTTCCGGCGATAAGTCACTACGAATTTTCCTGTTCTCTTTAAAAGTACGTGAACTTCCGTAACATTTCTAGCTGAAACTTACGTTTCTAGTCAGTTGCTAGTATTCCTTAAAATGTTATGTAGATATACTTTAAATGCAAGAAACAAAGAACAAAACTTTTATTTGTTAAGCAAAATTGAGGGTTAAGTTATTATTACAATCAGTAAAACGATTGAAATTTGCTTTTTATGGCAAATCGTTTCTGAAATTTTTGGTTGCCTAAAGAGAATGAGCATTTAACCGTTCTCCGATGGTTCGAGCTGTACAGTAATTAAAATGTGGGACAATTCAACTATTTTTTTTGTACAATTTTTACAATATTCCTTATATACAATGAATACCATCGAAATTCTAGAGTACTTTGACCAACTGGAGTCAGCAATTTACAATTAAAACCTTGGAGTTTTCATTGCTACATGTGACTCTCAGGTTTTTGGTACAGTGTTAGTAATTACAACTCTGATAGTCCCCATAAAATAACAACCATTAAGCAAGCGAGCAATTTCGAATATTATTTGACAAACGATAAACGGTATTTTTCCTTCGAAAACGTACCAGGAATTTTTCTGTTCTTTTTAGGAGTGCAGGGCTTTTTCCTTAGTGTTTCTAACTAAAACTTTTATTCCATAGTTATATGCTGGAATTTACTAATATTTCTCTATATAGACTCTCACTGTGTGATATCAAGGACAAAACATTTGTTTGTTGTTTGACACTGGGGGTTGAATTTTTTAATAAGTAAAACGATTGAAAATTGTTATTTGATCGCAAAAGGTTGGAGAAACATTCAGGCGTGTTTAGAAAAGGAGCATATAACCGAACATAGCTTGATTCTGACTCTTCAACCACTTAAACAGAGAAGAATTTGCCTAGCATAGTTTAAATAAGAGAAGGTGATTGGAAATCGCAATCTGTTGAATGTAAGGCTGACGCGCTACAGCCACACTACCTAGGTGGGCTTTCTTAGTCTTTTGGTTGCATGTTAACACGGTATGGCAGAATGCTCCTTTTATACCCATAAAGCTTCCCAAATATCTTGCATCTGGTGTGTAGGGTCATATGAAATATTCCGTGGCGAATGCATTTCAGCAGGTAAGCTTAGATGTCAAAAGATGGCACTATTTTCTTTCGCACCAATGTAATTAATATCTTACAAAGCTTTCAAATATAAAAATTCAGTTGTATTACAGCTTTCAAAAGACGACGGATAATATTGCAACGCTATGCGACACAAAAATAGCAACCGTGGACTTTGAAAATGGCTCGCAGCATTCAACTTTATTAGTTTTGAACCTTTTAACACTCGATGGCGGCTCCTTCCGTCGCTTACTCACTGGCATGCTGTGTATTGCTTCATATCAGTCATTTTCGGCGAGCGCCTTTCGGAAAAGTTAGCCTTTAGCCTAAGAGATGGCTCTAACAGTATCATTTAAATGTACATTTCTATATACCCATTTATTTATTTATTTTATAGTTTTAGAATCTAACGTATTATAAAGAGAGACCTACATTACTTATTTACACCATGCTGGATGAAAATTGCATTCCGTTATTCCTGATATACAGTGAATAATATCGGAACTCTGAGTGGTGTGACGAACTAGATTCAACAATTTACAATTAAAACCTTCAAGTTTTCAGTCTTGCATTGGTACTTTTACGTACCTCGTACAGTGTTTTGTATGAGATGCGTAAATGTCCCCTAAAATAACAATCATGAGATAATCAAGCATTTTCGCTAATCGTTTGATAAACGGTAATGTTCCGTAGCAAAGAATGTTTTCATTCGTAAATAGTATTGCGAAATGCCTTATCCATACCTACTCCCAGAAACTCAAGTAATGTCAAATACATTCTGCTTTTCTTTCACACACTGAATATGTGATTTAAATCAAATAAGAGAAATGTTGGGATATTTCGTGTCTATAAAGCTATCTAAAGTGTGACATCTTAATAAAATATGACTTCACAAACGATTTACAAAATGTTTGAATTCTAAAGGTTCTGATGCATAATGCGTTGAATCTTTGAGTTAATTTGTTTTTTGCGTACTTTCCTTTATATCATTTAGATACGTATCGACTTATAGATGGTGCGTTAATTGAGTTTTGACTAACTTCATACGTTTCTCATATTGAGCAGATTGATGAAACTGATTATTGCCACATAGAATTTCAACTTTACATGGAGCACGTCGAAATTTGCACAGGTTTTCTGAAAATTGCCTTAAGCATCGCTTAGAAGTAGGATGACTTAAAACGATCACTCCTGAATGTTTTCTATCCTTAGTTTCTCGCTCACTTTTTCCGGCGATAGCTTACCAGAAATTTTCTTGGTCGATTTAGGAGTACATTGTTTGTCCCTAATTTTTCTGGCTAAAACTTTCATTACATAGTGATATTTTGGTATTCACTAATACTTTTGCATGCAGTCTCTCACTGTGTGATACCAGGGACTACTGTTTTGATTGTTAAATGGCACTGCGGATGAAGGTTTTTTTACAATCAGTGAAACGATTGAAGTTTGTTATGTCATAGCAAATACTCACTGAAACATTGGGCGCCTGTAGAGAATGAGTACTTAACCGAAAAGCCCTCGTTTCTTGTTCTACAGTCATTTAAACTGTGGACAATTTACCTATTTTCAAGCATAGCTTAAATAAGACAACGTGTTACACTGCGCGTCTCAACTTTTGTTCACTTAAAATTAAATTTTCTAGAATGAACAGAGGCATCTATTGCAACATTGCTGAGATTAGTAATTCCAGTACCAAGTTTTCAAAAAAATATGTTGATGAATAATTTTAATCTGTTTAAAATGATAGCAACCCAGTATATTGAAATATCAGTGTTTAAAGCCTATGTTTGTGAGGTTCTAAATTCAAATGAAGAAAAGACCAACCAAGTTTCACAAATTTTGCGTTGCGTATTGCTATAATTAAATATTTTACACAGTATTTCTACCTTACATGCAGCGCATCCACATTTTATTTGGTTACCTGGAAATTTTCTTAATAGTCCCTTAAATGTAGGATGCCTTAACCTCTGATCCTGAATTTATTCTGTCTTGAAACTTTCTCGCCCTCTTTTTCCGGCGATAAGTCACTAGGAATTTTCCTGTTTTCTTTAAATGTACGTGGGCTTCCGTAACATTTCTAGCTAAAACTTACGTTTCTAGTTAGATGTTAGTATTCCTTAATATGTTATGTAGATATACTTTCAACGCAAGTAACAAAGAACAAAACTTTTATTGTTAAGCAAGATTGAGGGTTAATTTTTTATTACAATCAGTAAAACGATTGAAAATTGCTTTTTATAGCAAATCGTTTCTGAAATATTTGGGTGCCTAAAGAGATTGAGCATTTAACCGTTCTCCGCTGGTTCGAGCTGTACAGTAATTAAAATGTGGGACAATTCAACTACTTTTCTAGCACAATTTTTAGAAAGCAACGTGTTTCACAAAATTACAATTACAAAGTGGTCTACGCGTCTTTGCCATTTTATACATAAGAATAAAATGTATGTGCACAAACCTGTATTGCAACATTGCATAAAACATAATTATCGTAATTCCAGTAGTAACTTTTCAAAAGTATGATTTTTGAGCATGTGGTTAAAGGTTTAAATAATGATAATAACTCAGTAAAGAAGCTTTTGAGATATCACTGTTTAAAGCTCAATTATTAACCACGCGAACCAAATTTCATAATCTTAGAGACCCGTTAAATATACGCGTTTTGTTAGTCTAAAGTACAGCTTTTAACAGAAAATGGTTCCATTACCATGTCAAATTTTATATATCGGACAGGTTATGTTGCAAAATAAAGCCGACGTTACATGGGATTCCATCCAGTTTCCAAAACCTGTGCTGGGAACAGCAAGACTTTCCACTAGTTCAGCTATTTAAAGAGCATATATTTACTGTTGTTCATTTATCCCTAGGTTTGCAAGCAAAGTGCCCAAAACTAGAACGTTTTCAACTTCTGGTCTATTTTAAAAATCGAAGCAGTACGTAACACATCTTAGAGGTATAACGAAGTTGTTTGGAAACTTGGCCAGTTAGTTTAAAATGATTGTATATGACACAGTAATTTCCTTTACCTGCTTTACCGTATTAGATGAAAATCGATCACAAAATGCAGTGTTTTTATTCGTTTCGGGGGAGGGGACCAAATGTTCTTTAACCTGAACTTCAGGTCCACTACTAAATCGAAACACTATAAGAACACATCTTTAAAGGTTCATCGAACTTGAGTTTTGAATATTTGCCGGTTAGTTTCAAATGATTCCTAATGATCCAGTAAATTTCTTTACCTGATTTATCATGTTCGCTGTAAATTGCTCACAATTTTAGCTTTTGTTTGTATTGTTGGTGCCTGTAAAAACTAGATGGCAGGATGTTCTGTTTTTAAATCTAAATCTGCTTATATGTCTTGCATTCGATGTGGCAGATCATGTGATATATCTCGCGGTAAGCTTAGATCCCAAAACATGAATGTTTTCCCTCACCAATGCAATAATTATTTTATAAAACATTAGGATGTAAACCTTCAGTGATATTTCAGCATTAAAAAAAGACTGCAAATATCACAACGCTGTGCAACACAAAAATAGCCATTGAAAAGACTCGTAGCAAGCAGCCTTGTTGGTGACGTGGCTTGTTACCGGATGGCAGAACTTTTAACCCTGTCTTAATCTGGCATCCGCTGCAGTGGTTTCATGTGGCTGCATTATCGGCAAATGCGTTTTAGAAAAGCAGGCTTGTAGATCAAGAGATGGCTCTAACAGTATAACTTAAAATATATATTTCTGTATTCACAATTTATTTATCTATTTGTTTGTTTATTTATTAGTCTTAAGGACTAAAGTATTATAAATAGAGACCTGCAGAACTTATTTAAAAACATGGTGGATGAAATTGCATTCCTATATTCCTTATATACAATGAATACCATCGAAACTCTGAGTACTTTGACCAACTAGAGTCAGCAATTTACAATTAAAACCTTGGAGTTTTCATTCCGACATGGGACTCTCAGGTTTTTGGTACAGTTTTAGTAATTACAACTCTGATAGTCCCCATAAAATAACAACCATTAAGCAACCGAGCAATTTCGAATATTATTTGACAAACCATAAACGGTATTTTTCCGGCGAAAACTTACCAGGAATTTTTCTGTTCTTTTTAGGAGAGCAGGGCTTTTTCCTTAGTGTTTCTAACTAAAACTTTATTCCATAGTTATATGCTGGAATTTACTAATATTTCTCTATATAGACTCTCACTGTGTGATATCAAGGACAAACCTTTTGTTTGTTCTTTGACACTGGGGGTTGAATTTTTTTAATCAGTAAAACGATTGAAAATTGTTATTTGATCGTAAAAGGTTGCTGAAACATTCAGGCGTGTGTAGAGAAGGAGCATATAACCGAACATCGCTTGATTCTGACTCTACAAACACTTAAACAGAGAAGAATTTGCCCAGCATAGTTTAAATAAAACAAGGTGATTGGAAATCGCAATCTGTTGAATGTGAGGCCGACGCGCTACAGCCACACTACCAAGGCGGGCTTTCTTAGTCTTTTGGTTGCATGTTAACACGGTATGGCAGAATGCTCCTTTTATACCCATAAAGCTCCCCAAATGTCTTGCATCTGGTGTGTAGGGTCATATGAAATATTCCGTGGCGAATGCATTTCAGCAGGTAAGCTTAGATGTCAAAAGATGGCACTGTTTTCTTTCGCACCAATGCAATTAATATCTTACAAAGCTTTCAAATATAAAAATTGAGTTGTATTACAGCTTTCAAAAGACGACGGATAATATTGCAACGCTATGCGACACAAAAATAGCAACCGTGGACTTTGAAAATGGCTCGCGGCATTCAACTTTATCAGTTTTGAACCTTCTAACACTCGATGGCGGCACCTTCCGTCGCTTACTCACTGGCAGGCGATGTATTGCTTCATATCAGTCAATGTCGGCGAACAGCTTTCGGAAAAGTTAGCCTTTAGCTCAAGAGATGGCTCTAACAGTATCATTTAAATGTACATTTCTATATACCCATTTATTTATTTATTTAATAGTTTTAAAATCTAACGTATTATAAAGAGAGACCTACATTACTTATTTACACCATGCTGGATGAAAATTGCATTCCGTTATTCCTGATATACAGTGAATAATATCGGAACTCTGAGTGGTGTGACGAACTAGATTCAACAATTTACAATTAAAACCTTCGAGTTTTCAGTCTTACATTGGCACTTTCACGTACCTCGTACAGTGTTTTGTATGAGATGCGTGAAAGTTCCCTAAAATAACAATCATGAGATAATCAAGCATTTTCGCTAATCGTTTGATAAACGGTAATGTTCCGTAGCAAAGAATTTTATCATTCGTAAATAGTATTGCGAAATGCCTTATCCATACCTAGTCCCAGAAACTCAAGTAATGTCAAATACATTCTGCTTTTCTTTCACGCACTGAATATGTGCTTTAAATCAAATAAGAGAAATGTTGGGATATTTCTTGTCTATAAAGCTATCTAAAATGTGACATCTTAATAAAATATGACTTCACAAACTATTTACAAAATGTTTGAATTCTAAAGGTTCTGATGCATAATGCGTTGAATCCTTGAGTTTTTTGCGCACTTTCCTTTATATCATTTAGATACGTATCGACTTATAGATGGTGCGTTAATTGAGTTTTGACTAAGGAAGAAAAGACACACCAAGTTTCACAAATTTTGCGTTACATTATATATAAAACTCTATGCGAGATAAAATATTCACGCGTTTTTCTGCTCTAAAATAAAAAGTTTAAAAAAGGAGTTCTCCTAATATGTCAAATTTGATAAATTACAAAGGCTATATAGGTATAACAACAATGTTCTATAAAAGAAGGAGGTGTAAAAACGGATTGGATCAAGGATCCAACACCTCTGCAGCGAGCAGTAAGACTTTCCACGAGTTCAGCTATCACAAGAGAAGCCATATACTGTTGTTGATTAAGGTTTAGGTTTGTAAACAAAGAGCCCAAATCTTGAATAATTGTAGTTCAATGCCAAATCGGGAACGCTATAACAAAATATCTTTAAAGGTCTATTGAATTTAAGTGTGAAGCATTTGCCCTCTAGTTTACAACGATTTTTCATGATCCAGTCACTTCCCTTACCTTCTCTACTGTGTTCGTTGCATATTGATCAACACATGCATTTTTTTTACCGTTTTTTTTTTTTTTTTTTTTGTACCTTAAATGTTCCTTAACCTTGTTCGTCATGTCGGAAGATGAATGGCATTGGTGGAATGATGCTAATGTGATCTAGGGGTCCATAGAGCTTCGCATTTCTTGACATTCGTCTTCTCAGTATGATAAAAAACCCCGAAAAAAGCTTATCCGAGTAACACAGCCTAGCGAGATTCGACCTCGCATTCTGTTGAATGAGAGGGAGAAACGCAACAACCACACCAACCAGGTGGGCTATGTTAATGTTGTAGCTGCATGTTAACACGATATGCCAGAATGTTGTGTTTATGCTCGTAAACCTCCGCAAATGTTGCCAATCCGCTGTGTAGTGTCATATGAAATATCTTGCGCCAGATGCCTTTCAGAAGGTACACTTAAATCTCAAGAGATGACAGTGTTTTCCTTCCCACCAATGCTACTATTATTTTTTGAAACATTCACATATAAAGCTTCAGTCGTATTGCAGCATTCGAAAGACGACAGAAAATATCTTATCGCTATACGACATAAAAATGGCCTCAGTGGACCTTGAAAATGACATACGACATGCAATTTTAAAGTTATGTAGCTTATAACACCATATGGCTTGACCTTCTGGTTCCCCTGGTATATCTTCGCTTACTCCCTGACATCCGATGTTGTGTTTCATATGACGAAATTGTTGGCAAACGCCTTTTAAAAAAGTAAGCTTTTAGCTCGAGAGATGGCACGGCTAGTACAATTTAAATGTATATATCTATATTTACAATATATGTATTTAATTGTTTTCAATCCTAACATTTTTAAAGTAGAGACAAACGCATAGCTTATTTATAACATCCTGGAGGAAAACTGCGTTCTTTTATTCCTTATATACAATGAATAACATCGATACTATGACCGCTTTGAAGGATTAGAGTCAACAATTTACAAACAAGAGCTTCGGGTTTTCAGTTCTACATGGGACTATCAGCTTTGGCGTACAATATTAGTACTTACAACTCTGATAGTCCCCATTAAATAGCAATCGTTAAGTAACCGAGCAATTTCGAATATCATTTGATAAACGGTAATGTTCTGTTGCAACGAATGTTTTCATTCGTGAATAGTGTTGCGAAATGTTCTACCTATAATGCCCATTGAACATTCATGTAACGTCAAATAAAATCTGCTTTTCCCTTGCAAAATCAATATGTGTTAAAAATAAATAAAACATAAATATTTAGATATTACAATATAGGTTTATGACACTATCTAAAATATGACATCTTATTAAAATGTGACTTCCCAAACTTATTACAAAGTTTTTGAATTCTGAAGGTTCTGATTCTTGTTAGTAACAAACCACTTTCCGGTGAATCTTTTACACGAACATTCCTTTATAATTTTTGCTAGGTATCCACTTATAAATGTTGTGTTAATTTACGTTTTGACTCACTTGATAAGTTTCTGGCTTATTTATGAAATTGACTATTGCCACATAGGATTTCAACCTTATAGGAGCACGTCCACATTTAATCAGGTTTCCTGGAAATTGCCTTAAGAATCGCTTAAATGTAGGATGACTTAACGACTGGTCCTGAATTGTTTCTATCCTCAACTTCCACGCCCACCTTTTTCCGGCGAAAACTTACCAGGATATTTTCCTGTTCTTTTTAGGAGTACAGGGCTTTTTCCTTAATTTTTCTAACTAGAACTTGCATAGTTACATGTAGGTATTCACTAATATTGTTGTATATAGATTCTCATTGTGTGATAATACCAAGAACAAACCTTTCGTTTGATCTTTCACACTGGTGGTTGAAGATTTTTTTAATCACTAAAACGATTGTAAATTGTTATTTCATAGGAACAGGTTGCTGAAGCATTCAGGCGTCTGCAGAAAAGGAGCATATAACCGAACATCCCTAGATTCTGACTCTACAGCCATTTAAACACAGAAGAATTTGCCAAGCATAGTTTAAATAACACAAGGTGCTTCACAAATCTCCATTTTTGAAATGCTCTCTGCGTCTGTGCTTTTGTTTACTTAAAACTAAAATGTCCTAGAATATGCAAAAGTATGTATTGCAACATGGCAGATATCTAGGTAATCGTAATACTAGAGGTAATGTTTCAAACATATATATGTTCATGAACATCTATTTAAAGGTATTAACATTTCAATCTGTTTACATTGATAATAACTAAGTAAACGTTTGCATTGCAATATCATTGTTTAAACCCTAATTTCTATGGTTCAAAACTTCAATTGAGAAAAAGTCAACCAATTTTCACGAATTTTGAGGCACGTTTTATATAACACTCTATACGAGATAAAATAGTCACGTGATTTGCTGTTGTAAAGTAAAGTTTAATAAAAATGGGCTCTCTTAATATTTAAAATTAGATATTGCAAAGGTTATATAATAACAATGTTCCTTAAGCAAAGGAGGCGTTACGGCGAATTCGATCCAGATCTTATCACCTCTGCTGCGAGCAAAAAGAGTTTTCACAAACTCAGATAACCTAAAACCAGCCATTTACTCTTCCAGGCTTATGCTTAGGTTTTTAAGCAAAATGCCCTAACCTTGAATAGTTTCAGCTTTTGGTCCACTATCAAATCGGGAACACTATAACAAAACGCCTTTAAAGGTCTTTTGAACTTTAGTTTTGAATATCTTCCCGTTGTATTATCATGATCCAGTAAATTTCTGTACCTGTTCATCACTTTCGCTGAAACTTGACCACAACATGCATTTGTTTATTTTATTTTTTTTTTCTTGTAGCTAATTGTCCTTTACCCTGTTCAGTCATGTGGGACGATGAATGACATTGGTGTAATGTCGCAAAAATGATTAAGCGGTTCACAAAGCTTAAAGTTACTTGACATTCGTTTGCTCAGTATGAGGGGAAAACCCCGAAAAAAAACATTATCTGGGTAACTCACCTTAAGCGAGATTGGAAATCGCGATCTGTTGAATGTGAGGCACACACGGTACAGCCACACTACCCAGGCGGGTTTTGTTAGCCTTATGACTCCATTACACACGGTATGGCAGAATGTTCCTTTAAAACTCGTAAAGCTCCCCAAATGTCTTGCATCTCGTGTGTAGGGTCATTTGAAATATTCCGAGGCGAACGCATTTCAGCAGGTAAGCTTAGATGCTGGCAACTTCCGTCGCTTACTCACTGGCAGGCGGTGTATTGCTTCATATCAGTCATTGTCGGCGAACGCCTTTCGGAAAAGTTAGCCTTTTGCTCAAGAGATGGCTCTAAAAGTATCATTTAAATGTATATTTCTGTATTAACACGTATTTATTTAATTAATAGTTTTAAAACCTAACGTATTATAAAGAGAGACCTACATAACTTATTTACAACATGCTGGATGAAAATTGCATTCCGTTATTCCTTATTTAAAGTGAATAACACCGAAACTCTGAGGGCATTGACAAACTAGAGTCAACAATTTACAATTAAAACCTTAGAGTTTTCAGCCCTACATGGGGCCTCCAGGCGTATCTTACAGTGTAATGTATTATATGCCTGAAGGCCTCTTTGAAATAACAATCATTAGATAACCGAGCATTTTCGCTAATCGTTTGATTAACAGTAATGTTATATAGCAAGAACGCTCTCATTCGCTTATATTTGTGCGAAATGAAATTCATACGTTTATCTCAAACATGCGTCTAATGTCAATTAAAACCGGCTTTTCCCTCCAATAATCAATATTTGTTGGAAATCAAATAGGATAAATGTTTAGATATTAATGGTCTATAGTAACATCTAAAAGTTGACACCTTAATAAATCAAGTCTTCCTAAACTTACCACAAATCTTGTGAATTCTAAAATTTCAGATGAATATTCGTTGCAAAAAAATTTGCAGTGAATGCTTTAACTGATTTGTTATTCCTACTTTCAATTGTCTCTTTTTGATAAGCATCCACTTATAGATGCGTTAATTGGTGTTTCGATTAACTGGATACAATTCTGATACTGTGCCTATTGTTACAATTGAATATTTTTACATAGTATTTCTACTCTACATTTAATTTATTTTCCTGGAAATTTTCTTAAGCGTCTCTCAGTTATTATTACTATCAGTAAAACGATTGAAAATTGCTTTTTATAGGAAGTCGTTTCTGAAACATTTGGGTGTTTATAGAGAATGAGCATTTAATCGTCCTCCGCTGGTCTACGCGTCTTTGCCATATTTTGCATAAGATTAAAATGTCCTAGTATGTGCACAAACCTGTATTGCAACATTGCATAAAACATAATTTCGTAATTCCGGTAGTAACTTTTCAAAAGTATGATTTTGTGAACTAATGATTAAAGGTTTAAAAAATGATAATAACTCAGTAAAGCAGCTATTTAAATATCACTGCTAAAACCTCTGTTAGTGAAGTACAGTGCTCAATTATGAACAACGCGAACCAAATTTCACAATCTAAGAGCCCCGTTATATATACGTGTTTTCTTGGTCTAAAGTAGAGCTTTCAACGGAAAGACTTTCCATTACCGCATCAAATGTTACATATCGGACAGGTTATGTTGCAAAATAAAGCGGACGTTACATGGGATTCCATCCAGTTTCCAACATCTGTGCTGGGAAAAGTAAGACTTTCCACTAGTTCAGCTATTCTAAGAGCAACAATTTACTGCTTTTCATTAATCCTTAAGTTTGTAAGCAAAGTGCCCAAAACTAGAACGTTTTCAACTTCTGGTCCACTTCTAAATCGAAACACTACATAACCTATCTTAAGAGGTATAATGAAGTTGAGTTTGGAATATTGGCCCGTTACTTTAAAATGATGGTATATGATACAGTAAATATCTTTATCTGCTTTACCGTATAAGTTGAAAATCTATCAGAGCATGCATTGTTCTTGTTTGTTTTTTTTTTTGGGGGGGGGGGGGATCTAAAGGTATTTTAACCTGGCTTGTCATGCCGGCCGTTGAATGAAATTCGTGAAATGGTTCTCATATGATCTAGGGGACTATGGAGCTTAAAGTTGCTTGACATTCGTCTTCTAGGGATGAGATAGAACCCCAAAAATAACCTAATACGGAGGACTCAATACAAACGAGATTCGAACTCGCAATATGTTGAATGTGATGTAGACACGCTATAACTATACTGCCCCGGTGGCCTTTGTTAGTGTTGTTGCTGCATGTTAACACCAGATAGCAGAATGTTCTGTTTCTACTCAAAAAACGTCCCTAAATTTTTTCCATTCGATGTCTAGCGTCACTTGAAATATCTCATGGCAGACGCCTTTCAGAATTTAAACTTAGATCTCAAAAGAGGCATTGTTTGGTATCCCAACAATTAAATTATTATTTTATAAAACATTCACATATAAAATTTCACTGGTATTGGAGCATTCGAAAGACGACGGAAAATATTACAACGCTATGTGGCACAAAAATACGCACGGTGGATTTTGAAAATGACTCACAGCATACAACATTGTTAGTTATGTAGCTTGTAACACCAGAAGGCGGGACCTTCCATTTTTCCTTTTAAATCTTCACCTACTCCCTGGCATCCAGTGTATTGGTTCATATGCCGTGTTTGTCAGCGAACGCCTTTGAGAAAAGTAAGATTTGAGCTCGAGCGAGGCCACGGATAGTATAATCATATATAGATATAATTTCTCTACTCACAATGGATTTATTTAATTGTTTTCAAAACTAACATATTTTAAGAAGAGACGTGCACAATTTGTTTACAAATATGCAGAATGAAAACTGCATTATTTGATATCTTATATCAGTGAGTATCTTTTCATAAATGCTAATGTTCTGTAGCAGCAAATGTTTTCGTTCGTATGTATTGTTGCGAAATGCTCTATCTATGGTATGTCTAATTTATCTAGTGTCAATACAAGCGGATTTTCCATCACACATTCAGTATTTTCTAGAAATCAAATAATATGAATATTCAGACCTTACAGGTATATGATATTACCATCCAAAACACGCCTCCTTAATAAAGAATGACATCCCAGGCCTATTTTATTGTATCTTAATTCTGAAGTTTCTGATTGACATGTGCGGCATGTATGCTTGTGTTTAATGCTTTAGTTGATTTGTTACTTGGCTTTCCATATAACTTTTAGATACGTATCCACTGATAGACTGTGCGATAATTGAGGTTTTGGTGAACTTGATAAGCTTCTGATATTCAGTTTAGTGATATAATTGAATATTACCGTATAATATTTCAACCTTACATGGAGCACATCCACATTTGAGCTGATTTCATGGAAATTTGATTAAATGTGGTATGACTTAACCGTTGGTTCTGAATTGACTTTTATCTTGTAACCTTCTCGCCATCTGTTTTCGGCGATAACTCATCAGGAGTTTTCCTGTTGTTGTTAGAAGTACATTGTTTGTCCTTAATTTTCCTAACTATAACCTAGTTTTACATACAGAGATGTTGGTATTCCCTAATATATTATACCAGGTGAGTCTGTCGCCCCTTAGTTTATTGGAAGGTAGGCCACCCATCAAACAAAATGTGCGATGAAGTCCTGTTTAGGGCACAATTAAACGTACTGCTTGACGTTCTTACAGAGAGGAGTGTACAAAGCTCAGAGAAACAGCAGTTTAAGAGACATAACTTACTGCTCCATAAAGTATACCTCAAAAGCAAACGACCCGTTACTGACAGTGAATTCCGGTTACTAGCCGATGTTACAAACATTTTATTGGAGCCTCGGATAAATGATTTTATCATACCAGTATACTATCAACGTTACCTAAAAATAAAATAGCGAAATCATGTACTTAGAGCAGGGGTTGGCTGCCAAAATTTAGGAAAACATTAGGGACATCCCTCATCTGCCATGGACTCGTATAATCAACTCGAACATATTATGAAACATAGGTTTAGTTATATGTTTGCGTAATCTACGTCTCCTGTATCTCAAATAAAATGCTAAATAGCTTTTGCCATTTAGGTAATAATATTAAAACCCCAGCATAGGTTTTAAAGGGTCTAAAAAGCAAAATCAAACATGAAAATTGCAGGGTGGTAATGGCATAGCGCCTGGCGTACATGTCGTACTATTGAACGCGGAACGTGCGTTCATTCAAATCTCGAAATGGCTGAATAGTATTATTAGGTATCCTGTGCGCTAACCCCCAGTGACACATGTTCGAGTCTTAGCATTGAACATATTTTGTATTGCTCAAAAAACTTGGAAACCAAATTTAAAGTAATGTATTTTTTAAGTCTGTGTGACTTCAGGACATTTTAAGTTAAATCGTTATTGGTTGGCTAAAGTTTAAAATGAGTAGCATAATTATAGTGACTTCTGCACCATTGGACTGGAATAATACAATGAAGCTATGAATACTGACCCCTTCATTCTCGCACAACATTTTGTGCCAGTATTTCACTATATATTTGACAGACGATTACGTATATATACTTTTGATCTACGGTGAAGCCAGAATAAATGCATAGGCGGATCAACATCTATACCGGGAAAGACATACTAACAGACAACAACCAACAGCAAACACCCTCCGGAATATTGAAGACATTTGCATGTAACAGCGTCACTTGCGAAAATGCCTCCTGTTAATCACGCATCGACAACATCGGTTCTTAATGCAGAAACTGTTTTGACCGCCATCCATGACAATTCGTATTCTAGTACACGGTCAGTTGCTCAGGAGTTGCATCAGTCAGCTGTGCGAATACTGAACCCTGATAGGTTTCATTTGTACATTTTGCACCTACACCAAACACTTCACGGGATCGATTTCGAAGCTAGAGTTACCTTTTGTGAATGTTTGCTGGAGCGAGTAATAAGTGATGTGGGATTGGTATACAGGGCCCTGGTTTCTGACGAATCGGGTTTGAACAACAAAGGAACTGCAAATCGCCTCAATATGCACTATTGGAGTGTTGTATTTCTAATTGGGTAATGGAGGCAGCTTTCCAAGAGCTGTGTGGTGTGAATGTCTGGTGTAGAATCTTCGGAGACCACCTTGTTAAACCATTATTCTTCGAGGGCATCTAACATGAGCACGCTACCTTAAATTTCTCCGTAATGAGCTACCCTTATTATTAGAGAAATTGCTACGACGATATAGTTAAAACGCGATGGCGCTCCTCCGCTTCGGTCGAGAAACGTCTGCAATCATTTGAATGCTGCACATCCTGGTCATTGGATTGGAAAACGAGGAGCAATCTCCTGACCTACCAGGCAACCTGCTCTGACAACCCCTGGCTTCTTCTTGTTCTTCTTCTGCTTCGTTTTCTGCGGCTATTTAAAAGAACGCGTTTATGCAGAGGAGCTAGAAAAACCAGATACCAGCGTATTACAGTGGCCTGTAGATTTGTGCAACCCGCCATGCTACACCGAGTGAAAGACTGCATTCAGCAGCGTGCCTAGAGGTGGATTACACAAGGAGGTCATTAGTTCGAGCAGTTTCTTCGTTAAAGCAGTTGTGTTCCAGGAATAGAAATAGGGTCATTCCAGCGCCACAAATCATACCAATATAAAACGATATTTCTACTAATGCAATAATTCTAAGTTTCCAGTTGTGTATAACTTCCATGTTTAAATCTGATAATATATAATTTCCTTCTTTTTCTGTGTTCAAATGTGTACCTAGGTATTACTGACCCTTATTACAAATGCGACTACGTATAGGTATGTTTAAACAGTTACCTATTTGTACACCACCAATAAAGAAACATCAAACAATACCATAAAACGTAGATAAAACAATTAATATGAAAATAATAATCGGTTTCAGATTAAAAATTGTAATTTGTGAATATTACACGGTAAAAACAAGTAGTAAATACTGGGGATTCACAGCAAATGATCACTTTGGGGTCGATGTTTTCATGTTGGAAAATATAATTCGCATTGCATAAAGCTGGAGAATAAGGGGCAACTGACTCTCCTGGCATAAGTAAACTTTCAATATAAGAAACAACAATAAATATTCTGTTTGTTTAATGACACTCTGTATGTGAACTTTTTACTACAATCACTAAAAGGATTGAAAATTGCTTTTTAAAGCAGGTAGATGTTGAAACCTCAGAGACCCTGTAGAGGAACAACACTTAACCGTCCAGTTTTGGTTGGGGATCTATAGCCCTTTAAAGAATGGACTATTTGTATGTTTTCTGTTATACTATTTCATAAGGCAACGTGTGTCTCAAAATTACATTTGAAATGTGTTCAAGCCGTTTCTGCTATTGTTTAATACAATAAAAATTTCTCGGAATGTGCGGAAACATCTATAGCAACATTGCCGAGATCAAAGTTATAGAAGTTCCAGTAGTAATTTTTCAAACCATTTGTAAATGAACAAATGATTGAAGGTATTGAAATTTTAGCTATTTGGATATCATAATAGCTCAGTGGTCAAAGCTGTTAAAATATCACTGCTTACAGCCTTTGTTTTTGTACTTCCAAACTAAAATTGAGAAAAGGCCAACCAAATGTCACACATCTTCAGAAGCGAAGAATAGCTTGATTGTGCAGTAGAAACAAACATGAACACTAACACGTACATACATGCAAACAGAGAGGAGGAGAGAGAGAGAGAGAGAGAGAGAGAGAGAGTGGGGGGGCCCGTGCCAAACGAAATATTCACGTGTTTTGCTGCCTTAAATCAGAGGTTAAACACAAAGAGTATCCTTTAGCGCTAACAATTATATATCTGTATATATATATATATATATATATATATATATAGAGAGAGAGAGAGAGAGAAAGAGGGAGAGAGACAGAGAGAGACAGAGTGGGGGGGCCATGCCAAACGAAATAGTCACGTATTTTTGCTGCCTTAAAGCAGAGGTTAAACACAAAGAGTATCCTTTAGCGCTAACAATTATATATATATATATATATATATATATAGAGAGAGAGAGAGAGAGAGAGAGAGAGAGAGCGAGCGAGAGAGAGAGAGACAGGGGGGGCCATGCCAAACGAAATAGTCACGTGTTTTTCTGCCTTAAAGCAGAGGTCAAACACAAAGAGTATCCTTTAGTGCTAAAAATTATATATATATATATATATATATATAGAGAGAGAGAGAGAGAGAGAGAGAGAGAGTTTGTATGTAAAGTGCCCAAACTGGAATAGTTTGAACTTCAGGTACACTACTAAATCGAAACACTATAACAACACATCTTTAAAGGTTTACTAAAGTTGAGTTTGGAATATTTACACGTTAGTTTAAAATGATTGTTAATGATCCAGTAAATTCCTTTACCTGCTTTACCATGTTCGTCGAAAGTTGCTCACATCTTTAGGTTTTGTTAGTGTAGTAGCTGCCTGTAAAACCTAGATGGCAGGATGATATCTTTCTACATGTAAATCTCCTTATATGTCTTGCTTTCGATGTGTAATACCATGTGAAATATCTCGCGGCGAACACATTTCAGAAGGTAAGCTTAGATCTCAAAAGGCGGCACTGTTTATTTTCCCACCACTGCAATTAATATCTTACAAAGCATTCAGATATGAAAATTCAGTTGTATTACAGCTTTCGAAACACGACGGATAATATTGCAACGCTATGCGACACAAAAATAGCCACGGTGGACTTTGTAAATGGCTCACAACATTCAAAATTATTAGTTATGTACCTTCTAACACTAGATGCCGGCACCTTCAGTCGCTTACTCACTGGCATGCGGTGTATTGCTATACTGCAATCAGTCATTGTTGGCGAACGTCTTTTAGAAAAGTTAGCCTTTAACTCAAGAGATGGCTCTACCAGTATAATTTAAATGTTTGTTTCTGTATTCACTATTTATTTATTTATATAATAGTTTTAAAAACTAACGCATTATAAAGAGAGCGCTATATTACTTATTTACAACATGCTGGATGAAAATTGTTTTCTGTTATTCCTTATATACAGTGAATAACATCGAAACTCTGAGTGGTTTGACGAACTAGTGTCAAGAATTTACAATTAAAACCGTGGAGATTCTAGCCCTACATGGGGACTTCAGGTTTGTCGTACAGTGTTATGTATCACAAACCTGAGAGTCTCCTTAAAATAACATTCATGAGATAACCGAGCATTTTCGCTGATCGTTTGATTAACGGTAATGTTATATAGCAAGAACGCTCTCATTCGCTTATATTTGTGCGACATGAAATTCATACGTTTATCTCAAACATGCGTCTAATGTCAATTAAAACCGGCTTTTCTCTCTCACGATCAATATTTGTTGGAAATCAAATAGGATAAATGTTTAGATATTTATGGTCTATAGTAACATCTAAAACTTGACACCTTAATAAATCAAGTCTTCCTAATCTTTGTACAAAACTTGTGAATTCTCAAGTTTCAGATGCATATTGGTTGCAAACGAATTTCCGGTGAATGCTTTGATTTCTTATTCCTACTTTCCTTTACCTCATTTTGATACGGCCCCACTTATAGATGGTGCGTTAATTGGTGTTTCTATTTACTTGATACGCTTCTGATACTGTGCCTATTGCTATAATTGAATATTTTACATAGTATTTCTACCTTACATGTAGCGCATCCACATTTCATTTGGTTACCTGGAAATTTTCTTAATAGTCCCTTAAATGTAGGATGTCTTCTGATCCTGAATTTATTCTGTCTTGAAACTTTCTCTCCCTCTTCTTCCGGCGATAAGTCACTAGGAATGTTCCTGTTCTCTTTAAAAGTACGTGGACTTCCGTAATATTTCTAGCTAAAACTTACGTTTCTAGCCAGATGTTAGTATTCCTTAAAATGTTATGTAGATATACTTTAAACGCAAGAAAATAGAACCAAAATTTTATTTGTTAAGCAAAATTGAGGGTTAAGTTATTATTACAATCAGTAAAACGATTGAAAATTGCTTTTTATAGCAAATCGTTTTGAAATAATTGGTTGCCTAAAGAGAATGAGCATTTCACCGCACTCCGCTGAATCGAGCTGTACAGTAATTAAAATGGGGGACAATTCAACTACTTTTCTAGCACAATATTTAGAAAGCAACGTGTTTCACAAAATTACAATTACAAGTGGTCTACGCGTCTTTGCCATATTATACATAAGATTAAAATGTCCTAGTATGTGCACTAACCTGTATTGCAACATTGCATAAAACATAATTATCGCAATTCCAGTAGTAACTTTTCAAAAGTATGATTTTTGAGCATGTGGTTAAAGGTTTAAATAATGATAATAACTCAGTAAAGAAGCTTTTGAGAATATCACTGTTTAAAGCCTCTGTTTGTGTAGTTCAAAGCTCAATTATGAACAACGCGAACCAAATTTCATAATCTTAGAGACCCGTTAAATATACGGGTTTTGTTAGTCTAAAGTACAGCTTTTAACAGAAAAAGGTTCCATTACCATGTCAAATTTTATATTTCGGACAGGTTATGTTGCAAAGTAAAGCCTACGTTACATGGGATTCCATCCAGTTTCCAAAACCTGTGCTGAGAACAGCAAGATCTTCCACTAGTTCAGCTATTCCAAGAGCAAATATTTACTGTTGTTCATTTGTCCTTAGGTTTGCAAGCAAAGTGCCCAAAACTAGAACGTTTTCAACTTCTGGTCCATTTATAAATCGAAGCACTACGTAACACATCTTAGAGGTATAACGAAGTTGTTTGGAAAATTGCCCAGTTAGTTTAAAATGATTGTATATGACACAGTAATTTCCTTTACCTGCTTTACCGTATTAGTTGAAAATCGATCACAAAATGCAGTGTTTTTATTTGTTTTGGGGGAGGGGTCCAAATGTTTTTTAACCTGAACTTCAGGTCCACTACTAAATCGAAACACTATAACAACACATCCTAAAGGTTCACTGAACTTGAGTTTTGAATATTTGCCCGTTAGTTTCAAATGATTCCTAATGATCCAGTAAATTTCTTTACCTGCTTTATCATGTTCGCTGTAAATTGCTTTTGTTTGTATTGTTGGTGTCTGTAAAAACTAGATGGCAGGATGTTCTGTTTTTAAATCTAAATCTGCTTATATGTCTTGCATTCGATGTGTAAGACCATGTGATATATCTCGCGGTAAGCTTAGATCCCAAAACATGAATGTTTTCCCTCACCAATGCAATAATTATTATATAAAACATTAGGATGTAAACCATAGGTGATATTTCAGCATTAAAAAAAAACTGCAAATATCACAACGCTGTGCAACACAAAAATAGCCATTGAAAAGACTCGTAGCAAGCAGCCTTGATGGTGACGTGGCTTGTTACCGGATGGCAGAACTTTTAACCCTGTCTTAATCTGGCATCCGCTGCAGTGGTTTCATGTGGCTGCATTATCGGCAAATGCGTTTTAGAAAAGAAGGCTTCTAGATCAAGAGATGGCTCTAACAGTATAATTTAATGTATATTTCTGAATTCGCAATTTATATATATATCTATTTATTTATTTATGTATGTATTTATTTATTTATTTATTTATTTATTTAGTAGTTTTAAAGATTAACGTATTATAAATAGAGACCCGCATAGCTTATTTGCAAACATGGTGGATGAAATTGCATTTCTATATTCCTTATAGACAGTGAATACCATCGAAACTCTTGAGTGCTTTGACCAATTGGAATCAGCAATTTACACCTAAAACCTTGGAGTTTTCATTCCTACATGGAACTCTCGGGTTTTTGGTACAGTTTTTGTAATTACAACTCTGATAGTCCCCATAAAATAACAACCATTAAGCAACCGAGCAATTTCGAATATTATTTGATAAACGGTAAACGGTATTTTTCCGGCGAAAATTTACCAGGAATTTTTCTGTTCTTTTTAGGAGTGCAGGGCTTTTCCTTAATGTTTCTAACTAAAACCTTATTGCATAGATATATGCTGGAATTTACTAATATTTTTATTATAAACTCTCACTGTGTGATATCAAGGACAAACCTTTTGTTTATTCTTTGACACTGGGAGTTGAATTTTTTAATCAGTAAAACGATTGAAAATTGTTATTTGATCGCAATAGGTTGGAGAAACATTAAGGCGTGTGTAGAAAAGGAGCATATAACCGAACATCGCTTGATTCTGACTCTACAAACACTTAAACAAAGAAGAATTTGCCTAGCATAGTTTAAATAAAACAAGGTGCTTTTCAAAACTCCATTTTTAAAATGCTCTCTGCGTCTGTGCTTTTGTTTATTTAAAACTAAAATGTACTAGAATATGCAAAAGTTTGTATTGCAACATGGCAGATATCTAGGTAATCGTAATACTAGAGGTAATGTTTCAAAAATATATATGTTCATGAACATCTATTTAAAGGTATTAACATTTCAATCTGTTTACATTGATGATAACTATGTAAACGTTTGCATTGCAATATCACTGTTTAAACCCTAATCTCTATGGTTCGAAACTTCAATTGAGAAAATGTCAACCAATTTTCACGAATTTTGAGGCACGTTTTATATAAATCTCTATACGAGATAAAATGGTCACGTGTTTTGCTGTAATAAAGTAGAGCTTTTAACAAAAATTAGCTATTTTATTATGTCAAACTATATATTGCGAAGGTTATTTAATGACAATGTCCCATAAATAAAGGAGGCCTAACAACGAATTCGTTCCAAGTTCCAACACCTCCGCTGCGAGCAGAAAGAGTTTTCACAAACTCAGCTAACCTAAAACCAGCCGTTTACTCTTCCTGGTTTATGCTTAGGTTTGTAAGCAATATGCCCAAACCTTGTATAGTTTCAACCTCTGGTTCACTACCAAATCGGGAACACTATAACAAAACACCTTTTAAGGTCTATTGAACTTCAGTTTGGAATATTTTACCGTTATATTATCATGATCCAGTAAATTTCTGTACCTGCTCACCACGTTTGCAGAAAGTTGACCACACCATGCATTTTGTTAGTCTTTTTTTTTTTTTTTTGAGCTAAATGTCCTTAACCTGTTCAGTCATGTGGGACGATGAGTGATATTGTTGAAATGTCGCAAAAATGATTAAGCGGTCCACAGAGCCTAAAACTAATTAACATTCGTCTTCTCAGTATGAGGCAAAAACCCCGAGAAAAACCTTATCCGGGTAACTCACCCTAAGCGAGATTGGAAATCGCAATCTGTTGAATGTGAGGCCGACGCGCTACAGCCACACCACCAAGGCGGGCTTTCTTAGTCTTTTGGTTGCATGTTAACACGGTATGGCAGAATGTTCCTTTTACACTCGTAAAGCTCCCCAAATGTCTTGCATCTGGTGTGTAGTTTCATATGAAGTATTCCGCGGCGAACGCATTTCAGAAGGTAAGCTTAGATCTCAAAAGTGGCAAGGTTTCCTTTCCCACCAATGCAATTAATATCTTACAAAGCATTCAGATATGAAAATTCAGTTGTATTACAGCATCCCAAAGACGACGGATAGTATTGTAACGCTATGGGATACAAAAATAGCCACAGTGGACTTTGTAAATGGCTCACAACATTCAAAATTATTAGTTATGTACCTTGTAACACTAGATGCCGGCACCTTCCGTCGCTTACTCACTGGCATGCGGTGTATTGCTATGCTGCAATCAGTCATTGTCGGCGAACGCCTTTTAGAAAAGTTAGCCTTTAACTCAAGAGATGGCTCAACCAGTATAATTTAAATGTATGTTTCTGTATTCACTATTTATTTATTTAATAGTTTTAAAAACTAACGTATTATAAAGACAGACCTACATAACTTATTCACAGCAGGCAGGATAAAAATTGCATTCTGTTATTCCTAATATACAGTGAATAACACCGAAACTCTGAGTGCTTTGACTAACTAGAGTCAACAATTTACAATTAAAACCGTGGAGTTTTCAGCCCTACATGGGGACTTCAGATTTGTCGTACAGTGTTATGTATCACATTCCTGAAAGCCTCTTTAAAATAACATTCATGAGATAACCGAGCATTTTCGCTAATCGTTTGATTAACGGTAATAATATATAGCAAGAACGCTCTCATTCGCTTATATTTGTGACAAATGAAATTCATACGTTTATCTCAGACATGCGGCTAATGCCAATTAAAACCGGCTTTTCCCTCTCATAATCAATATCTGTTGGAAATCAAGTAGGATAAATATTTAGATATTAATGGTCTATAATAACATCTAAAATTTGACACCTTAATAAATCAAGTCTTCCTAAACTTAGTACAAAACTTGTGAATTCTCAAGTTTGAGATGCATATTGGTTGCAAACGAATTTCCGGTGAAGCCTTTGATTTCTTATTCGTACTTTCCTTTACCTAATTTTGATACGGGCCCACTTACAGATGGTGCATTAATTGGTATTTCGATTAACTTGATACGTTTCTGAAACTGTGCGTATTGCTATAATTGAATATGTTACACAGTATTTCTACCTTACATGTAGCGCATCCACATTTTATTTGGTTACCTGGAAATGTTCTTAATAGTCCCTTAAATGTAGGATGCCTTAACATCCGATCCTGAATTTATTCTGTCTTGAAACTTTCTCGCCCTCTTTTTCCGGCGATAAGTCACTAGGAATTTTCCTGTTTTCTTTAAATGTACGTGGGCTTCCGTAACATTTCTAGCTAAAACTTACGTTTCTAGTTAGATGTTAGTATTCCTTAATATGTTATGTAGATATACTTTCAACGCAAGTAACAAAGAGCAAAACTTTTATTTGTTAAGCAAGATTGAGGGTTAAGTTATTATTACAATCAGTAAAACGATTGAAAGTTGCATTTTATAGCAAATCGTTTCTGAAATATTTGGGTGCCTAAAGAGAGTGAACATTTAACCGTTCTCCGCTGGTTCGAGCTGTACAGTAATTAAAATGTGGGACAATTCAACTACTTTTCTAGCACATTTTTTATTAAGCAACGTGTTTCACAAAATTACAATTACAAAGTGGTCTACGCGTCTTTGCCATTTTATACATAAGATTAAAATGTCCCAGTATGTGCACAAACCTGTATTGCAACATTGCATAAAACATAATTATCGTAATTCCAGTAGTAACTTTTCAAAAGTATGATTTTTGAGCATGTGGTTAAAGGTTTAAATAATGATAATAACTCAGTAAAGAAGCTTTTGAGATATCACTGTTTAAAGCCTTTGTTTGTGTAGTTCAAAGCTCAATTATTAACAACGCGAACCAAATTTCATAATCTTAGAGACCCGTTAAATATACGCGTTTTGTTAGTCTAAAATACAGCTTTTAACAGAAAAAGGTTCCATTACCGTGTCAAATTTTATATATCGGACAGGTTATGTTGCAAAATAAAGCCGACGTTACATGGGATTCCATCCAGTTTCCAAAACCTGTGCTGGGAACAGCAAGACTTTCCACTAGTTCAGCTATTCCAAGAGCAAATATTTACTGTTGTTCATTTATCCTTAGGTTTGCAAGCAAAGTGCCCAAAACTAGAAAGTTTTCAACTTCTGGTCCATTTTAAAAATCGAAGCACTACGTAACACATCTTAGAGGTATAACGAAGTTGTTTGGAAAATTGGCCAGTTAGTTTAAAATGATTGTATATGACACAGTAATTTCCTTTACCTACTTTACCGTATTAGATGAAAATCGATCACAAAATGCAGTGTTTTTATTTGTTTTGGGGGAGGGGACCAAATGTTCTTTAACCTGAACTTCAGGTCCACTACTAAATCGAAACACTATAAGAACACATCTTTAAAGGTTCATCCAACTTGAGTTTCGAATATTTGCCCGTTAGTTTCAAATGATTCCTAATGATCCAGTAAATTTCTTTACCTGATTTATCATGTTCGCTGTAAATTGCTCACAATTTTAGCTTTTGTTTGTATTCTTGGTGCCTGTAAAGACTAGATGGCAGGATGTTCTGTTTTTAAATCTAAATCTGCTTATATGTCTTGCATTCGATGTGTCAGATCATGTGATACATCTCGCGGTAAACTTAGATCCCAAAACATGAATGTTTTCCCTCACCAATGCAATAATTATTTTATAAATCATTAGGATGTAAACCTTAGGTGATATTTCAGCATTAAAAAAAAGACTGCAAATATTACAACGCTATGGAACACAAAAATAGCCATTGAAAAGACTCGTAGCAAGCAGCCTTGATGGTGACGTGGCTTGTTACCGAATGGCAGAACTTTTAACCCTGTCTTAATCTGGCATCCGCTGCAGTGGTTTCATGTGGCTGCATTATCGGCAAATGCATTTTAGAAAAGAAGGCTTGTAGATCAAGAGATGGCTCTAACAGTATAATTTAAATGTATATTTCTGTATTCGCAATTTATTTATCTATTTATTTATCTAGTTATTTATTTATTTATTTATTTATTTATTTAGTAGTTTTAAATATTATAACGTATTATAAATAGAGACCTGCTTAACTTATTTACAAACATGGTGGATGAAATTGCATTCCTATATTCCTTATAGACAGTGAATACCATCGAAACTCTAGAGTGCTTTGACCAACTGGAGTCAGCAATTTACAATTAAAACCTTGGAGTTTTCTTTGCTACATGGGACTCTCAGGTTTTTGGTACAGTTTTAGTAATTACAACTCTGATAGTCCCCATAAAATAACAACCACTAA
Source organism: Hymenopus coronatus (assembly GCA_030762935.1). NCBI lineage: Eukaryota > Metazoa > Arthropoda > Insecta > Mantodea > Hymenopodidae > Hymenopus > Hymenopus coronatus. The sequence continues at coordinate 510,163,006 of CM060900.1, forward strand.
GCAACCGAGCATTTTCGAATATTATTTGATAAACGGTAAACGGTATTTTTCAGCGAAAACTTACCAGGAATTTTTCTGTTCTTTTTAGGAGTACAGGGCTTTTTCCTTAGTGTTTCTAACTAAAACTTTTATTCCATTGTTATATGCTGGAATTTACTAATATTTCTCTATATAGACTCTCACTGTGTGATATCAAGGACAAACCTTTTGTTTGTTCTTTGACACTGGGGGTTGAATTTTTTTAATAAGTAAAACGATTGAAAATTGTTATTTGATCGCAAAAGGTTGCTGAAACATTCAGGCGTGTGTAGGAAAGGAGCATATAACCGAACATCGCTTGATTCTGACTCTACAACCACTTAAACAGAGAAGAATTTGCCTAGCATAGTTTAAATAAGACAAGGTGATTGGAAATCGCAATCTGTTGAATGTGAGGCCGACGCGCTACAGCCACACTACCAAGGCGGGCTTTCTTAGTCTTTTGGTTGCATGTTAACACGGTATGGCAGAATGCTCCTTTTATACCCATAAAGCTCCCCAAATATCTTGCATCTGGTGTGTAGGGTCATATGAAATATTCCGTGGCGAATGCATTTCAGCAGGTAAGCTTAGATGTCAAAAGATGGCACTGTTTTCTTTCGCACCAATGCAATTAATATCTTACAAAGCTTTCAAATATAAAAATTCAGTTGTATTACAGCTTTCAAAAGACGACGGATAATATTGCAACGCTATGCGACACAAAAATAGCAAACGTGGACTTTGAAAATGGCTCGCGGCATTCAACTTTATTAGTTTTGAACCTTCTAACACTCGATGGCGGCACCTTCCGTCGCTTACTCACTGGCAGGCGATGTATTGCTTCGTATCAGTCAATGTCGGCGAACGCCTTTCGGAAAAGTTAGCCTTTAGCTCAAGAGATGGCTCTAACAGTATCATTTAATTGTATATTTCTATATACCCATTTATTTATTTATTTAATAGTTTTAAAATCTAACGTATTATAAAGAGAGACCTACATTACTTATTTACACCATGCTGGATGAAAATTGCATTCCGTTATTCCTGATATACAGTGAATAATATCGGAACTCTGAGTGGTGTGACGAACTAGATTCAACAATTTACAGTTAAAACCTTCGAGTTTTCAGTCTTACATTGGCACTTTCACGTACCTCGTACAGTGTTTTGTATGAGATGCGTAAATGTGCCCTAAAATAACAATCATGAGATAATCAAGCATTTTCGTTAATCGTTTGATAAACGGTAATGTTCCGTAGCAAAGAAAGTTTTCATTCGTAAATAGTATTGCGAAATGTCTTATCCATACCTAGTCCCAGAAACTCAAGTAATGTCAAATACATTCTGCTTTTCTTTCACACACTGAATATGTGCTTTAAATCAAATAAGAGAAATGTTGGGATATTTCGTGTCTATAAAGCTATCTAAAATGTGACATCTTAATAAAATATGACTTCACAAACGATTTACAAAATGTTTGAATTCTAAAGGTTCTGATGCATAATGCGTTGAATCCTTGAGTTAATTTGTTTTTTGCGTACTTTCCTTTATATCATTTAGATACGTATCGACTTATAGATGGTGCGTTAATTGAGTTTTGACTAATTTGATACGTTTCTCATATTGAACAGATTGATGAAACTGATTATTGCCACATAGAATTTCAACTTTACATGGAGCACGTCGAAATTTGCACAGGTTTTCTGAAAATTGCCTTAAGCATCGCTTAGAAGTAGGATGACTTAAAACGATCACTCCTGAATATTTTCTATCCTTAGTTTCTCGCTCACTTTTTCCGGCGATAGCTTACCAGAAATTTTCTTGGTCGATTTAGGAGTACATTGTTTGTCCCTAATGTTTCTAGCTAAAACTTTCATTACATGGTGATATTTTGGTATTCACTAATACTTTTGCATGCAGTCTCTCACTGTGTGATACCAGGGACTACTGTTTTGATTGTTAAATGGCACTGCGGATGAAGGTTTTTTTACAATCAGTAAAACGATTGAAGTTTGTTATGTCATAGAAAATACTCACTGAAACATTGGGCGCCTGTAGAGAATGAGTACTTAACCGAAAAGCCCTCGTTTCTTGTTCTACAGTCATTTAAACTGTGGACAATTTACCTATTTTCAAGCATAGCTTAAATAAGACAACGTGTTACACTGCGCGTCTCAACTTTTGTTCACTTAAAATTAAAATGTTCTAGAATGAACAGAGGCATCTATTGCAGCATTGCAGAGATTAGTAATTCCAGTACAAAGTTTTCAAAAAAATATGTTGATGAATAATTTTAATCTCTTTAAAATGATAGCAACCCAGTATATTGAAATATCAGTGTTTAAAGCCTATGTTTGTGAGGTTCTAAATTCAAATGAAGAAAAGACCAACCAAGTTTCACAAATTTTGCGTTACATTATATATAAAACTCTATGCGAGATAAAATATTCACGCGTTTTTCTGCTCTAAAATAAAGAGTTTAAGAAAAGGAGTTCTCCTAATATGTCAAATTTGATAAATTGCACAGGCTATATAGGTATAACAACAATGTTCTATAAAAGAAGGTGGTGCAAAAACGGATAAGATCAAGGATCCAACTTCTCTGCTGCGAGCAGTAAGACTTTCCACGCGTTCAGCTATCCCAAGAGAAGCCATTTACTGTTGTTGATTAAGGTTTAGGTTTGCAAACAAAGAGCCCAAATCTTGAATAATTCTAGTCCAATGCAAAATCGGGAACACTATAACAAAATATCTTTCAAGGTCTATTGAATTTGACTTTGAAGTATTTGCCCGTTAGTTTACAACGATTTTTCATGATCCAGTCACTTCCCTTACCTTCTCTACTGTGTTCGTTGCATATTGATCAACACATTCATTTTTTTTACCGTTTTTTTTTTTTTTTTTTTGTACCTTAGATGTTCTTTAACCTTGTTGATCATGTCGGAAGATGAATGGCATTGGTGGAATGATGCTAATGTGATCTAGGGGTCCATAGAGCTTCGCATTTCTTGACATTCGTCTTCTCAGTATGATGAAAAACCCCGAAAAAAGCTTATCCGAGTAACACAGCCTAGCGAGATTCGACCTCGCATTTTGTTGAATGTGAGGCAGAAACGCAACAACCACACCAACCAGGTGGGCTATGTTAATGTTGTAGCTGCATGTTAACACGATATGCCAGAATGTTGTGTTTATGCTCGTAAACCTCCGCAAATGTTGCCAATCCGCTGTGTAGTGTCATATGAAATATCTTGCGCCAGATGCCTTTCAGAAGGTACACCTAAATCTCAAGAGATGGCAGTGTTTTCCTTCCCACCAATGCTACTATTATTTTTTGAAACATTCACATATAAAGCTTCAGTCGTATTGCAGCATTCGAAAGACGACAGAAAATATCTTATCGCTATACGACATAAAAATGGCCTCAGTGGACCTTGAAAATGACATACGACATGCAATTTGAAAGTTATGTAGCTTATAACACCATATGGCTTGACCTTCTGGTTCCCCTGGTAAACCTTCGCATACTCGCTGACATCCGATATTGTGTTTCATATGACGCCATTGTTGGCAAACGCCTTTTAAAAAAGTAAGCTTTTAGCTCGAGAGATGGCACGGCTAGTACAATTTAAATGTATATATCTATATTTACAATATATGTATTTAATTGTTTTCAATCCTAACATTTTTAAAGTAGAGACAAACGCATAGCTTATTTATAACATCCTGGAGGAAAACTGCGTTCTTTTATTCCTTATATACAATGAATAACATCGATACTATGACCGCTTTGAAGGATTAGAGTCAACAATTTACAAACAAAGCTTCGGGTTTTCAGTTCTACATGGGACTATCAGCTTTGTCGTACAATATTAGTACTTACAACTCTGATAGTCCCCATTAAATAGCAATCGTTAAGTAACCGAGCAATTTCGAATATCATTTGATAAACGGTAATGTTCTGTTGCAACGAATGTTTTCATTCGTGAATAGTGTTGCGAAATGTTCTACCTATAATGCCCATTGAACATTCATGTAACGTCAAATAAAATCTGCTTTTCCCTTGCAAAATCAATATGTGTTAAAAATAAATAAAACATAAATATTTAGATATTACAATATAGGTTTATGACACTATCTAAAATATGACATCTTATTAAAATGTGACTTCCCAAACTTATTACAAAGTTTTTGAATTCTGAAGGTTCTGATTCTTGTTAGTAACAAACCACTTTCCGGTGAATGTTTTACACGAACATTCCTTTATAATTTTTGCTAGGTATCCACTTATAAATGTTGTGTTAATTTACGTTTTGACTCACTTGATAAGTTTCTGGCTTATTTATGAAATTGACTATTGCCACATAGGATTTCAACCTTATAGGAGCACGTCCACATTTAATCAGGTTTCCTGGAAATTGCCTTAAGAATCGCTTAAATGTAGGATGACTTAACGACTGGTCCTGAATTGTTTCTATCCTCAACTTCCACGCCCACCTTTTTCCGGCGAAAACTTACCAGGATATTTTCCTGTTCTTTTTAGGAGTACAGGGCTTTTTCCTTAATTTTTCTAACTAGAACTTGCATAGTTACATGTAGGTATTCACTAATATTGTTGTATATAGATTCTCATTGTGTGATAATACCAAGAACAAACCTTTCGTTTGATCTTTCACACTGGTGGTTGAAGATTTTTTTAATCACTAAAACGATTGTAAATTGTTATTTCATAGGAACAGGTTGCTGAAGCATTCAGGCGTCTGCAGAAAAGGAGCATATAACCGAACATCCCTAGATTCTGACTCTACAGCCATTTAAACACAGAAGAATTTGCCAAGCATAGTTTAAATAACACAAGGTGCTTCACAAATCTCCATTTTTGAAATGCTCTCTGCGTCTGTGCTTTTGTTTACTTAAAACTAAAATGTCCTAGAATATGCAAAAGTATGTATTGCAACATGGCAGATATCTAGGTAATCGTAATACTAGAGGTAATGTTTCAAACATATATATGTTCATGAACATCTATTTAAAGGTATTAACATTTCAATCTGTTTACATTGATAATAACTAAGTAAACGTTTGCATTGCAATATTACTGTTTAAAACCTAATCTCTATGGTTCAAAACTTCAATTAAGAAAATGTCAACCAAGTTTCACGAATTTTGAGGCACGTTTTATATAAAACTCTACAAGAGATAAAATAGTCACGTATTTTGCTGTTGTAAAGTAGAGGTTTATAAAACTGAGCTCTCTTAATATTGAAAATTCGATATTGCAAAGGCTGTATAATAACAATATTCCATTAGTAAAGGAGGCGTTACGGTGAATTCGATCCAGATATCATCACCTCTGCTGTGAGCAGAAACAGTTTTCACAAACTCAGCTAACCTAAAACCAGCCATTTACCCTTGCAGGTTTATGCTTAGGTTTGAAAGCGAAATGCCCTAACCTTGAATAGTTTCAACCGCTGGTCCACTATCAAATCGGGAACACTATAACAAAACGCCTTTAAATGTCTTTTGAACTTGAGTTTGAAATATTTTCCCGTTGTGTTATCATGATCCAGTAAATTTCTGTACCTGTTCACCACGTTCGCTGAAACTTGACCACAATATGCATTTGTTTATTTTTTTTTGTAGCTAATTGTCCTTTTGCCTTTTCAGTCATGTGGGACGAAGAATGACATTGGTGAAATGTCGCAAAAATGATTAAACGGTTCACCAGGCTTAAAGTTACTTGACATTCGTCTTCTCAGTATGAGGGGAAAACCCCGAAAAAAACCTTATCCGGGTAACTCACCTTAAACGAGATTCGAAATCGCGATCTGTTGAATGTGAGGCACACACGGTACAGCCACACTACCCAGGCGAGTTTTGTTAGTCTTTTGACTGCATTACACACGGTATGGCAGAATGTTCCTTTAAAACTCGTAAAGCTCCCCAAATGTCTTGCATCTGGTGTGTAGGGTCGTTTGAAATATTCCGCGGCGAACGCATTTCAGCAGGTAAGCTTAGATGTCAAAAGATGGCACTGTTTTCTTTCGCTCCAATGCGATTAATATCTTACAAAGCTTACAAATATAAAAACTGAGTTGTATTACAGCTTTCGAAAGAAGAGGGATAATATTGCAACGCTATGCGACACAAAAATAGCAACAGCGGACTTTGACAAAGGCTCACAGCATCCAACTTTATTAGTTATGAACCTTCTTACACTCGATGCAGGCACCTTCCGTCGATTACTCACTAGCGTGCGGTGTATTGCTTCATATTAGTCATTGTCGGCGAACGCCTTTCGGAAAAGTTAGCCTTTAGCTCAAGAGATGGCTCTAACAATATCATTTAAATGTATATTTCTGTATTAACACGTATTTATTTAATTAATAGTTTTAAAACCTAACGTATTATAAAGAGAGACCTACATAACTTATTTACAACATGCTGGATGAAAATTGCATTCCGTTATTCCTTATTTAAAGTGAATAACACTGAAACTCTGAGGGCTTTGACAAACATGAGTCAACAATTTACAATTAAAACCTTAAGAGTTTTCAGCCCTACATGGGGCCTTCAGGTGTGTTTTACGGTGTTGAGTATCACATGCCTGGAAACCTCTTTAAAATAACAATCATGAGATAGCCGAGCATTTTCGCTAATCGTTTGATTAACGGTAATGTTATATAGCAAGAATGCTCTCATTCGCTTATATTTGTGCGAAATGAAATTCAGACGTTTATCTCAAACATGCGTCTAATGTCAATTAAAACCGGCTTTTCCCTCTCATGATCAATATTTGTTGGAAATCAAATAGGATAAATGTTTAAATATTGATGGTCTATAGTAACATCTAAAATTTGACACCTTAATAAATCAAGTCTTCCTAATCTTTGTACAAAACTTATGAATTCTGAAGTTTTAGATGCATATTGGTTGCAAACGAATTTCCGGTGAATCCTTTGATTTCTTATTCCTACTTTCCTTTACCTCATTTTGATACGGCCCCACTTATAGATGGTGCGTTAATTGGTGTTTCTATTTACTTGATACGTTTCTGATACTGTGCCTATTGCTATAATTGAATATTTTACATAGTATTTCTACCTTACATGTAGCGCATCCACATTTCATTTGGTTAACTGGAAATTTTCTTAATAGTCCCTTAAATGTAGGATGTCTTCTGATCCTGAATTTATTCAGACTTGAAACTTTCTCGCCCTCTTTTTCCGGCGATAAGTCACTAGGAATTTTCCTGTTCTCTTTAAAAGTACGTGGACTTCCGTAACATTTCTAGCTGAAACTTTCGTTTCTAGTCAGATGTTAGTATTCCTTAAAATGTTATTTATATATACTTTAAACGCAAGAAACAAAGAACAAAAGTTTTATTTGTTAAGCAAAATTGAGGGTTAAGTTATTATTACAATCAGTAAAACGATTAAAAATTGCTTTTTATGGCAAATCGTTTCTGAAATATGTGGGTGCCTAAAGAGAATGAGCATTTATCCGTTCTCCGCTGGTTCGAGCTGAACAGTAATTAAAATGTGGGAGAATTCAACTACTTTTCTAGCACAATGTTTAGAAAGCAACGAGTTTCACAAAATTACAATTACAAAGAGGTCTACGCGTCTTTGCCATATTATACATAAGATTAAAATGTCCTAGTATGTGCACAAACCTGTATTGCAACATTGCATAAAACATAATTATCGCAATTCCAGTAGTAACTTTTCAAAAGTATGATTTTTGAGCATGTGGTTAAAGGTTTAAATAATGATAATAACTCAGTAAAGAAGCTTTTGAGATATCACTGTTTAAAGCCTCTGTTTGTGTAGTTCAAAACTCAATTATGAACAACGCGAACCAAATTTCATAATCTTAGAGACCCGTTAAATATACGGGTTTTGTTAGTGTAAAGTACAGCTTTTTAAAAAAAAAAGGTTCCATTACCATGTCAAATTTTATATATCGGACAGGTTATGTTGCAAAATAAAGCTGACGTTACATGGGATTCCATCCAGTTTCCAAAACCTGTGCTGGGAACAGCAAGACTTTCCATTAGTTCAGCTTTCCAAGAGCAAATATTTACTGTTGTTCATTTATCCTTAGGTTTGCAAGCAAAGTGCCCAAAACTAGAACGTTTTCAACTTCTGGTCCATTTTAAAAATCGAAGCAGTACGTAACACATCTTAGAGGTATAACGAAGTTGTTTGGAAAATTGGCCAGTTAGTTTAAAATGATTGTATATGACACAGTAATTTCCTTTACCTGCTTTAACGTATTAGATGAAAATCGACCACAAAATGCAGTGTTTTTATTTGTTTTGGGGGAGGGGACCAAATGTTGTTTAACCTGAACTTCAGGTCCACTACTAAATCGAAACACTATAACAACACATATTTAAAGGTTCATTGAACTTGAGTTTTGAATATTTGCCCGTTAGATTCAAATGATTCCTAATGATCCAGTAAATTTCTTTACCTGCTTTATCATGTTCGTTGTAAATTGCTCACAATTTTAGCTTTTGTTAGTATTGTTGGTGTCTGTAAAAACTAGATAGCAGGATGTTCTGTTTTTATATCTAAATCTGCTTACATGTCTTGCATTCCATGTGTCAGATCATGTGATATAACTCGCGGTAAGCTTAGATCCCAAAACATGAATGTTTTCTCTCACCAATGCAATAATTATTTTATAAAACATTAGGATGTAAACCTTCAGTGATATTTCGGCATTAAAAAAAGACGGCAAATATTACAACGCTGTTCAACACAAAAATAGCCATTGAAAAGACTCGTAGCAAGCAGCCTTGTTGGTGATGTGGCTTGTTACCGGATGGCAGAACTTTTAACCCTGTCTTAATCTGGCATCCGCTGTAGTGGTTTCATGTGGCTGCATTATCGGCAAATGCGTTTTAGAAAAGAAGGCTTGTAGATCAAGAGATGGCTCTAACAGTAAAATTTAAACTATATATTTCTGTATTCACAATTTATTTATCTATTTATTTGTTTATTTATTAGTCTTAAAGACTAAAGTATTATAAATAGAGACTTGCAGAACTTATTTAAAAACATGGTGGATGAAATTGCATTCCTATATTCCTTATATATAGTGAATACCATCGAAACTTTGAGTACTTTGACCAACTAGAGTCAGCAATTTACAATTAAAACCTTGGAATTTTCATTCCTACATGTGACTCTCAGGTTTTTGGTACAGTGTTAGTAATTACAACTCTGATAGTCCCCTTAAAATAACAACCATTAAGCAACCGAGCAATTTCGAATATTATTTGACAAACGATAAACGGTATTTTTCCGGCGAAAACTTACCAGGAATTTTTCTGTTCTTTTTAGGAGTGCAGGACTTTTTCCTTAATGTTTCTAACTAAAACTTTATTCCATTGTTATATGCTGGAATTTACAAATATTTCTCTATATAGACGCTCACTGTGTGATATCAAGGACAAACCTTTGGTTTGTTCTTTGACACTGGGGGTTGAATTTTTTTAATCAGTAAAACGATTGAAAATTGATATTTGATCGCAAAAGGTTGCTGAAACATTCAGGCGTGTGCAGAAAAGGAGCATATAACCAAACATCGCTTGATTCTGACTCTACAACCACTTAAACAAAGAAGAATTTGCCTAGAATAGTTTAAATAAAACGAGGTGATTGGAAATCGCAATCTGTTGAATGTGAGGCCGGCGCGCTACAGCCACACTACCAAGGCGGGCTTTCTTAGTCTTTTGGTTGCATGTTAACACGGTATGGCAGAATGCTCCTTTTATACTCGTAAAGCTCCCCAAATGTCTTGCATCTGGCGTGTAGGGTCATATGAAATATTCCGTGGCGAATGCATTTCAGCAGGTAAGCTTAGATGTCAAAAGATGGCACTGTTTTCTTTCGCGCCAATGCAATTAATATCTTACAAAGCTTTCAAATATAAAAATTGAGTTGTATTACAGCTTTCAAAAGACGACGGATAATATTGCAACGCTATGCGACACAAAAATTTCAAACGTGGACTTTGAAAATGGCTCCTTACATTCAACTTTATTAGTTATGAAACTTCAAACACTCGATGGCGGCTCCTTCCTTCGCTTACTCACTGGCAGGCGGTGTATTGCTTCATATCAGTCATTGTCGGCGAACGCCTTTCGGAAAAGTTAGCCTTTAGCTCAAGAGATGGCTCTAACAGTATCATTTAAATGTACATTTCTATATACCCATTTATTTATTTATTTAATAGTTTTAAAATCCAACGTATTATAAAGAGAGACCTACATTACTTATTTACACCATGCTGGATGAAAATTGCATTCCGTTATTCCTGATATACAGTGAATAATATCGGAACTCTGAGTGGTGTGACGAACTAGATTCAACAATTTACAGTTAAAACCTTCGAGTTTTCAGTCTTACATTGGCACTTTCACGTACCTCGTACAGTGTTTTGTATGAGGTGCGTGAAAGTTCCCTAAAATAACAATCATGAGATAATCAAGCATTTTCGCTAATCGTTTGATAAACGGTAATGTTCCGTAGCAAAGAATGTTATCATTCGTAAATAGTATTGCGAAATGCCTTATCCATACCTAGTCCCAGAAACTCAAGTAATGTCAAATACATTCTGCTTTTCTTTCACGCACTGAATATGTGCTTTAAATCAAATAAGAGAAATGTTGGGATATTTCTTGTCTATAAAGCTATCTAAAATGTGACATCTTAATAAAATATGACTTCACAAACTATTTACAAAATGTTTGAATTCTAAAGGTTCTGATGCATAATGCGTTGAATCCTTGAGTTTTTTGCGCACTTTCCTTTATATCATTTAGATACGTATCGACTTATAGATGGTGCGTTAATTGAGTTTTGACTAACTTCATACGTTTCTCATATTGAGCAGATTGGTGAAACTGATTATTGCCACATAGAATTTCAACTTTACATGGAGCACGTCGAAATTTGAACAGGTTTTCTGAAAATTGCCTTAAGCATCGCTTAGAAGTAGGATGACTTAAAACGATTACTCCTGAATGTTTTCTATCCTTAGTTTCTCGCTCACTTTTTCCGGCGATAGCTTACCAGAAATTTTCTTGGTCGATTTAGGAGTACATTGTTTGTCCCTAATTTTTCTGGCTAAAACTTTCATTACATAGTGATATTTTGGTATTCACTAATACTTTTGCATGCAGTCTCTCACAGTGTGATACCAGGGACTACTGTTTTGATTGTTAAATGGCACTGCGGATGAAGGTTTTTTACAATCAGAAAAACGATTGAAGTTTGTTATGTCATAGCAAATACTCACTGAAACATTGGGCGCCTGTAGAGAATGAGTACTTAACCGAAAAGCCCTCGTTTCTTGTTCTACAGTCATTTAAACTGTGGACAATTTACCTATTTTCAAGCATAGCTTAAATAAGACAACGTGTTACACTGCGCGTCTCAACTTTTGTTCACTTAAAATTAAAATGTTCTAGAATGAACAGAGGCATCTACTGCAGCATTGCAGAGATTAGTAATTCCAGTACAAAGTTTTCAAAAAAATATGTTGATGAATAATTTTAATCTCTGTAAAATGATATTGAAATATCAGTGTTTAAAGCCTATGTTTGTGAGGTTCTAAATTCAAATGAAGAAAAGACCAACCAAGTTTCACAAATTTTGCGTTACATTATATATAAAACTCTATGCGAGATAAAATATTCACGCGTTTTTCTGCTCTAAAATAAAAAGTTTAAAAAAGGAGTTCTCTTAATATGTCAAATTTGATAATTTACAAAGGCGATATAGGTATAACAACAATGTTCTATAAAAGAAGGAGGTGTAAAAACGGATTCGATCAAGGATCCAACACCTCTGCAGCGAGCAGTAAGACTTTCCACGCGTTCAGCTATCCCAAGAGAAGCCATTTACTGTTGTTGATTAAGGTTTAGGTTTGTAAACAAAGAGCCCAAATCTTGAATAATTCTAGTTCAATGCCAAATCGGGAACAATATAACAAAATATCTTTAAAGGTCTATTGAATTTAAGTGTGAAGCATTTGCCCTCTAGTTTACAACGATTTTTCATGATCCAGTCACTTCCCTTACCTTGTGTTCTGTGTTCGTTGCATATTGATCAACACATGCATTTTTTTTACCGTCTTTTTTTTTTTTTTTTTTTACCTTAAATGTTCTTTAATCTTGTTGGTCATGTCGGAAGATGAATGGCATTGGTGGAATGATGCTAATGTGATCTAGGGGTCCATAGAGCTTGGCATTTCTTGATATTCGTCTTCTCAGTATGATGAAAAACCCCGAAAAAAGCTTATCCGAGTAACACAACCTAGCGAGATTCGACCTCGCATTCTGTTGAATGTGAGGCAGAAACGCAACAACCACACCAACCAAGTGGGCTATGTTAATGTTGTAGCTGCATGTTAACACGATATGCCAGAATGTTGTGTTTATGCTCGTAAACCTCCGCAAATGTTGCCAATCCGCTGTGTAGTGTCATATGAAATATCTTGCGCCAGATGCCTTTCAGAAGGTACACTTAAATCTCAAGAGATGGCAGTGTTTTCCTTCCCACCAATGCTACTATTATTTTTTGAAACATTCACATATAAAGCTTCAGTCGTATTGCAGCATTCGAAAGACGACAGAAAATATCTTATCGCTATACGACATAAAAATGGCCTCAGTGGACCTTGAAAATGACATACGACATGCAATTTTAAAGTTATGTAGCTTATAACACCATATGGCTTGACCTTCTGGTTCCCCTGGTATATCTTCGCTTACTCCCTGACATCCGATGTTGTGTTTCATATGACGCCATTGTTGGCAAACGCCTTTTAAAAAAGTAAGCTTTTAGCTCGAGAGATGGCACGGCTAGTACAATTTAAATGTATATATCTATATTTACAATATATGTATTTAATTGTTTTCAATCCTAACATTTTTAAAGTAGAGACAAACGCATAGCTTATTTATAACATCCTGGAGGAAAACTGCGTTCTTTTATTCCTTATATACAATGAATAACATCGATACTATGACCGCTTTGAAGGATTAGAGTCAACAATTTACAAACAAGAGCTTCGGGTTTTCAGTTCTACATGGGACTATCAGCTTTGTCGTACAATATTAGTACCTACAACTCTGATAGTCCCCATTAAATAGCAATCGTTAAGTAACCGAGCAATTTCGAATATCATTTGATAAACGGTAATGTTCTGTTGCAACGAATGTTTTCATTCGTGAATAGTGTTGCGAAATGTTCTACCTATAATGCCCATTGAACATTCATGTAACGTCAAATAAAATCTGCTTTTCCCTTGCAAAATCAATATGTGTTAAAAATAAATAAAACATAAATATTTAGATATTACAATATAGGTTTATGACACTATCTAAAATATGACATCTTATTAAAATGTGACTTCCCAAACTTATTACAAAGTGTTTGAATTCTGAAGGTTCTGATTCTTGTTAGTAACAAACCACTTTCCGGTGAATGTTTTACACGAACATTCCTTTATAATTTTAGCTAGGTATCCACTTATAACTGTTGTGTTAATTTACGTTTTGACTCTCTTGATAAGTTTCTGGCTTATTTATGAAATTGACTATTGCCACATAGGATTTCAACCTTATAGGAGCACATCCACATTTAAACAGGTTTCCTGGAAATTGCCTTAAGAATCGCTTAAATGTAGGATGACTTAACCACTGGTCCTGAATTGTTTCTATCCTCAACTTCCACGCCCACCTTTTTCCGGCGAAAACTTACCAGGATGTTTTCCTGTTCTTTTTAGGAGTACAGGGCTTTTTCCTTAATTTTTCTAACTAAAACTTGCATAGTTACATGTAGGTATTCACTAATATTTTTGTATATAGATTCTCATTGTGTAATAATACCAAGAACAAACCTTTCGTTTGAGCTTTCACACTGGTGGTTGAAGATTTTTTTAATCACTAAAACGATTGTAAATTGCTATTTCATGGAAAAAGGTTGCTGAAACATTCAGGCGTCTGCAGACAAGGAGCATATAACAAAACATCGCTTGATTCTGACTCTACAAACATTTAAACACATAAGAATTTGCCTAGCATAGTTTAAATAAAACAAGGTGATTCTCAAATCTCCATTTTGAAAATGCTCTCTGCGTCTGTGCTTTTGATCACTTAAAATTAAAATGTCCTAGAATATGCAAAAGTATATATTGCAACATGGCAGATATCTAGGTAATCGTAATACTAGAGGTAATGTTTGAAAAATATATATGTTCATGAACATCTATTTAAAGGTATTAACATTTCAATCTGTTTACATTGATAATAACTAAGTAAACGTTTGCATTGCAATATTACTGTTTAAACCCTAATCTCTATGGTTCAAAACTTCAATTGAGAAAATGTCAACCAAGTTTCACGAATTTTGAGGCACGTTTTATATAAAAGTCTACAAGAGATAAAATAGTCACGTATTTTGCTGTTGTAAAGTACAGGTTTATAAAAATGAGCACTCTTAATATTGAAAATTCGATATTGCAAAGGCTGTATAATAACAATATTCCATTAGTAAAGGAGGCGTTACGGTGAATTCGATCCAGATATCATCACCTCTGCTGTGAGCAGAAACAGTTTTCACAAACTCAGCTAACCTAAAACCAGCCATTTACCCTTCCAGGTTTATGCTTAGGTTTGAAAGCAAAATGCCCTAACCTTGAATAGTTTCAACCTCTGGTCCACTATCAAATCGGGAACACTATAACAAAACGCCTTTAAATGTCTTTTGAACTTGAGTTTGAAATATTTTCCCATTGTGTTATCATGATCCAGTAAATTTCTGTACCTGTTCACCACGTTCACTGAAACTTGACCACAATATGCATTTGTTTATTTTTTTTTTGTAGCTAATTGTCCTTTTGCCTGTTCAGTCATGTGGGACGATGAATGACATTTGTGAAATGTCGCAAAAATGATTAAGCGGTACACCAGGCTTAAAGTTACTTGACATTCGTCTTCTCAGTATGAGGGGAAAACCCCGAAAAAAACCTTATCCGGGTAACTCACCTTAAACGAGATTCGAAATCGCGATCTGTTGAATGTGAGGCAGACACGGTACAGCCACACTACCCAGGCGAGTTTTGTTAGTCTTTTGACTGCATTACACACGGTATGGCAGAATGTTCCTTTAAAACTCGTAAAGCTCCCCAATTGTCTTGCATCTCGTGTGTAGGGTCATTTGAAATATTCCGCGGCGAACGCATCTCAGCAGGTAAGCTTAGATGTGAAAAGATGGCACTGTTTTCTTTCGCACCAATGCGATTAATATCTCACAAAGCTTACAAATATAAAAATTCAGTTGTATTACAGCTTTCGAAAGAAGAGGGATAATATTGCAACGCTATGCGACACAAAAATAGCAACAGCGGACTTTGACAAAGGCTCACAGCATTCAACTTTATTAGTTATGAACCTTCTTACACTCGATGCCGGCACCTTCCGTCGATTACGCACTGGCGTGCGGTGTATTGCTTCATATTAGTCATTGTCGGCGAACGCCTTTCGGAAAAGTTAGCCTTTAGCTCAAGAGATGGCTCTAAGAGTATCATTTAAATGTATATTTCTATATACCCATTTATTTAATAGTTTTAAAATCTAACGTATTATGAAGAGACACCTACATTACTTATTTACACCATGCTGGATGAAAATTGCATTCCGTTATTCCTGATATACAGTGAATAACATCGAAACTCTAAGTGGTTTGACAAACTAGAGTCAACAATTTAATATTAAAACCGTGCAGTTTTCAGCCCTACATGGGGCTTCCAGGTGTGTCTTACAGTGTTATGTATCACATGCCTGAAAACCTCTTTAAAATAACAATCATGAGATAGCCGAGCATTTTCGCTAATCGTTTGATTAACGGTAATGTTATATAGCAAGAATACTCTCATTCGCTTATATTTGTGCGAAATGAAATTCAGACGTTTATCTCAAACATGCGTCTAATATCAATTAGAACCGGCTTTTCCCTCTCATGATCGATATTTGTTGGAAATCAAATAGGATAAATGTTTAGATATTTATGGTCTATAGTAACATCTAAAATTTGACACCTTAATAAATCAAGTCTTCCTAAACTTAGTACAAAACTTGTGAATTCTGAAGTTTCAGATGCATATTGGTTGCAAACGAATTTCCGATGAATCCTTTGATTTCTTATTCGTACTTTCCTTTACCCCATTTTGATACGGGCCCACTTAAAGATGGTGCGTTAATTGGTGTTTCTTTTTACTTGATACGCTTCTGATACTGTGCCTATTGCTATAATTGAATATTTTACATAGTATTTCTACCTTCGATGTAGCGCATCCACATTTCATT
This sequence comes from Hymenopus coronatus, assembly GCA_030762935.1. NCBI lineage: Eukaryota > Metazoa > Arthropoda > Insecta > Mantodea > Hymenopodidae > Hymenopus > Hymenopus coronatus. The sequence continues at coordinate 510,179,414 of CM060900.1, forward strand.
TGGTTACCTGGAAATGTTCTTAATAGTCCCTTAAATGTAAGATGTCTTAACCTCTGATCCTGAATTTATTCTGTCTTGAAACTTTCTCGCCCTCTTTTTCCGGCGATAAGTCACTACGAATTTTCCTGTTCTCTTTAAAAGTACGTGAACTTCCGTAACATTTCTAGCTGAAACTTACGTTTCTAGTCAGTTGCTAGTATTCCTTAAAATGTTATGTAGATATACTTTAAATGCAAGAAACAAAGAACAAAACTTTTATTTGTTAAGCAAAATTGAGGGTTAAGTTATTATTACAATCAGTAAAACGATTGAAATTTGCTTTTTATGGCAAATCGTTTCTGAAATTTTTGGTTGCCTAAAGAGAATGAGCATTTAACCGTTCTCCGATGGTTCGAGCTGTACAGTAATTAAAATGTGGGACAATTCAACTATTTTTTTTGTACAATTTTTACAATATTCCTTATATACAATGAATACCATCGAAATTCTAGAGTACTTTGACCAACTGGAGTCAGCAATTTACAATTAAAACCTTGGAGTTTTCATTGCTACATGTGACTCTCAGGTTTTTGGTACAGTGTTAGTAATTACAACTCTGATAGTCCCCATAAAATAACAACCATTAAGCAAGCGAGCAATTTCGAATATTATTTGACAAACGATAAACGGTATTTTTCCTTCGAAAACGTACCAGGAATTTTTCTGTTCTTTTTAGGAGTGCAGGGCTTTTTCCTTAGTGTTTCTAACTAAAACTTTTATTCCATAGTTATATGCTGGAATTTACTAATATTTCTCTATATAGACTCTCACTGTGTGATATCAAGGACAAAACATTTGTTTGTTGTTTGACACTGGGGGTTGAATTTTTTAATAAGTAAAACGATTGAAAATTGTTATTTGATCGCAAAAGGTTGGAGAAACATTCAGGCGTGTTTAGAAAAGGAGCATATAACCGAACATAGCTTGATTCTGACTCTTCAACCACTTAAACAGAGAAGAATTTGCCTAGCATAGTTTAAATAAGAGAAGGTGATTGGAAATCGCAATCTGTTGAATGTAAGGCTGACGCGCTACAGCCACACTACCTAGGTGGGCTTTCTTAGTCTTTTGGTTGCATGTTAACACGGTATGGCAGAATGCTCCTTTTATACCCATAAAGCTTCCCAAATATCTTGCATCTGGTGTGTAGGGTCATATGAAATATTCCGTGGCGAATGCATTTCAGCAGGTAAGCTTAGATGTCAAAAGATGGCACTATTTTCTTTCGCACCAATGTAATTAATATCTTACAAAGCTTTCAAATATAAAAATTCAGTTGTATTACAGCTTTCAAAAGACGACGGATAATATTGCAACGCTATGCGACACAAAAATAGCAACCGTGGACTTTGAAAATGGCTCGCAGCATTCAACTTTATTAGTTTTGAACCTTTTAACACTCGATGGCGGCTCCTTCCGTCGCTTACTCACTGGCATGCTGTGTATTGCTTCATATCAGTCAATGTCGGCGAACAGCTTTCGGAAAAGTTAGCCTTTAGCTCAAGAGATGGCTCTAACAGTATCATTTAATTGTATATTTCTATATACCCATTTATTTATTTATTTAATAGTTTTAAAATCTAACGTATTATAAAGAGAGACCTACATTACTTATCTACACCATGCTGGATGAAAATTGCATTCCGTTATTCCTGATATACAGTGAATAATATCGGAACTCTGAGTGGTGTGACGAACTAGATTCAACAATTTACAATTAAAACCTTCAAGTTTTCAGTCTTGCATTGGTACTTTTACGTACCTCGTACAGTGTTTTGTATGAGATGCGTAAATGTCCCCTAAAATAACAATCATGAGATAATCAAGCATTTTCGCTAACCGTTTGATAAACGGTAATGTTCCGTAGCAAAGAATGTTTTCATTCGTAAATAGTATTGCGAAATGCCTTATCCATACCTACTCCCAGAAACTCAAGTAATGTCAAATACATTCTGCTTTTCTTTCACACACTGAATATGTGATTTAAATCAAATAAGAGAAATGTTGGGATATTTCGTGTCTATAAAGCTATCTAAAGTGTGACATCTTAATAAAATATGACTTCACAAACGATTTACAAAATGTTTGAATTCTAAAGGTTCTGATGCATAATGCGTTGAATCTTTGAGTTAATTTGTTTTTTGCGTACTTTCCTTTATATCATTTAGATACGTATCGACTTATAGATGGTGCGTTAATTGAGTTTTGACTAACTTGATACGTTTCTCATATTGAGCAGATTGATGAAACTGATTATTGCCACATAGAATTTCAACTTTACATGGAGCACGTCGAAATTTGCACAGGTTTTCTGAAAATTGCCTTAAGCATCGCTTAGAAGTAGGATGACTTAAAACGATCACTCCTGAATGTTTTCTATCCTTAGTTTCTCGCTCACTTTTTCCGGCGATAGCTTACCAGAAATTTTCTTGGTCGATTTAGGAGTACATTGTTTGTCCCTAATTTTTCTGGCTAAAACTTTCATTACATAGTGATATTTTGGTATTCACTAATACTTTTGCATGCAGTCTCTCACTGTGTGATACCAGGGACTACTGTTTTGATTGTTAAATGGCACTGCGGATGAAGGTTTTTTTACAATCAGTGAAACGATTGAAGTTTGTTATGTCATAGCAAATACTCACTGAAACATTGGGCGCCTGTAGAGAATGAGTACTTAACCGAAAAGCCCTCGTTTCTTGTTCTACAGTCATTTAAACTGTGGACAATTTACCTATTTTCAAGCATAGCTTAAATAAGACAACGTGTTACACTGCGCGTCTCAACTTTTGTTCACTTAAAATTAAATTTTCTAGAATGAACAGAGGCATCTATTGCAACATTGCTGAGATTAGTAATTCCAGTACCAAGTTTTCAAAAAAATATGTTGATGAATAATTTTAATCTGTTTAAAATGATAGCAACCCAGTATATTGAAATATCAGTGTTTAAAGCCTATGTTTGTGAGGTTCTAAATTCAAATGAAGAAAAGACCAACCAAGTTTCACAAATTTTGCGTTGCGTATTGCTATAATTAAATATTTTACACAGTATTTCTACCTTACATGCAGCGCATCCACATTTTATTTGGTTACCTGGAAATTTTCTTAATAGTCCCTTAAATGTAGGATGCCTTAACCTCTGATCCTGAATTTATTCTGTCTTGAAACTTTCTCGCCCTCTTTTTCCGGCGATAAGTCACTAGGAATTTTCCTGTTTTCTTTAAATGTACGTGGGCTTCCGTAACATTTCTAGCTAAAACTTACGTTTCTAGTTAGATGTTAGTATTCCTTAATATGTTATGTAGATATACTTTCAACGCAAGTAACAAAGAACAAAACTTTTATTGTTAAGCAAGATTGAGGGTTAATTTTTTATTACAATCAGTAAAACGATTGAAAATTGCTTTTTATAGCAAATCGTTTCTGAAATATTTGGGTGCCTAAAGAGATTGAGCATTTAACCGTTCTCCGCTGGTTCGAGCTGTACAGTAATTAAAATGTGGGACAATTCAACTACTTTTCTAGCACAATTTTTAGAAAGCAACGTGTTTCACAAAATTACAATTACAAAGTGGTCTACGCGTCTTTGCCATTTTATACATAAGAATAAAATGTATGTGCACAAACCTGTATTGCAACATTGCATAAAACATAATTATCGTAATTCCAGTAGTAACTTTTCAAAAGTATGATTTTTGAGCATGTGGTTAAAGGTTTAAATAATGATAATAACTCAGTAAAGAAGCTTTTGAGATATCACTGTTTAAAGCTCAATTATTAACCACGCGAACCAAATTTCATAATCTTAGAGACCCGTTAAATATACGCGTTTTGTTAGTCTAAAGTACAGCTTTTAACAGAAAATGGTTCCATTACCATGTCAAATTTTATATATCGGACAGGTTATGTTGCAAAATAAAGCCGACGTTACATGGGATTCCATCCAGTTTCCAAAACCTGTGCTGGGAACAGCAAGACTTTCCACTAGTTCAGCTATTTAAAGAGCATATATTTACTGTTGTTCATTTATCCCTAGGTTTGCAAGCAAAGTGCCCAAAACTAGAACGTTTTCAACTTCTGGTCTATTTTAAAAATCGAAGCAGTACGTAACACATCTTAGAGGTATAACGAAGTTGTTTGGAAACTTGGCCAGTTAGTTTAAAATGATTGTATATGACACAGTAATTTCCTTTACCTGCTTTACCGTATTAGATGAAAATCGATCACAAAATGCAGTGTTTTTATTCGTTTCGGGGGAGGGGACCAAATGTTCTTTAACCTGAACTTCAGGTCCACTACTAAATCGAAACACTATAAGAACACATCTTTAAAGGTTCATCGAACTTGAGTTTTGAATATTTGCCGGTTAGTTTCAAATGATTCCTAATGATCCAGTAAATTTCTTTACCTGATTTATCATGTTCGCTGTAAATTGCTCACAATTTTAGCTTTTGTTTGTATTGTTGGTGCCTGTAAAAACTAGATGGCAGGATGTTCTGTTTTTAAATCTAAATCTGCTTATATGTCTTGCATTCGATGTGGCAGATCATGTGATATATCTCGCGGTAAGCTTAGATCCCAAAACATGAATGTTTTCCCTCACCAATGCAATAATTATTTTATAAAACATTAGGATGTAAACCTTCAGTGATATTTCAGCATTAAAAAAAGACTGCAAATATCACAACGCTGTGCAACACAAAAATAGCCATTGAAAAGACTCGTAGCAAGCAGCCTTGTTGGTGACGTGGCTTGTTACCGGATGGCAGAACTTTTAACCCTGTCTTAATCTGGCATCCGCTGCAGTGGTTTCATGTGGCTGCATTATCGGCAAATGCGTTTTAGAAAAGCAGGCTTGTAGATCAAGAGATGGCTCTAACAGTATAACTTAAAATATATATTTCTGTATTCACAATTTATTTATCTATTTGTTTGTTTATTTATTAGTCTTAAGGACTAAAGTATTATAAATAGAGACCTGCAGAACTTATTTAAAAACATGGTGGATGAAATTGCATTCCTATATTCCTTATATACAATGAATACCATCGAAACTCTGAGTACTTTGACCAACTAGAGTCAGCAATTTACAATTAAAACCTTGGAGTTTTCATTCCGACATGGGACTCTCAGGTTTTTGGTACAGTTTTAGTAATTACAACTCTGATAGTCCCCATAAAATAACAACCATTAAGCAACCGAGCAATTTCGAATATTATTTGACAAACCATAAACGGTATTTTTCCGGCGAAAACTTACCAGGAATTTTTCTGTTCTTTTTAGGAGAGCAGGGCTTTTTCCTTAGTGTTTCTAACTAAAACTTTATTCCATAGTTATATGCTGGAATTTACTAATATTTCTCTATATAGACTCTCACTGTGTGATATCAAGGACAAACCTTTTGTTTGTTCTTTGACACTGGGGGTTGAATTTTTTTAATCAGTAAAACGATTGAAAATTGTTATTTGATCGTAAAAGGTTGCTGAAACATTCAGGCGTGTGTAGAGAAGGAGCATATAACCGAACATCGCTTGATTCTGACTCTACAAACACTTAAACAGAGAAGAATTTGCCCAGCATAGTTTAAATAAAACAAGGTGATTGGAAATCGCAATCTGTTGAATGTGAGGCCGACGCGCTACAGCCACACTACCAAGGCGGGCTTTCTTAGTCTTTTGGTTGCATGTTAACACGGTATGGCAGAATGCTCCTTTTATACCCATAAAGCTCCCCAAATGTCTTGCATCTGGTGTGTAGGGTCATATGAAATATTCCGTGGCGAATGCATTTCAGCAGGTAAGCTTAGATGTCAAAAGATGGCACTGTTTTCTTTCGCACCAATGCAATTAATATCTTACAAAGCTTTCAAATATAAAAATTGAGTTGTATTACAGCTTTCAAAAGACGACGGATAATATTGCAACGCTATGCGACACAAAAATAGCAACCGTGGACTTTGAAAATGGCTCGCGGCATTCAACTTTATCAGTTTTGAACCTTCTAACACTCGATGGCGGCACCTTCCGTCGCTTACTCACTGGCAGGCGATGTATTGCTTCATATCAGTCAATGTCGGCGAACAGCTTTCGGAAAAGTTAGCCTTTAGCTCAAGAGATGGCTCTAACAGTATCATTTAAATGTACATTTCTATATACCCATTTATTTATTTATTTAATAGTTTTAAAATCTAACGTATTATAAAGAGAGACCTACATTACTTATTTACACCATGCTGGATGAAAATTGCATTCCGTTATTCCTGATATACAGTGAATAATATCGGAACTCTGAGTGGTGTGACGAACTAGATTCAACAATTTACAATTAAAACCTTCGAGTTTTCAGTCTTACATTGGCACTTTCACGTACCTCGTACAGTGTTTTGTATGAGATGCGTGAAAGTTCCCTAAAATAACAATCATGAGATAATCAAGCATTTTCGCTAATCGTTTGATAAACGGTAATGTTCCGTAGCAAAGAATTTTATCATTCGTAAATAGTATTGCGAAATGTCTTATCCATACCTAGTCCCAGAAACTCAAGTAATGTCAAATACATTCTGCTTTTCTTTCACGCACTGAATATGTGCTTTAAATCAAATAAGAGAAATGTTGGGATATTTCTTGTCTATAAAGCTATCTAAAATGTGACATCTTAATAAAATATGACTTCACAAACTATTTACAAAATGTTTGAATTCTAAAGGTTCTGATGCATAATGCGTTGAATCCTTGAGTTTTTTGCGCACTTTCCTTTATATCATTTAGATACGTATCGACTTATAGATGGTGCGTTAATTGAGTTTTGACTAAGGAAGAAAAGACACACCAAGTTTCACAAATTTTGCGTTACATTATATATAAAACTCTATGCGAGATAAAATATTCACGCGTTTTTCTGCTCTAAAATAAAAAGTTTAAAAAAGGAGTTCTCCTAATATGTCAAATTTGATAAATTACAAAGGCTATATAGGTATAACAACAATGTTCTATAAAAGAAGGAGGTGTAAAAACGGATTGGATCAAGGATCCAACACCTCTGCAGCGAGCAGTAAGACTTTCCACGAGTTCAGCTATCACAAGAGAAGCCATATACTGTTGTTGATTAAGGTTTAGGTTTGTAAACAAAGAGCCCAAATCTTGAATAATTGTAGTTCAATGCCAAATCGGGAACGCTATAACAAAATATCTTTAAAGGTCTATTGAATTTAAGTGTGAAGCATTTGCCCTCTAGTTTACAACGATTTTTCATGATCCAGTCACTTCCCTTACCTTCTCTACTGTGTTCGTTGCATATTGATCAACACATGCATTTTTTTTACCGTTTTTTTTTTTTTTTGTTTTGTACCTTAAATGTTCCTTAACCTTGTTCGTCATGTCGGAAGATGAATGGCATTGGTGGAATGATGCTAATGTGATCTAGGGGTCCATAGAGCTTCGCATTTCTTGACATTCGTCTTCTCAGTATGATAAAAAACCCCGAAAAAAGCTTATCCGAGTAACACAGCCTAGCGAGATTCGACCTCGCATTCTGTTGAATGAGAGGGAGAAACGCAACAACCACACCAACCAGGTGGGCTATGTTAATGTTGTAGCTGCATGTTAACACGATATGCCAGAATGTTGTGTTTATGCTCGTAAACCTCCGCAAATGTTGCCAATCCGCTGTGTAGTGTCATATGAAATATCTTGCGCCAGATGCCTTTCAGAAGGTACACTTAAATCTCAAGAGATGACAGTGTTTTCCTTCCCACCAATGCTACTATTATTTTTTGAAACATTCACATATAAAGCTTCAGTCGTATTGCAGCATTCGAAAGACGACAGAAAATATCTTATCGCTATACGACATAAAAATGGCCTCAGTGGACCTTGAAAATGACATACGACATGCAATTTTAAAGTTATGTAGCTTATAACACCATATGGCTTGACCTTCTGGTTCCCCTGGTATATCTTCGCTTACTCCCTGACATCCGATGTTGTGTTTCATATGACGAAATTGTTGGCAAACGCCTTTTAAAAAAGTAAGCTTTTAGCTCGAGAGATGGCACGGCTAGTACAATTTAAATGTATATATCTATATTTACAATATATGTATTTAATTGTTTTCAATCCTAACATTTTTAAAGTAGAGACAAACGCATAGCTTATTTATAACATCCTGGAGGAAAACTGCGTTCTTTTATTCCTTATATACAATGAATAACATCGATACTATGACCGCTTTGAAGGATTAGAGTCAACAATTTACAAACAAGAGCTTCGGGTTTTCAGTTCTACATGGGACTATCAGCTTTGTCGTACAATATTAGTACTTACAACTCTGATAGTCCCCATTAAATAGCAATCGTTAAGTAACCGAGCAATTTCGAATATCATTTGATAAACGGTAATGTTCTGTTGCAACGAATGTTTTCATTCGTGAATAGTGTTGCGAAATGTTCTACCTATAATGCCCATTGAACATTCATGTAACGTCAAATAAAATCTGCTTTTCCCTTGCAAAATCAATATGTGTTAAAAATAAATAAAACATAAATATTTAGATATTACAATATAGGTTTATGACACTATCTAAAATATGACATCTTATTAAAATGTGACTTCCCAAACTTATTACAAAGTTTTTGAATTCTGAAGGTTCTGATTCTTGTTAGTAACAAACCACTTTCCGGTGAATCTTTTACACGAACATTCCTTTATAATTTTTGCTAGGTATCCACTTATAAATGTTGTGTTAATTTACGTTTTGACTCACTTGATAAGTTTCTGGCTTATTTATGAAATTGACTATTGCCACATAGGATTTCAACCTTATAGGAGCACGTCCACATTTAATCAGGTTTCCTGGAAATTGCCTTAAGAATCGCTTAAATGTAGGATGACTTAACGACTGGTCCTGAATTGTTTCTATCCTCAACTTCCACGCCCACCTTTTTCCGGCGAAAACTTACCAGGATATTTTCCTGTTCTTTTTAGGAGTACAGGGCTTTTTCCTTAATTTTTCTAACTAGAACTTGCATAGTTACATGTAGGTATTCACTAATATTGTTGTATATAGATTCTCATTGTGTGATAATACCAAGAACAAACCTTTCGTTTGATCTTTCACACTGGTGGTTGAAGATTTTTTTAATCACTAAAACGATTGTAAATTGTTATTTCATAGGAACAGGTTGCTGAAGCATTCAGGCGTCTGCAGAAAAGGAGCATATAACCGAACATCCCTAGATTCTGACTCTACAGCCATTTAAACACAGAAGAATTTGCCAAGCATAGTTTAAATAACACAAGGTGCTTCACAAATCTCCATTTTTGAAATGCTCTCTGCGTCTGTGCTTTTGTTTACTTAAAACTAAAATGTCCTAGAATATGCAAAAGTATGTATTGCAACATGGCAGATATCTAGGTAATCGTAATACTAGAGGTAATGTTTCAAACATATATATGTTCATGAACATCTATTTAAAGGTATTAACATTTCAATCTGTTTACATTGATAATAACTAAGTAAACGTTTGCATTGCAATATCATTGTTTAAACCCTAATTTCTATGGTTCAAAACTTCAATTGAGAAAAAGTCAACCAATTTTCACGAATTTTGAGGCACGTTTTATATAACACTCTATACGAGATAAAATAGTCACGTGATTTGCTGTTGTAAAGTAAAGTTTAATAAAAATGGGCTCTCTTAATATTTAAAATTAGATATTGCAAAGGTTATATAATAACAATGTTCCTTAAGCAAAGGAGGCGTTACGGCGAATTCGATCCAGATCTTATCACCTCTGCTGCGAGCAAAAAGAGTTTTCACAAACTCAGATAACCTAAAACCAGCCATTTACTCTTCCAGGCTTATGCTTAGGTTTTTAAGCAAAATGCCCTAACCTTGAATAGTTTCAGCTTTTGGTCCACTATCAAATCGGGAACACTATAACAAAACGCCTTTAAAGGTCTTTTGAACTTTAGTTTTGAATATCTTCCCGTTGTATTATCATGATCCAGTAAATTTCTGTACCTGTTCATCACTTTCGCTGAAACTTGACCACAACATGCATTTGTTTATTTTATTTTTTTTTTCTTGTAGCTAATTGTCCTTTACCCTGTTCAGTCATGTGGGACGATGAATGACATTGGTGTAATGTCGCAAAAATGATTAAGCGGTTCACAAAGCTTAAAGTTACTTGACATTCGTTTGCTCAGTATGAGGGGAAAACCCCGAAAAAAAACATTATCTGGGTAACTCACCTTAAGCGAGATTGGAAATCGCGATCTGTTGAATGTGAGGCACACACGGTACAGCCACACTACCCAGGCGGGTTTTGTTAGCCTTATGACTCCATTACACACGGTATGGCAGAATGTTCCTTTAAAACTCGTAAAGCTCCCCAAATGTCTTGCATCTCGTGTGTAGGGTCATTTGAAATATTCCGAGGCGAACGCATTTCAGCAGGTAAGCTTAGATGCTGGCAACTTCCGTCGCTTACTCACTGGCAGGCGGTGTATTGCTTCATATCAGTCATTGTCGGCGAACGCCTTTCGGAAAAGTTAGCCTTTTGCTCAAGAGATGGCTCTAAAAGTATCATTTAAATGTATATTTCTGTATTAACACGTATTTATTTAATTAATAGTTTTAAAACCTAACGTATTATAAAGAGAGACCTACATAACTTATTTACAACATGCTGGATGAAAATTGCATTCCGTTATTCCTTATTTAAAGTGAATAACACCGAAACTCTGAGGGCATTGACAAACTAGAGTCAACAATTTACAATTAAAACCTTAGAGTTTTCAGCCCTACATGGGGCCTCCAGGCGTATCTTACAGTGTAATGTATTATATGCCTGAAGGCCTCTTTGAAATAACAATCATTAGATAACCGAGCATTTTCGCTAATCGTTTGATTAACAGTAATGTTATATAGCAAGAACGCTCTCATTCGCTTATATTTGTGCGAAATGAAATTCATACGTTTATCTCAAACATGCGTCTAATGTCAATTAAAACCGGCTTTTCCCTCCAATAATCAATATTTGTTGGAAATCAAATAGGATAAATGTTTAGATATTAATGGTCTATAGTAACATCTAAAAGTTGACACCTTAATAAATCAAGTCTTCCTAAACTTACCACAAATCTTGTGAATTCTAAAATTTCAGATGAATATTCGTTGCAAAAAAATTTGCAGTGAATGCTTTAACTGATTTGTTATTCCTACTTTCAATTGTCTCTTTTTGATAAGCATCCACTTATAGATGCGTTAATTGGTGTTTCGATTAACTGGATACAATTCTGATACTGTGCCTATTGTTACAATTGAATATTTTTACATAGTATTTCTACTCTACATTTAATTTATTTTCCTGGAAATTTTCTTAAGCGTCTCTCAGTTATTATTACTATCAGTAAAACGATTGAAAATTGCTTTTTATAGGAAGTCGTTTCTGAAACATTTGGGTGTTTATAGAGAATGAGCATTTAATCGTCCTCCGCTGGTCTACGCGTCTTTGCCATATTTTGCATAAGATTAAAATGTCCTAGTATGTGCACAAACCTGTATTGCAACATTGCATAAAACATAATTTCGTAATTCCGGTAGTAACTTTTCAAAAGTATGATTTTGTGAACTAATGATTAAAGGTTTAAAAAATGATAATAACTCAGTAAAGCAGCTATTTAAATATCACTGCTAAAACCTCTGTTAGTGAAGTACAGTGCTCAATTATGAACAACGCGAACCAAATTTCACAATCTAAGAGCCCCGTTATATATACGTGTTTTCTTGGTCTAAAGTAGAGCTTTCAACGGAAAGACTTTCCATTACCGCATCAAATGTTACATATCGGACAGGTTATGTTGCAAAATAAAGCGGACGTTACATGGGATTCCATCCAGTTTCCAACATCTGTGCTGGGAAAAGTAAGACTTTCCACTAGTTCAGCTATTCTAAGAGCAACAATTTACTGCTTTTCATTAATCCTTAAGTTTGTAAGCAAAGTGCCCAAAACTAGAACGTTTTCAACTTCTGGTCCACTTCTAAATCGAAACACTACATAACCTATCTTAAGAGGTATAATGAAGTTGAGTTTGGAATATTGGCCCGTTACTTTAAAATGATGGTATATGATACAGTAAATATCTTTATCTGCTTTACCGTATAAGTTGAAAATCTATCAGAGCATGCATTGTTCTTGTTTGTTTTTTTTTTTTTGGGGGGGGGGATCTAAAGGTATTTTAACCTGGCTTGTCATGCCGGCCGTTGAATGAAATTCGTGAAATGGTTCTCATATGATCTAGGGGACTATGGAGCTTAAAGTTGCTTGACATTCGTCTTCTAGGGATGAGATAGAACCCCAAAAATAACCTAATACGGAGGACTCAATACAAACGAGATTCGAACTCGCAATATGTTGAATGTGATGTAGACACGCTATAACTATACTGCCCCGGTGGCCTTTGTTAGTGTTGTTGCTGCATGTTAACACCAGATAGCAGAATGTTCTGTTTCTACTCAAAAAACGTCCCTAAATTTTTTCCATTCGATGTCTAGCGTCACTTGAAATATCTCATGGCAGACGCCTTTCAGAATTTAAACTTAGATCTCAAAAGAGGCATTGTTTGGTATCCCAACAATTAAATTATTATTTTATAAAACATTCACATATAAAATTTCACTGGTATTGGAGCATTCGAAAGACGACGGAAAATATTACAACGCTATGTGGCACAAAAATACGCACGGTGGATTTTGAAAATGACTCACAGCATACAACATTGTTAGTTATGTAGCTTGTAACACCAGAAGGCGGGACCTTCCATTTTTCCTTTTAAATCTTCACCTACTCCCTGGCATCCAGTGTATTGGTTCATATGCCGTGTTTGTCAGCGAACGCCTTTGAGAAAAGTAAGATTTGAGCTCGAGCGAGGCCACGGATAGTATAATCATATATAGATATAATTTCTCTACTCACAATGGATTTATTTAATTGTTTTCAAAACTAACATATTTTAAGAAGAGACGTGCACAATTTGTTTACAAATATGCAGAATGAAAACTGCATTATTTGATATCTTATATCAGTGAGTATCTTTTCATAAATGCTAATGTTCTGTAGCAGCAAATGTTTTCGTTCGTATGTATTGTTGCGAAATGCTCTATCTATGGTATGTCTAATTTATCTAGTGTCAATACAAGCGGATTTTCCATCACACATTCAGTATTTTCTAGAAATCAAATAATATGAATATTCAGACCTTACAGGTATATGATATTACCATCCAAAACACGCCTCCTTAATAAAGAATGACATCCCAGGCCTATTTTATTGTATCTTAATTCTGAAGTTTCTGATTGACATGTGCGGCATGTATGCTTGTGTTTAATGCTTTAGTTGATTTGTTACTTGGCTTTCCATATAACTTTTAGATACGTATCCACTGATAGACTGTGCGATAATTGAGGTTTTGGTGAACTTGATAAGCTTCTGATATTCAGTTTAGTGATATAATTGAATATTACCGTATAATATTTCAACCTTACATGGAGCACATCCACATTTGAGCTGATTTCATGGAAATTTGATTAAATGTGGTATGACTTAACCGTTGGTTCTGAATTGACTTTTATCTTGTAACCTTCTCGCCATCTGTTTTCGGCGATAACTCATCAGGAGTTTTCCTGTTGTTGTTAGAAGTACATTGTTTGTCCTTAATTTTCCTAACTATAACCTAGTTTTACATACAGAGATGTTGGTATTCCCTAATATATTATACCAGGTGAGTCTGTCGCCCCTTAGTTTATTGGAAGGTAGGCCACCCATCAAACAAAATGTGCGATGAAGTCCTGTTTAGGGCACAATTAAACGTACTGCTTGACGTTCTTACAGAGAGGAGTGTACAAAGCTCAGAGAAACAGCAGTTTAAGAGACATAACTTACTGCTCCATAAAGTATACCTCAAAAGCAAACGACCCGTTACTGACAGTGAATTCCGGTTACTAGCCGATGTTACAAACATTTTATTGGAGCCTCGGATAAATGATTTTATCATACCAGTATACTATCAACGTTACCTAAAAATAAAATAGCGAAATCATGTACTTAGAGCAGGGGTTGGCTGCCAAAATTTAGGAAAACATTAGGGACATCCCTCATCTGCCATGGACTCGTATAATCAACTCGAACATATTATGAAACATAGGTTTAGTTATATGTTTGCGTAATCTACGTCTCCTGTATCTCAAATAAAATGCTAAATAGCTTTTGCCATTTAGGTAATAATATTAAAACCCCAGCATAGGTTTTAAAGGGTCTAAAAAGCAAAATCAAACATGAAAATTGCAGGGTGGTAATGGCATAGCGCCTGGCGTACATGTCGTACTATTGAACGCGGAACGTGCGTTCATTCAAATCTCGAAATGGCTGAATAGTATTATTAGGTATCCTGTGCGCTAACCCCCAGTGACACATGTTCGAGTCTTAGCATTGAACATATTTTGTATTGCTCAAAAAACTTGGAAACCAAATTTAAAGTAATGTATTTTTTAAGTCTGTGTGACTTCAGGACATTTTAAGTTAAATCGTTATTGGTTGGCTAAAGTTTAAAATGAGTAGCATAATTATAGTGACTTCTGCACCATTGGACTGGAATAATACAATGAAGCTATGAATACTGACCCCTTCATTCTCGCACAACATTTTGTGCCAGTATTTCACTATATATTTGACAGACGATTACGTATATATACTTTTGATCTACGGTGAAGCCAGAATAAATGCATAGGCGGATCAACATCTATACCGGGAAAGACATACTAACAGACAACAACCAACAGCAAACACCCTCCGGAATATTGAAGACATTTGCATGTAACAGCGTCACTTGCGAAAATGCCTCCTGTTAATCACGCATCGACAACATCGGTTCTTAATGCAGAAACTGTTTTGACCGCCATCCATGACAATTCGTATTCTAGTACACGGTCAGTTGCTCAGGAGTTGCATCAGTCAGCTGTGCGAATACTGAACCCTGATAGGTTTCATTTGTACATTTTGCACCTACACCAAACACTTCACGGGATCGATTTCGAAGCTAGAGTTACCTTTTGTGAATGTTTGCTGGAGCGAGTAATAAGTGATGTGGGATTGGTATACAGGGCCCTGGTTTCTGACGAATCGGGTTTGAACAACAAAGGAACCGCAAATCGCCTCAATATGCACTATTGGAGTGTTGTATTTCTAATTGGGTAATGGAGGCAGCTTTCCAAGAGCTGTGTGGTGTGAATGTCTGGTGTAGAATCTTCGGAGACCACCTTGTTAAACCATTATTCTTCGAGGGCATCTAACATGAGCACGCTACCTTAAATTTCTCCGTAATGAGCTACCCTTATTATTAGAGAAATTGCTACGACGATATAGTTAAAACGCGATGGCGCTCCTCCGCTTCGGTCGAGAAACGTCTGCAATCATTTGAATGCTGCACATCCTGGTCATTGGATTGGAAAACGAGGAGCAATCTCCTGACCTACCAGGCAACCTGCTCTGACAACCCCTGGCTTCTTCTTGTTCTTCTTCTGCTTCGTTTTCTGCGGCTATTTAAAAGAACGCGTTTATGCAGAGGAGCTAGAAAAACCAGATACCAGCGTATTACAGTGGCCTGTAGATTTGTGCAACCCGCCATGCTACACCGAGTGAAAGACTGCATTCAGCAGCGTGCCTAGAGGTGGATTACACAAGGAGGTCATTAGTTCGAGCAGTTTCTTCGTTAAAGCAGTTGTGTTCCAGGAATAGAAATAGGGTCATTCCAGCGCCACAAATCATACCAATATAAAACGATATTTCTACTAATGCAATAATTCTAAGTTTCCAGTTGTGTATAACTTCCATGTTTAAATCTGATAATATATAATTTCCTTCTTTTTCTGTGTTCAAATGTGTACCTAGGTATTACTGACCCTTATTACAAATGCGACTACGTATAGGTATGTTTAAACAGTTACCTATTTGTACACCACCAATAAAGAAACATCAAACAATACCATAAAACGTAGATAAAACAATTAATATGAAAATAATAATCGGTTTCAGATTAAAAATTGTAATTTGTGAATATTACACGGTAAAAACAAGTAGTAAATACTGGGGATTCACAGCAAATGATCACTTTGGGGTCGATGTTTTCATGTTGGAAAATATAATTCGCATTGCATAAAGCTGGAGAATAAGGGGCAACTGACTCTCCTGGCATAAGTAAACTTTCAATATAAGAAACAACAATAAATATTCTGTTTGTTTAATGACACTCTGTATGTGAACTTTTTACTACAATCACTAAAAGGATTGAAAATTGCTTTTTAAAGCAGGTAGATGTTGAAACCTCAGAGACCCTGTAGAGGAACAACACTTAACCGTCCAGTTTTGGTTGGGGATCTATAGCCCTTTAAAGAATGGACTATTTGTATGTTTTCTGTTATACTATTTCATAAGGCAACGTGTGTCTCAAAATTACATTTGAAATGTGTTCAAGCCGTTTCTGCTATTGTTTAATACAATAAAAATTTCTCGGAATGTGCGGAAACATCTATAGCAACATTGCCGAGATCAAAGTTATAGAAGTTCCAGTAGTAATTTTTCAAACCATTTGTAAATGAACAAATGATTGAAGGTATTGAAATTTTAGCTATTTGGATATCATAATAGCTCAGTGGTCAAAGCTGTTAAAATATCACTGCTTACAGCCTTTGTTTTTGTACTTCCAAACTAAAATTGAGAAAAGGCCAACCAAATGTAACACATCTTCAGAAGCGAAGAATAGCTTGATTGTGCAGTAGAAACAAACATGAACACTAACACGTACATACATGCAAACAGAGAGGAGGAGAGAGAGAGAGAGAGAGAGAGAGAGAGAGTGGGGGGGGCCCGTGCCAAACGAAATACTCACGTGTTTTGCTGCCTTAAATCAGAGGTTAAACACAAAGAGTATCCTTTAGCGCTAACAATTATATATCTGTATATATATATATATATAGAGAGAGAGAGAGAGAAAGAGGGAGAGAGACAGAGAGAGACAGAGTGGGGGGGCCATGCCAAACGAAATAGTCACGTATTTTTGCTGCCTTAAAGCAGAGGTTAAACACAAAGAGTATCCTTTAGCGCTAACAATTATATATATATATATATATATATATATATATATATAGAGAGAGAGAGAGAGAGAGAGAGAGAGCGAGAGAGAGAGAGACAGGGGGGGCCATGCCAAACGAAATAGTCACGTGTTTTTCTGCCTTAAAGCAGAGGTCAAACACAAAGAGTATCCTTTAGTGCTAAAAATTATATATATATATATATATATATATATATATATATAGAGAGAGAGAGAGAGAGAGAGAGAGAGAGAGTTTGTATGTAAAGTGCCCAAACTGGAATAGTTTGAACTTCAGGTACACTACTAAATCGAAACACTATAACAACACATCTTTAAAGGTTTACTAAAGTTGAGTTTGGAATATTTACACGTTAGTTTAAAATGATTGTTAATGATCCAGTAAATTCCTTTACCTGCTTTACCATGTTCGTCGAAAGTTGCTCACATCTTTAGGTTTTGTTAGTGTAGTAGCTGCCTGTAAAACCTAGATGGCAGGATGATATCTTTCTACATGTAAATCTCCTTATATGTCTTGCTTTCGATGTGTAATACCATGTGAAATATCTCGCGGCGAACACATTTCAGAAGGTAAGCTTAGATCTCAAAAGGCGGCACTGTTTATTTTCCCACCACTGCAATTAATATCTTACAAAGCATTCAGATATGAAAATTCAGTTGTATTACAGCTTTCGAAACACGACGGATAATACTGCAACGCTATGCGACACAAAAATAGCCACGGTGGACTTTGTAAATGGCTCACAACATTCAAAATTATTAGTTATGTACCTTCTAACACTAGATGCCGGCACCTTCAGTCGCTTACTCACTGGCATGCGGTGTATTGCTATACTGCAATCAGTCATTGTTGGCGAACGTCTTTTAGAAAAGTTAGCCTTTAACTCAAGAGATGGCTCTACCAGTATAATTTAAATGTTTGTTTCTGTATTCACTATTTATTTATTTATATAATAGTTTTAAAAACTAACGCATTATAAAGAGAGCGCTATATTACTTATTTACAACATGCTGGATGAAAATTGTTTTCTGTTATTCCTTATATACAGTGAATAACATCGAAACTCTGAGTGGTTTGACGAACTAGTGTCAACAATTTACAATTAAAACCGTGGAGTTTCTAGCCCTACATGGGGACTTCAGGTTTGTCGTACAGTGTTATGTATCACAAACCTGAGAGTCTCCTTAAAATAACATTCATGAGATAACCGAGCATTTTCGCTGATCGTTTGATTAGCGGTAATGTTATATAGAAAGAACGCTCTCATTCGCTTATATTTGTGCGACATGAAATTCATACGTTTATCTCAAACATGCGTCTAATGTCAATTAAAACCGGCTTTTCTCTCTCACGATCAATATTTGTTGGAAATCAAATAGGATAAATGTTTAGATATTTATGGTCTATAGTAACATCTAAAACTTGACACCTTAATAAATCAAGTCTTCCTAATCTTTGTACAAAACTTGTGAATTCTCAAGTTTCAGATGCATATTGGTTGCAAACGAATTTCCGGTGAATGCTTTGATTTCTTATTCCTACTTTCCTTTACCTCATTTTGATACGGCCCCACTTATAGATGGTGCGTTAATTGGTGTTTCTATTTACTTGATACGCTTCTGATACTGTGCCTATTGCTATAATTGAATATTTTACATAGTATTTCTACCTTACATGTAGCGCATCCACATTTCATTTGGTTACCTGGAAATTTTCTTAATAGTCCCTTAAATGTAGGATGTCTTCTGATCCTGAATTTATTCTGTCTTGAAACTTTCTCTCCCTCTTCTTCCGGCGATAAGTCACTAGGAATGTTCCTGTTCTCTTTAAAAGTACGTGGACTTCCGTAATATTTCTAGCTAAAGCTTACGTTTCTAGCCAGATGTTAGTATTCCTTAAAATGTTATGTAGATATACTTTAAACGCAAGAAAATAGAACCAAAATTTTATTTGTTAAGCAAAATTGAGGGTTAAGTTATTATTACAATCAGTAAAACGACTGAAAATTGCTTTTTATAGCAAATCGTTTTGAAATAATTGGTTGCCTAAAGAGAATGAGCATTTCACCGCACTCCGCTGAATCGAGCTGTACAGTAATTAAAATGGGGGACAATTCAACTACTTTTCTAGCACAATATTTAGAAAGCAACGTGTTTCACAAAATTACAATTACAAGTGGTCTACGCGTCTTTGCCATATTATACATAAGATTAAAATGTCCTAGTATGTGCACTAACCTGTATTGCAACATTGCATAAAACATAATTATCGCAATTCCAGTAGTAACTTTTCAAAAGTATGATTTTTGAGCATGTGGTTAAAGGTTTAAATAATGATAATAACTCAGTAAAGAAGCTTTTGAGAATATCACTGTTTAAAGCCTCTGTTTGTGTAGTTCAAAGCTCAATTATGAACAACGCGAACCAAATTTCATAATCTTAGAGACCCGTTAAATATACGGGTTTTGTTAGTCTAAAGTACAGCTTTTAACAGAAAAAGGTTCCATTACCATGTCAAATTTTATATTTCGGACAGGTTATGTTGCAAAGTAAAGCCTACGTTACATGGGATTCCATCCAGTTTCCAAAACCTGTGCTGAGAACAGCAAGATCTTCCACTAGTTCAGCTATTCCAAGAGCAAATATTTACTGTTGTTCATTTGTCCTTAGGTTTGCAAGCAAAGTGCCCAAAACTAGAACGTTTTCAACTTCTGGTCCATTTATAAATCGAAGCACTACGTAACACATCTTAGAGGTATAACGAAGTTGTTTGGAAAATTGCCCAGTTAGTTTAAAATGATTGTATATGACACAGTAATTTCCTTTACCTGCTTTACCGTATTAGTTGAAAATCGATCACAAAATGCAGTGTTTTTATTTGTTTTGGGGGAGGGGTCCAAATGTTTTTTAACCTGAACTTCAGGTCCACTACTAAATCGAAACACTATAACAACACATCCTAAAGGTTCACTGAACTTGAGTTTTGAATATTTGCCCGTTAGTTTCAAATGATTCCTAATGATCCAGTAAATTTCTTTACCTGCTTTATCATGTTCGCTGTAAATTGCTTTTGTTTGTATTGTTGGTGTCTGTAAAAACTAGATGGCAGGATGTTCTGTTTTTAAATCTAAATCTGCTTATATGTCTTGCATTCGATGTGTAAGACCATGTGATATATCTCGCGGTAAGCTTAGATCCCAAAACATGAATGTTTTCCCTCACCAATGCAATAATTATTATATAAAACATTAGGATGTAAACCATAGGTGATATTTCAGCATTAAAAAAAAACTGCAAATATCACAACGCTGTGCAACACAAAAATAGCCATTGAAAAGACTCGTAGCAAGCAGCCTTGATGGTGACGTGGCTTGTTACCGGATGGCAGAACTTTTAACCCTGTCTTAATCTGGCATCCGCTGCAGTGGTTTCATGTGGCTGCATTATCGGCAAATGCGTTTTAGAAAAGAAGGCTTCTAGATCAAGAGATGGCTCTAACAGTATAATTTAATGTATATTTCTGAATTCGCAATTTATATATCTATTTATTTATTTATGTATGTATTTATTTATTTATTTATTTAGTAGTTTTAAAGATTAACGTATTATAAATAGAGACCCGCATAGCTTATTTGCAAACATGGTAGATGAAATTGCATTCCTATATTCCTTATAGACAGTGAATACCATCGAAACTCTTGAGTGCTTTGACCAATTGGAATCAGCAATTTACACCTAAAACCTTGGAGTTTTCATTCCTACATGGAACTCTCGGGTTTTTGGTACAGTTTTTGTAATTACAACTCTGATAGTCCCCATAAAATAACAACCATTAAGCAACCGAGCAATTTCGAATATTATTTGATAAACGGTAAACGGTATTTTTCCGGCGAAAATTTACCAGGAATTTTTCTGTTCTTTTTAGGAGTGCAGGGCTTTTCCTTAATGTTTCTAACTAAAACCTTATTGCATAGATATATGCTGGAATTTACTAATATTTTTATTATAAACTCTCACTGTGTGATATCAAGGACAAACCTTTTGTTTATTCTTTGACACTGGGAGTTGAATTTTTTAATCAGTAAAACGATTGAAAATTGTTATTTGATCGCAATAGGTTGGAGAAACATTAAGGCGTGTGTAGAAAAGGAGCATATAACCGAACATCGCTTGATTCTGACTCTACAAACACTTAAACAAAGAAGAATTTGCCTAGCATAGTTTAAATAAAACAAGGTGCTTTTCAAAACTCCATTTTTAAAATGCTCTCTGCGTCTGTGCTTTTGTTTATTTAAAACTAAAATGTACTAGAATATGCAAAAGTTTGTATTGCAACATGGCAGATATCTAGGTAATCGTAATACTAGAGGTAATGTTTCAAAAATATATATGTTCATGAACATCTATTTAAAGGTATTAACATTTCAATCTGTTTACATTGATGATAACTATGTAAACGTTTGCATTGCAATATCACTGTTTAAACCCTAATCTCTATGGTTCGAAACTTCAATTGAGAAAATGTCAACCAATTTTCACGAATTTTGAGGCACGTTTTATATAAATCTCTATACGAGATAAAATGGTCACGTGTTTTGCTGTAATAAAGTAGAGCTTTTAACAAAAATTAGCTATTTTATTATGTCAAACTATATATTGCGAAGGTTATTTAATGACAATGTCCCATAAATAAAGGAGGCCTAACAACGAATTCGTTCCAAGTTCCAACACCTCCGCTGCGAGCAGAAAGAGTTTTCACAAACTCAGCTAACCTAAAACCAGCCGTTTACTCTTCCTGGTTTATGCATAGGTTTGTAAGCAATATGCCCAAACCTTGTATAGTTTCAACCTCTGGTTCACTACCAAATCGGGAACACTATAACAAAACACCTTTTAAGGTCTATTGAACTTCAGTTTGGAATATTTTACCGTTATATTATCATGATCCAGTAAATTTCTGTACCTGCTCACCACGTTTGCAGAAAGTTGACCACACCATGCATTTTGTTAGTCTTTTTTTTTTTTTTTTTTTTTTGAGCTAAATGTCCTTAACCTGTTCAGTCATGTGGGACGATGAGTGATATTGTTGAAATGTCGCAAAAATGATTAAGCGGTCCACAGAGCCTAAAACTAATTAACATTCGTCTTCTCAGTATGAGGCAAAAACCCCGAGAAAAACCTTATCCGGGTAACTCACCCTAAGCGAGATTGGAAATCGCAATCTGTTGAATGTGAGGCCGACGCGCTACAGCCACACCACCAAGGCGGGCTTTCTTAGTCTTTTGGTTGCATGTTAACACGGTATGGCAGAATGTTCCTTTTACACTCGTAAAGCTCCCCAAATGTCTTGCATCTGGTGTGTAGTTTCATATGAAGTATTCCGCGGCGAACGCATTTCAGAAGGTAAGCTTAGATCTCAAAAGTGGCAAGGTTTCCTTTCCCACCAATGCAATTAATATCTTACAAAGCATTCAGATATGAAAATTCAGTTGTATTACAGCATCCCAAAGACGACGGATAGTATTGTAACGCTATGGGACACAAAAATAGCCACAGTGGACTTTGTAAATGGCTCACAACATTCAAAATTATTAGTTATGTACCTTGTAACACTAGATGCCGGCACCTTCCGTCGCTTACTCACTGGCATGCGGTGTATTGCTATGCTGCAATCAGTCATTGTCGGCGAACGCCTTTTAGAAAAGTTAGCCTTTAACTCAAGAGATGGCTCAACCAGTATAATTTAAATGTATGTTTCTGTATTCACTATTTATTTATTTAATAGTTTTAAAAACTAACGTATTATAAAGACAGACCTACATAACTTATTCACAGCAGGCAGGATAAAAATTGCATTCTGTTATTCCTAATATACAGTGAATAACACCGAAACTCTGAGTGCTTTGACTAACTAGAGTCAACAATTTACAATTAAAACCGTGGAGTTTTCAGCCCTACATGGGGACTTCAGATTTGTCGTACAGTGTTATGTATCACATTCCTGAAAGCCTCTTTAAAATAACATTCATGAGATAACCGAGCATTTTCGCTAATCGTTTGATTAACGGTAATAATATATAGCAAGAACGCTCTCATTCGCTTATATTTGTGACAAATGAAATTCATACGTTTATCTCAGACATGCGGCTAATGCCAATTAAAACCGGCTTTTCCCTCTCATAATCAATATCTGTTGGAAATCAAGTAGGATAAATATTTAGATATTAATGGTCTATAATAACATCTAAAATTTGACACCTTAATAAATCAAGTCTTCCTAAACTTAGTACAAAACTTGTGAATTCTCAAGTTTGAGATGCATATTGGTTGCAAACGAATTTCCGGTGAAGCCTTTGATTTCTTATTCGTACTTTCCTTTACCTAATTTTGATACGGGCCCACTTACAGATGGTGCGTTAATTGGTATTTCGATTAACTTGATACGTTTCTGAAACTGTGCGTATTGCTATAATTGAATATGTTACACAGTATTTCTACCTTACATGTAGCGCATCCACATTTTATTTGGTTACCTGGAAATGTTCTTAATAGTCCCTTAAATGTAGGATGCCTTAACATCCGATCCTGAATTTATTCTGTCTTGAAACTTTCTCGCCCTCTTTTTCCGGCGATAAGTCACTAGGAATTTTCCTGTTTTCTTTAAATGTACGTGGGCTTCCGTAACATTTCTAGCTAAAACTTACGTTTCTAGTTAGATGTTAGTATTCCTTAATGTGTTATGTAGATATACTTTCAACGCAAGTAACAAAGAGCAAAACTTTTATTTGTTAAGCAAGATTGAGGGTTAAGTTATTATTACAATCAGTAAAACGATTGAAAGTTGCATTTTATAGCAAATCGTTTCTGAAATATTTGGGTGCCTAAAGAGAGTGAAC
The DNA here is from genome assembly GCA_030762935.1 of Hymenopus coronatus. NCBI lineage: Eukaryota > Metazoa > Arthropoda > Insecta > Mantodea > Hymenopodidae > Hymenopus > Hymenopus coronatus. The sequence goes on from CM060900.1 coordinate 510,203,517, forward strand.
ATTTAACCGTTCTCCGCTGGTTCTAGCTGTACAGTAATTAAAATGTGGGACAATTCAACTACTTTTCTAGCACATTTTTTATTAAGCAACGTGTTTCACAAAATTACAATTACAAAGTGGTCTACGCGTCTTTGCCATTTTATACATAAGATTAAAATGTCCCAGTATGTGCACAAACCTGTATTGCAACATTGCATAAAACATAATTATCGTAATTCCAGTAGTAACTTTTCAAAAGTATGATTTTTGAGCATGTGGTTAAAGGTTTAAATAATGATAATAACTCAGTAAAGAAGCTTTTGAGATATCACTGTTTAAAGCCTTTGTTTGTGTAGTTCAAAGCTCAATTATTAACAACGCGAACCAAATTTCATAATCTTAGAGACCCGTTAAATATACGCGTTTTGTTAGTCTAAAATACAGCTTTTAACAGAAAAAGGTTCCATTACCGTGTCAAATTTTATATATCGGACAGGTTATGTTGCAAAATAAAGCCGACGTTACATGGGATTCCATCCAGTTTCCAAAACCTGTGCTGGGAACAGCAAGACTTTCCACTAGTTCAGCTATTCCAAGAGCAAATATTTACTGTTGTTCATTTATCCTTAGGTTTGCAAGCAAAGTGCCCAAAACTAGAAAGTTTTCAACTTCTGGTCCATTTTAAAAATCGAAGCACTACGTAACACATCTTAGAGGTATAACGAAGTTGTTTGGAAAATTGGCCAGTTAGTTTAAAATGATTGTATATGACACAGTAATTTCCTTTACCTACTTTACCGTATTAGATGAAAATCGATCACAAAATGCAGTGTTTTTATTTGTTTTGGGGGAGGGGACCAAATGTTCTTTAACCTGAACTTCAGGTCCACTACTAAATCGAAACACTATAAGAACACATCTTTAAAGGTTCATCCAACTTGAGTTTCGAATATTTGCCCGTTAGTTTCAAATGATTCCTAATGATCCAGTAAATTTCTTTACCTGATTTATCATGTTCGCTGTAAATTGCTCACAATTTTAGCTTTTGTTTGTATTCTTGGTGCCTGTAAAAACTAGATGGCAGGATGTTCTGTTTTTAAATCTAAATCTGCTTATATGTCTTGCATTCGATGTGTCAGATCATGTGATACATCTCGCGGTAAACTTAGATCCCAAAACATGAATGTTTTCCCTCACCAATGCAATAATTATTTTATAAATCATTAGGATGTAAACCTTAGGTGATATTTCAGCATTAAAAAAAAGACTGCAAATATTACAACGCTATGGAACACAAAAATAGCCATTGAAAAGACTCGTAGCAAGCAGCCTTGATGGTGACGTGGCTTGTTACCGAATGGCAGAACTTTTAACCCTGTCTTAATCTGGCATCCGCTGCAGTGGTTTCATGTGGCTGCATTATCGGCAAATGCATTTTAGAAAAGAAGGCTTGTAGATCAAGAGATGGCTCTAACAGTATAATTTAAATGTATATTTCTGTATTCGCAATTTATTTATCTATTTATTTATCTAGTTATTTATTTATTTATTTATTTATTTATTTAGTAGTTTTAAATATTATAACGTATTATAAATAGAGACCTGCTTAACTTATTTACAAACATGGTGGATGAAATTGCATTCCTATATTCCTTATAGACAGTGAATACCATCGAAACTCTAGAGTGCTTTGACCAACTGGAGTCAGCAATTTACAATTAAAACCTTGGAGTTTTCTTTGCTACATGGGACTCTCAGGTTTTTGGTACAGTTTTAGTAATTACAACTCTGATAGTCCCCATAAAATAACAACCACTAAGCAACCGAGCATTTTCGAATATTATTTGATAAACGGTAAACGGTATTTTTCAGCGAAAACTTACCAGGAATTTTTCTGTTCTTTTTAGGAGTACAGGGCTTTTTCCTTAGTGTATCTAACTAAAACTTTTATTCCATTGTTATATGCTGGAATTTACTAATATTTCTCTATATAGACTCTCACTGTGTGATATCAAGGACAAACCTTTTGTTTGTTCTTTGACACTGGGGGTTGAATTTTTTTAATAAGTAAAACGATTGAAAATTGTTATTTGATCGCAAAAGGTTGCTGAAACATTCAGGCGTGTGTAGGAAAGGAGCATATAACCGAACATCGCTTGATTCTGACTCTACAACCACTTAAACAGAGAAGAATTTGCCTAGCATAGTTTAAATAAGACAAGGTGATTGGAAATCGCAATCTGTTGAATGTGAGGCCGACGCGCTACAGCCACACTACCAAGGCGGGCTTTCTTAGTCTTTTGGTTGCATGTTAACACGGTATGGCAGAATGCTCCTTTTATACCCATAAAGCTCCCCAAATATCTTGCATCTGGTGTGTAGGGTCATATGAAATATTCCGTGGCGAATGCATTTCAGCAGGTAAGCTTAGATGTCAAAAGATGGCACTGTTTTCTTTCGCACCAATGCAATTAATATCTTACAAAGCTTTCAAATATAAAAATTCAGTTGTATTACAGCTTTCAAAAGACGACGGATAATATTGCAACGCTATGCGACACAAAAATAGCAAACGTGGACTTTGAAAATGGCTCGCGGCATTCAACTTTATTAGTTTTGAACCTTTTAACACTCGATGGCGGCACCTTCCGTCGCTTACTCACTGGCATGCTGTGTATTGCTTCGTATCAGTCAATGTCGGCGAACGCCTTTCGGAAAAGTTAGCCTTTAGCTCAAGAGATGGCTCTAACAGTATCATTTAATTGTATATTTCTATATACCCATTTATTTATTTATTTAATAGTTTTAAAATCTAACGTATTATAAAGAGAGACCTACATTACTTATTTACACCATGCTGGATGAAAATTGCATTCCGTTATTCCTGATATACAGTGAATAATATCGGAACTCTGAGTGGTGTGACGAACTAGATTCAACAATTTACAGTTAAAACCTTCGAGTTTTCAGTCTTACATTGGCACTTTCACGTACCTCGTACAGTGTTTTGTATGAGATGCGTAAATGTGCCCTAAAATAACAATCATGAGATAATCAAGCATTTTCGCTAATCGTTTGATAAACGGTAATGTTCCGTAGCAAAGAAAGTTTTCATTCGTAAATAGTATTGCGAAATGTCTTATCCATACCTAGTCCCAGAAACTCAAGTAATGTCAAATACATTCTGCTTTTCTTTCACACACTGAATATGTGCTTTAAATCAAATAAGAGAAATGTTGGGATATTTCGTGTCTATAAAGCTATCTAAAATGTGACATCTTAATAAAATATGACTTCACAAACGATTTACAAAATGTTTGAATTCTAAAGGTTCTGATGCATAATGCGTTGAATCCTTGAGTTAATTTGTTTTTTGCGTACTTTCCTTTATATCATTTAGATACGTATCGACTTATAGATGGTGCGTTAATTGAGTTTTGACTAATTTGATACGTTTCTCATATTGAACAGATTGATGAAACTGATTATTGCCACATAGAATTTCAACTTTACATGGAGCACGTCGAAATTTGCACAGGTTTTCTGAAAATTGCCTTAAGCATCGCTTAGAAGTAGGATGACTTAAAACGATCACTCCTGAATATGTTCTATCCTTAGTTTCTCGCTCACTTTTTCCGGCGATAGCTTACCAGAAATTTTCTTGGTCGATTTAGGAGTACATTGTTTGTCCCTAATGTTTCTAGCTAAAACTTTCATTACATGGTGATATTTTGGTATTCACTAATACTTTTGCATGCAGTCTCTCACTGTGTGATACCAGGGACTACTGTTTTGATTGTTAAATGGCACTGCGGATGAAGGTTTTTTTACAATCAGTAAAACGATTGAAGTTTGTTATGTCATAGAAAATACTCACTGAAACATTGGGCGCCTGTAGAGAATGAGTACTTAACCGAAAAGCCCTCGTTTCTTGTTCTACAGTCATTTAAACTGTGGACAATTTACCTATTTTCAAGCATAGCTTAAATAAGACAACGTGTTACACTGCGCGTCTCAACTTTTGTTCACTTAAAATTAAAATGTTCTAGAATGAACAGAGGCATCTATTGCAGCATTGCAGAGATTAGTAATTCCAGTACAAAGTTTTCAAAAAAATATGTTGATGAATAATTTTAATCTCTTTAAAATGATAGCAACCCAGTATATTGAAATATCAGTGTTTAAAGCCTATGTTTGTGAGGTTCTAAATTCAAATGAAGAAAAGACCAACCAAGTTTCACAAATTTTGCGTTACATTATATATAAAACTCTATGCGAGATAAAATATTCACGCGTTTTTCTGCTCTAAAATAAAGAGTTTAAGAAAAGGAGTTCTCCTAATATGTCAAATTTGATAAATTGCACAGGCTATATAGGTATAACAACAATGTTCTATAAAAGAAGGTGGTGCAAAAACGGATAAGATCAAGGATCCAACTTCTCTGCTGCGAGCAGTAAGACTTTCCACGCGTTCAGCTATCCCAAGAGAAGCCATTTACTGTTGTTGATTAAGGTTTAGGTTTGCAAACAAAGAGCCCAAATCTTGAATAATTCTAGTCCAATGCAAAATCGGGAACACTATAACAAAATATCTTTCAAGGTCTATTGAATTTGACTTTGAAGTATTTGCCCGTTAGTTTACAACGATTTTTCATGATCCAGTCACTTCCCTTACCTTCTCTACTGTGTTCGTTGCATATTGATCAACACATTCATTTTTTTTACCGTTTTTTTTTTTTTTTTTTTTTTGTACCTTAGATGTTCTTTAACCTTGTTGATCATGTCGGAAGATGAATGGCATTGGTGGAATGATGCTAATGTGATCTAGGGGTCCATAGAGCTTCGCATTTCTTGACATTCGTCTTCTCAGTATGATGAAAAACCCCGAAAAAAGCTTATCCGAGTAACACAGCCTAGCGAGATTCGACCTCGCATTTTGTTGAATGTGAGGCAGAAACGCAACAACCACACCAACCAGGTGGGCTATGTTAATGTTGTAGCTGCATGTTAACACGATATGCCAGAATGTTGTGTTTATGCTCGTAAACCTCCGCAAATGTTGCAAATCCGCTGTGTAGTGTCATATGAAATATCTTGCGGCAGATGCCTTTCAGAAGGTACACCTAAATCTCAAGAGATGGCAGTGTTTTCCTTCCCACCAATGCTACTATTATTTTTTGAAACATTCACATATAAAGCTTCAGTCGTATTGCAGCATTCGAAAGACGACAGAAAATATCTTATCGCTATACGACATAAAAATGGCCTCAGTGGACCTTGAAAATGACATACGACATGCAATTTGAAAGTTATGTAGCTTATAACACCATATGGCTTGACCTTCTGGTTCCCCTGGTAAACCTTCGCATACTCGCTGACATCCGATATTGTGTTTCATATGACGCCATTGTTGGCAAACGCCTTTTAAAAAAGTAAGCTTTTAGCTCGAGAGATGGCACGGCTAGTACAATTTAAATGTATATATCTATATTTACAATATATGTATTTAATTGTTTTCAATTCTAACATTTTTAAAGTAGAGACAAACGCGTAACTTATTTATAACATCCTGGATGAAAACTGCGTTCTTTTATTCCTTATATACAATGAATAACATCGATACTATGACCGCTTTGAAGGATTAGAGTCAACAATTTACAAACAAAGCTTCGGGTTTCCAGTTCTACATGGGACTATCTGCTTTGTGGTACAATATTAGTACTTACAACTCTGATAGTCCCCAAAAAATAGCAATCGTTAAGTAACCGAGCAATTTCGAATATCATTTGATAAACGGTAATGTTCTGTTGCAACGAATCTTTTCACTCGTGAATAGTGTTGCGAAATGTTCTACCTTTAATGCCTATCGAACATTCATGTAACGTCAAATAAAACCTGCCTTTCCCTTGCAAAATCAGTATGTGTTAAAAATAAATAAAACATACATATTTAGATATTACAATAAATGTTTATGACACTATCTAAAATATGACATCTTATTAAAATGTGACTTCCCAAACTTATTACAAAGTTTTTGAATTCTGAAGGTTCTGATTCTTGTTAGTAACAAACCACTTTCCGGTGAATGTTTTACACGAACATTCCTTTATAATTTTTGCTAGGTATCCACTTATAAATGTTGTGTTAATTTACGTTTTGACTCACTTGATAAGTTTCTGGCTTATTTATGAAATTGACTATTGCCACATAGGATTTCAACCTTATAGGAGCACGTCCACATTTAATCAGGTTTCCTGGAAATTGCCTTAAGAATCGCTTAAATGTAGGATGACTTAACGACTGGTCCTGAATTGTTTCTATCCTCAACTTCCACGCCCACCTTTTTCCGGCGAAAACTTACCAGGATATTTTCCTGTTCTTTTTAGGAGTACAGGGCTTTTTCCTTAATTTTTCTAACTAGAACTTGCATAGTTACATGTAGGTATTCACTAATATTGTTGTATATAGATTCTCATTGTGTGATAATACCAAGAACAAACCTTTCGTTTGATCTTTCACACTGGTGGTTGAAGATTTTTTTAATCACTAAAACGATTGTAAATTGTTATTTCATAGGAACAGGTTGCTGAAGCATTCAGGCGTCTGCAGAAAAGGAGCATATAACCGAACATCCCTAGATTCTGACTCTACAGCCATTTAAACACAGAAGAATTTGCCAAGCATAGTTTAAATAACACAAGGTGCTTCACAAATCTCCATTTTTGAAATGCTCTCTGCGTCTGTGCTTTTGTTTACTTAAAACTAAAATGTCCTAGAATATGCAAAAGTATGTATTGCAACATGGCAGATATCTAGGTAATCGTAATACTAGAGGTAATGTTTCAAACATATATATGTTCATGAACATCTATTTAAAGGTATTAACATTTCAATCTGTTTACATTGATAATAACTAAGTAAACGTTTGCATTGCAATATCATTGTTTAAACCCTAATTTCTATGGTTCAAAACTTCAATTGAGAAAAAGTCAACCAATTTTCACGAATTTTGAGGCACGTTTTATATAACACTCTATACGAGATAAAATAGTCACGTGATTTGCTGTTGTAAAGTAAAGTTTAATAAAAATGGGCTCTCTTAATATTTAAAATTAGATATTGCAAAGGTTATATAATAACAATGTTCCTTAAGCAAAGGAGGCGTTACGGCGAATTCGATCCAGATCTTATCACCTCTGCTGCGAGCAAAAAGAGTTTTCACAAACTCAGATAACCTAAAACCAGCCATTTACTCTTCCAGGCTTATGCTTAGGTTTTTAAGCAAAATGCCCTAACCTTGAATAGTTTCAGCTTTTGGTCCACTATCAAATCGGGAACACTATAACAAAACGCCTTTAAAGGTCTTTTGAACTTTAGTTTTGAATATCTTCCCGTTGTATTATCATGATCCAGTAAATTTCTGTACCTGTTCATCACTTTCGCTGAAACTTGACCACAACATGCATTTGTTTATTTTATTTTTTTTTCTTGTAGCTAATTGTCCTTTACCCTGTTCAGTCATGTGGGACGATGAATGACATTGGTGTAATGTCGCAAAAATGATTAAGCGGTTCACAAAGCTTAAAGTTACTTGACATTCGTTTGCTCAGTATGAGGGGAAAACCCCGAAAAAAAACATTATCTGGGTAACTCACCTTAAGCGAGATTGGAAATCGCGATCTGTTGAATGTGAGGCACACACGGTACAGCCACACTACCCAGGCGGGTTTTGTTAGCCTTATGACTCCATTACACACGGTATGGCAGAATGTTCCTTTAAAACTCGTAAAGCTCCCCAAATGTCTTGCATCTCGTGTGTAGGGTCATTTGAAATATTCCGAGGCGAACGCATTTCAGCAGGTAAGCTTAGATGCTGGCAACTTCCGTCGCTTACTCACTGGCAGGCGGTGTATTGCTTCATATCAGTCATTGTCGGCGAACGCCTTTCGGAAAAGTTAGCCTTTTGCTCAAGAGATGGCTCTAAAAGTATCATTTAAATGTATATTTCTGTATTAACACGTATTTATTTAATTAATAGTTTTAAAACCTAACGTATTATAAAGAGAGACCTACATAACTTATTTACAACATGCTGGATGAAAATTGCATTCCGTTATTCCTTATTTAAAGTGAATAACACCGAAACTCTGAGGGCATTGACAAACTAGAGTCAACAATTTACAATTAAAACCTTAGAGTTTTCAGCCCTACATGGGGCCTCCAGGCGTATCTTACAGTGTAATGTATTATATGCCTGAAGGCCTCTTTGAAATAACAATCATTAGATAACCGAGCATTTTCGCTAATCGTTTGATTAACAGTAATGTTATATAGCAAGAACGCTCTCATTCGCTTATATTTGTGCGAAATGAAATTCATACGTTTATCTCAAACATGCGTCTAATGTCAATTAAAACCGGCTTTTCCCTCCAATAATCAATATTTGTTGGAAATCAAATAGGATAAATGTTTAGATATTAATGGTCTATAGTAACATCTAAAAGTTGACACCTTAATAAATCAAGTCTTCCTAAACTTACCACAAATCTTGTGAATTCTAAAATTTCAGATGAATATTCGTTGCAAAAAAATTTGCAGTGAATGCTTTAACTGATTTGTTATTCCTACTTTCAATTGTCTCTTTTTGATAAGCATCCACTTATAGATGCGTTAATTGGTGTTTCGATTAACTGGATACAATTCTGATACTGTGCCTATTGTTACAATTGAATATTTTTACATAGTATTTCTACTCTACATTTAATTTATTTTCCTGGAAATTTTCTTAAGCGTCTCTCAGTTATTATTACTATCAGTAAAACGATTGAAAATTGCTTTTTATAGGAAGTCGTTTCTGAAACATTTGGGTGTTTATAGAGAATGAGCATTTAATCGTCCTCCGCTGGTCTACGCGTCTTTGCCATATTTTGCATAAGATTAAAATGTCCTAGTATGTGCACAAACCTGTATTGCAACATTGCATAAAACATAATTTCGTAATTCCGGTAGTAACTTTTCAAAAGTATGATTTTGTGAACTAATGATTAAAGGTTTAAAAAATGATAATAACTCAGTAAAGCAGCTATTTAAATATCACTGCTAAAACCTCTGTTAGTGAAGTACAGTGCTCAATTATGAACAACGCGAACCAAATTTCACAATCTAAGAGCCCCGTTATATATACGTGTTTTCTTGGTCTAAAGTAGAGCTTTCAACGGAAAGACTTTCCATTACCGCATCAAATGTTACATATCGGACAGGTTATGTTGCAAAATAAAGCGGACGTTACATGGGATTCCATCCAGTTTCCAACATCTGTGCTGGGAAAAGTAAGACTTTCCACTAGTTCAGCTATTCTAAGAGCAACAATTTACTGCTTTTCATTAATCCTTAAGTTTGTAAGCAAAGTGCCCAAAACTAGAACGTTTTCAACTTCTGGTCCACTTCTAAATCGAAACACTACATAACCTATCTTAAGAGGTATAATGAAGTTGAGTTTGGAATATTGGCCCGTTACTTTAAAATGATGGTATATGATACAGTAAATATCTTTATCTGCTTTACCGTATAAGTTGAAAATCTATCAGAGCATGCATTGTTCTTGTTTGTTTTTTTTTTTTGGGGGGGGGGATCTAAAGGTATTTTAACCTGGCTTGTCATGCCGGCCGTTGAATGAAATTCGTGAAATGGTTCTCATATGATCTAGGGGACTATGGAGCTTAAAGTTGCTTGACATTCGTCTTCTAGGGATGAGATAGAACCCCAAAAATAACCTAATACGGAGGACTCAATACAAACGAGATTCGAACTCGCAATATGTTGAATGTGATGTAGACACGCTATAACTATACTGCCCCGGTGGCCTTTGTTAGTGTTGTTGCTGCATGTTAACACCAGATAGCAGAATGTTCTGTTTCTACTCAAAAAACGTCCCTAAATTTTTTCCATTCGATGTCTAGCGTCACTTGAAATATCTCATGGCAGACGCCTTTCAGAATTTAAACTTAGATCTCAAAAGAGGCATTGTTTGGTATCCCAACAATTAAATTATTATTTTATAAAACATTCACATATAAAATTTCACTGGTATTGGAGCATTCGAAAGACGACGGAAAATATTACAACGCTATGTGGCACAAAAATACGCACGGTGGATTTTGAAAATGACTCACAGCATACAACATTGTTAGTTATGTAGCTTGTAACACCAGAAGGCGGGACCTTCCATTTTTCCTTTTAAATCTTCACCTACTCCCTGGCATCCAGTGTATTGGTTCATATGCCGTGTTTGTCAGCGAACGCCTTTGAGAAAAGTAAGATTTGAGCTCGAGCGAGGCCACGGATAGTATAATCATATATAGATATAATTTCTCTACTCACAATGGATTTATTTAATTGTTTTCAAAACTAACATATTTTAAGAAGAGACGTGCACAATTTGTTTACAAATATGCAGAATGAAAACTGCATTATTTGATATCTTATATCAGTGAGTATCTTTTCATAAATGCTAATGTTCTGTAGCAGCAAATGTTTTCGTTCGTATGTATTGTTGCGAAATGCTCTATCTATGGTATGTCTAATTTATCTAGTGTCAATACAAGCGGATTTTCCATCACACATTCAGTATTTTCTAGAAATCAAATAATATGAATATTCAGACCTTACAGGTATATGATATTACCATCCAAAACACGCCTCCTTAATAAAGAATGACATCCCAGGCCTATTTTATTGTATCTTAATTCTGAAGTTTCTGATTGACATGTGCGGCATGTATGCTTGTGTTTAATGCTTTAGTTGATTTGTTACTTGGCTTTCCATATAACTTTTAGATACGTATCCACTGATAGACTGTGCGATAATTGAGGTTTTGGTGAACTTGATAAGCTTCTGATATTCAGTTTAGTGATATAATTGAATATTACCGTATAATATTTCAACCTTACATGGAGCACATCCACATTTGAGCTGATTTCATGGAAATTTGATTAAATGTGGTATGACTTAACCGTTGGTTCTGAATTGACTTTTATCTTGTAACCTTCTCGCCATCTGTTTTCGGCGATAACTCATCAGGAGTTTTCCTGTTGTTGTTAGAAGTACATTGTTTGTCCTTAATTTTCCTAACTATAACCTAGTTTTACATACAGAGATGTTGGTATTCCCTAATATATTATACCAGGTGAGTCTGTCGCCCCTTAGTTTATTGGAAGGTAGGCCACCCATCAAACAAAATGTGCGATGAAGTCCTGTTTAGGGCACAATTAAACGTACTGCTTGACGTTCTTACAGAGAGGAGTGTACAAAGCTCAGAGAAACAGCAGTTTAAGAGACATAACTTACTGCTCCATAAAGTATACCTCAAAAGCAAACGACCCGTTACTGACAGTGAATTCCGGTTACTAGCCGATGTTACAAACATTTTATTGGAGCCTCGGATAAATGATTTTATCATACCAGTATACTATCAACGTTACCTAAAAATAAAATAGCGAAATCATGTACTTAGAGCAGGGGTTGGCTGCCAAAATTTAGGAAAACATTAGGGACATCCCTCATCTGCCATGGACTCGTATAATCAACTCGAACATATTATGAAACATAGGTTTAGTTATATGTTTGCGTAATCTACGTCTCCTGTATCTCAAATAAAATGCTAAATAGCTTTTGCCATTTAGGTAATAATATTAAAACCCCAGCATAGGTTTTAAAGGGTCTAAAAAGCAAAATCAAACATGAAAATTGCAGGGTGGTAATGGCATAGCGCCTGGCGTACATGTCGTACTATTGAACGCGGAACGTGCGTTCATTCAAATCTCGAAATGGCTGAATAGTATTATTAGGTATCCTGTGCGCTAACCCCCAGTGACACATGTTCGAGTCTTAGCATTGAACATATTTTGTATTGCTCAAAAAACTTGGAAACCAAATTTAAAGTAATGTATTTTTTAAGTCTGTGTGACTTCAGGACATTTTAAGTTAAATCGTTATTGGTTGGCTAAAGTTTAAAATGAGTAGCATAATTATAGTGACTTCTGCACCATTGGACTGGAATAATACAATGAAGCTATGAATACTGACCCCTTCATTCTCGCACAACATTTTGTGCCAGTATTTCACTATATATTTGACAGACGATTACGTATATATACTTTTGATCTACGGTGAAGCCAGAATAAATGCATAGGCGGATCAACATCTATACCGGGAAAGACATACTAACAGACAACAACCAACAGCAAACACCCTCCGGAATATTGAAGACATTTGCATGTAACAGCGTCACTTGCGAAAATGCCTCCTGTTAATCACGCATCGACAACATCGGTTCTTAATGCAGAAACTGTTTTGACCGCCATCCATGACAATTCGTATTCTAGTACACGGTCAGTTGCTCAGGAGTTGCATCAGTCAGCTGTGCGAATACTGAACCCTGATAGGTTTCATTTGTACATTTTGCACCTACACCAAACACTTCACGGGATCGATTTCGAAGCTAGAGTTACCTTTTGTGAATGTTTGCTGGAGCGAGTAATAAGTGATGTGGGATTGGTATACAGGGCCCTGGTTTCTGACGAATCGGGTTTGAACAACAAAGGAACCGCAAATCGCCTCAATATGCACTATTGGAGTGTTGTATTTCTAATTGGGTAATGGAGGCAGCTTTCCAAGAGCTGTGTGGTGTGAATGTCTGGTGTAGAATCTTCGGAGACCACCTTGTTAAACCATTATTCTTCGAGGGCATCTAACATGAGCACGCTACCTTAAATTTCTCCGTAATGAGCTACCCTTATTATTAGAGAAATTGCTACGACGATATAGTTAAAACGCGATGGCGCTCCTCCGCTTCGGTCGAGAAACGTCTGCAATCATTTGAATGCTGCACATCCTGGTCATTGGATTGGAAAACGAGGAGCAATCTCCTGACCTACCAGGCAACCTGCTCTGACAACCCCTGGCTTCTTCTTGTTCTTCTTCTGCTTCGTTTTCTGCGGCTATTTAAAAGAACGCGTTTATGCAGAGGAGCTAGAAAAACCAGATACCAGCGTATTACAGTGGCCTGTAGATTTGTGCAACCCGCCATGCTACACCGAGTGAAAGACTGCATTCAGCAGCGTGCCTAGAGGTGGATTACACAAGGAGGTCATTAGTTCGAGCAGTTTCTTCGTTAAAGCAGTTGTGTTCCAGGAATAGAAATAGGGTCATTCCAGCGCCACAAATCATACCAATATAAAACGATATTTCTACTAATGCAATAATTCTAAGTTTCCAGTTGTGTATAACTTCCATGTTTAAATCTGATAATATATAATTTCCTTCTTTTTCTGTGTTCAAATGTGTACCTAGGTATTACTGACCCTTATTACAAATGCGACTACGTATAGGTATGTTTAAACAGTTACCTATTTGTACACCACCAATAAAGAAACATCAAACAATACCATAAAACGTAGATAAAACAATTAATATGAAAATAATAATCGGTTTCAGATTAAAAATTGTAATTTGTGAATATTACACGGTAAAAACAAGTAGTAAATACTGGGGATTCACAGCAAATGATCACTTTGGGGTCGATGTTTTCATGTTGGAAAATATAATTCGCATTGCATAAAGCTGGAGAATAAGGGGCAACTGACTCTCCTGGCATAAGTAAACTTTCAATATAAGAAACAACAATAAATATTCTGTTTGTTTAATGACACTCTGTATGTGAACTTTTTACTACAATCACTAAAAGGATTGAAAATTGCTTTTTAAAGCAGGTAGATGTTGAAACCTCAGAGACCCTGTAGAGGAACAACACTTAACCGTCCAGTTTTGGTTGGGGATCTATAGCCATTTAAAGAATGGACTATTTGTATGTTTTCTGTTATACTATTTCATAAGGCAACGTGTGTCTCAAAATTACATTTGAAATGTGTTCAAGCCGTTTCTGCTATTGTTTAATACAATAAAAATTTCTCGGAATGTGCGGAAACATCTATAGCAACATTGCCGAGATCAAAGTTATAGAAGTTCCAGTAGTAATTTTTCAAACCATTTGTAAATGAACAAATGATTGAAGGTATTGAAATTTTAGCTATTTGGATATCATAATAGCTCAGTGGTCAAAGCTGTTAAAATATCACTGCTTACAGCCTTTGTTTTTGTACTTCCAAACTAAAATTGAGAAAAGGCCAACCAAATGTCACACATCTTCAGAAGCGAAGAATAGCTTGATTGTGCAGTAGAAACAAACATGAACACTAACACGTACATACATGCAAACAGAGAGGAGGAGAGAGAGAGAGAGAGAGAGAGAGAGAGAGAGAGAGTGGGGGGGGCCCGTGCCAAACGAAATACTCACGTGTTTTGCTGCCTTAAATCAGAGGTTAAACACAAAGAGTATCCTTTAGCGCTAACAATTATATATCTGTATATATATATATATCTATATATATATAGAGAGAGAGAGAGAGAAAGAGGGAGAGAGACAGAGAGAGACAGAGTGGGGGGGCCATGCCAAACGAAATAGTCACGTATTTTTGCTGCCTTAAAGCAGAGGTTAAACACAAAGAGTATCCTTTAGCGCTAACAATTATATATATATATATATATATATATATATATAGAGAGAGAGAGAGAGAGAGAGAGCGAGAGAGAGAGAGACAGGGGGGGCCATGCCAAACGAAATAGTCACGTGTTTTTCTGCCTTAAAGCAGAGGTCAAACACAAAGAGTATCCTTTAGTGCTAAAAATTATATATATATATATATATATATATATATATATATATATATAGAGAGAGAGAGAGAGAGAGAGAGAGAGTTTGTATGTAAAGTGCCCAAACTGGAATAGTTTGAACTTCAGGTACACTACTAAATCGAAACACTATAACAACACATCTTTAAAGGTTTACTAAAGTTGAGTTTGGAATATTTACACGTTAGTTTAAAATGATTGTTAATGATCCAGTAAATTCCTTTACCTGCTTTACCATGTTCGTCGAAAGTTGCTCACATCTTTAGGTTTTGTTAGTGTAGTAGCTGCCTTTAAAACCTAGATGGCAGGATGATATCTTTCTACATGTAAATCTCCTTATATGTCTTGCTTTCGATGTGTAATACCATGTGAAATATCTCGCGGCGAACACATTTCAGAAGGTAAGCTTAGATCTCAAAAGGCGGCACTGTTTATTTTCCCACCACTGCAATTAATATCTTACAAAGCATTCAGATATGAAAATTCAGTTGTATTACAGCTTTCGAAACACGACGGATAATATTGCAACGCTATGCGACACAAAAATAGCCACGGTGGACTTTGTAAATGGCTCACAACATTCAAAATTATTAGTTATGTACCTTCTAACACTAGATGCCGGCACCTTCAGTCGCTTACTCACTGGCATGCGGTGTATTGCTATACTGCAATCAGTCATTGTTGGCGAACGTCTTTTAGAAAAGTTAGCCTTTAACTCAAGAGATGGCTCTACCAGTATAATTTAAATGTTTGTTTCTGTATTCACTATTTATTTATTTATATAATAGTTTTAAAAACTAACGCATTATAAAGAGAGCGCTATATTACTTATTTACAACATGCTGGATGAAAATTGTTTTCTGTTATTCCTTATATACAGTGAATAACATCGAAACTCTGAGTGGTTTGACGAACTAGTGTCAAGAATTTACAATTAAAACCGTGGAGATTCTAGCCCTACATGGGGACTTCAGGTTTGTCGTACAGTGATATGTATCACAAACCTGAGAGTCTCCTTAAAATAACATTCATGAGATAACCGAGCATTTTCGCTGATCGTTTGATTAGCGGTAATGTTATATAGCAAGAACGCTCTCATTCGCTTATATTTGTGCGACATGAAATTCATACGTTTATCTCAAACATGCGTCTAATGTCAATTAAAACCGGCTTTTCTCTCTCACGATCAATATTTGTTGGAAATCAAATAGGATAAATGTTTAGATATTTATGGTCTATAGTAACATCTAAAACTTGACACCTTAATAAATCAAGTCTTCCTAATCTTTGTACAAAACTTGTGAATTCTCAAGTTTCAGATGCATATTGGTTGCAAACGAATTTCCGGTGAATGCTTTGATTTCTTATTCCTACTTTCCTTTACCTCATTTTGATACGGCCCCACTTATAGATGGTGCGTTAATTGGTGTTTCTATTTACTTGATACGCTTCTGATACTGTGCCTATTGCTATAATTGAATATTTTACATAGTATTTCTACCTTACATGTAGCGCATCCACATTTCATTTGGTTACCTGGAAATTTTCTTAATAGTCCCTTAAATGTAGGATGTCTTCTGATCCTGAATTTATTCTGTCTTGAAACTTTCTCTCCCTCTTCTTCCGGCGATAAGTCACTAGGAATGTTCCTGTTCTCTTTAAAAGTACGTGGACTTCCGTAATATTTCTAGCTAAAACTTACGTTTCTAGCCAGATGTTAGTATTCCTTAAAATGTTATGTAGATATACTTTAAACGCAAGAAAATAGAACCAAAATTTTATTTGTTAAGCAAAATTGAGGGTTAAGTTATTATTACAATCAGTAAAACGACTGAAAATTGCTTTTTATAGCAAATCGTTTTGAAATAATTGGTTGCCTAAAGAGAATGAGCATTTCACCGCACTCCGCTGAATCGAGCTGTACAGTAATTAAAATGGGGGACAATTCAACTACTTTTCTAGCACAATATTTAGAAAGCAACGTGTTTCACAAAATTACAATTACAAGTGGTCTACGCGTCTTTGCCATATTATACATAAGATTAAAATGTCCTAGTATGTGCACTAACCTGTATTGCAACATTGCATAAAACATAATTATCGCAATTCCAGTAGTAACTTTTCAAAAGTATGATTTTTGAGCATGTGGTTAAAGGTTTAAATAATGATAATAACTCAGTAAAGAAGCTTTTGAGAATATCACTGTTTAAAGCCTCTGTTTGTGTAGTTCAAAGCTCAATTATGAACAACGCGAACCAAATTTCATAATCTTAGAGACCCGTTAAATATACGGGTTTTGTTAGTCTAAAGTACAGCTTTTAACAGAAAAAGGTTCCATTACCATGTCAAATTTTATATTTCGGACAGGTTATGTTGCAAAGTAAAGCCTACGTTACATGGGATTCCATCCAGTTTCCAAAACCTGTGCTGAGAACAGCAAGATCTTCCACTAGTTCAGCTATTCCAAGAGCAAATATTTACTGTTGTTCATTTGTCCTTAGGTTTGCAAGCAAAGTGCCCAAAACTAGAACGTTTTCAACTTCTGGTCCATTTATAAATCGAAGCACTACGTAACACATCTTAGAGGTATAACGAAGTTGTTTGGAAAATTGCCCAGTTAGTTTAAAATGATTGTATATGACACAGTAATTTCCTTTACCTGCTTTACCGTATTAGTTGAAAATCGATCACAAAATGCAGTGTTTTTATTTGTTTTGGGGGAGGGGTCCAAATGTTTTTTAACCTGAACTTCAGGTCCACTACTAAATCGAAACACTATAACAACACATCCTAAAGGTTCACTGAACTTGAGTTTTGAATATTTGCCCGTTAGTTTCAAATGATTCCTAATGATCCAGTAAATTTCTTTACCTGCTTTATCATGTTCGCTGTAAATTGCTTTTGTTTGTATTGTTGGTGTCTGTAAAAACTAGATGGCAGGATGTTCTGTTTTTAAATCTAAATCTGCTTATATGTCTTGCATTCGATGTGTAAGACCATGTGATATATCTCGCGGTAAGCTTAGATCCCAAAACATGAATGTTTTCCCTCACCAATGCAATAATTATTATATAAAACATTAGGATGTAAACCATAGGTGATATTTCAGCATTAAAAAAAAACTGCAAATATCACAACGCTGTGCAACACAAAAATAGCCATTGAAAAGACTCGTAGCAAGCAGCCTTGATGGTGACGTGGCTTGTTACCGGATGGCAGAACTTTTAACCCTGTCTTAATCTGGCATCCGCTGCAGTGGTTTCATGTGGCTGCATTATCGGCAAATGCGTTTTAGAAAAGAAGGCTTCTAGATCAAGAGATGGCTCTAACAGTATAATTTAATGTATATTTCTGAATTCGCAATTTATATATCTATTTATTTATCTATGTATGTATTTATTTATTTATTTATTTATTTAGTAGTTTTAAAGATTAACGTATTATAAATAGAGACCCGCATAGCTTATTTGCAAACATGGTGGATGAAATTGCATTCCTATATTCCTTATAGACAGTGAATACCATCGAAACTCTTGAGTGCTTTGACCAATTGGAATCAGCAATTTACACCTAAAACCTTGGAGTTTTCATTCCTACATGGAACTCTCGGGTTTTTGGTACAGTTTTTGTAATTACAACTCTGATAGTCCCCATAAAATAACAACCATTAAGCAACCGAGCAATTTCGAATATTATTTGATAAACGGTAAACGGTATTTTTCCGGCGAAAATTTACCAGGAATTTTTCTGTTCTTTTTAGGAGTGCAGGGCTTTTCCTTAATGTTTCTAACTAAAACCTTATTGCATAGATATATGCTGGAATTTACTAATATTTTTATTATAAACTCTCACTGTGTGATATCAAGGACAAACCTTTTGTTTATTCTTTGACACTAGGAGTTGAATTTTTTAATCAGTAAAACGATTGAAAATTGTTATTTGATCGCAATAGGTTGGAGAAACATTAAGGCGTGTGTAGAAAAGGAGCATATAACCGAACATCGCTTGATTCTGACTCTACAAACACTTAAACAAAGAAGAATTTGCCTAGCATAGTTTAAATAAAACAAGGTGCTTTTCAAAACTCCATTTTTAAAATGCTCTCTGCGTCTGTGCTTTTGTTTATTTAAAACTAAAATGTACTAGAATATGCAAAAGTTTGTATTGCAACATGGCAGATATCTAGGTAATCGTAATACTAGAGGTAATGTTTCAAAAATATATATGTTCATGAACATCTATTTAAAGGTATTAACATTTCAATCTGTTTACATTGATGATAACTATGTAAACGTTTGCATTGCAATATCACTGTTTAAACCCTAATCTCTATGGTTCGAAACTTCAATTGAGAAAATGTCAACCAATTTTCACGAATTTTGAGGCACGTTTTATATAAATCTCTATACGAGATAAAATGGTCACGTGTTTTGCTGTAATAAAGTAGAGCTTTTAACAAAAATTAGCTATTTTATTATGTCAAACTATATATTGCGAAGGTTATTTAATGACAATGTCCCATAAATAAAGGAGGCCTAACAACGAATTCGTTCCAAGTTCCAACACCTCCGCTGCGAGCAGAAAGAGTTTTCACAAACTCAGCTAACCTAAAACCAGCCGTTTACTCTTCCTGGTTTATGCTTAGGTTTGTAAGCAATATGCCCAAACCTTGTATAGTTTCAACCTCTGGTTCACTACCAAATCGGGAACACTATAACAAAACACCTTTTAAGGTCTATTGAACTTCAGTTTGGAATATTTTACCGTTATATTATCATGATCCAGTAAATTTCTGTACCTGCTCACCACGTTTGCAGAAAGTTGACCACACCATGCATTTTGTTAGTCTTTTTTTTTTTTTTTTTTTTTGAGCTAAATGTCCTTAACCTGTTCAGTCATGTGGGACGATGAGTGATATTGTTGAAATGTCGCAAAAATGATTAAGCGGTCCACAGAGCCTAAAACTAATTAACATTCGTCTTCTCAGTATGAGGCAAAAACCCCGAGAAAAACCTTATCCGGGTAACTCACCCTAAGCGAGATTGGAAATCGCAATCTGTTGAATGTGAGGCCGACGCGCTACAGCCACACCACCAAGGCGGGCTTTCTTAGTCTTTTGGTTGCATGTTAACACGGTATGGCAGAATGTTCCTTTTACACTCGTAAAGCTCCCCAAATGTCTTGCATCTGGTGTGTAGTTTCATATGAAGTATTCGGCGGCGAACGCATTTCAGAAGGTAAGCTTAGATCTCAAAAGTGGCAAGGTTTCCTTTCCCACCAATGCAATTAATATCTTACAAAGCATTCAGATATGAAAATTCAGTTGTATTACAGCATCCCAAAGACGACGGATAGTATTGTAACGCTATGGGACACAAAAATAGCCACAGTGGACTTTGTAAATGGCTCACAACATTCAAAATTATTAGTTATGTACCTTGTAACACTAGATGCCGGCACCTTCCGTCGCTTACTCACTGGCATGCGGTGTATTGCTATGCTGCAATCAGTCATTGTCGGCGAACGCCTTTTAGAAAAGTTAGCCTTTAACTCAAGAGATGGCTCAACCAGTATAATTTAAATGTATGTTTCTGTATTCACTATTTATTTATTTAATAGTTTTAAAAACTAACGTATTATAAAGACAGACCTACATAACTTATTCACAGCAGGCAGGATAAAAATTGCATTCTGTTATTCCTAATATACAGTGAATAACACCGAAACTCTGAGTGCTTTGACTAACTAGAGTCAACAATTTACAATTAAAACCGTGGAGTTTTCAGCCCTACATGGGGACTTCAGATTTGTCGTACAGTGTTATGTATCACATTCCTGAAAGCCTCTTTAAAATAACATTCATGAGATAACCGAGCATTTTCGCTAATCGTTTGATTAACGGTAATAATATATAGCAAGAACGCTCTCATTCGCTTATATTTGTGACAAATGAAATTCATACGTTTATCTCAGACATGCGGCTAATGCCAATTAAAACCGGCTTTTCCCTCTCATAATCAATATCTGTTGGAAATCAAGTAGGATAAATATTTAGATATTAATGGTCTATAATAACATCTAAAATTTGACACCTTAATAAATCAAGTCTTCCTAAACTTAGTACAAAACTTGTGAATTCTCAAGTTTGAGATGCATATTGGTTGCAAACGAATTTCCGGTGAAGCCTTTGATTTCTTATTCGTACTTTCCTTTACCTAATTTTGATACGGGCCCACTTACAGATGGTGCGTTAATTGGTATTTCGATTAACTTGATACGTTTCTGAAACTGTGCGTATTGCTATAATTGAATATGTTACACAGTATTTCTACCTTACATGTAGCGCATCCACATTTTATTTGGTTACCTGGAAATGTTCTTAATAGTCCCTTAAATGTAGGATGCCTTAACATCCGATCCTGAATTTATTCTGTCTTGAAACTTTCTCGCCCTCTTTTTCCGGCGATAAGTCACTAGGAATTTTCCTGTTTTCTTTAAATGTACGTGGGCTTCCGTAACATTTCTAGCTAAAACTTACGTTTCTAGTTAGATGTTAGTATTCCTTAATGTGTTATGTAGATATACTTTCAACGCAAGTAACAAAGAGCAAAACTTTTATTTGTTAAGCAAGATTGAGGGTTAAGTTATTATTACAATCAGTAAAACGATTGAAAGTTGCATTTTATAGCAAATCGTTTCTGAAATATTTGGGTGCCTAAAGAGAGTGAACATTTAACCGTTCTCCGCTGGTTCTAGCTGTACAGTAATTAAAATGTGGGACAATTCAACTACTTTTCTAGCACATTTTTTATTAAGCAACGTGTTTCACAAAATTACAATTACAAAGTGGTCTACGCGTCTTTGCCATTTTATACATAAGATTAAAATGTCCCAGTATGTGCACAAACCTGTATTGCAACATTGCATAAAACATAATTATCGTAATTCCAGTAGTAACTTTTCAAAAGTATGATTTTTGAGCATGTGGTTAAAGGTTTAAATAATGATAATAACTCAGTAAAGAAGCTTTTGAGATATCACTGTTTAAAGCCTTTGTTTGTGTAGTTCAAAGCTCAATTATTAACAACGCGAACCAAATTTCATAATCTTAGAGACCCGTTAAATATACGCGTTTTGTTAGTCTAAAATACAGCTTTTAACAGAAAAAGGTTCCATTACCGTGTCAAATTTTATATATCGGACAGGTTATGTTGCAAAATAAAGCCGACGTTACATGGGATTCCATCCAGTTTCCAAAACCTGTGCTGGGAACAGCAAGACTTTCCACTAGTTCAGCTATTCCAAGAGCAAATATTTACTGTTGTTCATTTATCCTTAGGTTTGCAAGCAAAGTGCCCAAAACTAGAAAGTTTTCAACTTCTGGTCCATTTTAAAAATCGAAGCACTACGTAACACATCTTAGAGGTATAACGAAGTTGTTTGGAAAATTGGCCAGTTAGTTTAAAATGATTGTATATGACACAGTAATTTCCTTTACCTACTTTACCGTATTAGATGAAAATCGATCACAAAATGCAGTGTTTTTATTTGTTTTGGGGGAGGGGACCAAATGTTCTTTAACCTGAACTTCAGGTCCACTACTAAATCGAAACACTATAAGAACACATCTTTAAAGGTTCATCCAACTTGAGTTTCGAATATTTGCCCGTTAGTTTCAAATGATTCCTAATGATCCAGTAAATTTCTTTACCTGATTTATCATGTTCGCTGTAAATTGCTCACAATTTTAGCTTTTGTTTGTATTCTTGGTGCCTGTAAAAACTAGATGGCAGGATGTTCTGTTTTTAAATCTAAATCTGCTTATATGTCTTGCATTCGATGTGTCAGATCATGTGATACATCTCGCGGTAAACTTAGATCCCAAAACATGAATGTTTTCCCTCACCAATGCAATAATTATTTTATAAATCATTAGGATGTAAACCTTAGGTGATATTTCAGCATTAAAAAAAAGACTGCAAATATTACAACGCTATGGAACACAAAAATAGCCATTGAAAAGACTCGTAGCAAGCAGCCTTGATGGTGACGTGGCTTGTTACCGAATGGCAGAACTTTTAACCCTGTCTTAATCTGGCATCCGCTGCAGTGGTTTCATGTGGCTGCATTATCGGCAAATGCATTTTAGAAAAGAAGGCTTGTAGATCAAGAGATGGCTCTAACAGTATAATTTAAATGTATATTTCTGTATTCGCAATTTATTTATCTATTTATTTATCTAGTTATTTATTTATTTATTTATTTATTTAGTAGTTTTAAATATTATAACGTATTATAAATAGAGACCTGCTTAACTTATTTACAAACATGGTGGATGAAATTGCATTCCTATATTCCTTATAGACAGTGAATACCATCGAAACTCTAGAGTGCTTTGACCAACTGGAGTCAGCAATTTACAATTAAAACCTTGGAGTTTTCTTTGCTACATGGGACTCTCAGGTTTTTGGTACAGTTTTAGTAATTACAACTCTGATAGTCCCCATAAAATAACAACCACTAAGCAACCGAGCATTTTCGAATATTATTTGATAAACGGTAAACGGTATTTTTCAGCGAAAACTTACCAGGAATTTTTCTGTTCTTTTTAGGAGTACAGGGCTTTTTCCTTAGTGTTTCTAACTAAAACTTTTATTCCATTGTTATATGCTGGAATTTACTAATATTTCTCTATATAGACTCTCACTGTGTGATATCAAGGACAAACCTTTTGTTTGTTCTTTGACACTGGGGGTTGAATTTTTTTAATAAGTAAAACGATTGAAAATTGTTATTTGATCGCAAAAGGTTGCTGAAACATTCAGGCGTGTGTAGGAAAGGAGCATATAACCGAACATCGCTTGATTCTGACTCTACAACCACTTAAACAGAGAAGAATTTGCCTAGCATAGTTTAAATAAGACAAGGTGATTGGAAATCGCAATCTGTTGAATGTGAGGCCGACGCGCTACAGCCACACTACCAAGGCGGGCTTTCTTAGTCTTTTGGTTGCATGTTAACACGGTATGGCAGAATGCTCCTTTTATACCCATAAAGCTCCCCAAATATCTTGCATCTGGTGTGTAGGGTCATATGAAATATTCCGTGGCGAATGCATTTCAGCAGGTAAGCTTAGATGTCAAAAGATGGCACTGTTTTCTTTCGCACCAATGCAATTAATATCTTACAAAGCTTTCAAATATAAAAATTCAGTTGTATTACAGCTTTCAAAAGACGACGGATAATATTGCAACGCTATGCGACACAAAAATAGCAAACGTGGACTTTGAAAATGGCTCGCGGCATTCAACTTTATTAGTTTTGAACCTTCTAACACTCGATGGCGGCACCTTCCGTCGCTTACTCACTGGCAGGCGATGTATTGCTTCGTATCAGTCAATGTCGGCGAACGCCTTTCGGAAAAGTTAGCCTTTAGCTCAAGAGATGGCTCTAACAGTATCATTTAATTGTATATTTCTATATACCCATTTATTTATTTATTTAATAGTTTTAAAATCTAACGTATTATAAAGAGAGACCTACATTACTTATTTACACCATGCTGGATGAAAATTGCATTCCGTTATTCCTGATATACAGTGAATAATATCGGAACTCTGAGTGGTGTGACGAACTAGATTCAACAATTTACAGTTAAAACCTTCGAGTTTTCAGTCTTACATTGGCACTTTCACGTACCTCGTACAGTGTTTTGTATGAGATGCGTAAATGTGCCCTAAAATAACAATCATGAGATAATCAAGCATTTTCGTTAATCGTTTGATAAACGGTAATGTTCCGTAGCAAAGAAAGTTTTCATTCGTAAATAGTATTGCGAAATGTCGTATCCATACCTAGTCCCAGAAACTCAAGTAATGTCAAATACATTCTGCTTTTCTTTCACACACTGAATATGTGCTTTAAATCAAATAAGAGAAATGTTGGGATATTTCGTGTCTATAAAGCTATCTAAAATGTGACATCTTAATAAAATATGACTTCACAAACGATTTACAAAATGTTTGAATTCTAAAGGTTCTGATGCATAATGCGTTGAATCCTTGAGTTAATTTGTTTTTAGCGTACTTTCCTTTATATCATTTAGATACGTATCGACTTATAGATGGTGCGTTAATTGAGTTTTGACTAACTTGATACGTTTCTCATATTGAGCAGATTGATGAAACTGATTATTGCCACATAGAATTTCAACTTTACATGGAGCACGTCGAAATTTGAACAGGTTTTCTGAAAATTGCCTTAAGCATCGCTTAGAAGTAGGATGACTTAAAACGATTACTCCTGAATGTTTTCTATCCTTCGTTTCTCGCTCACTTTTTCCGGCGATAGCTTACCAGAAATTTTCTTGGTCGATTTAGGAGTACATTGTTTGTCCCTAATTTTTCTGGATAACTTTCATTACATAGTGATATTTTGGTATTCACTAATTCTTTTGCTTGCAGTCTCTCACTGTGTGATACCAGGGACTACTGTTTTGATTGTTAAATGGCACTGCGGATGATTACAATCAGTAAAACGATTGAAGTTTGTTATGTCATAGCAAATACTCACTGAAACATTGGGCGCCTGTAGAGAATGAGTACTTAACCGAAAAGCCCTCGTTTCTTGTTCTACAGTCATTTAAACTGTGGACAATTTACCTATTTTCAAGCATAGCTTAAATAAGACAACGTGTTACACTGCGTGTCTCAACTTCTGTTCACTTAAAATTAAAATGTTCTAGAATGAACAGAGGCATCTATTGCAGCATTGCAGAGATTAGTAATTCCAGTACAAAGTTTTCAAAAAAATATGTTGATGAATAATTTTAATCTCTTTAAAATGATAGCAACCCAGTATATTGAAATATCAGTGTTTAAAGCCTATGTTTGTGAGGTTCTAAATTCAAATGAAGAAAAGACCAACCAAGTTTCACAAATTTTGCGTTACATTATATATAAAACTCTATGCGAGATAAAATATTCACGCGTTTTTCTGCTCTAAAATAAAGAGTTTAAGAAAAGGAGTTCTCCTAATATGTCAAATTTGATAAATTGCACAGGCTATATAGGTATAACAACAATGTTCTATAAAAGAAGGAGGTGCAAAAACGGATAAGATCAAGGATCCAACTTCTCTGCTGCGAGCAGTAAGACTTTCCACGCGTTCAGCTATCCCAAGAGAAGCCATTTACTGTTGTTGATTAAGGTTTAGGTTTGTAAACAAAGAGCCCAAATCTTGAATAATTCTAGTCCAATGCAAAATCAGGAACACTATAACAAAATATCTTTCAAGGTCTATTGAATTTGACTTTGAAGTATTTGCCCGTTAGTTTACAACGATTTTTCATGATCCAGTCACTTTCCTTACCTTCTCTACTGTGTTCGTTGCATATTGATCACCACATGCATTTTTTTTATCGTTTTATTTTTTTGTACCTTAAATGGTTTTTCACCTTGTTAGTCATGTCGGAAGATGAATGGCATTGGTGGAATGATGCTCATGTGATCTAGGGGTCCATTGAGCTTGACATTTCTTGACATTCGTCTTCTCAGTATGATGAAAAACCCCGAAAAAAATTTATCCGGGTAACACAACCTAGCGAGATTCGACCTCGCAATCTGTTGAATGTGAGGCAGACAACAAACAACCACACTAACCAGGTGGGCTATGTTAATGTTGTAGCTGCATGTTAACACGATATGCCAGAATGTTGTGTTTATGCTCGTAAACCTCCGCAAATGTTGCCAATCCGCTGTGTAGTGTCATATGAAATATCTTGCGGCGAACACCTTTCAGAAGGTACACTTAAATCTTAAAAGATGGCAGTGTTTTCTTTACCACCAATGCTACTATTATTTTTTGAAATATTCACATATAAAGCTTCAGTCGAATTGCAGCATTCGAAAGACGACAGAAAATATCACATCGCTATGCGACATAAAAATGGCCTAAGTGGACCTTGAAAATGACTTACGACATGCAACCTTGAAAGTTATGTAGCTTGTAACACTATATGGCAGGACCTTCTGGTTCTCCTGTTAAATCTTCGCCTACTCCCTGACATCCGGTGTATTGTTTCATATGACGCTATTGTTGGCAAACGCCTTTAAAAAAAGTAAGCTTTTAGCTCGAGAGATGGCACGGCTAGTACAATTTAAATGTATATATCTATATTTACAGTGTATTTATTTAATTGTTTTCAATTCTAACATACTTAAAGTAGAGACAAACACATAACATGCTAGATGAAAACTGCGGTCTGTTATTCCTTATATAGAATGAATAACATCGATTCTATGTGTTGTATTAGGAACGTGAGAGCCTCCTTAAAATAAATCATGAGATAACCGAGCATTTTCGCTAATCATTTGATTAACGGTAATGTTATATAGCAACAAATCTCTCATTCGCTTATATTTGTGCGAAATGAAATTCATACGTTTATCTCAAATTGCGTCTAATTTCAATTAAAACCGGCTTTTCCCTCTCCCAATCAATATTTGTTACAAATGAAGTAGGATAAATGTTGATATTATACTTCTATACTAACATCTAAAATTTGACACCTTAATAAAGCAAGTCTTCCTAAACTTAATTCAAAGCATTTGAATTCTGAAGTTTCAGATGCATATTCGTTGCAAACGAATTTCCTGTGAATCCTTTGGCTGATTTGTTATCGGTACTTTCCATTGTCTCTTTTTGATACGAGCCCACTTACAGATGGTGCTTTACTTGGTGTTTCGATTAACTGGATACAATTCTGATACTGTGCCTATTGCTACAATTGAATACTTTTACATAGTATTTCTACTTTACATATAGCGCGTCTACATTTAATTTGGTTTCCTGGAAATTTTCTTAAGCGCCCCTAAGTTATTATTACAACCAACAAAACCATTTAAAATTGCTTTTTATGGCAAATCGTTTCTGAAGCATTTGGGTGTCTATAGAAAATAAGCATTTAACCGTCCTCCGCTGGTCTACGCATCTTTGTCATATTTTACATAAGATTAAAATATCTTAGTATGTGCACAAATCTGTATTGCAACATTACATAAAACATAATTTCGTAATACCAGTAGTAACTTTTCAAAAGTATGATTTTGTGAACATATGATTAAAGGTTTAAAAATTGATAACTCAGCAAAGAAGCTTTTGAGATTTCACTCTCTAAAGCCTCTGTTAGTGTAGTTCAAAGCTCAGTTATGAACAACGCGAACCAAATTTCACAATCTTAGAGACCCGTTATATATAAGCACTTTCTTGGCCTAAAGTAGCGCTTTCAACAGAAAGAGGTTACATTACCGTGTCAAATTTTATATATCGGACAGGTTATGTTGCACAAATAAAGCGGACGTTACATGGGATTCCATCCAGTTTCCAACATCTGTGCTGGGAACCGTAAGACTTTCCACTAGTTCAGCTATTCCAAGAGCAACAATTTACTGTTTTTCATTAATCCTTAGGTTTGCAAGCAAAGTGCACAAAACTAGAACGTTTTCAACATCTGGTCCATTTATAAACCGAAGCACTACGTAATCCATCTTACACGTATAACGAAATTGTTTGGAAAATTGGCCCGGTAGTTTAAAATGATTGTATATGACACAGTAAATTCCTTTACCTGCTTTACCGAGTTTGTTGAAAATCTATCACAGCATGCATTGCTCTTATTTGTTTGTTTGTGTTTTTTTTTTTGTGGTTGAGGGGTCTAAAGGTGCTTTAACCTGGCTTGTCATGCCGGCCGGTGAATGAAACTCGTGAAATGGTTCTCATATGATCTAGGGGTCCATGGAGCTTAAAGTTGCTTGACATTCGTCTTCTAGGGATGAGAAAGAACCCCGAAAATAACCTAATCCGAGTGACTCAATACAAGCGAGATTCGAACTCGCAATCTGTTGAATGTGAGGCAGACACTCTATAACCATACTACCCCGATGGGCTTTCTTAGTGTTGTTGCTGCATGTTAACACCAGATAACAGAATGTTCTGTTTCTACTCAAAAAAGTTCCCTAAATGTTTTCCATTCGATGTCTAGCGAACAAAACCTCCTTTTCCTTCACAGAAGCAACTCCTTTTAGAAATTAAATAGGATGAACATTTAGAAATTACAGTTCTATAAAACTATCTAATATTTTACACCTTAATATATGTCTTCCCAAAATTATTAGAAAGCGGTTGAATTCTGAAGTGTGAAATACACGCTGGTGACAAACGAATTTGAGTTTAATACTTCAGTTAATTTCTTACGCGTACTTACCATTATATTTTTAGATACGCATCCACAAGTGGTGGGAAAGTGGTTTTATTTGCGAAACAGTTTCATGTGTTTCTGTTGTAACCACGAAACAGTTTCGAAATAACAATTTCCTGCAACGGAAATTCCTAAACTGTTTCGTCACATTGACCAGTTGGAAAACTGCTGCAGACAGGTTGTGAACCTCCAAATACTATTGAGATAAATATACACCATCGATAAAATCACAATGCGCCAAATGCAACCATTCACTAGGTACTCTGAAAAAAAACTTATCAAATCACTGTAGCAAAGCATTATTGCGCGCTAACGAGAGTGAATGCGTTTGATTACTCATTAATGTTCTGTAGCAATGAGCGTTTTCAATCGTTTATATTTGTGAGAAATGCTCTCAAACATTCATCTAATGCCAGTTAAAATCGACTTTGCCCTCTCAGAATCAATATTTGTTACAAATCAAGTGGGATATATATTAAATATTATAGGTCTATAAAGCTATCTAAAATATAATACATTAATAAACTAAGACTACAAAAACTTACCACAAAGTATTTGAATTCTAAAGTTTCAGATGCATATTGGTTGCAAACACATTTCCGGTGAACCCTTTAATTATTGATATGTTACTCGTACTTTCCATTATCTCTTTTAGACACGCATCCACTTATAGATGGTGCGTTAATTGACGTTTTTATTAACTTGATACGTTTCTGATATCGAGCCTATTGCTTTAATTGAATATTGTCACGTGGTATTCCTACCCTACATGGAGCACATCCACATTTAAGTTGGTTTCTTGGAAATTTTCTTAAGCGTCGCTTAAATGCAGGATGACTTAACCACTGGTCCTAAAGTTCTTCTCTCTTGAAACTCTCTCGCCCATTTTCTCCGGCGATATGTCACCAGGAATTTTCCTGTTCTTTTTAGCATCACATGATTAGTCCCTAACTTTTGTAGCTAAAACTTACGCTATGTGGTTAGATGTTAGTAGTCACAATATATTATCTAAGTACAATTTCACTGTAAGAGACGCAGAAAAAATCTTTTGTTTGTTAAGTGACACTAATTGAGTCATTCGGGTGAATTTTCCGGTATTTTAAAACCTAAAATTTGCTCCTGCATAAGTCTTCCGAAAATTTTGCTAACAAATGCACCTACAGGCCAAAACTGCTCATTGAACAGCTCATTAAAATTTTCTTCGTCAATTTCAATAAGAAAGGATGCATAGGTACCGTATTTGGTTTTCAATATAATCAGCATTTAACCGTCCTCCCATAATTCGGGCTCTGCAGCCATTTAAAGGGTGGACAATTCAAACGTTTTCTAACATACTACTTTATATGGCAACGTGTTCCACAAAATTACATTTTCAAAGTGTCCTACGTGACTCTCCTATATTTTACATAAGATTAAATTTTCCTAGAATGTGCACAATCCTATATTACAGCATACATAGAGCAAAATTATCGTAATTCCTCTGATAACTTTTCAAATGTATGTATTTGAGAACATATGATTAAGGATTTTAAAAATTATAATAGCTCAGTAATCAAGAACTATTGAACTTCACTGTTTAAAGTCCTGTTCGTGTGGTTCAAAGCTCAAATTGAGACAACGCGAACCCAAATTCCCAAACTTAGAGACGCGTTGTATATACGTGTTTTGTTTGTCTAAAGTAGAGGCTTTAATAAAATAGAGGTCCCATTAACGTGTCAAATGCTATATATTGCACTACTTAAATAATAACGATATTTCATATATAAAGCAGGCGTTACAACGGAGTCCATCCATATTTCTACAATTGTGCTGGGAGCAGATGACTTTCCAATTTTATGTCAAGATCAGCCATTTACTGTTGCTCCTTTATTTTTATGTTTGTAAGCAAAGCGCCCAAAACTGGAACAGTTTGAATTTCTGGTCCACTCTAAATCATAAATCTATAACAAAACATATGAAAGGTATGCTGAAGTAGTTGGGAATGTTTGCCCGATTGTATGAACTGTTTGTTCATAATTCGGTAAATTCCCTTACCTGGTTTACCGTGTTGGTTGAAGGTTTTTCACAATATGCACTCTTTTAGTGTTTTGGTTGTCTTTTTTTTTTTTTTTTTTTTTTTTTTTTACCTAAATGTCCTTTAACCTGGTTAGTCATGCCAGCCGGGCAATGAAACTAGTGAAATGATGCTCAAATGATCTAGGTTTTCATGGAGCTTGAAGCTACTTCTCAGGATGAGGGAAAGCACCGAAAAAAATCCTTTCCGGGTAACTCGGCCTAAGCGAGTATCGAACTCGCGATCTGTTGAATGAGAGGCAAACACGCTACAACATTACTACCCAGGCGGGCCTTGTTAGTGTTGTTGCTGCATGTTAAAACGAAATGGCAGACTATGGTACTTGTACTCCAAATCCGTAAATATCTCCCATCTACTATATAGAGTCTTATGAAATATCTCGCGGCGAACTCCTTCTAGAAGTGAACTTTAGGTCTCAAAAATTGCACTGATTCTTTCCCACCAATTCAATTAATATTTTATAAAACATTCACTTATAAAGTTTCAGTGGTATTGCAGCATTACAACGCTATGCGACACAAAAGTAGCCAGAGTGGACTTTGAAAATGACTTACAACATGTAACCTGTAAGTTATGCAGCTTGTATCACTAGTAGGCGGTACCTTCTGTTTCTCCTTCTAAATCTTCGCTTACACTCTGGCATCCGGTCGGCAAACGCCTTTCAGAAAAGTAAGCTTGTAGCTCGAGATATGGCATAAGTAGTATAATTTAAATATATATTTAAATTTTCAAAATTTATTTATTTAATTGTTTTCCAAACTATCAGATTTTAAGTACAGGTGCGCACAACTTGTTAACTAACATGCTGGATGAAAACTTTATTCTTTTATTTCTTATATACAGTGAATGGCATCGATATTATGACTGCTTTGTCTAACTAGAGTCAACAATTTACAAATAAAACCTTCGGGTTTGCAGTCGCACATGGGACTTTCAGGTGTGCCGTTCAATGTTGCATACGTGAAAGCCCTCATAAAATAACAATCATGAAATAACCGAGCATTTTCGCTTATCGTTTAATAAACGGTTATGTTCTGTTGCAACGAATGTTTTCATGCGTTAAAAGCATTGCGATGTGCTGTATTTAAAGGTTCTCTCGCTCATCTAATGTCAATAAAAGTGGCTTTTCCCTCACACAATTAGTAATTGATAGAAATTATATTATATGAATGTTTAGATATTATAGGATAATATAACTATCTAAAATTTTAGGCATTAATAAAATTTGATATGTCAGGCTTATCATATAATATTTTAATTTTGAAGTTTCAGATGCACACGGGTGAAAAACGACTGTGTTTAATCGTTTAGTTCGTTTGTTACTCATGGTTTACATTATATCCTTAAATAAGCATCCACTATTAGATGGTGCGTTAATTGACGTTTTGCTTAACCTCATACTTTACTGCTATTGAGCATATTAATATAATTGAATATTACCACACAGCATTTCAACCTTACATGGAGTACATCCACATTAGAACTTCTTTCGTGGAAATATTCTTAAGCATCGCTTAAATGTAGAATGACTTAACCATCTTGTAAGTTTCTCGTCCACTTTTTCCGGCGAAAGCTCATTAGGAATTTTCTTAGTCTCATTATCGGGAAATGCCATCGAGAAATGTAAGCCTTTAACTCTAGAGATGGCACTGATAGTATAATTTAAATTAATATCTCTAAATAAGCAATTTTGTACTTAATTTGTTTACAAAATTAAAACATATTAAGCAGATACATTAAAAACTTACTTACAAACTTACTGGATAGAAGTTCCTTATATACATGGAATAAATTCGATGATTTGACTTCTTTGCCGCACTAGAGTTAACAATTTAGAAATAAGACCTTCGGAGTTTGGATGCTACACAGGATTTTCAGTTGTGTCGTGCAATATATAGTATCGTACATCTGAAAGTCCTCATTAAATAAAAGTAACGAAATACCGACCACCATTTTCTATTATCGATTGATAAACGGTAAAGTTCTGCAAACATGAACGTATCCATCAGTTAGCAGCGTTGCTACATGCGCTATCTATAGCTACTACCAAATATATCTCTAAGATCCTAAGAAACTAAGATTTTCCTCACAGATTACACGTTTTTTCTGGAGATCATGCATGATATAAATTTAGCAATTAATGGGCTAAAAGTTTGCTTAGTTCTTCTGTCAAACTGCAAAACTTCAACAATATGCCAACAATTCATTTTTTATGTTTTCGCTTTGGGATTCGTAAAGAAAGTTGAACTGCAGGCGTTTCAATGAAAGAAAGTTTATTCTGCAGTAATACAGTGAATTCCAGGACAGCGGTAATTCTACGTAGCGTTGAAATTGTCCTTTAGTGATAATACATGGTGTTTATGTTGCATTACTGCGTAGGTAACTGTAAAGAAATGTAAAAGTTTCTAAAACAGCTATTTACGTTTCTTGTGCTCAATTCAATTTCCTCTTTGTTATGCGAGACCTTCTATCGTTATATCTTCGTTATATCCATTTTAAGATAGTGGAAACATTAAGAGTGGAAGAGTGAAGTAAGAACTTTATTACAGTAATAGTATTAGCGGTTTATAGAGGCTTAAATGAAAGTGTTAAAAGAAAAATAATATTATTTTTGGGAGGGATGATTTGGCAGTTACATATACGGTTCCTCTGTGTTACTCTCAGCTTTTGCAATTAATGTTTTATAAGGCATTCAGTTATAAAACTTCAATGGACTTGCAGCATTCGGCAGACGACGGAAAGTTGTACAACCTAAAATTAGCCACGATGTTCGTTGGAAATTGCTCAAAACTTGCAATTTTGTGAGAGCTGTTGCTTGTAAACACTAGATGGCATAAGCTTCTGCTTTTCCTTGTACGCCTCCCTTAGTCACTGGCATCCGGCTTTTAGGTGCATATGACGTCATTGTGGGCAAACGTCGTTTATAAAGTTAAGCTTTACCTCGAGAGATAGCACTGAGTGTATAATTTAAATGTATCTCTCTCTCTATTTACAATTTATTTATTTAATTGTTTTCAAAAGTAATATATTTCAAGCACAGACAAGCAAAACTGACTCGCAAACATCCTGGATGAAAATTGCATTCTTTGATTCCTTATATACAATGAATAATATCGATACTATGACTGCTTTGCCGAACTAGAATCGACGATTTACAATTAAAACCTTTGGGGTTTGAGTGTTAAATTGGACTTTCAGATGTGCCGCACAGTATTTGATGTTGCATATCTGAGAGTTCCCATTAAATAACAATCATGAAATAACAGAGCATATTTGGTTATCGTTTGAGAACCGGTTATGTTCTACAGCAAACGAATGTTTTCATTCGTTAATTACGTTGCGATATACTCTATCCACAGATTCTCTAAAAATTCATGTAATGCCAAACAAAATCTGTTTTTACATCATAGAGCTAACTTTTTTTTAGAAATTAAATAAGGTGAATATTTATAAATTACAGTACTATAAAACTATCTAACATATTTAACCTTAACAAATGGATTCCAAAACTAATTAGAAAGCGTTTGAAAGCTGAAGTTTGAGATGCACATTGGTCACAAACGAATATGCGTTTAATCCTTCAGTTAATTTGTTACGCGCACTTCCCATTATATCTCTTAGATACGTATTCACTTTTTTTGCGAAACAGTTTAATCTGTTTCTGTTGTAACCACCAAACAGTTTCAAAATAACAGTTTCCTGCAACGGAAACTCGCTAATCTGTTTCGCCACATTGACCAACTGCTGCAGAGAGGTTGTGTACCACCAAATACTATTGAGACAAATACTCTCCATCGATATAATCACAATGCGCCAAATGCAACCATTCACTAGGTACCCTGAAGAGAAAATTATCAAATCACTGAAGCAAAGCATTGTTGTGCGTTAACGAGAGTGAATGCGCTTGATTAGTACATCGAATTTAGCAGATAATATCAGGCCGCGCACTACAAAGTAGAAAGGTGCACCTTGCAGTAAACTTTGGAAGCAATGTCATAATATTTACGCTAGTGGAACACAATAAGTGAATAAGTAAAATAACTACTAAGGCGTCGCAGCTATTTTTGATGTTCATCCATCATAAAAATCTGATGTGTTCCATTCATATGATGTCCTCTCTGTTAGGTAAACAAACATTTTATTCAAAAGATTAATCTGTTATCTATATCATGCTAATCAAGATAAACATAAGCAGGATTAGTCTTATTACTAACTTCTTGTAAGTAACAGGGAAATAAGAAAATACACAGGCTAACGCCATTGTGTCGTCTTTTAAAAGACGGTCGCTATGAAACACTTGAAACTCTAATATCTTTGATTGCCAAGAGTAAACAAATAAGAAACGAGAAGAAAGATGTCTTCCCGTTCGAGAAAAGTTTAAATGGCTAAAAAATGACAAATGAGTGCGGAGATACCCGAAATTTGTCTTCTCGTGATAATGAAAGGCTCCCAAATAAAAAAATAAAATGTGTGTTCAATTCACATGACTTTTTCTGTTCTGCAAACTAAGTCCTATGAGAGAGAATTCTTTTAGCTACTTCATGCTAATTAAGATAAAGTTTACCAGAAATGGTCTAAGTACTTAGTTCCTTATAAGAACAAGGTAAATATGAGAATACACTAGATTAAATCGACAGTTAAGCCTTTTTAAAGCTGTTGTTATGCGATTATCATGGCCAGGAGAAAAACAAAAGAAATGTGAAACGGACGAGGACCTCCCTTTTGAGAAAACTTTAAGTATTTTAAAATTGAAACCAATAATTGGCTAGCTCTACAAATCAATGAATATACCATAAATTGCGTGTTTTAAAGAGAACTATGTTTCTTGTGTTGTACGTTTTTGTCTATCTATTACGGTTTACCAGTTATGAAAAAAGTCACTCAGAAAGTAGAGGTCATCAGGGGCTATTCTCAAGAAGTTCAGGATATACGCTTTATTTTCCATGTAAACATCTTTAATATACATCATTTTAATCAAAAGCGTTTGCCATTTATATAAAACCGAAAATATCGAAAACTGTTCCATTTAAGGATATTTTGTAGTGGCGTAATTTTCTTGAAAATCTTCGGTCTCATCCTTGGAAGATGCCAGAATTGGTATATAAGTTTAGTAACTATCCGATGCTTCGTTTTTGTGTTATGCTGTCCACAGAGAGACCCACACGGACGTTTCTAAAATTGCTCTTTTCGAATTAGGGGTCTTTAAAGCATGTATTTCCGTGAAATGTCGGTATAGAGCTTTTGGGTGGAATACAATACTTTATGTGCTACTACTTACATTGTACTTACGTACTGGAGAAAGTAAAAACTTAATGAAGCAATTTCTTCTGACTGAGATTCGAACTCGGCACCTTTTAGGTGTGAGATTCGCAATCTCTCTACCACATAACTGACAGCGTAGGCAGAAGCAGCCATGCCTATCGCCCTCCTAACTGCCATTTGTTATGTAAATGCTGAATTAAATGCAACCTTCTTT
This sequence comes from Hymenopus coronatus, assembly GCA_030762935.1. NCBI lineage: Eukaryota > Metazoa > Arthropoda > Insecta > Mantodea > Hymenopodidae > Hymenopus > Hymenopus coronatus. The sequence goes on from CM060900.1 coordinate 510,240,051, forward strand.
AGTCTTACTATTCATATTTTTACCTTCTCTAGCACATATGCACAATGTACATAGTGGGTTTGTATATCGAAATTTCACCGGAAATGTATATACTTTGATGTGTTCCATTCACATAACTTTGCCTAGCTGTTCCAAACACAAACTACTCTTACTGAAGACGATTATTTTATCTGCAACATGTGGCACCGCAGGCGATGACACTAGTCATACATGAAATGAAGATGAAGCACCGGTGGAATGCAATGGCGGGGGAAACGGGAGAACCAGGAGAAAACCCGCCCTTGCGCCGCTTTGTACACCACGAACCTCACATAGGATCGTTTGGGATCAAATCCTGGCCATCTTGGTATGAGGCGAGTGGATTAACCACTTGGCCACGGCAAGACCCATGTGAAACAGTTAACATTTGTGTTGGATAGGTAGAGTCAGACTGAAAAATTCAATGCCATATCCGGGATTTGAACCAGGCGGTTGCTCTGCCACTGAACTAATATGGCAACATGCCGGCATAGCATGGAGCAACCTGCTAGAGATCGGGAGATCCGTGGTTCGAATCCAGACATTGGCATTGAATTTTTCAGCCTGTCTCTACCTATCCAACTCCTGTCCTACAGATGGCTTGTGTGAAAAACAATTTAAACCAATTAACATTTGTGTTAAACAGATAAAATCATCAATTCTTAAGGAAAAAACGTATAAATCAGGGGTGGCCAATGCATTTAAGAGCACAAAACACATCTTCTGAAAGTGTACAAAAAAAAAACAACTATTTATTAAGCAATACCTTGCAGAATATCACATATAAAACTTATTTAATTTGAATTGATGTCCGACAACTTATGCCCTAAAAGTTTATAATAATTTTAGGCACAAAAATATCAGTTGAAAAATTCGGTCTTCTTCATCTCCATTGCTACACGCTTCATGTGCCCACCCTTTGCAGTTGAGGCAATGTGACCAACCCTCCTTATATTTGAAATGTGCATGCAAACCGTTGCTTCATCATTTTCATACTTCGCCTCGTCTTTTGTCAAGAGTTAATTCTTCTTTGATTTCTTTTTCATCTCAGTTTGGGTAGCTTTTTTTTCTGTCGCATTGAACAATTTTCGCTTCATTGCTAAATCTTTCTGCCTTGTTTTTCACCCTTTATTTTTCTTCTCCTGCGAAATCTAATTTGTAGGGGAATGAAGTAATGATGGCTGTCTTCCCTCGCCGCTTCTCATATTTCCTGAAGGCTGCAGAACCGATCTGAACTGGAATACCGCTTCCCAGTTTTGTACGACCACGCCATTTTGAATTAACTTTACTGTAGCTCTTTTCAAACTACTACTAGACACCAATACAAAACGTTGCAATAACAGGTAGACAGTAGGCTGTCAGATGTTGTACTTACCTAAGCTAAATCCTTAGGTATTTACAATTAGGAGCGTAATATTGCCGATGCTGAATTCTTAATCTTTTACCGTAAGAATTTAAACAAATCACTACTGTTATGGCGCTCGTCTGGAAGTAATTCTACAAGTTTCTGCCATGTATCGCCACAAATCAGCCCATAAAAATTGATTATCTGCTATAATTGGTCTTATTACTTGCTTCCTTTTAAGTATAAGGGAAATAAAGGAATATATTACACTAAAGCGATAGTCAAATCCTTTAAAAGTTCCTCGTTATTTGAAACAATTGAGCTCGACGTTTGTATGGTCCCGTTTGAGAGAAATGTAAGTATTTTAAATCCGAAACCAATAACAAGTAGTATATCAGAAACGGCCAGTTCTACAAAAACAGCTTATATGACATAAATTTGTGTTTTAACGAGATCTGCATTTTTTGTGTTGTAATCTTTTGTCTATCTCTTACGGTTTACCAGTTATGCAAAATTTAGCAAAATTCATCTAGAGTATAAAGGTCTTTAGAAGCTACTCCCAGAAAATTCAAAATATACATTTTATTTGTAATGTAAATATCTTTAATATGCGGTATTTTAATCAAAATCGTTGGAGCCATTTTTGAGAAAATCAAAATTTAGGAAATTTTTTCTATGCAAAGGATAGTTCGGGGTAGGGGGTTTTCTTGAAAATGTTCGTGTCGCATCCTTGGGAGATACTAAACTTGAATACCACACACATACACACACACAGAAGGACCTTTTACTAAAATGCTTTTTCGGAGTTAGGGGACCTCAAAACATATATGAAATCCCAACATAGAATTTTGGGAGGAATATAATACCTTCTCTATCGACTGTGTACATTGCACATACGGGATAGAGGCAGTAAAAAGCATTTTTAGACAAAGGTCTGTTTGTTTATAGCTCTACACCAAGTTTCGCTCCCAGAGGGGAATGATAATATACTTTGAATCTTCCTTAATGATATGTTGCGAGGAGCAATGTTAAGAACAACTCGAAAACACGCTTCACGTTAGAAATGCAGGTGCACTGATTACGCAGCAACTTCTTCGGCGCGGATGAAACGCGGCACATTTGAACCGTGTTAACTTTTAGAAAAAACTACATTGCCTTAGTACTTAAACCTATTTGGTTTATAGCTCCATGGCATGACAGCTCACGGGGAACCTTGGCCTACCGCCCGGCCGCTGCGTCCCCCATCTCGGTCCACTACAGACGTCATGGATGGGGTGCAGTATTGAAGGGTGAGACGTTGTCAGCGCCTCGAGTCCCCCCGGCCGGTTAATGCGGTTCTCATGACCTTGAGCCGCTACTTCTCCATCAAGTAGCTTCTCAATTGGCCCCCCAGGGACCTTACGAGGCTGAGTGCACCCTGGGCCAGGTCTCCCAGCGGGGAACTTAAATAGGTGCCTATGAAAAAATTGATCGCTGCTGCTTAGGAAATTTTAAGGGGACACGAAATGCCCGTTCCTGCCAATGTTAAAGTTTGACCCATTATCTGCAACTACTTAAGATAAATTTTCCAAGGTATATTCAGCAGTACCTTTACTGTTGATTGATGAAAAATCATTTTAAACAAAGCTTTTAAATGTTATTGTAAAATTAAAATTTTTAAATTTTAGAAAAATAACTAATTCGTATACATAAAAAGTTTTTCGCTAAAATAAAGCCCATTTAGATGCAAATGTGTAGTAAAAATGCAGCCCTTAGTGTCAGTTTGTTTCTTAGATATTGGGGCATTTGTATAGACAATCTTACTTCTCAAACATAGCAATTAAAAAAAAGGTAATCTAACTTTTCAAACACAAATCCGCAATATTTCGAAACTCTCACAAAAGGGAAATACGAACGGGATGCCAATACTACGAATAGCAAAAATAAAACTTTCTGATCAAAATAAAAAATAGTCTGTTCTGCAACACTAATATTTACGAACCTATTGATGTTTACCAAGTGAGTTTACCAGAATGTTTTAAAAAACTACCACGTAGGATTGTTCTAACAATATTTTAAAACTATATACAATTAGTGTGCCTCCATTAAAGTTATACCAAAATGAAGGGGAGATTAGAAATATTCACATGCAATTAAAACAAAGCATAGAAAAAATTATGAAAATCCCATATCGGCTCCATATAACTGTGTGTGCTTCATATTTACAGTAAGTACAGGTGTGCGATGTCAAAATTTAACCAAACATCTGTCTTGATGAGTTTGCGTGCGTGTCGCGCGTTTGTGCAGCATAACTCTAAAATGAAAACATGAATAAGTATAAAACCTTGTATTTGAGCATGATTCTAACAAGCAAGTGTTCACGAGGAGCAGACTAACATCACACATGTCTGTTTGGTATCGATAGATATATTTACAGGTCTTACTTTTCACCAGGGGACCGCCAGTTTGTGGAATTTTGACCGATAAGTTGAATACCATCATGAGAATACCAGGTGGCCCCAAGAGCGCTGGATTTCGAATGTGCAGATAACCATCCGTGCGTTATAAAAATTGCAGAACTGCTGGGGATAAATCCATGCTACGCCGGTCAGTGACATAGTAAGCGTGAGCTACCTTAATTTTTTTCCTTTTGTATGTCAGCGCAAAGGAAGAAGGAATCGCGCATATTGAGAGGCGGTTCCCTGGCTTCTTCTGGAGCCCGTGATGATAAAGAATAGTGTAAACACATGGAAAAACTTAACATGCTTTCCACTTCAATTACATGGACTTTAATGTTTAGAGAATAAAGTATCTTTTGGATTCAAAATAATTAAAACGTTCATTTCACCTATCAGTGACCGTCAATAACTAGTTTTGTAATTGTGTAATGTACTGTTCTTATTGAAAGTTAGATACTAGACCCATGGTAGGATTAAATCAAAATATTAATGCGCCGAAATAAAGCCATGCACGAGGACATTTAGTGTTTCGCTGTGCTTTATTATTATTGTTGTTGTTATTATTATCATCATTATTATTATAATTATAAGTATCATCGTTGTCATGTCATTGGTGGTGGTGGTGGTGGTGGCGGGGGCGGCGTTGTTGGTGTTGTTATTATTATCATCATTATTATTATAATTATAAGTATCATCGTTGTCATGTCATTGGTGGTGGCGGAAGCGGCGTTGTTGGTGTTGTTATTGTTAATAGTATTACTATTACTACTTTGCTATCATATAACAGAGTAATTAATAGTGAGATACAATACCAGTGTAAGTCAAAACTATGACACTAAACACGAAACCAAGTGGTGTTTCATTATATTATTATTACTATTACTGTACGCTACCTGTGTAGATCGAAACTCAAAACCGTCGTAAAGAAAAACATCTAAACCAAGAGCGCATAGTGTTTTACTGTATTATCATTAATGCTATTACGCAGTATGTGCTTAGCAGAGTAAATCAAAACAGGAAAGAGCTATAAGAAAAATCTGGAAACCTATAACAATTAAGAAGCATATATCTAGCTGTTTCAAAAGGTGATACGGTTGTTCAATGTAGTGGTTGAAGTAATCCAAACGAAAGTTACCCCGACAGCTTCTAAGTGCTGTTTCGTTATTTCATTAGCAGTTTGGAGTATACGACTATTTCACTCTAACAGTTGCAACCATTATACTGTAGTGTTCTAAGGCAATGCCTCTTAAAGACTATGCTGTTTGCGGTGAAGAGTACGAGAGACAGTCCTGCCGTCAGTTTGTCAGGACTTCACAGAATTGTATATCTCTAGTCAGAGTCCATTCGATTAACATGCTCTTGACAGTTCTTTTGATGTTGAACTTACCTCCAGTAATATGCAGTAACCTTTAATGTTTCGTTCTTTTCTTATATCTTCGCTTCTCCTTCTATCTCGTATAGCTGTAGCCTTCTCATGAATCTCATTTCCAGTTTAATTTGGGTCCGTTTTCCTCATAGTCCAAGTTTTACTGCTATAAAGCTGCATTGCATTTGACAGAATATAACATGGTCTGTGTTTGACATCCTTCCTTATTCATTTTCCCAAGCATTCATTGCTACATCGATTTGCTGTATTATTTTTGTTATATATTTTACATCTTGATTTCAGTTATACAGTGATGTCACATCCCAAATATTGAAAGTTATTATCGTTATTGAAAGTTATTTTAACTCTTCTGTTATTTAACTTTGTTACATTTTCATGCAGTTCATGTTCAGAGTCGGCCAAAGGTATTTGATAATCGGTAACCAACAGGGAATTAATTGATTAATTTAGAGTTAGTTAAACACTTTTAGGATTTAATATTCCCATTCCCGGATAACTTTAGGACATATATGACTAAAAGCTGGAAATTCCAAACTAATAATGCTAGTTTTTTTAAATTTATGCCACAGATGTAAAATAATGCAAGTAAGTTAATGTTCAAATTTCATTTATTTTTCTTTAATGATTTGGAGGTTTTGTCACATTACTAAAAAAAACTCTCTTGCGGCAAAAAAAAAAAATTAGAATTTTGGTCTAAAACCATAGGTTAACATTACATCTACTTTTGAAATTACTCTAGGTTCTTCTGTGCCTCATTTGGTATAGGTTCCAACCATTTTAATGTTATGAATGTGCTATTTTCGTCATAAAAAGTATAGCTTTTATGTTTGAAAATATATGCTTAAATACATCTGCCAGTAAAACCTAGAGCAATTCTTATTCATTGCACCTCTGTGAATATGTACAGCACATTTTATTTGTGTAACTGCGGAGCATTTTACAAGAATAAAAAAATCTGAAAATGTCAACTGCGAGAAAAGAAGGTAAGATTTGAATGCATGGCTCACATTAAAATCCACCAGTTTGGTAGTTTGGACCCTTAGTTTTCCTTTTCCTCTCCTCTGCTGCTGTCTTTTCCGTTCTTTTATTCTTGCATTGCTGTTCTTCTTCTGCACAACTCCGTTTTTTACTTTGCATGATGCGAATGAGATCTCGTCGAATTGAAGTTTTTCTTGCCGAGTCCAGGACAGTTTCACCTCTAATACTTTGCTGTAGCTCAAGTTGAGGCATTTAAAAATGGTGCCTGTTGGCCGATTATACCTCTTTTATATTCAGGAGTGTTTAAATTATTTTATGGAATTAAAATAAAGCAGGCGATTTTTGTGATTTTTCATAAAACGGCGGCAATGGCGTATGTGTTAGCACATGGCTACAGTCATGACAAGCCCCTGGCATTCTCAAGTGGAGCTATGTGTGTTGCTTTTGGTTAGTGCCTGTTACGTTCATATACCCAAGGTCGCGGTTCTAACACGGCGGAGGGTGATGGATTTTTTCGGGTGTATAATTTTTATGGCTTCCTTCGGAAGGGAAGTAAACCCGTTGGTCCCGTGTCTTAGATTTACGGCACGTAAAAGAACCTCAAGCCTGATAGAGAGGCCTCTGGGCAAAATTAAGCGGTCTTTCACGCCCAGTTTAGAATGGGACGCTGAGAACCATAGCAGTTAAAGAGCGTCCATAAATAAATAGCATGCCAAGCCTGTTACGTAGCGTGGTCGAGTATTTAAGATGACTGAGAATCCCCCATCTAACCAACATTAAAATTATAATTTATAATACCCATTTTCTTAGTAACTCTTAGTCACAACTTTTTTAAAGCTGTATCTCATATTTAGGAAACCTTAATAACGAACTAGACGCAAGAATATTATATACCTACACCAGGATTGCTGTGAACTATATTTCTAAAGTTTTTGTCAAACGTTTAGCAGGAACTTATTCAAAATTCTAATAATAAAATAATTTCAGTTAGTTCATAAAAATATTCTTGTGTTAAAACTTGCTCAATTGTATCAGCAATTCATGCTCCAAGTTGTGTGATTCTAAGTGCTATGGTATTAGAGAAAACTGAACATTTGCAAAGAAAAATCTTAGTTTAGAGAAAGTGTAGAACAATACATATAGTATAGCTCACGAAACTTCTAATAGGAATATAAGCAAAATATATAAGCAAACCTCAGCATTAACAAGACATCTTCCAATACAAGCGTATAAAAGTGAATAAAATGTACATCTAGTACAAAATGTCCCAAAACTACATACTTTTTAGAAAATGTTATGCGACATTAAAATTACACATTTTGTTAATATTTTCGTGTTTCCTTAAATCAGTAGATGTTTTTTTTTTCAGAGAAAGGTCTGTGTGTGTGTGTGTGTGTGTGTGTGTGTGTGTGTTTGTGTGTGTCCGTGGACAGCATAGCTCAAAATCTAAACTACCGTTAAAAAGTTCGTACAACTGAAACTAATAACAAGGAATATGTCGAAAACGGTAAACTCAAAAAAAAATGCATATGACATGAAATGTGTATTTTAGCGAGATTTACAGTTTTTGTTCAGTAGGTTTTTGTCTACCCCTTACGGTTTACTAGTTATGCAAAATTCGCAAAATTAATCCAGATTAAACAGGTCTTCAGAAGGTATTCCCAGAAAATTCAAGATATACATTTTATTTCTGATGGAAATTTCTTTAATATGTGGTATTTTATTTAAAATCGTTAGAGCCATTTTTGAGAAAAACGAAATTTTCGAAAGAGTTTCCATATAAAGGGTAGTTAGGGGTGGGGGGACCTTCAGAAAGTCTTCATGTTGCATCCTTGGAAGGTACCAAACTTAAATACCAAGTTTGGTATTTAACGGTAGTTTAGTTTTGAGCTATGCTCTCCACGGACACACATACAGACCTTTCTCTGATAATTCTCTTTTTGGATTCAGAGGGTCCTAAAACATGTATATCCGATGATATCTCGGTATCGAATTTTTAGGTGGAATACAATACCTTCTCTGTCCGCTATGTACATTGCACATACGGCGCTAGAGATGGTAAAAATAGCTTGCTGCACGCAGAATATTAAGAGCAGTGTCAGTTTCTGCTGACACGCTCTATTTTAAGTTATATATTGCTTATTAACAGCTTGTGAAAATTAGTTACCTATACATACAACCGTCGATAGGGTCAAATGCTGGCGTAACTCGGTCCTATTTTGTTTTATAGGTCTAGATTTCATCGCATCACATTTCAGTAGATGCAACAGTTTTCCCAGCTATTAGGCATTCGTAGTGTACGAGTTGCTGTCGACTGGAATTTTAACTTTATGGAGAACTTGAGACGAATTTTTACATTTCTCAGTCCCGTTTATCTCTTCACTCGTTTCTATTCGGAGTTTTAATCAGATCCCTCTTGTGTGAATGTTGCTCCCCTCAACTACTTCAAACTTTGACTTATATCCTCCAGATCCTCAAAAGTTGTTCCTTAAAATGAAACTTCCAACTTTGAAACAAAGGCAAATAATGGTACGCTTTATCACATGGTCTCGTATTGTCTCAAAGAAAGTCTTCATATTGGTCCATTGTGAAAAATACGCTTTACTTTTCGTTATATCAGAGCTGTTTAAGTTGGTGATACAACTCTATCACTTTAATATACCAAATTCAGGGAAAAAAATACTTATGGCGTTGTGCCCTTGTAATCATTTTGGGAAATACGTTAGCCAATAAACAGTAGGCAGATACGTTCGTGAAAGGCCTTAGATACCATTTGTTCAGGTAGCGGCTGTATACACAGAAAAAGAAAAGCTATATCATTTTTACTATCTCTGTACGTACTATGCACATAGTGTATAGAGAAAGTATTGCACTCCACCCAAAAATTCGATACCGAGATTTCACCGGAAATATATGTTTTATGGCCCCCTGTATCCAAAAAAAACAGCTTTTTAGTAAAAGGTCCGTGTGTGTGTGTCCGTGTGCGTGTGTGTGTGTGTGTGTGTGTGTGTGTGGATATGAATACGATAACTCAAAAACGAAAAGTCCGTAAAATGCCAAATTTGGTATTTAAGTTCGGTATCTTCCAGGAATGCGACACGAAGATTTTGAGAAAAATCCCCACACACCAAACTACATGGAACGTTTTTCAAAGATTTTGATTTTCTCTAAAATGGCAACGTTTTTCAATATTTTGATTTTCTCTAAATGCTTTTGTTTAAAAGATCGTATATCAAAGACATTTAAGTGACAAATAAAAATGTAGAACACGTTAAAACACACAGTTTATGTTATATAATTTTTTTTTTCGCGGAGCTGATCGTTTTTGAGGTATTCCGTGTTTTTGGTATCACCTTTAAAAAACCCACTTTTCTCATACATGAATTTGTCAACTCCTGTCCATACAAATAAAGGAACTTCAGTGACATAGCAACCAGCTTTTGACTATCACTTTAACCTACGGTACTGCCTTAGTTCGCTTCTACTTACAAGGAAGCAAGTAATAAGACTATTTCTGCTAATCTATTTCACGATTAGCATGAAGTAAATAGAAGCATGGGCTTTTTAACAATAATTTGTTGCAGAGATGTAGAGAAAGTCATGTGAATGGAACACATCAGATTTTTTGTATATTTCATGAGTATGCCGTTGCATACGCATGACTTTCTTTACACACTGTAATATTTTGGTAGTGTTTAACGCCCGATTTTACTACTTACGGCACCGCAGGCGATGACACTGGTAATACAGGAAATGAAGATGGAGCACCGGTGGAATGCGATGGCGAGAGAAACCGGAGAACCCGGAGAAAACTCGCCCCTGCGCCGCTTTGTACACCACAAATCTCACATGCGGTCGCTTGGATCGATTCCGGGCCCTCTAGGTGAGAGGCTTACACACTGTAGATTTATACGTTTATCTACTATAAATGTTAAGCAGAGAAGGTATTGTATTCCACCAAGGTAATTCGATTTCAAGTTTTCACCGCAAATATATGATTTTAGACTCTCTGAACAAAAAAGGGAATTTCTAGAGAAAGGTCGTTTGTAAGAATATTTTTGAGGATAGGTAGAGGAAGTAATGTGACTGCAAAACAGGATTTTGTGTAGTTTCTACAGACTATTCTTAGAAAATGTTAATTTATTTCACACAAACCGTGTGTAGGATGAGAGTTGAAAAGTTACAGCCAGATTTAAAAATTCTATCACATAGCAGGGATTTGAACCATGAGTTTTCCGGTGTCCGTTCGGCTGCTCTAACCAACTAAGCTATCAAGGCAACATGCGTGTATGATCTTATATTTCCCAACTGACCCATTTTTCTCGGTAAACCACAAGGAGATCTTAAATGCATTTTGAGATGACACCCCAATAGCGAATCGCAAATGTACTAGGTCAGTTTGCCACAACCGTCCTTGTTACACCCAACCGAATCTCACAAATGTACTACGTCAGTTCACCATAGCCGCCCCTGTTATACCGAACCAAATCTCACAAATTAACTGCGTCAGTTCACCATAGCCGTCCCATTTACATCGAACCAAATCTCAAAAATATATTGCGTCAGTTCGCCATAGTTGTCTGTTACACCGAATGAAATCTCACAAATATACTGCGTCAGTTCGCTATAGCCGCCCTTGTTACACCGAAACAAATCTCACAAATAAACTGCGTCAGATCACCATGGTTGCCCCTTACACCGAATAAAATCTTACAAATATACTGCGTCAGTTCGCCATAGTTGCCCCTTACACCGAATAAAATCTTACAAATATACTGCGTCAGTTCGCCATAGTCACCCCTGTTACACCGAATCAAATCTCACAAGTAAAGTGTGTCAGTTTGCCATAGCCGCCCCTGTTACACCGAATCAAATCTCACAAGTGTACAGCGTCAGTTCGCTATAGCCGTTCCTGTTACACTGAATCAAATCTCACAAGTAAAGTGTGTCAGTTTGCCATAGCCACCCCTGTTACACCGAATCAAATCTCACAAATGTACAGCGTCTGTTCACCATAGCTGCCTGTTACACCGAATCAAATCTCACAAATGTACAGCGTCTGTTCACCATAGCTGCCTGTTACACCGAATGAAATCTCACAAATGTACTGCGTCAGTTCACCATAGCTGCCCGTTACACCGAATGAAATCTCACAAATGTACTGCGTCAGTTCACCATAGCTGCCCGTTACAATGAATGAAATCTCACAAATGTACTGCGTCAGTTCACCATAGCTGCCTGTTATACCGAATCAAATCTCACAAATGTACAGCGTCAGTTCACCATAGCTGCCCGTTACAATGAATGAAATCTCACAAATGTATTGCGTCAGCTTTGTCATAAAAATATAATTGTGTTTGAAAATTGAAAACATATGACTAAATACATATGACAGTATAACCTAGGACATTTATTATTCCTTGTCCCTCTGTGAATATGCACAGCAAATGTTGTTTGTGTAACAGAAAAACTTACAGGAAGAAAACCGTTGAAAGTACCATTAGCGAGAAAACAAGGAAAGATTTGAATGCATGGCCCACACTAAAATCCACCATGTTGGTAGGTTGGACCGAGCTTTCCCATTCCTCTCCTCTGCTGCTGTATTTTCTGTTCTTTTCTTCTTGCATTGCTGCTTTACTTCTGCGCAACTTCATTTTTTATTTTGCCTGGTGCGAATGAGATCTTGTCGAACTGAAGTGTTTCTTTCCGAGTACAGTTCAGTTTCACCTTTAATGCTTTGACATAAGGAATTAAAAAATGACACCTGGTGTCCAATTATACCATTGTTACTTTCTCTACGCGTACTATGTAATAGTGCATACAGAAAGTATTGCATTCCACCCAAAAATTCCATACCGAGATTTCACCGGAAATACATGTTTTGGGTCCCCTGAATCCAAAAAAAAAAAAGCATTTTTAAAAAAAGGTCTGTGTCTGTGTGTGTGTGTGTGTGTGTGTGTGTGTGTGTGTGTGAACAGAATAGCTCAAAAACTAAAAAACCGTTGAATGCCAAACGTGGTATTTAAGTTTAGTTGCTTCGAAGGATGCGACACGAAAATTTTCAAGAAAATTCCCCACCCCCAATTATCCTTTACATGGAAATTTTTTTCGAAAAATTTTATTTTCTCAAAAAATGGCTCTAACGATTTTGATTAATATATCGTATATTAAACATATTTACCTGACAAATAATATCTGTATCTTGAATTTTCTGGGAATGGCCTCTGAAGACTATTCTGGATGAATTTTACGGAATTTTGCATAACTGCTAAACCGTATGAGATGGACAAAAGCTTACCACACAAAAAATGTAGAGCACATTAAAACACAATATATGTTTTATAATTTCTCTTCCTGAAGTTGATCGTTTTTGAGATATTCCTTGTTTTTGGTTTCAGCTTTAAAAGCTGATACTTTTCTCATACAGGAATTTGTCAACTAGTGTCCATACAAACAAAGGGACTTCAGTCACATAAAAACCAGCTTTTGACTATCACTTTAACCTATGGTACTCCCTTATTTCGCTTCTGCTTACAAGTAAACAAGTAATAAGACTGTTTCTGCTAATTCTTTCTCGATTAGTATGAAGTAAATAGAAGCATTAGCTTTTTAACAATAACTTGTTGCAGAGATGTAGAAAAAGCCATGATAATGGCACACATCAGATTTTTATATTCAGGAATGTTTAAACTATTTTATGGAATTAAAATAAAAAATCTGATCAGTTCTATTCACATGGTTTTTTCTATATCTCTGTAACAAATCATTGTTAATAAGATTGTTCTTCTATTTACTTCATGCTAATCGAGATAAACATTAGCAGAAGTAGTGTTATTACTTATTTCCTTATAAGCAGAAGCGAAATAAGTCAATACACTAGGGTAAACTGACAGTCATATGTTCTAAAATGGGGCTGCTCTGGGATTGAAATCCAATTATTTGCGTGGCCAGGAATTCACAATTTCAGGTATGAGAAAAATATAAGTATTTCAAAACTGAAACCAATAAAAAATATCTCAAAAACTGTCAACTACACGAAAAAAAATGTATACGACATAAATTGTGTATTTTAACGAGATATTTTGTGTGGTAAATTTTTGTCTATATCTTACGCATTACCAGTTATGCAAAATTCCGGAAAATTCGTCCAGAATAAAGACGTATTCATAAGCGATTCTCAGAAAATTCAAGACATACATTTTATTTGTCATGTAAATATCTTTAATATATGACATTTTAACCAAAATCTTTAGCCATTTTTGATAAAAATCAAATTTTTTTTAATTTTTTCTATGTAAATGTTAGTAGGGAGTGGGGATTTTCTTGAAAATCTTCGTGTCGCATCCTTGGAAGATATTCAACTTAAGTACCAAGTTTGGTATTCAACGGATTTTTCGTTTTGGAACTATGCTGCCCACAGACACACAGGACCTTTTTCTGAAAATGCTTTTTGGATTCAGGGGGCCTAAAACATGTATATTTTTGGGTGCATTACAATACCCTTTCTATACACTATGTACATAGTACGTGTAGAGAAAGTAAAAGTTATTTTTGTTTTATTTTTTATGAAGGTTCAGTCATACACAGTCTTAAGCAAAATGAATTACGGGATTTTTTACTTCTAGTATGAGGGTAGTACGGAACACTATTCTTGCTCCTCGAAGGACTTCTGGCAAGGCTATTGCTGCGCTCTGACTGACAAAAGTGGAGTGGCACGTAACGCAGGCCTGTTTCTCTAACCAAACGGTGGCGTGCTGTGCCATGGCGAAGTTTGCATTTGTCTTGTGCACGGATTAGTTGACGTTTTTCTTCAGATGGAGTGTGTGGTTGAACTCCGGTGACTCTGCGGTCTTCTCTCTAAGGTGTACGACAGCTTCAGGTAATGTTTCCATTCAGAATTTGTTTTCGCTCGAACACAGTGTTTTATTTGATATACAAGGATACCAATTCGTGTAAAATGTTCTATATTTGTTTTCTGATCCAGTTTCCTAACTGCAGTTACAGCTGTTTACCCAAGCAGTCAAATGGGGCATGTGTCCTTGTGTGGCAATTAGTCTGGAACAGAAAAAATAAATTATCTCATTATATTCACATGCATTTTTCTACCCACTTTAGTTTCCTTTGTATAACTTCTATAAACTGTTCCTACTAAAGCTTATTACCTTCTCTATCACATATATGCATGTACATAGTAGGTAGAGTACGTATTGTATTCCACCCAAAACGGAGATTTCGTGTTTTGGAATCCATTGTATCCAAAAACATAACTTTTTAGAGAAAGGTCGATTATGTGCTTGTACAGCGTAATTTAACAAACGAAAAGTCTGTCAAATCTAAATATGCACCTATACTTATTTCACAGTTTTTTTGACACTAATTACATTTTTAGACACACCCTTAAATAATTGCTTCGTGTGCAAAATTATGAAGTTGGGAAGACGTCAACAATGGTGAAACCAACATAATCAAGTTTAGTTGTAATATTCTGACCTGCTATCCAACTAAAGCTGACCAGGTGTGAAATATTATTTTGAAACGTGACATTGCTTATATACATGGTAGCTGTAGGAAATACAATTAGCTTTGAAATGTTAGGGATTAATTTTATGACTATTATGGATTTATTTTGAGAATTAAATTCCTCACATTCTCGCGGAACCATTTTGTAGTGGTACCAGACGAAAACAAGGTTGAATTACAAAGTTTGATTTATTTTATCGAATGAAAAACAAATGAACTATTTTTGTTCCTTTTTTACCAGTTTTCATGGATGCTTTGCCTTAAATACACAGAACTTTAATCAGTATTCGTAGTGCTATATTCAAGAAAATCAAAAAGTAATAAAAATAGTCCATAAAAACTGTAGTTTGGGGTAGGTACGTTTTCTTGTAATACTTTGTATCACATTTTATGGAAGACATTGCATTGTAATGCAAAATTGGATATTTGTCATACATTTTGTTTTGAGTTATGAGTTATATTACACAAACACATACACAAGGTGCACTTTGTGCGCGCGTGCGCACACACACACACACACCTCTAGAGGTGGTGGGTGTGGGGGTGCGTGTGTGTGTGTGTATGTGAACGTTACTTTCCCTAGCATGTGTGACCAATGTAGGTAGAGAGGGCTTTGTATTCAACCCAAAAATTCGATGTGGAGATTTCACCGGAAATGCATTTTTTGAGATTTTATGCATTTTATAAAAACTCTCTCTGTATGTGTGAGTGTCTGAGGGCAGCATAACTCAAAACTTAAAAGTCCCTTAAATACCAAAGTTGATTTCACTATGTTCCAATGATGCGACACACAGGTTTTCATGAAAGCTCCCCCATTCCAAATACTCTTTTCATTGAATACATTTCGAAAATAGTAATTTTTGTCAAAACTGACTGTTTTTAGTAATGTACCATATGTTTAAGATTTTCTATGTCAAAGAGCATGTATTATTTTGAATTTTCTGGGAATAGCCTCTGAAAACCTCTTTATTCTGAATGACGTTGTACAACTGGTAAACCATAAGAGATAAAAAAAACTTGGTGCACGGAAATATAGAGTTCGTTAAAATACACCACTTAGTTAACATGCATTTTCTTTTTAGAATTAACCATTGCCGATATATTCTTCGTTATTGGTTTCACTTTTAAACTGTTTAAATTTTTCTCAAACGGGAAATCATATTTCGTTACATACCTCTTCTGTTTTACTGCTAACCATGCACTGAGAATGCATTTTCAATTGTTTCACCTACTGACCAATTTTAAAGGACTTGATTATTGCTCTAGACTAGTATATTCGCCTATTTCCTTATAGTTGGAGGATAATGTTTATCTCGAATGGCAAGATGTAGAAAAAAGAATTATCTTCAGTAAGAATAGTTTCTTTGTGGAACAAGTAGAAAAAGTCGTGTGAATGGAACACATCAGATTATTTTTATACTTCAGCTGAATCAATATAAGGATTTGTAAAAATTTTATTTACAGGATATCAGGGATCCAAAGCGATAGTCAAATGATACCTAGCCTTAAAACTCCATATATTTTTATGAGAACGTAACAAACAGCTGAATTGACATCGCTTTTTAACAATATGGCGGCGTGTAGCGGCTTGATTTAGATTCATACCGCTAACTTGTTCACCTTATAATTTCATTTGTGTTTAAGATGGAAAACTAGTTACAGGTTCTTGCAGTTATTTATCAATGGTCGTACCTAAATGTGAACATGCAACCCCAGCTCAGTTATCGATAGATTTTCATCTTTATTTCAGCTCTATGAAGTATTCCTTAAATCCATTTTTGGTTATTATGCAGAACTTTCACCGCATGCGCTCGAATTCGTCTATAATAAGAAAAAACAATCATTTCCGACAAATGAAATCTTTGAAATCATTATCAGAAATAACAGTCAATCACACACACTTAATTTCATTCGATTTTAAAACGGCCCAAGTTCTGCATAATTACCCAATTATAAATTATTAATGTTTCATAAGTATAATTAAATTACTGTGTTTGTTGTTTTTTGTTTGTTTTTCACTATCTCTTTATGCGTGTTTCATTTATTATCACAGTTTGATGCATACACATGCGAGGCGAACACGTTCTCATTGAAAACATAGCGCTTAGTTCGGAGTTTGGCCGCCAACAAATCCGACCCCAAATTACGAAAATATAGCTATAGTGTATTCTCTTACTTCCTTCTGGAAGTAAGCAATAAGACAATTTCTGCTAAGGTTTATCTTGATTAGGATGGAGTAGATACAAGAATAAGCTTTTGTAAGAATAGTTTATAATAGAATAGGCATAGAAGGTAAAATTAGCCTAACGAGCCATTTAATTAATGTTGTCAACCATCTTATAGAAGAAAAATGTTCCAAAAGAATGAACAAAATTCCTTGGTCCGCTTGGGTAGTGTGGAGGCAGCGTATCTGCCTCGTATTCAGCAGGTTCTGAGTTCGAATCTCACTTAGGGTGAGTAACACGGATAAGGATTTTTTCGGGATTTTCTTTTATCATAAAAAGACGAATGTCGAGTAACTTTAAGTTCCATGGACTCCAAGGTCATTTGAGCAGCATTTTACCAAACTCTTTCATCGTCCGATATGACCCCCCCCCCGAAAAAATGCCAATAATATTTACCGCAATTGTAATCTGTGTACCTGTTATGACTAGAAGAACTTTCCGAGCTGAGAAGCCGTGGTCTACTGGGGTTTTCAGGTCCAGACGTTTCGTTCACGACTGTGGTGAACATCTTCAGTGGCATGGTCTAAGTCTTCTCGGTGAAGGTTTGGTCGCAACTGACTCGTTGGATGAAATAGCGGCAGTATTTATAGTTCGGACTCCGGCCGTGGAAACTTACGACTACTGATATGTACCTGTTTACTCATAGGTACCATAAGCGCCGATTTGGAAGGGCAAAGCTGTGCAAAAAAAGAAAAACTAATAAAATAATTACAATAATCACTGCATAGTAAGGATGTGGTACAAATACTTTCAACTGTTTTAAATAAAATTTACGGTTTGTTAATTTAAACGCTGAGGAAATATAATGCCAGGTCTATTGAGTTTAACTGTTATTCGGTGAAAGCGTTGCACCCCAGTATATTAATGGGAGGCCGAGGTGTTTAATACATGGGTCCGAGAACGGGAGGTCGGCGGTTCAAACCTTGCCAGTACTGATCTGCATAATAGTTGTTCTCTCCAGGTTTTTCTCAGTATTCATAAGAGGCATATGCAGAATTTGGGCCTCTCGAAAAATCGAATGAAAGTAAATGCTATTCATATATCTTATAATGTTAGTGTTGTATATAAATTTATGTTTCTAATTTTCTAATGTGGTGGTAGTTGGCGAAGAAATAAGTTTCTGAACATTATAAAACAATTTATTATTTATATAATACTCGTTTATATTAATTATTTGGAAAATATCCGTCATATACGCAAAATACCAACTGTTCCAGCCTGCGCACAAATGTGCCTATAATAAAGAAGCCAAACTTAACCGGCAAATAAAACTTTTGAAATCGTCGTCATAAATACACATCCATTGAGCGCACTTACTTTCATTTGATTTTTTGAGAGGCCCGTTTTCTGCATAGATAACTAATTTCCATTCTCAGTTATTCAATTTTATGTATCACAAGTGCCCACCGCCTATGGTACCTCTTAGCATTAAGAACGGACATAAGTTTACTCCTGTTTATAAATTCGTCTGCCACTGAATGAAGATCCAAGTTAGAATCCCATCACGAAAACAATGGATGACAGTCCAAGTGTTTGGACAAATACAAGAAAATTGAATCCAGGACCACAACAAATAACAGATGTAATGTTAAAATCCTACTGCTGTTTAGATGTGAAACAAACCTCGAACTCGAAATATGGATGCACTGCGGTTCCCATAAGCAGTTTCCACGCCACTTACAATATGAATTACATTTTACATCATACTTTACTTCGAAAACTGATCAAAGATATTAGAGCAGCAAAGTCTTCTGTATGTCACAATCCGTGGTGTAATGGTTACCATGCTAACTTCATATACCCAAGGTCGCGGGTTCAAACCCGGCGGAAGCTGATGGATTTTTTCGACCGTAAAAATCCTTAGCATGACTTCCTTCGAAAGGAAAGCAAAACCGTGGGTCCCGTGTCGTATATTTACGGAACGTAATAGAACCTCGAGCCTGATTAGAGAGGCCTCTGAGCAAAATTGAGCGGTCTTTCACGCAGTTAAAGAGCGTCCATAAATAAAACACCATTTCATTTTTTAAAGTATTCTATAATAGATGATGAAACTGCGGATATATAAGTATAGCCAACTAGTATGGTAAATTAGATTTTATTTGTTTTTTTCACACAAGCCGTGTATAGGACAAGAGTTGGATAGGTAGATAGGTAAAACAGTAATTAAATTAAGTTTAATTGACCATAATAGTTGGCTATACTATGAAGCTCGGGACTTAAAGTGCTTACGACATTGCAAGCTGCCATTGCGGTATGTCATTTCAAAATAGTATGAAATCACCTTGTGGTTTACCGGGAAATATGCGAATCGATTGAGAAATTTAATGCCATGCCGGTATGTTGCCATGATAGCTCAGTGGTAAAGGAACCGGAAGATCCGTGGTTCAAAACCCGGCTAGCCAGGCAGACTGAAAAATTAACTCTATCCAACTCCTGTCCTACACACGGCCTGTGTGAAAAAACAATTAAATTAAATCTCTGTGGTACATTTAATGAGTTTTACTCCTGAAAAAAGTAGTTATGATGTCTTTCTGTATTATTTTAAACAAATAATATATCCTACATGTACATGTTTATGTGCATGGTAATTACGTTACACTGGTTAGATGTGGTTGGGCTGTCCACTATAGCCTAACTTCTGTCGGAAGTTCAATAAACGAGAGAACTGCTTGATTCCAGACACTAAGTCTGAAGTGCACTTCTGCTGACAATGCACCATCTCGGCATTCTCTTCAAGTTCTCTTTGAGATGCGACCTACCTCTAGAATGTTCTTCTTGACACATCTTCCAGTTCATGTTCACTGACGTTCCGCAAACGTTCATTAACAAGCCAGAAGTAAGTAAAAAACGATCACCGAAAGCTTAAGGTTTACAGCTGTGGAAGGGCTTCGACAACCCTAGGAAGTGTTGGTAAGTTTTATAAAGGTCAAATAAATGTAACCCCGATTCAAAAAACTGTCAACTTCTGGTATTTCTTTAAGTTAATGCGTGTATGAAATTTGTACAAATGTTGTGAACAATGGGGAAACCCATTTCTACATAATAAAATAATATAAATTGTAAACTTAAAGAAAATATAGCTTTTTTTCACTTGATACATTTTAAATACCCCTTAACTAAAACCAGAAATAGACAGGCGCATGATTATAATAGGCAGTTCAACCTTGAACCATATTTTAAGGCAAAATATTTTCAGTATTCTTTCATTTTGAAAATGCCCACATTATGCAATTTTTTACTAATTTGTTTCAAGATTATTGTACTGCATCTTAAAGGTACATTGAAAAAAATGACACTTTAATTTTTCGAAATTTTGCTGCTGTTTTTGGAACTAAATTATTAACTTTTGAAAAAAAAATGTGTTTCGGAGAGTAATAAAAGTTTCGTGTTTATAAAACGGCATGATATATCTGGAAATTCATTTACTACAAAACGTAAATGTTTATGTGAATATTTTCAGGAAAATGCACCGTGTGAAACATTTTTATTATAACAAAGAAATTATACTATAATTTTTTTTATTTAAAAAGCTTCGCCTTTCCCTTCTGCCTTCTATCCATTTTCTGTACTGTTCTCTGTCCTGTACTTTCCTCTTCAACTCAGTCATTTCCATTCCTCGTTTTGTTGCTATTTCTCCAATATATTGCTCCCACTCCTTTCTCGTCTTTCGATCTTACCTCAAATACTTTTTTTGTTTTCCGCTGACCATCATTCTAATTAGGTGTCCATACCATTTTAAGTTGCTTTTCTGTATCTCTTCCGCTAATGGGTCCATTTTTAAATTTTCCCTAATAATTTTATTTCTAACTCTATGTTTACTTGTTTTCCCGTCTTCTTTCTTCAAATGTTTCATTTCTGAGGATGTTAATCCGGTTTTTTTTTTTGTTGTCTAACATTACTCAGGTTTCGGATCCTACAATAAAGTGGGTAAATATACTGTTTTGTGTATTTTAATTTTCATATTTTTTTTTTATATTTCTTTCCTTCCGTTTATCGTATTGCAGCTCTGATAATAGGCATTATTTTCCTTATTTACTCTGTAATTTATTTTATCATCTATTGTGTTATTAGTGAAAATGATTGTACTTGGATATTTTGTGGAATCTACTTATTCTAACTTTTCATATTTCCATATATCTTCGTTTTCCCCAATCTCCATTGCTTTACTTTTATCTATATTTTCAGTCCTCTCTCTTCTAATGTACTTGCCCATTATATTACCCCTAGTTGTAAATCTTGAACATTACTACTAATTAGTAGTAAATCATCGACATAAACCAGTGATATTAAATATTGCCCACTTTAAATGTTGTAGTTCTCCTCTTACAATGCTTAATTATTTGGTCCGTGAATATTATAGATAGCAATGGAATAAAACTCTGCTTGTTTCATTCTTTTATCAATTCTAAAATGTCCACCTGTTTATCCATTTAATCGTACATAACAATGATGTCGATACTTGTAAAACATAGTAAAATACACTATTATTCTGTATAATAAATAAAGTTTTATGATTTTAAATAACATACCTTTTCGGTGAATTTTCCAAATTTTACGAATGCGTTAGATAAGGCGATTTTCTTGTTTGTGTATCAGAGATAATTTTAGGATTGGAAAAAGTTTTAACTTGTAATATTATAGCTGTATATCCTCAAGCTTTGATTTTCATTTTATTATCTTGACGTTCTCTTGTTACTTTCTTTAATGCTGTAGTAATTTGTAGAAGTATTGTATTACATTAAAAATGCTACATCTAGGTTTCACCAGAGATACAAATATTGAGGATTCCTTAATCCTAAAAGTCCGGTGTTCATGTCTGCAGTGAACAGAACAACTTAGGACCGAAAATTCGGTTACGATTAGGACGTTTTCAGAGGGGAACAAATCCAGTGAGGATATTGTACCTGCGTCCAACGAAGCGGAGCCCCTCGGAAGGAGGATGTGGTGCCAGTAGTGAGGACAGAGCAATGACAGTTACCAGATTGAGGTGCCTGGGAAATCGTAGGCAAAATAAAAAGCCTCGCCCCACTTATAGGATCGAAGACACTTTATATACACCGAAAACCAGCTGAAATTTGGGGGATGAGAAAAACCACTACAGCATTCGCCTTACTCCCCGGGGAAACGACCGAAAAAAAATGTCTCAACGGGCGGCTGCCGGAAATAGAAACAGACACTTCTCGAATACTAGCCACGGCGCCACCTCAAGTATTTTCATGAAAAGCATCCACTTCAGACTGTCCTTTACATTAAAAGCCTTCAGTATTTCTGATTTTCTCAAAAATAGCTCTAACAGTTTTGATCATAATACCATATATTTTAGGATTTTGCATGCAAATATAGCACACTTTGAATTTTCTATGAAGAGCCTGTGAACTCTTCATTCTACATTTGTTTTCTTTTTTCTTTGTTTTCAAATCTAAGGGTTAGAAAATCCTTATACACAAAAGATGTAGATGTCTTTATAACACACAATTCGTTATTTTATAGCGTTGTCCATTTCTGATGTGTGCATTATTGGTTTGGATTT
The DNA here is from genome assembly GCA_030762935.1 of Hymenopus coronatus. Taxonomy (NCBI): domain Eukaryota; kingdom Metazoa; phylum Arthropoda; class Insecta; order Mantodea; family Hymenopodidae; genus Hymenopus; species Hymenopus coronatus. The sequence continues at coordinate 510,262,492 of CM060900.1, forward strand.
TCAGACTCTTACAATTTTTTAAGTGGCAAGTTGCTAGTTTTTTTCTCGTGTTGTAGACAACCTGGAATTTGAAAGTCATCACGCAGCGATTCACTTAGAACGTCTATGTTTGTTAGTCTATTGTATTCTTTTTATATCTACGATGAAATGCAGTAGTTTACCTTCTTTATCGACAGTTTGATAGAAGAACAGGATTTTTTAAGCTTCTTATAGAAAAGTGGGTAAAAAAACCCGATGCTCCATTCACATTAGGAAACGAACTATTTTTACAAAAGATTATTCTTTTATCTGCATCATGTTTATCAAGATAAACATTACCAGAAATGGCCTTATTAGCTAGTTCCTTATAAGCAAAAGGGAAATAAGGGAATACACTAGCCTAAAATGAGAGTGAAATCCTTTAAAGCTATTGCTATGGGACTGTAAATTAAATTGTGTTCTCTTTCGATGATAAGGAGTAGAACAAGAACAGGAACAGATGAAGACTTTCCGTTTGAGAAAAGTGCTAAGTATTTTAAAATTGAAACCAATACAGTCAATATCTCTGAAATGGCAATTTCTACAAAAAAAGTTGTGTTTTAGCGAGATCTACATTTTTTGTATACTAAGTTTTTGTCTATCTCCTACAATTTATCAGTTATGCAAAAGTCATTATAACGAAGAGTCTTCAGGGGATTCGCAAGAAACTCAGGTTTTAATGTGGTTTGTGTAAGACATTTATGCAAAATCGTCAGCTACTTTTTTATAAAATAGAAAATTTCGAAAAATATTCCATGTAAAGAGTTGCTTGTGATGGGCGAATTGTCATAAAAATATTTGTGTCGAATCTTTGGAGGTTGCTGAACCTAAATATCAAGTCTTTGAGTTAAGCTGTCCACACATTTTTCTAAAAGTACATTTTATTAATGGATTCTTAAAACATGCATTTCCGTGAAATCTTGGAATCGAATGGGTGGAATACAGTATCGTGTGTATCTTCTATGCATATTGTAGATACGTGTCCAGAAGGGCAAAAAGTGTGTGGCGCACGTAATTTATGTCAGTTTCTTAATGTGCCGTGTGTTGATATTATAACATCAATACACAGACTGTAATACCGAAGTGGAACTAAAGCAATTACGCAGTCTTCTGAATAACATTCCTGAATCCAGGAAATTCAATTAAGGAAACTAAACAAATACGAAGCGCAACAGCTTCAGAGATATCCGTGTGCAACTGCCATACCATCTCTGAAATGCACGCTTACTGCTAAACACCGCGCATAGTAAATTGGCCATAACACGAGGCAGGTAATGGCATTAGCTTCTCCCTCCCCCTCCCTCGCTCTTCTCTGAGGCACTGTTGCCATCTACAGGAATTCCTCGGAACTAATTACTATCCAAGTTTTCGTTATTATGATAGACATTAGCTTTAGTACACGTTTGAAGTCAGCAGGCATATTATAGATTCGAAATTCATTTTTAAACATCATATTCGTGTTTTAAAAACATAAATTAGCATTTGAAATAGAACATACCATGGTAGCTCAAAAGAAGAGCAAACGGCTAGAGACCGGGAGATCCGTGGTTCAAATCCTGGCTATGGCATTGCGATTTTCAGACTGACTACCTATCCAACTCCTGTCCTATACACAGCTTGTGTGAAGAAAAAATTAAATTAACAATAATTGACCACAATAGTTGGCGAACTATGATGTCCGGGGCTTAAAATACTTCTAAGTCGCCATTGGGGTATGTCACCTCGAAATAATTTGAGATCACCTTGTGGTTTACCGGTAAGCATGCGAGTCAGTTGAAAAGTTTGACGCTATACCGGCATGTTGCCATGGTAGCTCAGGGGTAGAGCAACCGCCTAGAGACAAGGAGATCCGGAGTTAAATCCAGGCTATGGTATTGGAATTTTTTAGTCTGACCCTATCCATCCAACTCCTGTCCTACAAACGGCTTGTGTGAAAAACAATTAAATTAACAACAACAAATAAGTTTTAACTTCAACCGAGGTAATTTGAAACCCCATTTCATGGATAAAACTGTAGGACACGATATAGTATAAGGTGTTCCAGAATTCATCTTCTCAAATTGGCAGGATTGTAGAGCGGTCCTAGATAAAACATTTTGAGACAGGGAACCTATTGTCTCTTCTGCCAAATGTCAAAGTAATGGCATGTTTTCTGCGTCGCACATCAATAACCGTAAATTAAAAGAATGTGGACGTATGTGTAATATGTTCTATGCCAGTAGTGAAGGAATGCAGTGTTGGTGCAAAATCAACACAATATTCAACATTTTTGGACGTGCAACTTTGGCAAAATGTCCGTTCTTTGAGGTTGTGCACGCCGCTGATAACGGTTCGGTTGATTTCAGGCACATGTATGTACTTAGATGGAGCGGTCCGCTATGACAAACTGGTGGGCGATTCGGTATAACGCTGGTAAAGGAATCCCACTATACAAAGGTCGCGCCGCTCTCTGAAATTTCCCTTGTTTGTTTGTTGTTTTTTTTCCCCAAACAGGTTCACAATTTGAGCAACACTGATATTAGATTACATTTCTGAAGTCAAGACGATAAACCTGCATGAAAAAATTACTTTCAAACGATCATGGATAGGTAGAGTCAGACTGAAAAATTCAATACCATAGCCGGGATGTGAACCATGGATCTCCCAGTGATCTATCCGGTTGCTCTACCATTGAGCTACCATGGCAACATGCAGGCATAGCATTAAATTTCTCAACTTAATAGCATGTTTCCCGGTAAACCACAAGGTGATCTCAGATTATTTAGAAACAACAACTCCAATGGTTTTTACATTGTTGCGACTACTTAAGTCCGAGAATTCATATTATGGACAATTGTCATAATTTTAAATGTTTTTTTCACAGAAACCGTGTGTAGGACAGGAGTTGGATAGGTAGAGTCAGACTGAAATTCTATGCTATGCCGGCATGTTGCCATGGTAGCTCAGTGGTAGAGCAACCGGCTATTGATCTGGAGATCCGTGGTTCAAACTCGGCTAAGGCATTTAATTTTTCAGTCAGACTCCACTTATCCAACTCCTACCCTGCACACAGTTTCTGTGAGAAAACAATTAAAATTAAAGCAATGACTGATACTTGCGTAATGTTCAATACTAAGTGCAGTAATTGTAAGGGAAGCTGCGTAGATTAATGCAACAGAACAATTATGACAACAATGTTGTTAAAACAATTATGTAATGTTGCTATGAAACTAAATAATTTAATAATTTTTGCTGTGGAATTAAAAGCCCTGGGCTATTGCTAGGATTCAAACAGCGTTCACTTGATTTTATCCGGATATAAATTTTATGACATTTTAACCACTTGAGCTACTGTGATCCGCGAGAAAGTACGTTTGAAAACCGTGTCTAATGCCCACACGTGACCACTGCGAAATTCATGAATTACTTCACATTTTGTTCATATTGTAAAAGTATACACATTATGTGTAATGATATAAATTGTTCCAACGAGGTGCGAAACGGAGTTCACGCAGTCTAACATCCTAAGAGAGTCTAAGCTGCGAAATTCTGAGCTCATGTGCTTTTTGGTGTCACGTGGTACAACTATGAGGGCGGTTTTTTTTTTTTTGTTTCCTTTTTTTTTTTTGTTCTCCAACTTCCGATAGGCTATAGTCCATAGAAAACAATTAAATTATTACTAAAATTTTTGTACACTTATGGTTACTTTACAAGATAATCACATACCTGTGCACAAGATTTGCAATACCCGTTTCAAAAAATGTTGCCGCCTATGATTTCAAATGAGCATTGACTTTGTTATGAAGCTCTTCGTTGGTTTGAAAGTGCTCCTAGCCATGTCTTCAGTTCGGGGGAAAAGGTGAAAGTCACTGAGTGCCAGGTCAGGACTGTACGGCGGATGATCGAAAATGTCCCATTGAAATTGTTCAAGGAACCGATGGGTTGTGCTAGCAGTGTGTGTACGAGCGTTGTCATGGATCAACACAATTCCTGAAGTCAGCATTCTTCTTAGTTTGTTTTGAATGGCTCTCCGCAAACGTCGTAAGGTACGAAGATCTTCAAAACAACGTCAATGCCCATTTGAAATCATTGGCGGCAACATTTTTTGAAGTGGGTATCGCAAAGCTTGTGCACAGTTACGATAAATGTCTCAAACTTTTCGGTGATTATGTTGAAAAGTAACCATAAGTATATAAAACTTTTAATTATAAAATAATTGTTTTCTATGAACTTGTCTTTTATTTATAGCCTATCGGAGATTGAAAAAAACGGTCCTTGTAAAACGCAATTTTATTTCTGTGCTGAAAATAATAGAAATGGGAGATATATGCTTGTTTTTAATTAAGTAGAATTTGATTATCATCGAGATGGACCTAAAATTTGTGTTGGCAAGTTAGGGGTTTTTCCAGTAAGTTTTCTTACGCCTTTCCTTTAGCAGAACGAAAACTATCAACTCAGGTTTCTGCAGGTAATTGGCCGTTAAGTAACTAATATACAACTTTAAATATCTATCACCTGCCGTCACTTTAATTGCCAATCTACTGAATACCCGCCATTCCGGATATTACATGTTTAGCAGGCGTTTTGCTGCCAGCAACAATTATTGTTCAGAGACATGGGCGGAAATTAAATGTTGGTTTGCTGCACCATATTACTGAAACCTTCGCATGGACTAAACTCTGGCATTTCCATATCATCAATGTACTCTATCGTGATAATTTTCAATTAAAATTAAGCGACAGAAGCTCGTGACGTAAGTCAAACATTTAATTTGTTGCCGTGAATAAAATGAAAGTTTGACAATATAGGAGCATATTTTATAGAATACTGTCACCATCTCTTGGTGTAAAGGTAGCGTTTCTGCTTTTCTTGATCCAAGCTTTGAGGGAGGGTTTTCGGTCGGTGGACTAGTGCTAAACCCTCTGTTGGTTCAGTTAGGAATATGTCAAAAAATCTGTTTTTATCCATTGAGTTTGAAGCGTTTTTCTAAAAACACAATTTGGCTCATTTTTAGTGTTATCAATGCTATTATTAATACTATTAATAATAGTATAATTAATACTATTATTAGTATTATTATTAGTATTATTAATAATAATACTTATGATTATTATCAATATTAATATTGTTATTAATATTAATATTGTTATTAATATTAATATTATTAATGTTAATATTATTAATGTTAATATTATTAATGTTAATATTATTAATGTTAATATTAATATTATTAATGTTATTATTATTAATGTTATTATTATTAATAATGTTAATATTATTAATAATGTTAATATTATTAATAAGGTTAATATTATTATTAACGTTAATATTATTAATAAGGTTAATATTATTATTAACGTTAATATTATTATTAATGTTATTCTTCTTATTATTATTAATGTTATTCTTCTTCTTATTATTATTAATGTTATTATTAATGTTATTATTAATGTTATTATTAATGTCGTTATTAATGTCGTTATTATTAATGTCGTTATTATTAATGTCGTTATTATTAATGTCGTTATTATTAATGTCGTTATGAATGTTATTATTAAAGTCATTATTAATGTTATTAGTAATGCTTTTATTGTTAATATTGCTCTTATTCTTTTATGTTATTTCGTAATGCTTTATTTTGTATCATTTATTACTATGTTATTCTTTTATTATTTTATACTTATTATTACTATTATTTAATTTTAGTATTTTAATGAAATTTATACTTTTTCATATACACCGTAGGTTAATAGCCAAGGGATTAAAGCTACGTAAGAAATATTCAATACCTTTTAGGTTAATGACAGAAAACTATAACACTGAATCTTAAATCAGATTACCTCTTGATGTCGGCAAGTACACGTGACTCTCACAACAGTGGAGTAGTTTCTATTGCCAATACCAAGTCTATAAAATGCTACTTAAATCGTGAGTAGTAAAGAACAAAGTATTTTTTTAGAAACCCTATTTTATTAGTCAATATTGAAGGTTGATCTGAATACATTTTTTTAATGTAATTCATCGAATATGCAACTCAGAGGTGGTCGAAATTTAGTGGCGAAATTCGAATTTGAGGCAAAATCAACACAAGTGGCAAAATAGTGGTTGACGCGTGTTAATGTATGATTTACGTACAGTAATGGAGGGCCACACCTCCGTTTCTGCTACTCCATACTGGACCTATATGGGGCCAAACCCCCAGGAGGCACGAAATATGTGAAGGAGCGGTAGTTGGCTGCAGGCAACCAGGCCATAGAGTTGCGCAGAAGCCCCTAACATTTCCAAGTTTGAACCCTCGCGCTCCATTAGGGAGCAAATCTAGGAGGGCGGCGCGGTGCCACTGGACAGCTATCTACAGAGTATTTTGAAAATTATAATCCTAGGTAGAATTGAAGACAAGAATAGAAATGAAGTGCAAAACTACAATAATGCAACAAATTGAGAACGACATGAACCGCAGAACTTGTTGAGTATTAATAAGGAAGACACAGAGATGAGAGTAGCTTCAAGTGAATTGGGTTGATGACAAAAGAAGAAATAACCCAGAACGTTATGCCTCAAGTCATGTGCTTTTAGCTTCTGGCAAACACCTTAACTTCTGGAGAATCAATCTAAATCTTGGTTATGACTTATTTCTGGCTATAGCTCTTTTTGTAGGAGAATGTATTTCAACTGATATTCACTGGGTAAAAGCAGTCCACTTTAACAACGGTTACAGATGAAATGCAAAATGGTTTCTTGGTCCACACTGACGTTCTCTAAAACTCCGCTTTTCACGTGTTCTGCTCAGTATATTTCAAATTTCTCAGAAACTGCACTGTGTAATTCTTCTGTTGCCTCAGTCCCACAGGCGTTTATTAGATTTAGTGCCAGTTCTGTCTCGTTTCCATGCTTTAGTAGCCTCTGACATCGTTTTTCTAAGTTTTCTGGTTTTTATCCCTCCTTACGAATTTCTCTATTTGTTTTAACGTTTTTCTACATCAGCGTTTTCTCCGCTATAATCAGGTTTCAGTAATTGGTGAATTTTCTGTGTTTGCTTCTTTCTATGACAGAAACGCCTAAAATTGCAAGGTTCTCCCGTGCATCCGTTCAACTAATCTCGACTACAGACGATTGCGGTGAGGCAAGGGTAAGACAGGCGGTTAGCGCAAAAGTTTACTATTTATGTTATTCTCAACAAAGCATGACGATATTAGAATACTGCGTTTATTTTTGGTGCCTCAGCAGGAATATTGGGGACATCTTTAAGAATGTTAATTTAAACTGAATTAGGTAAGGAAAGAAGAGGCATCACTATTGTACAAAGCGAGTAAATTGGAGTTTGCTCTGTTCGTCAACCTAGCCAAAGTGTAATGTATACCCTGCGCTGTGCAGTGCATCGGTAAATTAGAGCCCTGCCTTATAATTATAAAACTTTGAAAATTTTCCCCCAATGGGCATAATTTTGAATACCTTTTTTTGCAATCAGATGGCGTTGAAGTAAAATGTGACCAAATCGTGACACTCTCTCCTGAAGCATAACGGGTGGAAGGGAACATATTACATTCCTTCTAATATGTGCTTCATAGAAGCGTTTCATACAAAAAAGTCTAATAGCATTTAGTTCTTTGAGCAGCCGATATCGAATATATAAATGAGTTTTGTTCCAAATTGGATGCGTAATTCAACAAGAATGTACGAAGATAATATTTTATTACTTGTAAAACGGTAGAGTAGTATATTTCTAACATCAGTTTTGGCAAGAACATGGGACAAATCACAGGGTTTTGAAATAATTAATCACTTAAGAGAATTAAAGGAATATTCCGAGCAACTTTTTCAGATGTGAGTCTGTCTTGGTTGTGCCATCACTCCTGGCTCCGGCCATCCGCCGTAACCTAATAAGAGGTAGGATCTCCGGTCTCCTGTCCGATTATTATCGGGGATTCTAAATCTGATAGCTATTGGAACCCTGTCGTTGCTGTGTCATCTCGCTCCTGGCTCGGGCCACCCGCTGCATCCTCCCACTCGAGGGCACCTCTTCGTGAGGAGTATGTACAATAATAACCTCACAGGTTCAGTGCCAGTTCACTTCAGTGCTCCTACTTACACCCTAATAAAATAGGAATGAAGATGACTGGGCTGATGTCTAAAATTAATACCATTACTTGTAAACGTTAAAAGTGTATTAACAAAGTAAGCGGTTTATCTCTCGATACGCGTAAAGAAAATCGGACTGACCCTATAACGATTAAAAAGAAATGGTACTTGTCCAGTTGAACACTTCCCTTGCGACTGTGGAGTCTTCGTGTATCTAAAATCGTAGGCGAGATGTAAAGCATAGGTAAAGAAAGACCTAAGACAAATCTGTCGCTTTGCAGATTACATAAAGAAATTTAGGGCAAAATTAAATTGAGTTTTGTTTTAGGACGCTCTTTAAATGCTGTGGTTCTCACCACTCCTTTTATATTGGACGTGAAAGACAGCTTAATTTTGCTCAGAGGTCTCTTTACCAAGTCTTGAGATCCTTTTACATGCCGAAAATGTACGAATAAGACCATCACCCTCAGCAGGGTTTGAACTCGCGACCTTGAGAACCAGCGGCAGGCATGCATGTTACCCCTAGACCACGGAGAACGATAATTAGGGAGCAGATGACCTATCTTAGAATCACGTGGAATTCTATTTTAATTACTAACAGATATACCGTAGCCCGGAGTGCGCGAATTCTTTTGTAATAACCAGGCAAAGAAATTTCCAATCATTGAGGCCAGATGCAGTGGAGTGTTACCGGACTAACAGAGGAACATCGCAGGTAACAAACTGAAGACAGCACTTGCCAGACCGTGTTCATCTCCTCGTCGGTGACTATCTTAGCAACTGCTGTTTAGTTTCTTTGTATTTTCATATGGTTTGAGTATAGATAACTTCAGCCCAACTGCTAATGACTCGTATTCCAAGCATTTCATTTATAACCAGCTCAAAGGTCCTGTAAATGGTTAGTTCGCTTTCATTGCAGTGACCTTGGTATTTATCCACAGATTCGTTCAATGCTAGATTTAACAGCTATGTTATACTTCTTCAGTTTCAGTTGAAGATAAAACCTTGTTCATTGTGCGTCTCAAAGTTAAAAGTTTATTCAAGGCGCCTATGCTGTGTGGAATTACATTTTTATTATTTCTATTAATCCAGTGAAATCCCTACCAAAAATCCAGGTTTGAGCAAAGAACTTTCATGTTCATACGTAAAAAATGAATTTTGGAGAATTTCAGGAGACCTTTCCTGATATTCCAGTGACAGGTAGAACAACCTGTTAGACATTTAGCTAATAACTGTAAAAGAAAAACCAAAAGAAGTGAAGAAAAATTTTCTAATAAACTGAAAAGACTGACGAAATTGGAGCACCATTCAAACGCTCTCAAAGAAGTAAAGACTAGTTTCACAGGAAAGTGGGTGTTGCAAAACCTAGCTTCATAGAGCTGATAAACTGTAAAAGTTTAAAGATTTTTCATAAATTATAGCCTGGTGACATAGAGGAGTGCTAGAAATGTCTCGTTCAGACGGTTACCACTTTTAACGCAACCTGTAACAAGGTCAATAGCCAAAAGCGTATACATGTTATAATGCATGCGTAAGTAACGAGGAAGTATTAGAATGGAAATCCCGCGGTTAATACAGAATGTGCGTGACACATAGATGCGAGCCGTGGCCCGGTAACATAAGAAACGCACTGCTAAATCCAATCACTCTTTGTCTTTTTGGAGTTTCTTTTCTTATTGTTACATTTATGAACTCTGAGGCTTGGTTTCTTCCTTCTGAATTCTTTTTTTTTTCCTTCTTTACTTTTCCCAGAAATATTTTATGCCGAAAGGGTTGTGAATTTGATTATTTACAAAAGAAAATTGCAGGTCTTCTAGCTCTCCAAAATATCCTTTATCCGCGATGCATGTACTGTTCCTTCGAAATATAATCGCGGAAAAACAACAAGAGAAATGTCAGTATTTAGCCCAACATGAACCATTGGTTTCTCCGAGTCAATAGGCGAATTCTGTGGTGGTAGCTCTTCTGTGAAGCCTTTGCTGACCCTCATTTCTTGTACTCATTATTTCTTTTATTGTCGTCTGTTTCAGGTAATAGGACCAGGCGACGAAGCTTGGCGTGTTGCGGCTGGGCGGGGAATGAATGGTTTGTTCAGGTTTCTTCCCTGGCGGGACCTCCCAATCGGGAGACTTCTCTTACAAGCAAACATTTTCATGGGGCAAATAAAACGTTTTTTTTTTTTTCTTCCAGTATGTTTGCAATGTCAAAAGCAGCGGTTTTTCCAAGTTTTATAACGGGAGTGCGATTATTTCGCGAGTTATTTACATATTAATAAGAGCGGTGGAGGTTTCATGTGAGAAGAAATCAAAATTCTTACCTTAATTGAAGTTTCTCGGGAGTACTATACATCTCCAAATGTGGTTATTATTCCTGAACATATTCCCTGCAGTAATGGTATCCCATAAAAAAGTGTGTAAAGCATAATTTCACTGTACACCATCCACACTTAATAACTGCCACTTTTTCGCATTTACCACATAGTCCTTCCAGTACTGTTGGCTGCTGGCTGGACTATCAGAAAAAAATCAAAACCATTTCCAAAACACAATGGATCATTGCTTTAAGAATTTGTAAGGACTATATGATAAATGCGAAAAGTGTGGATGGTGTACACTGAAATTATGCTTTACACACTCTTTTCTGCAATACCATTACTGCAGGGAATATGTTCAGGAATAATAACCGCATTTGGAGATATGTAGAACTCCCGAGAAGCTTCAATTAAGGTAAGAAATTTGATTTCTTCTCACATGAAAACAAACGTCACCCCCCCCTCCGCTCTTATTAATATGTAAATAACTTGCGAAGTTCTAGCGTTATAAACATTTGTATAAGCACTTGTTTGACATCACAAACTCTTGGAAGAAAAACAAATCGCATTTGAGAATCTCCCCTCCGTGGTGTAATGCTTGCCTGGCTAACTTCATATACCCAAGGTCGCGGGTTAAAAACCGGCGGAGGACGATGGATTTTTTTTTCGGGCGTAAAAATCCTTAGTATGGCTTCCTTCGGAAGGAAAGTAAAGCCGTTGGTCCCGTGTCGTAGATTTATGGCAGCCTGATAAAAGAGGCCTCTGAGCAAAATTAAGCTGTCTTTTCGCCTAATATAGAATGGGTTGCTGTGAACCACAGCAGTTAAAGAGCGTCCACAAATAACACTCCATTTACATTTGAGAATGTTGCTTGTTAGTGCGGCCCATCAGAGTGGCACTTCCGGGAGTTAGGACATTATGGGTGGGGTCGAGCAGCTTCGGATGCAATCGAACTGGAAATGTTAGGGACCCCGGCGGTGATGTGCCCTTCGCCAACCATATGCGATAGCCCTTGGGGTCTCTCCCTTCGTCTCTCTCTCTCTCTCTCTCTCTCTCTCTCTCTCTCTCTCTCTCCCAGGGTCACGGTAGAACGGCCACGTGGATGATTTCCCCCATTTGCAGGGGTCCTCCGTTAGTCCGTAACTTTATTTAGGCTAAATTGCCTACTGAATTGTAGACATTTAGGATGCGAATTACGTAGAGCACTCGATGCTTAAATCATTGTAATATCATTGCTGCGATACAGAGCAGTAGGCAGTCCGCCTGATAAGGAACTCTGAATGAAGGCACTAACTTCATTAGGGGCCATAAAATAATTGTATGACGTTGTGCATAACAGTGCACTTAGGCTTATTGGACAGAATGTGGCATGATGTAGCTGTACCCTCTCAATCACTCAGATAATGACACAGATGCTGTCCACGTCAAGCAGAAGTAAAATTTACGTTCTAGAGCACCATCAGAAGCCCGTCACTGCATATTCCACGTGTAATAAGTATACGCACAACCCACATAAACCTTTTCAACATTTATATATTTAATGAATAAGTGCTACAATTTTTACAAAATTATAAAACATTTTGTTACACATAGTGGCAGTAACAATAGCCTATTCCGAGTTTGTATTTATTTTCAAGAAAGCCCTTTTTCACTTTGATGAACGGAAGCTAAAGGAGCTCCGTTATACAGATTGAAGTCTTTCTTCAAGCTCTGCGCGTGCATAACCTAGAAGTGTTGAGGCTTATCAGATAATTATGACATAGCCATTCTCAGTCAAAATATGCTTTGGGGTTTTTCCATGGAAAAACAAGACAGATATTAAAGTAGATACATGCAGAGTTTAAAAGACTGTCTACAAGTTGCCTTAAATACGTCGTATTTTAAGGTCTGTGTTACTTAAGGGTACAAGGTAGCCTGAACGTACGGAAATTACACCTTAAGTGAATAAATACCACTGCTCTTAAAGTTCTCAATGGTTTTTCCTGAAAGTGTGATTCTTTATTCTATAAATCACGAAAATTATTTTAAATGTTTGTTTGTACTGATAACTTAAGTGGTTGAGGCTGTAAAAAGCATTTCAGTCTGTAGAAAAATACTACAATTTACTCTTAAAACATGTGAATTTATTACTCGTCTCTCTAAATTACTTGTTATATAGAATCACACATTTGCATGCTTGTTTTTAGTATAATCAGCTATCTTCTGAACATAAATTACTTATTTATGTATATCATTTCACTAGAAATAGAAAAAAAAAACTATCATTTACAAAGTCAAAAAAATTAAACTGGGGCACAATTACAATATCGTTGCTTTTTTAAAATCAAAAATATACATTATAAAATGATGATTGTGTTTCAGAAAGTTTAACTATGTATTGTATAAACACACAAAATGTGCATAATTACCTTTGAGAAAACGGAATTTAAAGATGCAAAAGTTTTACAAATGATCGTTGATTGAGAGCTTTAAAGAAATGCAGGCTAGCACTTAAATTATTTTTAAATTCCTTAAAATCCTCTTAACCCCCCAAAAGTATAAATTTTCTGCAAATGAAAATAATAGAGATTTTATTAGTGCCTAAAACAGAAAACTTGATTTTTTACCGTTTCAGAGTAACTTGTGCCCTTAAATATTCCTTGGTAGGGGCATTTAAGTCAATTTTCTAGAAATTAAATTTCAACCTATCTGTACATTTAAAACTTAAAACTTAATGTAACCCACAAAGTATGATAGAAACTTTTATTCCATCTTCCGAAAACTCACCTTAATAATAAGCAAGGATATTTTTGCTAGAGCATTACTTTTTAAATTAAAAATGTAATGTGTGCAGAAATAATACATTTTTTTGAAATTTTGGTTTTAACATTAGATATAAATTTCTTTCTCCCTTTGTAATGAAGATATTGAAAATCTATGTTTTTCTGTATGATTTTGTGGCACTGTCAAAATACATATGTTTAGTATTTTAGCTAAGAAATTAACGAGAAGATGAATGTTGAAGAAAACAAAGAGTATTTTAAACTCAAAAACTACTGGACTTTCCGAAATAGATACAATTTGGCAGAACAATGTTTTACCTCTTTACTTTATTCACGACGTTATAACTATTTTCGTTACCCCTTTGCCAAATATAATGTAAGCCAATCTTTGATAATCCCCGTTGTAGCCCCGCCGCCCACTATTTTGGATGTTATATGTTATTTATCTGATGCCGATAACATATTGCTCTTAGAGCTGTTTGATCACCTTTAATTATTCGCAGCCAGTGTCTAACTACACTTAATTTAGCATATACAGCATCTTTCCAGCATCCTACCTCATGAAGAACACCGTAATTGGTATAACCACTCGCCAATCCCAGAATAGTTTCCTGGTTGTATTTTATTTAGATTATCAACCCTATCCCATTCCCACACCTCACTTCCATATAGTAATGAAGACCTAACCACTGCCTCATCATAGTTTGTAATGTTTTTACTGGCATATCTGGTATCCGTGTCAATAGCTTCAATATTTCAGAAAGTTGTCCAAACCCTTTGTGTTGTACAAAATCAGTGTTGTTGAGCCATGTCAAAGCTTACACCTAGATAATCGAAATGTTTAATATTAGTTAAGTACATAGTAAATTGAAAGCTAGGAACAGAGAGTAACATGTATGTAAGTCGATATTTGTGCGTTAAATTAATTGACACCTGTAGTCAAGTAATAAACGTCCAGATTTGGAAACAGGAAACAATAGTGTTTTTACTTACGAAAGTGTACCTTTATTCATTCTCATATCCCATCCCGTTGAGTCCCATCAATGCTCTGCCGAATGTAATACTTTAATGACAGCGAATAAAAGTCGAGGACTGACAGAGTACTAAAACATTTTAAAGATGCAGCAAACATAAATTAGATCCACAACGACAAGAACCGCAACATAACTCTGTTTACTTCATCTACTTAGTACATTGGAAAGTACTGCTCATAAGATATATAATTTTAACTGGATTCTGAAATATAAGTGTAGCAAAAGTTGTTAGCATAAGAAAAAATCTCACTTATATTAAAGTTAAGCGAAATCATAAGGACATTCAGTACTGTGAATCGAATTTTAAACCTACACTCTGCTAGATGCACAAAGAGCGAAAAATATCCACTGACATTGTTACTCAACGAAACGTGATTGAAAGTAGATGATAAGATGGACTACGTGCCCAAATTTTTCCGAAACTGGAAATATTTGATAGGCTATGTCCACCAGGAGGAACATTCGTTTGCAATGTTAACCCTGGAAGCACACTATGAATTTATCATAACTTATTCCCCACCGTGGGATTGCCCACGACCCGAAAAGTATACCGCTATATTTACTCTTCACGTAATCTTTTCAAAAAATTCACTTATGAAAGCGAACATATATCAACCTTCTTCATTGAACTACAAATCAGGATTCATATAGCTAAGCTTTTAGAAACTAAAACATTTATTAGATATTCCTGCAAAACCCTGAAGAAGTTGTTTTAAATACGTATTAGCATAAAATAATGATTTATCTGTTCAGCTGTTTATGTCTAAATACATCCTTATTTGATTAAATGTACACTGTATCTTCTTTACATTCAGAACATATCCCAAGCCTGTGTTCAGAGTAAATTCGCTTCTTATTTATTTATTTATTTATTGATCGATCTGCGCATGTGCGCTCAACAGATCACTGACTTTAGACATTACTTACATGCATGACACTGAATAACATTGAAATGAGGTAAGCCCCATTGGGCCCCTTATAAGTAGGTACATTTTTGTTTGTTTGTTTGTTTGTTTTACAGAAAGTGTTGTTGTGAGAGCTAATCCAGTGGTAGGCGACTCCTGATGCGAGTTGGATAGCTGGATTTTCTGCCAAGAGAAGAGTGAATGGCTCCTGAGGCGTCCTTTAGCTTCCTGTAAAACTGCTCGGCTTGTGAAGAAATTGACTGTTGAGTAATGCTGATTCCAGTTTCTCAGTGTAGTTGACTATTTCTGGTGCATTCGCTGAGATTCGCAATATTTTGTTTTGAAATGTCTGGATACGTTTGATTTCGGAAGGACTGGTTCCTAACCCAAACTGGACAAGCGTATAGCAGGAGTGGTCTTTATAGGGCAGTGTAAAGTAGTGTGCAGTTTTTTAGTTAGAGTGACGATCTTTTGTTGAGAAGAGTGTAGAGTTTTGCCAGTCTTGCTCGGACTAGTGTGAGCTTATTACTCATATGTGGTTTCCATGTGAGTCGTCGATCCAGGAGTACACCGAGATATTTCATTGTTTCTGTCTCAGTTTTCCAGGGTTTATGTTTCGCTGGGAGCGTTACTGGTGGTGGATAGTATAATGTAAAGATCACTGCTTCACATTTTTGCTGGTTGAGCAAAATACGCCAGTTGTCTAGCCAGGTTATAATTAAGTTTAAGGCTTCTTGAGGCTGATTTCTGCCGGTGTGGATATTGCGATGTTTTGAAAAGATTGCAGTATCGTCCGCATACATAGCGTTTTGAGCATTAGGCGTGTAAATTCTCTTGGAACATATTTATTACACATCCAGTTTGTGCTTTATTATTCTTATTCCTGGGCCATAAAGTACAACGAGCAGGCCGAGATTCTGGTTTTGAAAATTTTATTTCATCTTCAATCCCCAAAATATCATGAATTCTTTGTCTTCTATAGCACGCCATTCATGTATAGCAAACCTATTAGTGCAAGCAGCTCTTTAGCATTAGTGTATTTGAAATTAGTTTTGGTTTGAATTATATTGGGATTTCTGTCAGTTTCTTAATTTGTCTGACTTTGATTCAGTTATAACCAGATCTAGGAAGTTCGTACCGTTCGCCGTTCATTATATAATTTGCGACGGACCACCTCACTGCACCAAAACAAGTCATTGATAATAACGCAGGTGAGAGAGGTAAAAAAACCTGTTGTCACGTAAATAGTACTTTTTCTAGAGAACAAAAATGGGTAATTAGACATTCATATACGTACACCTATTTAGATAACTATATACAATATACAAATTATTATATATAAGGGCGACTGATGTCTGTACATTATGAAAATACCCAAGCAATTATAACACGGATTAAAATATTTACTGATCCAATGTTAAATAACATTCAAATAATGAAATTAATTTCTTAAATATCTTGAGAATCTTGCTTGGTAAAAACGAAAGCAGGAATTAAACCATTTACTCGTCTGCAGCTGTATTACTGAAAACGATATGTTCTTCTAAAGTCTTTGAAATGAAAACCTCATTCGATGTTCCGACAAACACAATTTATAATGCGAAAAAGATTATTCCACTTCGCATGATGTGATCGGGGCATATTTGAAATGCTTTCTGTTCCGTTTCAATATCACCCTGCAAATAGCATTTCTTGGGATCTAAAGATACAGCTTGTATGCAATACATCACACTGAAGCCTGCATTCTTTTCAATTACACGTTTCATTTTCATTTTCATCTTTATTTCAGGTAGGATGCTCATGCCTAGGTAGATCTTGGCAGTTCTTCTACATGCTACACAGATTCAGTTCAGTTCCATACCTCTGGACTGTGTGGTAGTTGTGGGTAGCTTTCTGAACAAATTTGCAATTAATAATGTGTCTGAACTGTATCGTTACTAGACGTTTGACTGTGTACTGAAACTGCATTCGGTTTCTAAACAAGCACATGAATAACTACACTGTTGGAAACTTATTACGGTTGTATAGCAAATTTCATTTTGCTCGCATTTGAGAAGAGCAATATATTATTCGAACGCCTTCCTTCCTACCGACGTTGTTCTGTGTTATGCAGTAATGGTTTGCACTCTACGTTGACGTTTGCTCGCACATGTAACCTGGCCGCTCTTACTGTGCTTAAGGAAACTGTAACGACCTTCCTAGAACTGGTTATAACTTAAGTGGAATACTACTCCTTTTCAGTCCAAGAATATACTGTGACCATAGATATTGTTCTTAGTTTACCTGGTGCAACAGACCAAGCAATGAATATCACTAAAGTGAAATATTACGGTTTTCTCATAAGTCCATTTTTTCATAAATAACTTTTCTGCTGGGCAAATCTTCAATTGCTGAATGTGCATCAAAGTGATTTTTCATTACTAATATATGAATTATACCAAGAAGGGAAATATAAATGTACCTTTAAAATGGGCAGGAAAGAAAGATTTCAAACACGTCTAAGTAGCAGAGTTGTCACGACCTGGTAGCACAGTTTAAAGTTAGGGTAGAGTACACTGCCCCAGGGGAACATAACGGGAATAGAGAAAACAATGCTACCATTGGTCAGGCGACACTGTTTGGGGGCACTTGGCGTAGAACATCGGCAGAGCCAAGATGCGATATTTAAGGTCCCTGGAGGACCCGAACAGGCTACCTTTTATTGTGAGGGAAATAGGCTAACACTGACCAGAGTACGGAATAAATCACTGCATCAAAAGTAATAAAAAGCGGTCGCGTAAAGCGTAGTTTCACAGTAGAACATTTAGGAGGAATGCGTGTGTGTTCGACGGAGGAAAAAGGCCGAACTAATTGAATAAAGCTCTTGTGTCGTACCACATCCTGAAAGGAGTTTACATGCTAGCAAAAATCCTGAGATAGGGCAGCCACTAGTCCCCACATTCCTAATAGTCCAAACCTGCACCGGGGATACGAACCCGTAACCACGTTACCGTTCACAATCTGTCAAGGTCCTTTTCCGGTAATCACTGATATCTGCTGGTGCAAATAATGGCACTCACAACTCTCAATCCTGATAAGAAGGTGCAGCGTGAACCACAATGTGGGGTCATCAGCGACCCAGACCTAAAATACTTACGGAGAATGTTTATAAATGCAATAAACACCTTGACAATATAACAGCTCCCACAGCACTGAAGGTATACGGAGCGGTAACCATTTACAGTAAAAAGCTGATGTGTTCCATACACATGACTTTCTCTGCCTCCCTGCAATAAATTACCTTTAAAAACTGGCGTATTTCGCTAAACCAGCAAAAATGTGAAGCAATGACCTTTACATTATGCAGACAGAACTATCTACCACCAGTAACGCTCCCAGCGAAACATATACCCTGGAAAACTGAGACAGAAACAATGAAATATCTCGGTGTACTCCTGGATTGACGACTCACATGGAAACCACATATGAGTAATAAGCTCACACTAGTCCGAGCAAGACTGGCAAAACTCTACACTCTTCTCAACAAAAGATCGTCACTCTAACTAAAAAAAAAGCGCACTACCTTACACTACCCTATAAAGACCACTCCTACTATACGCTTGACCAGTTTGGGTTAGGAACCAGTCCTTCCGAAATCAAACGTATCCAGATATTTCAAAACAAAATATTGCAAATCTAAACGAATGCTCCAGATATGGTCAACTACATAGAGAAACTGAAATCGGAATCATTCAACAGTCAATTTCGTCACAAGCCGAACAGTTTTACAGGAAGCTAAAGGACGTCTCAGGAGCCATTCACTATTCTCTTGGCAGAAAATCCAGCTACCCAACTCGCATCAAGAGTCGCCTACCACTGGACCAGCTCTCACAACAACACTTTTTGTAACAAGAACAAAAACGTACCTACTTATGAGGGACCCAATGGGGTTTACCTCATTTCAATCTTATCCAGTATCATGCATGTAAGTACTGTCTAAAATCAGTGATCTGTTGAGCGCTGATTGATCAATAAATAAATACATAAATAAAAAAAGCGAATTTACGTTGTACACTTGGGATATGTAATGACTGTAAAGAAGATACAGTGTACATTTAATCAAAATATAATGTATTTAGACATAAACAGCTAATCAATTAAATCATTATTTTATGTAAATACGTATTTAAAACAACTGCTTCAGAATTTTGTAGGAATATCTAATAAAAGTTTTATTTCCTAAAAGCTTAGCTATATAAATCCTGATCTGTAGTGCAATGAAGAAAGTTGATATAAGTCCGCTTACATAAGTGATTTTTTTTAAAAAACGTTACGTTAAGAGTAAATATGGCGGTATACTTTTCGGGTCGTGGGCAATCCCACGTTGGGGAACAAGTTCTGATAAACTCATAGTGTGCTTCCAGGATTAACATTGCAAAGGAATGTTCCTCCTGGTGGACATAGCCTATAAAATATTTCCAGTTTTGGAAAACTTTGGGCACGTAGGGCACCTTATCGTCTACTTTCAATCACGTTTAGTTGAGCAACAATTTCAGTGGATATTTTTCGCTGTTTGTGAATCTGAAGAGGTTTTGGGATACTCAGAGTATCGGTTTGAAAAAAT
This sequence comes from Hymenopus coronatus, assembly GCA_030762935.1. Classification (NCBI taxonomy): domain Eukaryota; kingdom Metazoa; phylum Arthropoda; class Insecta; order Mantodea; family Hymenopodidae; genus Hymenopus; species Hymenopus coronatus. The sequence goes on from CM060900.1 coordinate 510,282,183, forward strand.
CTATCCACAGAACTGAATTTGACTAAGATTTCGCTTAACTTTAATATGAAGGAGCTTTTTCCTTATGCTACACTTATATTTCATCATCCAGTTAAAATTATATATCTTATGTACAGTACTTTCCATGTACTAAGTAGATGAAGTAAACAGAGCTATGTTGCGGTTTTTGTCGTTGTGGATCTAATTTATGTTTGCTGCATCTTTAAAATGTTTTAGTACTCTGTCAGTCCTCGACTTTTAGTCTCGGTCATTAAAGTATTACATTCCGCAGAGCATTTATGGGACTCAATGGGGTGGGATATGAGAATGAATAAAGGTACACTTTCGTAAGTAAAAACACTATTGTTTTCCTGTTTCCAAATCTGGGCGTTTATTACTTGACTACAGGTGTCAATTAATTTAACGCACAAATATCGACTTACATACATGTTACTTTCTGTTCCTAGCTTTCAGTTTACTATGTACTTAACTTCGATTATCTAGGTGTAAGCTTTGACAGGGCTCAACAACACTGATTTTGTACAACACAAAGGGTTTGGACAACTTTCTGAAATATTGAAGCTATTGACCCGGATACCAGATATGCCAGTAAAAACATTACAAACCATGTATGAGGCAATGGTTAGGTATTCATTACTATATGGGGAAGTGAGGTGTGGGGATGGGATAGGGTTGATAATCTAAATAAAATACAATGTAGTTTCTGGAAACGTATTCTGGGATTGGCGAGTGGTTATTCCAATTACGGTGTTCTTCGTGAGGTAGGATGCTGGGAAGATGCTGTGTATGCTAAATTAAGTGCAGTTAGACACTGGCTGCGAATAATTAAAGGTGATCACAGAACTCTAAGAGCAATATGTTATCGGCATCAGATAAAAAACATAGAACACCCAAAATGGTGGGCGTTGGGGCTACAACGGTGATTATCAAAGACTGGATTATTATTGTCATTATTATTATTTCTATTATTTCTATTATTATTATTATTATTATTTCTATTATTATTATTTCTATTATTATTAATATGATTATTATTCTGATTATTTCGATGATTATTATGATGATTATAACAATTATTATCACAATTATTGATGTTATTATTGTTATTATTAGTAGTGGTAGTGGTCGTGGTGGTGGTGGTGGTGGTGGTAGTAGTAGTAGTATGATTATTGTCGTCATTTATTATTATAATTGGCGTTATTGTTATTATTATAATTGTCATCATTGTTATTATTGCAATTTTCATCATTGTTGTTGTTATTCTTATAATTGTCATTATTGTTATTGTTATAATGTTCATTATTGTTATTGTTATTATTATAATTGTCATTGTTGTTATTGTTATTATAATTGCCATTGTTGTTATTGTTATTATAATTGCCATTGTTATTGTTATAATTGTCATTGTTGGTGTTATAATTGTTGTTGTCGTTGTCGTAGCTATTGTTGTAGTTGTTGTAGTTGTCGCTGTTGGCATAGTTGTTGTCGTAGTTGATGTCTTAGTTGTTGTCGTAGTGGTTGTTGTCGTAGAGGTTGTTGTCGTAGTTGCTGTTGTCGTAGTAGTTGTTGTCGTAGTTGTCGTAGTTGTTGTTGTCGTAGTTGTTGTCGTAGATGTTGTCGTCGTCGTTGTTGTTGTCGTCGTAGTTGTTGGCGTAGTTGTTGTTGTTGTTGTCGTAGTAGTAGTTGTTGTCGTAGTAGTAGTTGTTGTCGTCGTCGTAGTTGTTGTTGTCGTAGTTGTTGTTGTCGTCGTAGTTGTTGTTGTCGTCGTCGTAGTTGTTGTTGTCGTCGTCGTAGTTGTTGTTGTCGTCGTAGTTGTTGTTGTCGTCTTAGTTGTTTTTGTCGTCGTAGTTGTTGTCGTCGTAGTTGTTGTCGTCGTCGTAGTTGTTGTTGTCGTCGTCGTAGTTGTTGTCGTCGTCGTCGTAGTTGTTTTTGTCGTCGTCGTAGTTGTTTTTGTCGTCGTCGTAGTTGTTTTTGTCGTCGTCGTAGTTGTTTTTGTCATCGTCGTAGTTGTTGTTGTCGTCTTAGTTGTAGTTGTTGTAGTTGTAATTGTTATTATTAATTATTAATATTATTAATAAAACTAATAATATTACTATTAATATTATTTTTAATATTTCAGCTGGATATAGGTATATTAGTTTTCAAACTACTTTAGTTTACGCATACCACTTAGGCAATACGCACAATTATTGAGTGTGTATAGAGGGCAGTATTTTATCTTGTCCAACTCTACCCTCCACGCTGCCTATAGAAGTCCTATGCATCTAACATTTGCTGTGATATCTTACAGGGCCCGAAACTTCACTGGTCGTCCACACTTATATTAGGCTATAGAATGAAACAATGTTTATCTTGGCATTAAATGAGTCCCAACCATTCTTGTTAAGTTTACATTATAACTTCGAAATAACATACCTATATGTGAAGAAATTTTGTCGGGACCCTTTAATAACCAGAGCGATACTTTTAAAAAGTGTAAGTTAAAGGTTTTATCGTTTATACTTCATCAAATCTTTTTCAAGGTTTCCGGACTCTTCTACATTGTCCGACATTTTTAAAATGTTTAAATATCGTTAGATATTTTTATTTTTTCAAATCATTTCAGAATGTTACAATGCTTAAATTGTACCAGTTTAAAGAGACGTGTTTATAGTGACGGACACCAGAAGCAAGATTACGTTCTGTTTGTATTATTAAACCTGCTTATGGCATCTTGCAGTTGGGGAATGCTGGATAATTGTTTGCGAAAAATGATTGACAGTTCATTGCAGCATCTTTTTATACTACAAATAACTAGCAGCCCATTCTTTCCTTAATGTTGGAATGACTTTTGTGAAAAGCATCCCTTAATTGCCCACAGCAGTGTTGTACCACTGAGCGGAACCCGTGCTTGTGTGTGCAGATATAAAATTCGAAAAGTTGGCGTGGAATTAATTGGTATGCTGTGGCACTAGGAAGCCAAAAATGTCCATGCCTGCCGATGGTGAAAAACTAAGGGAAAAATTAGTGTATTATAACTATAATAACTATAATAATGAACATGTTGTTCATTTAACAAAACTAAGATTTATAATTGTCTGTAAATTAGCCATATAATTTATTATTATTATTATTATTATTATTATTATTATTATTATAGATATGTGTAGGTTTATTGGGTTTTAGTCTGCTTAATTTACCTCTACCGCTTAGACATCACGCACTCTGTTCCAACCCTACCCTCCACACTGCCTATAGAAATCCTATGGATCTAGCAGTTGCTACGGTATCTTACAGGGCCCGAAACATTGCTGGGAGTATAATAATTGAGGTTTGTCGTCCACACTTATATGAGGATGTCGGAAGAAACAATATACATTTTGCTGCTAATGAACCCTAAACATTTTTTCTGGTTTAAATAATAACTTAAACAAGATAACATACTTATACGCGATGGTATTTTGTTGAAAACCTTTAATAAAGAGAGCGATACCTTTTAAAGGTACAGGAAGTAGTTTTCAATAATTCCCACAATTTAAAGATTTAATCGTTTATACTTCAAAAGTTTTGCACTATTTCCACACTCACTATATTGTCCGGCATATTTATAATCTTAAGATTTCGCTGGGTGTTTTATTTTCTCAAAACAGTTTCTAAATATTACGACGCTGAAATTCTTGGATTCGTTCGACCAGCTTACAGTGACAGACATCAGAAGCCGCATTACTTCCTGTTCGGATTATTAAACTGATAGCAAAACGTCTTCAAGGGGACAATGAAAAGTGAAAAGTAGCAGTGTAAGTTATTATAAACGCTAAATAAACAGAATATATTAATATGAAGAGCCTAAGGGGCTGCAAATATATGTAATTTTAAAACCTCCGATAAAGTGGTTCAAAGAAATTGTTGAATTAATACCAATAAAAGCTTTTAGAACAGTTTCTAAGTGGGATGCTGTATTCTTCATTAGCAGGTTGAAGCACAGAAATATGGAAAACATCTTAACTCTTAACAGCTATAACCAAGCGCTAGATTGCCTCATAAGGCCATGCATCGTAACGGTCAAGCGATTTACGGGCAGAGTACAGGAGACGAATTTCCCGCGCATATCGATAAGAGCAACTGGATGGAAACCGAGAAATCAGTGCTTTCAATTTTTCTGTCTGACTCAGCCTGTCCTAGACACAGCGTGTGCGAAATAAAAAACAATTTGACCAATAAAAATATGAAACAATTATTAAATACTAACAGGGGGTCATTGACACATTTATGTGGACGACAAAGGCAGTTTTAACAGTTAAATTACATAGAAAACAAAAATAACCCTCTCGGCTTTCTCTCCTAAAGAGTCTATATTCGTCGGAAAACAATTAAAGGATATTAATCTGTATTAGTTAATTCGAGATCTGCTTTCCGCTCAACGATCGATTGCCTGCTAATATGCCAGGCGCTGATAATGAACTTAGCCTAAATTATATACAGTGATTGCAGAAAGAACGACAGGAAGTACTATATGAAACTAATTAAAACGTCATTCGAGTTTAACCAGTAAAAGTTCGGATAACCCTGACTTTTTTCAAAGGCAGGTTTAAAAATGTTGTCTTTCTCCAATGTTTAGAAATAATTTCGTCTCTCTCTCTCTCTCTCTCTCTCTCTCATGACAGACTTTTACCTGTTATTCAGAATTATAATTATTTCCTCGTCTACGTCCCATAAATATAAATATAATTCTTCCCTAGCTACTACAATTGCTAGAGAATTGTGTGAAGCGTGAACGTGAAAACGTATTTGTCAAATAACGGAGATATCTGCAACTCCAAATGGTCAAAAAGTTATCGACAAACTACCAAGTAGTGCTATCTAGTGATTGTAGAAAGGCAATCGCCTAGAAACTCGGTACATAGCTTTATCGGCAGATTCTAGAACAAGCACTTATTCTAACGGCCTGCCAGATGGAAGATACAGAGAGGGAAAGGCAGGACTGGGACACTTGGCTCTCCTACTTAAGGGAAGTCGAAATGCCCTATCTTGCAGTTTGGCCCTTTATCTCAGCAACTATTTAAGGCATATACCTTTACTGTTGATTGGTGTAAACTAGAATACTTCTGATCATTAGAAGGAGAGGTATGTTATTTTGAATATAATAAATAAACATAAAAACAAACAATAGCATTAAACTAAAGCCTATATAGGTGCAAATGTAGGGTAAAATATTTCAACCCTTAGTAACAACTAATTTCTGAGATAATAGGGCATTTGTATAGAAACGTTTACTACTTTAGAAATTGCTTTCAAGCATAAAATTAAAAAAAAAAAAAAATGAAACCTAACTTTCTGAACACAGTTTCTAGTACTTTGAAAATCTCACATGAAGAAAATATAAGCATAACGCCGATGCTAAAGTGCTTCCGATCTAAATCTTAAACGATTTCTTCTGTAATATTAATATTTTCAAAGATATTGATACTTTACCAAGTGAGTGTGCCAAAATTTTTCAAAAACTACTACGCAGAATTATTTTCAACAGTATGTTATATTATTTACAATTAGCGTACCTGTATGAAAGCTATGCCAAAATGAGCGGCAGGTTCCAAATATTATATGCAATTAAAACATGGAAATGGTAAAAAGTATGAAAATCTAATTTCGATTCCCCTTAAATAGTTTGAATGCCGCAAAAAGGCAAAGTTTATAATCGCCGCATATGGCCTGTATTGCTATACATATGTATCAAAAACAATACAGTCACTGGAATTACAGAACAGGAATAGTAAACAAAAGAATACAAAATTAAAGCAGTAGAAATCCCACAGGATATAGTAAACAAGAGTTAGTCCTAATTCTAATGTTTGCTAAGTTCTAATACCAAAGTTTAACAAATTATTTTTGCAAGTATTTGTGAATATTCTCCTTGATAAGAATATTACACTTAAAAGCGGCGGGTATACTAATGGCCCCTCCCTAGACGCCTTAACGCATGCGCAGTGTTGAACTAGCCAGCTAACGAAACGGTCACACTTTTTCCGAGTTTATACACCCACTCGGGTTTTAACAGCTGGTAAGAACTAGCAACGCTACCTACCGGCTTCAGGTAGAACTCGATGGGACGTTATCCTTCTAGACTTATACTTAGGAATTCAATTTTTAGCAGCAGTAAATATAAAACAATGACTAACTCAAATAAGCTTAGAAAAGTTTTGCGGTCATTTAGAAGTGAATCATGTTTTTATTCGCTTATACCGAGAAATAAAATATCCGTGGCTTCAGATAAGTGACTAAGAGTAAATGCCTATTTTGGCACTAGAGACGCCAGCAGAACTGTGGCGAGGATGCTGCTACTCAGACGTCAACCGCTGTGATACTACACCAGCGCTACCTCCATAATATCCCCAACCATCAACCAAAGTTATCAACCTAACACCAATAACCCACCATTTTTGTGGCTCTGAAATTTGACTAAAAACATGAAAAAAATAAATTACATTTTATAACAAAAATAATATGAATTCTAAATGATAAGAAAACATGTTGTTTTTCACAATTGGTGCAATTAAACCACCAATTAACTGCAGCTATAAATAGACAGATGCATCCATATTAATAGACACGCCGAACTTCAAATATTTTTACCTCATAAATGTTGTTTTCAAGGTTGTTCCATACTCAAAATGATCCACAAGATGCAATTGTTTATTAGTCTCTATGTAAATATTTTATTGCCTTTGAAAAGTGCATTCAAGAGAATGACTGTACATATTTTTCTAAATAGTGCTCCAGTTTTAAGTAAAAAAATGTTTGTGTAAAATGAAAATAACAGTAACTATGCAATATTTATGCATTATATAAAATCATATATCTATTTGTAAATTTTAATCACTTTTGCTACATATATTTCTAGTCAAATTTGCTTTGACAGCATTATCAGCCGTATATTTTATCGTTTTGCTCTAAAGTCATTTTGAGCTAAATGCGCCGAAGTTTATAGCTTTAGTCGCTAAATTCTCTAACGCAACTGTATTGTGAACATTATCCTTATGCTGTCACTAATGAGGAGACACACTGATAATAAATCAAACATCCACCTACTCCTTTTAACAAAACATGATTTTTTTTTTTTTTTTTTTTTTTTGGAAAATGACATACATTACATTAAGTACAATATTTCATACCTTATTGATGATAATAGATTATCTTTCAAAATGGTATTCTTAATTGTTGAAATTTATGTAGTATAAATCTCAAAATTAACGTTTTAAAATGACAATTTTAACCAGGCTATTAAGAGTGTACCTGTCCATAATAGAGGTAACTTGAAAATTTGTGAATTGTCTTCAATATCTTGTATATTTGTAGAATTATTCATTTGTGAACATTTTAAGACGAGCATAATGAAGCTTCCTGAAATTTTCACAGAAAAAGGTATTAAGTCAATGAATTAAAGTATCATAAAAAACTGATAACACAGTTTACTCCATCGTGTCTTGTTATACACAAGTAAAAATGACATAATGGTGTGATAAGAAGCAACTGGGAAAGATCTACCCAGAAGAGAAGTTTAGCATTTTGTGGAAAAGTTCAGTTAAATTTTAAAATTCAGAGAATTTTCTGGGTCACCATTTAGTATTGCCCTCACCATAAAAATACATTTCTAGTTCCTTTTGCATCTGCAACCATCTTAACCAATCCTTCATCAGTTACTGAATTTCCCCACGATTTCAACTGACTTTTCGTTTTTGAGCTGTACTGTCCATATACACACACACACATGCGGAGCTTTTTCCAAAAATGCTTCTTTTCGATTCAGGGAGACCCAAAACATTTATTTCCGGTGAAATCTCGGTATCGAATTTTTGGGTGTAATACAATAGCTTCTATATACACTATATACATATTACGTGTAGAGAAAGTAAAAATTGAGTTTCATAATTGAAGCATATGGAACCACTACTGCTGCTGTCTATTGAAAATTTAACTAAATATCTGGAGAACATTTCAGCTGGCAGGTGACATTCGTCTTTTATTACTCAGTTTTACTGCGTTCTTAACGGTATAGGAAGCAACACAGGTCGTGTCAAATGGTGTTAATAAGAAACAACAGAAGGAACAGTACTGCCATCTGGAGAGTAATATTAACACTAGGTATGGATTTTATAAAATTAAGACTAAAACGCACCATTTTGGTTCAAGCGGTGTTGTGCACAGCAGTGTTGTGCCACTGGATAGTGTGTATTCTTGTGTATGCAAACATCAAATTAGAAAGTTTGGGTTGTAATTACCTGGCTGACGGTGACGGTAGCACACAATTAAGTGAACAATTATTGCAATCGATATAATAATCCCAACTGCAAAAACGGTGCTCATTTAAAAAAAAACTTAGACTTGTAAATGCTCTGTATATTAGAGGCAAATTGTTTATTATTAGAGGAATAGGTAAGTACGTATCAGTTCATTTTTGGTTACGCCTGCTTGGTTAGGCAACACGAACGATATTTTTTCATGGCGCGATGACAAGGTAGTATTAGATCTTGTAACTACTCTCCACACTGCTTAGTGAGATGCTATCGACCTACCTGTTGCTATGCTATCTTACAGGACCTGAAAATCTGCTGAGCGTATAATAACTGAGATTTGTCGTCCACGCTTATATTAGGGTATCAACTAAAACAATGTTTATTCCGGGTAAATTTACATCTTGACGTATTCTAGATAACATATATGGCATGATATTCTGCCGAAACCCTTTATTAACGAGAGCGATACTTTTAAAATTATTAAGAAAGAATTTTTTGTCATAACTTTCCACAATTTTAAAGGTCTAACCGTTTAAACTTCACCAAATGCTTTTCAAGATTTCCGTACCCCTCTACATTTTGCCAGTTTTTACATTTTTTTCAATATCGTTACGCGTTTTCATTTTTTATTTTTTTTATATTTAACAAATTAAATTCTTGTGCGAGTTCGACCAATTTAAAAGAATGTGTTTACGGAGATGGACATCAAAGGCTAGATTACTTTCTGTTCGCATTATTAAACTGGTAGCGCAACGTCTTCGAGAGGACTATTAAAGGAGAAAAAGTAGCCGAGTAAGTAATTATAAACGTTAATAAAAACAATATATCAATATGAAAACCTGAAAAGGTCTGCAAATATATATGCTATTTAAAGGCTTCCAAAAAGGTTTTTAAAAGAAGTTGTTGAAATAATACCAATAAAAGCTTCCAGAACAGTTTCTATACAGAATACAGAATTTCCTTTGTTAAACGCTGTTCATGTATTGTATCTTAACGATTTTATTGTACTTCATTGTAATTATTTCCATACATTGTAATGTCTATTTATGTGATGTGTTTTAATGACTTGTATTGTAATTAACTGTTGCAAAAAAAACCCATTTTCAGTTAATCGACAGTAAATAAACAAATACAAAAACAGTTTCTAAGTGGGAGTTTGTATTACTTCACAGCAGGTTGGAGCATCAATCATTAGATTACATCATAAGGCAATCGTAACGGTTCACATGTTTACCTGTCAACTGTGAAATATGTGTCTTCAGATAGGTGGCTAAGAGATAAAGATCTTAAAATATTTCAGAATTTTGCGATGTAAATATCTTCAGCAGAACTGTGACGAGGATACCGCTCTTAAAATGGCAACCGTTATGATCCTATAAACTAGGGCTACCTCCGCAATACCCACAACAAAGAACCAAAGTTATCATCCCATAGCATTCACTCACCTTTATGGTTAACGTAAATTCCTATGTGGAATTTGATCAAAAATATAAAAATTAACAACATTTTCATAATAAAATATTATGAATTCCAAGTTTTAAGAAAATATATCGTTTTTCACACTTGGTGCAGATAAACTACCAATTAACTGCACAATTAACTATTTTTGGCATATAGATGAATTTAAAATGTTGGTGGGAGAAACTATAATAACTGATTCACAGTAAACTTTTTGAGTAGTGAAAAAATTAACTTTATACCAGAAGAACTTAGACAAAAGTAATACACCCATATATTCTACTACGGTCATCCAGAACGTAACGAACGATTTGGCATCACTAAATAATATCGAACCATATCAACACAAAACGTTATTTACAAAGTTACAGTACCTTACTATATAAGACCTTTATTGTCACGTGATGCCACTTTTTTATGCTGATGTTATACTTTCCTACCACCAAAAAATATATCGTTTTTATGAATGCACAAAATGTTCGGCCAATCGAATTTTAGTGACAGATAATGCAAGTGTGGTGATAATGCAATGAACAACTCTTCAGTCAGAAAATGGCGCATAATTTACGAGTAATCAAGGAAGAGCCAGTGTGCCCGACAAAGACCAGATTGGAAGTTCATCAATCATTATGAAAGAATTCACAAGAAACGGTCTTTCAGTTTGGTCACCACACATGACTTTTTAGGTGGAAAAGAAATCGCAACCGGTGAAACCCTCAATATCTTGGCTGAGATCTTTAGCGGTGGAAGAGTATAAATATACATTGAAACACCGGTACTAGTGATGATAAATACCTTGATAGTAATAGCTTTTACCTTGAGAAATAGAGTAAGGTACTGTAACCTTGCAAATAAAGTTTTGTTTTCATAGCTTTCTTTATTATTTAGTTATGCAAAAACGTTCGGCACCAAAATGATAATTGATCTCCTTTCTCTATAGACATTACTGCTCACTAAAAGGTATTTATACCAAGTTTCATTGAAACGTGTATATTCAATCTGGATACATTTTAACTTATTCAAATTCTTTCTGCTTTCATTCTTTTTCTTTCCTTCCGTCTTTCTTTCTTCCCGCTTTTCTTCGATTACGCTTCACTTGCAAGCTAGCATCTGGGGTCAGACAGACGCCTGTGGAGGAGCAGAGACTCTGGATCAGAGTGAGTAGTCAGGGTGATCAGCTCGATGCCTTGTGTAAAGAAGAAATGGATGATATGAAAGACGGTGAAATGAATGACAGTAAAGATGGTTATGCGGAAATTTGGGAATGTAGAGAAATATATAGAGTCTGTTGGTGTGTTTGCGCGCACGAAAGAGAGTTGAGACACAATAAATGTGATAAATGCCAGAATTATAACACAAGTAAAGTATTTCAAGCAGTAACCGTTTCACAAAAAAAAAAAACTTCTCCTCAAAGAGCCCATTATGATAAAATGCTCCTCAAAATAGCTTGAGGCCGTGCCGCGGCCGAGTAGTTAGACAACTCGCCTCTCACCCAGGCGGCCCGGGTTGAATCTCAAGCGACCGCATGTCCGATTCGTGATGGACAAATCGGCGCAGGGGCGGGTTTCCTCCGCCATCACAATACACCGGTGCTCCGTCTTCAGTCCATATATCATCTGCGCTGCCGTACGTAGTAAAAGCGGATGTTAAACATTAAAATGATTGCTGTGACGATTTTGTTTCAAATCTATAAATGAGGTAGTGGCAACATGTTTTTTTTTTCTTTATATTTTTCCTTATTTTCTGTAAACAGCCTGCGAAATTCGTGCATTATCGGTGAAACTTATGCAATTTGAATCTATAAAGAATAACGTATTTAAATATGCAATTTATCGTAGAATTAGCTGTTTGCGAATAATTTTTCCTTCATTGTTTTAATTTTCAATATCTTATACAATATGTTGAAGGTTATTTGAACCTTTATTTCTCATTGTCCCATGCAAAGTGTGTGCAGTATCAAAGCTTGCACCGAGCGTTGTGGTGCCACGGTAACGGGTTCGATCCCTGGTGACCGCCCTCTCTGAATAATGGGGTTTCCGAAGTTTCTTCGAGAGTACCAAGCGAATTTTGGGGTGGTTTACTGTCGACCATGATTTACATTCCATAATTTGCCCTTCATTTCGTTTTTCCCCATCTTTTACTTGAGCTTACTGGCAGTGTGTAGATGGTGTGGATGGATACGTAATGGAAATATTAGTCCTTGTGGATCATAGGTGGGTGTCAAGTCGACTGGTCGCTCTGGCGACCTCCCAGCCCTCGGTCTGTGCCTCCTGTGGTTCCTTTACCTCATTCCTTCCACCTAGAGAGTGTTAGCCGCAATAGACCTGAATAGGCCGCAGTGCGCGAGGTATCCTCCTCCGTTACCTATCTTTAACCCTTTATGACAGCTTGCACTTCGACCCACTTTTTAACAGTGAACTGTGGCCCCAGACCTCTCATGTGGCGCTTACTTATGACAACATACTGAACCATTTCTGACGAATATATTTTATGATGATTAGCACAAAGTGAACAGAAATTTGTGTTTTGATTAATATGCAGCAGCTAAGAAAATAAATAAATGACAGAGAAAGGTATGTGACGATACAACAAACAAACAAACAGCTTAGAGAATACAAACATTACAAGCACAGTTTATTTTGTACTATTTTATATGGAACTGTTTATGTTCATGGAAGCAGAATATTTTAATTGCATCCCGTTCTTGAGTTTTCAAAAGAAAAATAGACGCTGCGTTAAGAAAATAGGAAATTTGAAGGTAAAGCAGTTTGTGTGATGTTCTTTCTAGCTTTGATGTAAGGCAACCATAACTAGCATATGCTTGTGAACGAAATTGTAGAGGGTTGTATATAGTTTATTTATTGCGCGAGCAGTCAAAGAGAATTTCCTTTAATAGATAGCTAGTAAGTCATCTACATGAGCCTTTGTTTTGTTTGCCTGCCTGACGATATGCTTCACTGATTCTTCCTTTTCCGTTTATAACTTGTGAGTTTATGGAATATTTTCGGAATGTACCAGAGAATGACATACGATTTGTCATAACTAAATGATAACTAAAGAACCAACACAAAACTTTGTAAATAAAGTTACAGTATTACCTGTCTGAAGAATGAACGCAGACAGCCATGACTGGAAGCTTGCGTAAGTACAAACAGATAAACGGTATTACGTTATCACTCCCGGTGCATGCTCTCTACAGTTCTGCAATACTGGAATGCAGCAGTTTAGTCTCTTAACAGTGGACGGGTTCGAATCAAGTCAAAATGCAAACACCACTCACAAAGTAAAAAATTAATGTTCATTAGTGATAAAGAAAACAGCAAGTTTAACCTGTTGTGATCGTTAAGTTTATTTCTGTTTACGTACAGTGTAACTTACGTTTTGGTCAGACTGTACTGCACTATATTCCAGCCCTCTCTGACCGCTCTAAGCTGTACCATGCTACACCAGCAACCTCCCCAAACAACTACATTCTTTCGTCAGACAAATAGTATCTTACTCTATTTCTCAATGATTACATTGAAAAGTAGAGTAGAGTATGTTAACTTTGTAAATAAAGTTTTGTGTTGATAGCTGCCGTTACTGTTTAGTTATGCCAAATTGTCTGTCACTTTCTGGATGGCCCTTGTATTTGAATTTGTGTTGCTCCATTCTATTCAGGTTATCCTGACAAGGAATTTTAAGGGGAATCTAAATATTATTTTAGTTATTTTGGTTTAAGCAAATTTGTCATTTTCTACACACCCCTTCCGGTAACTCGGCGACAGCCATTGTCACAATGATTTTAAAGATCGATCTGGGGCATTTTCAAACAAAGCAGATTGAAAATAGGAACACCCGCGTCTCCGCTGTTTTTTCCCATAGGTCCAAGTTTGACACTAAAAAAGTTACTTACAAATTAAAATAATTAACTGATAATATTTAATTCCTTGCTTATAACAGTGGACGTGCGCAAATACCCCTTGTTGTGTTAAGAGTTGCAGAATTCAACGGGGTTATTTCAAGTGCAATGCAGGCAGTTGAAATCTGCCAAGTCCGATTTTCATTTTCCCCCATGCAATAAGCACTACCGCTTATCGTCCCCGCTAATAACCAAAACGGGAAAGCTAAAGTCACTCTCACGCGTTCTTCACTAGCCAGAATAGTCTTGAAATGGTCCCGTTGAGTTCTGCAACTTTTTAACGCACGAAAAGTTATCCACACAGGTCAAATGCGTGGCAGTTGGGCCACCTGGCATCGGTGTTTAAAACATTAAGCGAAAGAATTTACAAAATGCAACAACTTTCATGTTTTACTTTCTTTCTTGGAATCGCCCATCACTGGAAAGCAAATGAAAAATACCTGCGGCTGATATTCTCTTCGCTAAATTAACTCTTGGTTTTAGGTTGCCTTTAGTGCAGTATTGGTGGCCGCCTTAGCGCGGTGGTAGCACGGCTGTTTGCCAAGCGGGAGACCTGGGTTTGATTCCCGGTACCGGCGTGGGGAATTTTCCCCCGCTGGGAGATCTGGTCCGGGGTGCACTCAGCCTCCCAAGACCCCTAGCGGGGTAATTGAGCTACTTAATTGAGATGAGGGATGCAGCAGCCGCGCGGTAGGTTATAGTCCATTGCGGACTGTCGTACCATGGAGTTACGGTTTTAGTGCAGTATTGCGCGCTGATACGAGTAGCCTCATTTGGAGCATTTTCAACACCTGGCATAGTACCAAGCAACTGATCGTTGAGAGGAAGGTAGACATTCAGTAAATCGCTACGGCGTAAAATTTTTTTACTTTCTTTTTTTTTCCTCCGATGAGTAGAGTTCCAGTGGGGGAGCAGAAACCCGAGAATTGGATATTTTTGTTTTCGAAGTATCTTCACTATAAGAATTGCGCCTCAATTGTAGCATCAATGTTATAACGATCCCTTCATATTCCATTCTTGGTTGAAGTAAATAAAAGTGTTTTAGACTGCAAGGTTGGAATACACAAGAAATGACCGAGATTCTGGCAGGAAAACCTTCCCATTCTGCGGTTTGGATGAAAACTGGGTCTACATTTTGGCGGAATGTGAGCAGAGGGACGACCAGCTAGAGTTAAATAAAATGTCACATACTATAAAAATAATGCATAACTTACTTATTTTTACACACAGCTTGTTGAAATTTGCACGTACTTTACACTATGATGTTATACATGTGTGTTAGTTTCCAAAATAAGAACAAGTATCATTTTTAAAATGTAAAAGTTTCAAATGTATAGTTTAAATAATAACCTTTTTAGATAGTTGTTGCTAAAAGTAGGTATTTGACCAGATGTCAGTAGTGTTAAAAATAGAAAATTCTGTCACAGTGTTATAAACTTACAATGCTCCAATGCAGCCAACTTGAGTTTATGCGCCCACGGCCTCATACAGGCAGACTCTGAAAGCTCATATCGATCCATAAAACGCTGGATGATCACCTTGGAATCTGCTGAACCAGAAGAAATTATGCAAACAGCGGAGAGAGCAAAATTACAACTGCACTTTGTTACTTATTTTCATAGGTTTATTATTTACACTGCCTCCGTTGTATAGAATGTTTCCGTTCTGTATGTCGTCATGTCAGAACTATTGCTAAGCAAGGCAACAAATGAAAATCGCAGACCGTGAAATAGGTAAAACAATTTGTTTATAATTATAATATTTCTATAAATATTGAGAACTGTCCAAAATAGTGTATGACACAGTGTTAAAATCGTAGGATTACTGTACTCGGCCTATATCCTCGTTTCGCACGCTTCCTACTTACAATATAAAACACCATTATTACCTCTTGTATCACAAATAACTAATATAAACATAAATCACTTGTTACTTTCCTCACTGCTAATTTTATTATGGAACAGCAGTTCTTGAGAATACGTTTTTAATGTGACTCTTGATTTATTTTATAAGATTTTCTGAAAGAAAGAAAAAGTTCTAAAATTAATATTGTTTCCAATTGCGTGTACTTCTATCATTTATGAGATATAGCAGCTATCAACATAACCGTATATGGATTTGGGGTATGTGTAGGTATATGAGTGTACAAGTTTCATCAAAGTCTATGGCATTGATAATGGGTACATACATTGTGAAGAATATTACTTTCGGATAGTAGGTATAGGGCAATGTTTAGGCTCACATAACAATGGAACTTGTATATATTGAGAGCCAACATGGGCTTTGTTTATAAATTTGGTTTAAGTAAATCAGATGCTAACCACAGTTACACCATAGAAACATTGCCTTCTGTAGCACTATTCCTTTATACTGAAAGAAAAACTGTCATGTTCTGCTATAAGGAATCGAGCACCTGGTAAAGCATGGTCTGTCTAAAGAGCATGAAGCCAGATCTAATTTGTTCGATTAGTCAGAAGCTTTCTCTATTTAGTTCACAGTACATAGGCAGAGAAAATATTGCAATCCATCAAAACTCTACTGCAAGATTTGACTGCAAACACACATTCTAGCGTCCCCTGACTCCAAAAAGGTTTTTGTTTGTGTCCGTGAACGAGAGAACCAAAATATGAAAAGTTGGTTAAACACCAAAATATATATTAAAGTTGAGCATCTTCCAAAGATGTGACACGAAGGTTTTCAAGAAATTCCCCCACACCAAAATACACTTTTCGTGAAAAAATATCGGAAATTATTTTCTCAAAAATAGATCTGATGGTTTTGATTAAAATAACGAATATTAAAGATAATAACAAATAAATATATTACTAATTTTCTGAGAATGGCCTCTAAAGTCCCGTCATTTTGAATGACAATTGCATAGTTGGTAAACCGCAATACAAGTAGATAGATGGAAATACACAATTTATGTTTGGTGTTTATGGAGTTGAATTGTCATAAACCCAAAACAAATACATTTCTTCAAATGATGAGCTCCTCCAAGTAACATGAAGACAATATATTAAAGTTTTACATTGGATCCAACAAGCATATATATACACGTGTGTGTGTGTGTGGGTGGGGGTGTGGGGGGGGGGGGGTGCGCGTGCGTGCGTGCGTGCGCGCGGGCCATCCAGAAAGTGACACGATTTGACATAACTAAATAATAACGAAAATATCGACACAAAATATATTTACAAAGTTATAGTACCTTACTCTATTTCTCAACGTGATCTACATTGTGTTAAGGCATTTATTGTCACGTGGCACCAGTTTTTCAAGGCTGATTTTATACTTTTCCACCGCCAAAGAACTCATTCAGTTTTTAATGCACAAAATGTTCGGCCAATCGAATTTTATAGGCAAATGACGCAAGTGTCTGGTGATAATGCAATGACCGAATCCTCTGTGAGGAAAGGTACGTAATTTACAAGCAATCAAGGAAGAACCAGTGTGCACGACAAAGATCGGAGTTGCAGTTCATTAATCTTTATGGAAGAGTTGAAAGCAAATGTTGATAAAAGAATTAAGAAAAACCGGTGTTTTACTTTGGACACGTACATGACTTTTTCGATGGAAAAGATTTCCCAGCCATGAAGACCTCAAATTGGCAGTGATATATTGCTCAGATCTTTAGCTGTGAAAGAGTACATTGGCGTTGAAAAACCTGTACCACGTGGCAATAAATACCTTGATAGCAATGACGATTATGTTGAAAAATAGAGTAAGGTATTGTAACTTTGTAAATACATTTTTGTGTTGCTAACGTTCGATATTGTATAGTTATGTTAAATTGTCCGTCACTTTCTGGATGGCCCTCGTGTTAAGGGTCAAATTAGCGCGAGTTTATGGTAAAAGCTTCAATACTATATTATTGTAATACTTCCTTTTTTTTTTCCCCCTTAATACGGTACTGGAGTCTGATCGGGACTCCGGCACTGTAAACCCTACTTTTATTTACCTTTTTTTAACCTTGATTTTCTGTATTATTACTGGATTGCTGTTTTTACTTTTACAACACACACAAACACAAACATATAACACCCATGCCCAAGGTGGGACTCGAACCTATGATACCCAGCGCTACGAAGCACCAAAGCGGGGACGTCTTGGCGAACGCGGCCATGGGGACCGGCATTCCTGACTATAATTTTGCAGACAGGCGGTGACACTGATGATACATAATGAAGATGGAGCACCGGTGGAATGCGATGGTGGGGGAAACCGCAGAACCCGGAGAAAACCCGCCCCAGCGCCGCTTTGTCCACCACAAACTTCAAATGCGGTCGCTTGGGATCGAACCCAGGTCGTCTAGGTGAGAGGCGAGTGGTCTAACCACTTGGCCAAGGCGCGGCCTTTTTTTTTTTTTTTTTTTTTCTTCCAGATAATGACAGATAATGACCCTGGATGCAAGTTGAATGCAATTTTTAAATTTTAATGTTAATTTAACGTAAAAGTGTCCAGAATCAATGTCACTACTGAACCTCAATACATAGTGGTTTTGTGTGTGTGTGTGTGTGTGTGTGTGTGTGTGTGTGTGTGTGTGTGAGAGAGAGAGAGAGATTTAAAAGACCTTTATTCCATAAGTTTATGGGCATTTGGATTTGTACTATGTAACACTTCAGTTGGTTCCTACTTCAGCATAAAATCGTCCCTCAGAATTCTGTCTCTGTTCTTCCAAGGTCTCCACATGTTTACAGAAACAAACTTGCTGAGTGACGCTTTTGACTGGCGCGTTGCTTCATCCCCCTCTACATGTGAAAGGTCGAGTACCTCTTTATGGGCAAAGGAAACCGTAACAGCTGGTGTGTTGGTTCGGCATGCTGACTCGCTGTTCATGCTAGAGCCTACCACAAATGCTTGAGCACAGTTTTGTCTCCGTTCATATATAAAGCTTGGTAAATAACGATGTTTTGAATTTTTATGTAATACTTAAAATAATAATAAGAATTGTAACGATTTCAATTAAGAGTACATATATGCGAGATTTTTAAGAATTGCGGTCTTTATACAAATAACTTAAAATACTTTGTTATCTGGCCCACCACAATCATAACTGTGTTTTAAATTTCACACAGATAGGTTTTTAGAGTTTCTGATTAAATAAAATATTTTATTACTATACAAATTAGGAAGATTTATTTTGAAAAAACAAAATATTATGCTATAATTTCAATACTAATAAGCGATACTGGTATATCGAACTGTTTTCGCTGTTCTGGTTGTTTCACAAAATATTGTTAAAACTTTTAAGTACTATTTTTATTCTCCGTGGCCAAAATAGTTATGTACTATCTCCAGTAATTTAGAATTTTAAAAATACATAAGCCACATTAATGACATTATCTCCGAGTTTCTGCTGAAAATATGAAATATATATTTTATAAATTATATAATATGAAAGTTTCTAGTGCAAAAACGTGTAAGGAAAAGCTTGTTTTGTTGCATTCACACGACTTCCCCTATTCATTCTTTCACAAACTATTCTTACAAATGCTATTTGAAATATTGTTTTTGTGTGTCCAGTAGAAAAAGAAAAGAAATAACGAGTTACTGATTAATAAAAGTATAAATATTTTAAAAAGCAAACCGATAAAAAAAATCTCGGAAATGGTTTACTCCACAAAAAGAAGACACAAGCAGTTTGATTTAATGAGGTCTATATTTTTGTGGGAATAAGACGTTGTCTGTTTCTTAAGGTTTCAAAAGGACCTTAGAGGCATGAAGAAGACTATAGAGCAGACACCTACAAAACTTTACTCGCGATTACAACACTTGAATGAGGGGAGGGCGGTGTGGGCTGTGATGTGACGTTACAATCCATTCACCCCTTCCCCGAGATATGCAGTTGTGGACTGTCTGTCGAAGTGAAATGGAGCTTCAAACCATAATAAGAATCCACGGAAACGTGTATGCACATTTAAAGACGAATGGAATTAACAGTTTTTTGTACTGCTTCTGACGATAATGTAAGGTGCCTTATTTGTTCCAAGAGTTTACGGGGATTATATAAGGCTAATATAAGACGTCATTATATTGGGTGAACTTGAAGTAATTTCAATAAAATGAATGAAGTGTTAGTACACTGATAATCATACCTAATCATTTTATTATTATTATTATTATTATTATTATTATTATTTTATTATTATTATTATTATTATTATTATTATTATTTTATTATTATTATTATTTTATTATTATTTTATTATTATTTTATTATTATTTTATTATTATTTTATTATTATTATTATTATTATTATTATTATTATTATTATTATTATTATTATTATTAGCATACTTATTAACATTATAATTCAATGCTGTGTACGAGTATAATTTAATAAATGCAATGATTTTTAAACATATTTAGGAAGGTATTGTTAATGGAAGCTGAATATTTTCTTAGGGAAAATGTGATAATGTGTAAAAGTATATAATTTGTAATCGTGCTGTAGGGATGCAACGTACAATAAAACTTCAGGAACTGAAGAATTTTTAAGAATTTAAAACGGTAAAACCGCATTCACGTTCTCGGTCTGTGTAGGCAGACAAAAGCAGTCGCATGTGACAGAGGTGTTCACTCTTCACTGTGACCTGCATTTACAGTGCAGCTGTGCCACTCTGTCCCCTCACCAGTACCTTTGTAGTGCGGTACAGTATCTCTGGTGACTTAGACTTTAGAGGCATCAAGACGTTAGAGGCTATTCTACGAAAATCTTTCCTTTGTAAAGGACATAAATTGTGCGTTTTGACGATTTCTACATTTTTTGTGCAGTACGTTTTTGTCTGTCTCTTACGGTTTAGCGGTTGAGCAAAATTCTGCAAAATTCATCCAGAATAAAGGGGTATTCAGACGCTATTCCCAGAAAAGTTAAGATATACACTTTATTTGGGATGTAGGTATCTTTAATCAAAATCGTTAGAGCCATTTTTACAACATCAACATTTTCGAAAAATTTTCCATGTAGTAGGTAATTTGTGGTATCGCATCCTTGAAAAATACCAAACCTAAATACCCAGTTTGGTATTTAACGGTCTTTACGTTTTTTAGCTATGCTGTCCACAGACACACACAGGCCTTTTTTTTACAGAAGCATTTTTTGGACTCAGGGGACACCAAAACATATTTCCGGTGAAATCTCGACATCGAATTCTTGGGTAGAATACAATACCTACTCTATCCTTAAGTACATTGTACATACGGGGCTAGAGAATGTAAAAATCTTCAGAGATATTTTTGAGAAATTAATTAAACATTTTCACCTAAAGGTTCACCTAAATCGGAACTTTTTCAAAGAATCTGAAGTGTTCCTTTCACATGACTTTCTTTATAACTCTGTGTGTGACAAATTATTGTTAAAACACTTATTCTTCTGTTTGCTCCATGCTAATCGAGACGAACATTAGCAGAAAAGCTTTCTTTTACGTAGAAGGGAAACAATGCAAAAAGTAGGCTAAAAGAATAGTAAATTCCTTTAAAAGCCCTTACATAACACAATTACAATGTGTGCTTTTTATATCATTCATTGAATTTAACATACAAAAGTTTTGTTTTCCACACAACTAAGGGAAAAAATCACGTTATATACATTTAAAACTATTCATCAACTATTATTATACTTCCCCATTATTTCTTTTTAATATAAGTATTAATTTAAGAAGACCATAATTCTGGCATGACGTGAATACAGGCCATTGTGTGAACCGTGTACTCTTAGGCATTTAAATGGATCAAATTTGTAGCTTTGAAGGACTCGGAGGAAATACCACACTATTGATTAAAGCTGTGACTTAAAGTACATTTTGGACATAATACACACGTTTCAATCTCTTTACCTTGTTTATTATGTATAATAAATAGAAACAGTAATGTACTCCACCCAATAATAAAATGTCAAAATATATGTTTACTGGTCCCCTGATTCCAAGAGAGGAATTTTTAGAAAAAGGTCTCAAGAGTATGTACGCGTGACTCAACAGCTTAATTCAAAAACAAAAAATAGGTCAAATATTAAACTGGATATCTAAGTGCATCATCTTCTGGGAATGCAACACGAGAATATTCAAGAAAACTCTTCCTACTCTTAACTACTTTTACCTAGAGGACTTTTAAAACAAATGTTGTTTTCTCAAAACTGGCTCGAAACTTTTTATTAAATACCATATGCATACGATATTTTTATGACAAGGGAAACATATATCCTGAAATTTCTAAAAATAGCCTATGAAATCCTCTTTAATGGTTGACTTTTGCATAACTAGTAAACCGTAAGAAAGAGATAAAGTGTTACTGCATTAAAAATGTGAATTCCGTTAAAGCATACAATTTATGTCATATATAATTTGTGTTTATCTTTTTCGAGACAATGCTTTATATCGGTTTCTGCTTTTCTCGCATGGAAAGTCATCATTTGTTTTTCTTTTTTCTTTTTTTTTTTTTTTTTTTTGTTCTTCATTTTACTACTGATGATGCAAATACACTCGATTTTTCAAGCATCACATGGTGTCCAGTTCTTAAAAGATTTGCCTATCGCTTCAGTCTAGTGTATTCCCTTATTTATCTTCCACCTTTAAGGACGTAATACGACCATTTCTGTTAATTTTATATAAATTAGCGTGAAATGGACGCAAGAGTTATCCTGTCTAAAAATGTTTGTTATAGGTTACATAAGATCATGCGAATGCATCATACCCTGAAGTATGTGAATTTTTACTTTCCCTACACGCACTATATAAGTACATAGTAGCTAGAGAAAGTGTTGTATTCCCCAAAAAATTTATGTCTAGATATATTTCACCAGATATATACACTCCATGGCACGACAGCTCACTGGGAACCTTAGCCAAACTTGGGATTTAAGTTCGATATATTCAAAGAATGCGTCACGAATATTTTTAACATATCCCTCACCCCAACTACCCTTTACATGGAACATTTTTTGAAAGCTTTGATTAAAATACCTTGTAATGAAAATATTCACATTACAAGTGAAATGTATATCTTGAATTTTCTGGGAACAGCATCTGAAGAGTGCTTTATTCCAGTTGAGTTTTGCTGAATTTTGCTTAAGGGTTAAACAAAAACTTACCACACAAAAATGTACAGCTCGTAAAACACATAATTTATGTCATAAATGCTTTTTTCAGAACTGTCTGTTTCTGAGATATTACTTATTGGTTTTAGCTTTAAAATATTATGTTTTTGTTAAATGAGGCCATAAAAGCGAACCGAACCTCAATTGTTTCACATAGTTACAAGCTTTTAAAGGATTTCATTATCGCGTTTGTCTAGCATACTCCCTTATTTCTCTCCTACTTAAAAGGAAGCAAGTAACAAGACCAATTATGCTGATATTTAGCATGATGTAGATGAAAAAATAATCTTTAATCAGAACAGCTTGTATTTGGAAGAGCTAGAGAAAATTATGTGAATAGAACACATCATATTTTTACTTTCTCTACACGTACTATGTACATAGTGTATAAAGAAGATATTGCATTGTACCCAAAAGTTTAATACAGATATTTCACCGTAAATGTATGTTTTGGAACCCCCTAAGTCCAAACAATTTTTTTACAAAAGGTACATGTGTGTCTGTGGAGAGCATAGCACAAAAACTAAAAGACCGCTAAGCATTAAACTTGGTATTTAAGTTTATTTTCTTCCCAGGATGCGACATGAAAATTTTCAAAAGAATCCCCGCTCAATCCAAACTACTCTTTACTTGGAAATATTTGTGAAAATATTTTTGAATAAAATATTTTTGTTATACGAATTTATATCACAAATAAAATGCATTTCTTGAATTTTGCGGAAAAAATTTCTCAATACCTGTTCGTTCTGGACAATTTTTTCTGAAATTTGCATAACTACTAAGCCGTAAGAAACAGACAAAAACTTAACACACACAAAATATAGATCTCGCTAAAGCACACAATTTTTATCACAAGCATTTTGTTGTAGAGTTGACAGTTTCCAAGATATTCGCTATCATTGGTTCCAATTTTAAAGTACTTACACTTTTCTGTTGTTCTACTCCTGACCGAGCAAAGAAGCAATTTCAGTAAAAATCGCATTAGGAAGCTTTTAAAACATTTGACTATCGCTGTAGCATGGCGCATTCCTTTAGTTCCCTTCTACTTATGAGGAACTAAGTAATAAGTACATTCCGCAAATGCTTATCTTGATTAATATGCTGTAGAAAGAAGAATAACCTTTTTTAAGAAGTTTGTTAGTTAGAGAAACGCATGTGAGTGTAACGCATCAGATTTGTTATTTTCTTTTCGTTTGTTCTTGAACGATTTTCTCGGCTGTCGTCGTAGCATTGTTTTTTTGGTTTCCGAGAGATTATAACTACAGTAAAACAAGCTGGGGTTAAAAAGTTTCATATTTTAAAAGTCAAGTCATTAAAATAAATGGCTTCGTTTAAAGAAGAAAGATCTAATACATGAGCTTGGAAGTCGCTTTGAGAACTTTGTTTGAAAAGGAAAATGAATAACGTTACAGCAGAAGTTCCAATACAACAGAGGTAGGTATGTACACTCCGTTAAAAATGCTGTATTTGTTCGTGTTTTATCTCCTACTCTAATTCTAGAAAACGTCTGTTACTTAAATAGCAGTTTAGCATTCAATGCGTAAAGTAATTCAAAGGTTTAAAGCTGATTTTCCAACATAAATATACGTCAGCCTTTAGAAGATAGTCAAAAAGTTTTTACTCTTTTTACTTCCTCTAGCACGCATTACAATGTAAATAGGAGATAGTGTAGGTATTCTATTCCACCCAAATATTCAATGCCAAAATTTCACAGTAAATAAATGTTTTGAAGACTCCTGAATAAAAAAATCTAATGTTTACTATTGACATGACTTTCTCTATGTTTCTGTAACAACTTATTGTTATTAAGCTTATTATTCTACTTACTTCATGTTATTCGAGATAAATATTAGCAGAACCGGTCGTATTATTTATTTGCTGTTAAGTAGAAGGGAAATAAAAGAATACACTAGGCCAAACCTAAAGTCAAGTATTTTAAAGTGTGGTCACCATGGGATCAAAATTTACTTCTTTGCGTGGCCGGGAGCTGTCAATTTCTTGTATGAGAAAAGTTTTAAATATTTTAAAACGGAAAGCAATAACAAAGAATGTCTCAAAAAACGTAAACTCCACGAAAAAACATGCATATTACTTAATTTTGTGTTTTAAGGAAGTCCACATTTTTTGTGTAGTAAGATTTTGTCTATCGCTTTGGGTTTACCAGTTAATGCAGTCTTCATCCAGAATAAATAGGTCATACATGACAGCGCTTGCACTCCATCTTCATAACGTAGAATAACCTCTGAGTAGATAGGGGGGAATATAAATGTATTAGTTCTCTAAGAAATTTTTAACATTATTACATATTACAAATAACATATTAATTAAAAAAGAAACAGACTATGAGGGCCGTTTTTTCAACCTCCGATAGGCTATAAATATAATACAAGTTCATAGAAAACAATTATTTTATTACTAAATTTTTGTACACTTATGGTTACTTTTCAACATAGCTTATGCACAGGTACGATAAATGTCTCAATCTTTTCGGTAATTATGTTGAAAAGTAACCACAAGAGTACAAAACTGTTAGTAATAAAATAATTGTTTTCTATGAACTTGTATTATATTTATAGCCTTTCGGAGGTTGAAAAAAACCGACCTCGTATAATTCAATTCCAACTACTGCATAATCTCTCTCCTCTCTCTCTCTCTCTCTCTCTCTCTCTCTCTCTCTCTCTCTCTCTCTCTCTCTCTCTCTCTCTCTCTCTCTCTCTCTCTCTCTCGCTCTATCGCTCTATCTATCTATCTCTCTCTCATATATACGATATATATGCGACATATATATACGATATATATACGATATATATACGACATCCCCCCTTGTAACAAAATCAATTAATCAAACTACCAGTAACGCAAAAACGAAGAAAATTTTAAATGCAAAATGTTTAACGGATGCGACAAAAGAATTTCGAGAAAATTCCCTCACCCCAACTACATTTATGAAAATGATGATTTTCTCAAAAAAGGCTCTAATAATTATGATTAAAATACGTAAGAGTAGCATATCTTCATGATATCTTGCATTTTATGGGATTTGCCTGTGAGGAGCTATTCATTCAAGATGACCTGTAATACTGGTAAACTGTAAGAGCTAGTAAAACACTTACTAAAAAAATATGTAGATATAGATAAAACCCGCAATTTATGACATGTAGGCTTTTTACAGTTAACCGTTTTCTTGTTATTGGTTTATATTTTAAACAACTTAAGCTTTTCTCAAACGGAAAGTCATCGTTTGTTTCAAATCTGTTTTGTTTTACACCTGGGCATGGGAAGAGAACAGATTTCAATTGTTTCACATAGGGACCAGATTTTAAGAAATTTGAAAATTGATTTAGCCTAGTATATCCCCCTATTTCCCTTCTACTTATAAGGAAGCAAGTCATAAGACCATTCCTAATAATGTTTATCCCGATTAGATAAAAGAATTGTCTTTTGTAAGATTTTTTTTCAGAACAGAGACAGAAGGGCATGAATGGAACTCATCAGAGTATTTTGTATTAATTTTATGTCTATTTATGCTTAGGTTATAACGACTTGCCGTTTTACACCGTAATTATTTCAGTATTCTTAACTAGTGATTATTTTTCATGGACGTAATGTCATTACTTTAAAATTCGTTCATATAAAATCCTTATTATTACTAGTGAGAAATGTGTATGTATAAGCTACACATTTTCACTAGTAATAATAAGGATATTACATGTATGAGCACAACCTAGCTGTTTGTATTTATATATTCCTTACATAGAAACAAAAAGGTCCGTTAGGCACATAAATTATGCGCTGTAGTCTGGGAGAGTGAATTCCTATATCTCCAAAAGCCATGCAGAGCTTCCATCCCGATTGAGCTGTGTGTAAATGAAAGTCCATACAGTAAACAGCGGGCAAAGTTGAACGATCGTAGCTTTCCTCGCTCTAAAAATCAAACTTCGGTAGCTGCGACACTCAACAAACATGCACCGAACATAGAGAGCGCTTAGCATGACACTAGTACACATGTACATTTTATGCTGCCTAAACATGGTCAGCAAACTTAACTGCAGTACTGGACGCATACATGTTTGCTCCTAATTTACTCTCTATTTCCTGCAGTAAGGCAAAACTTTCCCACGTTATGTTGCGTTGTAAAATATTTAAGTCACTAGGAAGCATATATTGGCCTCTTGTGGCCCTATACACCGTAGCTAATTCTGCTAACTTACTTTCTCGAGCTCAACAGGAACACAACAATAGCTGCAATTATTTAGGCATTGCAGAAATTCTGCCTGGAATATATCCGTGCTTCCGTTAAGCACATGTGCGACTGAAAGTTTAAAATTCCAAACTAACAATGATAGATTTTCTAAATGTATACCACAGATTTAATACAATACAAACAAGTTACATTGCAAATTTCATCAATTTTTTAATGATTTGGAAGTAATGGTAAAATTAGTTTTTTGTCACGCCAATAAAAAGTCCCTTGTGACAAAAAAAAGAAGAAAATTTCGACTAATATTTTAAACCTAGGTTCACAATACATCTATTTTTTTAAATTCTCCTAGGTTTCTCTACTTCTGCTTTAGTGTAAGTTCCAAAATATAATTTTTGTGTATGAAAATTTAAAAACATGCTTAAATACATCTGAAAACAAAACTTATGACAATTTTATTCACTGTTCCTCTATTAACATGTGCAGCAAATTCTATTTGTGTAACAGAAAAACTGCTCCGCAAAGAGCATTTTACAAGAAGCAAAATGCTGAAAATATCAATAGCGAAAAAACAAGGAAAGTTTGGAATGTATTAATATCAACCAGGTTGGTAGGTTGGACCCTCAGCTTTCCTTTTCCTCTCCTCTGCTGCTGTCTTTTTCTTCTTACGTAGGTGCTTAGCTTCTGCATAAGTTAGTTTTTTTTTTTTTTGTTTTGTTTTTTTTTTGTACTTTACATGATGCGAATAGATATAGTCGAACTGATTTTTATTTATTATTTTTTTTGAGTCCAGTTTCACCTCTAATTTTTTGCTGTAGCTTCAGTGACTTTAAAGAATTTAAAAATGGCGCCTGTTGACCCTTTATATCTGCTTTGTGTTCAGGAATGTTTAAATTATTTTATGGAATTAAAATAAAAAGGTAGATTTTTTTTTATTCATGAAATTTCAGTCACACATACCCTTAAGAATTTACTGGGCAGATCTTCATAAAGATCCTAAAGGGTTACATATGTGCTGTAATTTAGTAAATTAATGATACATTAAGGTTTTGGAATTAATTATTGACATGGTACCCAACAAAATTATATTTTTGGTTCTTATAACAAAGGCAAATTACTGCACTAAATACGGAGTTCAATTATTTTGAAAATTAGTTTCTTTAAATGACTCTTTCATCAAAATGAAACATATCCTAGTGTATCGCTTCTGATTAAAGAAACTTTTCTCGAGCCCAAACGGATATCTAATTCAGGTGCTCTATTATCTGAGCTGCGGATCCAGCCACAGCAACTGGTGATTGTTTTCAAGCAATGGTCTTTCATTTAACTAAGTCCCCTCTCTCTTGGTATGGAGTCTTCTGAAGAAGAGTAAAATAAAGTAAAATGAAATAAAAATCTGTTTAACAACCCTGGTAGCCAATTACTTAATCCAGGACTAACATGCCAGATTTTTAATATTTATTAAACTTCGTATTTATACATACATCGTCATTTACATAGAAATTTAAGATAACATAATTATAAATATAAAAGTGAAATATAAAAAATAAATATATAACTTTAAACAAGTAAAAATAAAAATACAAATAAAATTTCTAAACTCTAATGAATAATAAATAATAAGCTGAAACACCAAACGCACATGGCACATACATTCATAATTAACACCAATAATTACTATTACTACTTCTAAACAACAATGACAAGTATATAACATTTATTTATCTTTAAATTTCATTTTTACTAAATATACTGTATAAATAATATATTACCTTTCATTTATTATGTATGTATTTTTATAATTATTATATCAATAATTAATATTACTAATTTTTAAATTATTCTTCTACGTGTTTAATTATGAATTTATTAAATTTTACAATTTCATTTATATATATATATATATATATATATATATATATATTCATAAATTATTAATTATACATTTATGTATTTTATATATTATTTATATTTTTTCAATACTATTTTATTTTATTATTATTTATTATTTTTATTTTTAAATGACTTATTTATAAAACACTTAATTTCAAATATCTAATACTATTAATTACTAGCCCCAATTAACCGATATCCAGTAAACACAAAGCCTAATCACTGGCTGAGGTGTGGAATTCTCTCCGGTAAACTAGAACACCACTAGGCAAACCTTTTAGCATTTGTGATATCCTGATAAACTAACTTCAACGAAAAATGAAATGCAGTTTTGTTTATGGACGCACTTTAGCTACTGTGGTTCTCAGCGTCCCGTTCTATGTTCGGGGTGAAAGACAGCTTAATTTTGCCCTGAGGCCTCTTTATCAGCCTTGAGGTTTTTTACGTGCCGTAAATTTACGACACGGGACCAAAGGCTTTATATCCCTTCTGAAGGAAGCCATGCTAAGGATATTTACGCCTCAAAAATCCATCGTTCTTCACCGGGTTTAAACCCGCGAACTTGAATATATGAACTTCAACGAAGAACGACTTGCGAGGGCCATCTGATATACAAATAATTAAGGAGAACTTTAGAATTGATAAGAATGCATAAAATGAAGATGGGAATTTTTTTTTTTTTTTTTGTAATTTTCGGCGTTTAGTCCCTCCTTAAGAAGAAGTTAACAGAATCATGTATGAATGATTTTAGGACTGAATCATAATGGAGTAAGAAATTTGTGTCATTATAAAATATAGAGTATATTTTCATGTTTGCGTTATTTCATGTTGCATAATGTATAATGCAATACCCGTGCGTTGGTGTGCAAATAATCAAACACACCCACAAATTGTTAGCAAACAGAATTCGCACTCTGAGCTTTTATGAATGAATGAATAAGTTTGCAAATATTGATTTCGAACAATCGCACAGGTTCACAGACCGTACATGCTTTTGCAATGCACGAAATAGTAAGCAGTAGTAAGAATTAAAAGAGTAAACACGAAAACAAAAGGACAAAGATATTCAAATACAGCAAATTAAATTTACAACACAGAATATGCATTAATGTACCCTATTATACTACAGAAATTAACTTAAGATAAATATATACGCATAATACCAACCTCACAAAAAAAAACAATGACCGAAAAGTATGACATAAAATATATGTATGTAAAACATTATAATAAATTTTAACTCTTCTTATCGCCCCCCCCCTCTTCCCTATTATCAGTGTTCTTAGATCTCAGCTGTATTTTCTTATGTAGAAACTTACCTGACATTTTATACTTACAGCACTGCTAACAAGAGACATCTTGAGTTTGCCTGTTCCATCTAGGTATATAGCCTTGCTTATTACCGCTGACACAAAAGCTTGGTTTCATATAGTGCGAGCAAGATGGTGCTTCTGCTCTCGACAGCAAGTGATTTAGCTCCATATTGAGGGATAAGTCATTTCGTCCATACGTGTGTGAACTGCAGAAGAAGGAGCATTGAAGCTAGATCACGTTCGCGTCAAAATATGAGCTTGGAATTCCAGTCTCCTGTAGGATATTTGTGCAGTAGCAAATCCTGATTTTTACAGCTGAATTGGTGAAAGGTGAAGAAGAGTACAAAGAAAGGCGGAGAACACATGCACGCACACGCACACGTGCAGCATTTCCAATGTCGTGTTTTTGATTACATAAAAATAAAATATGTGCAGCTCAAAAATGCACATTGTACAGAATTCCGTGGTTTGCGCGCTATCGTCTTGTGTACCAGAAGTTGGTTGGTTGACTAGTATATAGTAAAGTGTAAACCGTGTTATGTAACTTTTTCTCGTTGTTGCGCCGGCAGCATCAGTCGGTTCCTTGACAGCAAATGTAGCTCTCTCAGGGTGGTATAACGACTATAATTAAAAGATAAGCAATAGGAAGGTAGAGAGAATAAACACTTCACTACTGATGGAGTTGAACAAGAAAAAATATATTTCCAGATAATTTGTAATCTTGGGAGCTCAAATTGTCGGTGGCACTATTCTCTTAAGATCTCTCGCAAAACGTTCACTCTCACACAAAGCACAAAATATTCTCCTTCTCTGAAATTTCATTTAACGCACTTTCTGAATACTGAACATTGAAGTTAGTATTCTCCAGGAGTTAAAATACTACACTCCTTTGTTATATTAAGCGCGCACTTTTATGAAACGACGGACGTGGATTTAGGTAGTATGAAACCAGAATCACACGTCAGCTAGCAGCTTTCCTGCAGCTTCCTGTTTTTCTTTGAATTTTGCGCCATCATGTCATTGGCTTATTTTAAGTTGGTGAGTGGGAGGATCACGTGAGAATATCATATAACACCATTGTTACATAACCGCTGATAAGAGAATTAGAATGAAAAATACCACGTTTCCCTGGAGACGTGTACATATGTCCTTATAGCATGTAACCTATAAGTCAAATACAACGCAGGAACAGCAGTCCCTTCAACAAGGAATACTTGGCCTCGCTATTCATACAAACAATTTTTGTTCCCTTTTCTAAGCTAAAATATAAAAGTTTCCCTTCCATATTTCATGCGTCCCAAAAAAGTTAACTTAAATAACGTAACTACAAGACAGGATAGTCCGCAAGGGACCTGAGCCTACCACCTGGCCGCTGCATCCCCCATCTCGGACCGAAAGCGTCATGAATGGGTTGCAGTATTGGACCAGAACCTGAAGTCCCTCCCGGCCGGTTGATGTGGTCTTCTCGATCTGAACTTAAATATATTATATTAAACTGAAATTATTTATATTTGTATACAAGACGTTCATTTCTTCCTCAGGTTTTCTGAATCGTCTGATGCAGACTGTCCCAAAATACTTGTTTTAGTCGAAGTACTCGTGCGTTCTATAAATCTCGGAGCCTGGCTAGAAGGGAAGTTGTTAGTCAATGAGTCACTGGGCATAGTTCACACCAGAGTGCTTACGCTTGCATTCCAACACTTGATTTAGTCGTGACAACAGGTTGCCCTCAATGATGAGGCGTATTGCATACTGCAGGCACACCCCTGTGAATGAACTACTGTCTCCGTTTTAGCGAGCAGCCAAGTTGGAACAGCCTGGTCTGTTAGAAGGAGGTGGAAAATATATGTTGGTATTCCATGCAGAATGAAACTGCGCTCACTGAAGAGTAAAAGACCTAAATAATTCAAAATAATTGTAAGTGTACCATGTCAATAAATGGCGTTCTAGAGGGGGGAAATACATTTATAGCTTCTGTTTCAACAAAACCAAGAAATCCTGAGACACACTACACACTTCACTTGATGAAGAGAAATTCAAATGTTCTAAACTAAGTCTTTAAATGTCATTTAGTGATGTAAAACGATGCTGATAGCTCTTCGAGTAATGGTGACCGAGAATGTCGTGTTCTTTAGATTTCTTTGAATCACATTCACAATAGGAAAGCTATAGTACGTTTTCGAATGGAACAACACCGATTCAGTTAGTATATTGTAATATTGGATCACTAAAGAAGCGAAGAGACGTCTTAGGTATCAGCGGGGGCTTCTCCTCATATAGTCCAATTGTTTAGTTCGAAATACATGTGTGTTTGTGAGTCATCCATGCTGCTAAATATACGAGAGTGACAGACAATTTGGCATAACTAAACAATAACGAAAGTTATCAACACAAAACTTTGTAAATAAAGTTACAGTACCTTACTCTATTCTTCAACGTAATCGTCATTGATATCAAGGTATTTGTCACGTGGTACCGGTTTTTGATGCAGATGAATACTCTTCCATCACTAAAGATACAAACCAAGATGTCACCGTCACTTTGAGGTATTCATCGGTTGGGAAATTTGTCCATCTCTGAACAGTGTCCAAAGTACATCGGTTTTTGTCAATTCTTTTATCAACATTTACTTTCAACTCCTCCATGAAGATTGATGACCTTCCGCACCGGTCTTTATCGTACACATTGGTTCTTCCTTGATTACTCGTAAATTATGCGCCATTTCCTCATTGAATATTCCTTAATTGCTTATCACCATACACTTTCGATGTTTGGCTATAAAATTCGATTGGCCGAACATTTTGCGCATTAAAAAACACAAAACGCTTCTTTGACAGTAGAAAAGTATAACATCGCCATTGAAAACCCGTTATCATGTAACAGTAGATGTCTTGAACCCATGAAGATTACATTGAGATATAGAGTAAGCTTTGTAAATCAAGTTTTGTGTTGATAACTTTCGTTATTTAGTTAAGCCAAATCGTCTGTCGCTTTCTGGATGGCCCTCGTACAATTACGCATTTCCAGTTTTTCGTTGCTAGAATATAGGTATCGGAAAACGATGTTTGTTTGTCGGTGCAAGAGTATAAGAACTTTATCGCCAGAACAGTGAATGTTTGTATAGCACATTCCCCTTGCTCACCTTCTCTTGGCCAGCTAGTACCTACGCCACTCTCATAGGCGTCTGCGTGAGGGTAAGGTAGGGATGAGATGAGAGGAGAGACCGGGCGGCGGTACCACGAGTGATGGTACTGCAATGACAGGGTCCTTACAATTTCCAGATTAAGACGAATTGGCAGTCGTCACAGGGAGAACGGGACCCCCGAAGTAACTAGAGGTTCAAGCGCCCCCAAGGGGGAAACCAGCCGAAGGTCGAGGTACGGAGAAAGTTCCACAAAATTCCTGCCACCTCGCACCGAAACACCACCGTCGACGCTTCTAACCCTAAAACAGACCAAACGGATAATGAATACCGAAATGAGTAAAGAAACGATAAATATGGTCAGGATATTTGGGGTGCGAGAGAAAGCACTCCAGTGTTTGCTTCACGACTCGGGGAATCCCCGGAAAAAACATGGGTTAAGGTTGGTGATCGCCGGGTATCAAACATGGCCCTCCTGAATGCGAGTCGCAAGCGTACTGCAGCACAGCATAACTCAAAAACTAAAAGGTCATTAAAAACCAAACTTCGTATTTAAGTTTAATATCTTCCAAGAATTCGACACGAAGCTTTTCAAGAAAATCTCCTCACCCAAACTGTCCTTTACATGGAAAAATGTTTAAAACATTTTATTTTCACAAAAATGACTGCAAGGATTTTGATTAAAATATCGTACATTAAAGCTATTTACATCACAAAGTGTATATCTTGAAATGTTCTGGGAATAGTTCCTAAGACCTGTTAGTCTGGATGACTTTTGTATAGCTGGTAAACCGTAAGAGATACACTAAAATTTTCCACACAAAAAATTAGATTTCTTTAAAACACGCACTTTATGGCATATACATTTTTGTTGTAGAGTTGACCATTTCCGAGATATTCCGTGTTATGGTTTTATTTTTAAACTATTCATCTTCTCAAATGGGGTCAGCTTTCGTTTCATCCCTCGTTTCTTTTTCTAGAAATAGAAAGCGAACCGAATTTCAATTGTCCATAAATGATCAGCTTTTAAACATTTGACTGTCGCTTTAGCCTGGTATATTCCCTTATTTCCCTTCTGCTTATAAGGAACTTAGTAGTAAGTCTAGTTGTGTTAGTGTTGGTCTCATTTAGCGTGATGTAAATAGAAGTTTTTTTTTTTTTTGCGGAACAGGTAGAGAAAGTCAGCTGAATGGGAAGACATCATGTTTTTGAAATTAGAGTTTTAAAGCAAATTCAAAATTATATTACAATATAGTTAAAGAAATATGATCGAATGATAATTTATAAGCTATTTTGATCCTTAAAACTACCCTTTTTATCATATGTAATATAACGAGAGCTCCAATTTTTGTCGATAAATTTATCAAGATAAAATCTGTAGCTCGAGTGGTATTTAGTAAGTCTATTTCGTGAATAAAATAGCATTAATATATCTATTTCAACAATAGACCTTTCTTCCAAAAGTTTTGGGACTTCCGCCATTATGTATGGGACTATCACTATTATTATGAGAGGAACATTAGTCAGAGAGAAAACAAATGCACGTGGGTGCGATAAATTTACAAAAAAATAATTCCACGTGTTTGTGTTAAAAAAACAATTCAAATGCAGAGATGAGTTCCGTTTGGTTGGAATTTTACGTGCCAATGTACGGTCACGTGTCATAAACGAAATAGTCATAAAAACCTGTTAAAACTATTATTGGTATTAGCATGCTTTGTGTAGTACAGAATGTTACATTGGGTACTTCTAACATTCTGGGAAAGTTTAATATAAAGTAGTGTTCTAGGAACAGGCGTACTGTACGATCTTTTAAATTGCTTTAGAGACCGAAGCCAGGGAGGAACATGTAAATTTGACTCTCTATGTATACCCAAAGGAGATTTCCGATTTTAGACTGATTTATGCTCAAAAATTAACTCCCAATGTCCCTTAGCTGGATGTGTGTTGAACAGTAAGAGCACTTCTGTTTTGCTGTTATTTTGTACCAGGCGTGTGCAGACTCGGCGGGCTAGACACGAGCAGTTACCCTTTCAAGCGTCGTTTTTACTTTTTCTACACGTACGTACTATGTACATAGTGTATAGCGAAGGTGTTCTATTGCACCCAAAAATTCGATACCGATATTTCACCGGAAATACAAACCCATAATCCAAGCATTTTTAGATAGTGGTCCATGTGTGTGTGTGTATGTGTGTGTGTGTGTGTGTGTGTGTGTGTGTGTGTGTGTGTGTGTGTCAGTGGACAGCATAGCTCACAAACGAAAAGATCGTTAAATAGCAAACATCTTTGAAACATCTACATACTGATACAGTTAATTTCTATCAGAGCAATATTACACTTCTAGGAGTTCATATAGACAGCCAACTAAGCTGGACTTCTCACACTGAATATCTGAAAAAAGAAAAAAAGACTATTCATTATAATATTTTAAAAAACCAACCTGAGAAAGAGTATTCTTCCCGAATATATCAAGTATGCATTTTTCATCTTTTGAGTCAGTAATAAGACATGGTTTAATCCTTTTGAGAGCCACTAATAAAATATATGAAATCTACCTCTTACAACAGAAAATTATAATCTTGCTACACAACTCCATCTAGACCACTCTTTATTGAGTTAAGCACTCTAACTATTTACAATCTTTATATTTTAGAAGTCTTAGCTTATGTATACAAATTTTCTGAAAGCCGAACGTTAAGAAGAGATATGCATAATTATAATACAAGGATAAAATCAAATATAAATATTCCTTATTTTAAATAGTCAAAAAATCATAATAGTTATATTTATTTAGGTATCAAATTATACAATAAGATGCCAGAACATAATTAAATGTTTAGATAAAACTTTTAAGTCCAAAGTACATGTATGGTTGGTTCCATACAAGAATTTTTAGATTCTAAGATCTGTAAATTAAATGTGTAATTTTAATTGACAAAGTATGTAATGATACAATGTTTACATCAAGCGATGTCGAATGTTTGTACAGTGCTTTAAGACAGAAGGAAATAAATACTAAATATCTTACAAGGATATGAAACGTTCCCCATCTCAAACTACCAAGTAAAGTAAAATGTTTCGAAAACTTTGTTTTTCTTAAAAATGGCTACAACGGTTTTGGTTTAAACACTACATATTAAAGCAATTTTTATTACAAATAAAATGTATATCTTGAATTTTCTGGGAATAGCTTCTGAAGACCTGTTCATTCCGGATGAATTTTGCATAACTAGTAAACTGCAAGAGTTAGACAAACACTTACTACACATAAAAAATAGATCTCATTAAAACATACAATTCATGCCATATAGTGCATTTTTTTTTTCGTGTAGTTGAACTTTATCGATATATTCTTTGTCATTAGTTTCAGTTTTAAAATAGCTTTGTGTATTCACTTATTTCCCTTCTACTTACAACGAACTAAGTAATACGACTGTTTCGCTACTGTTTAACTCGATTAGCATGAAGCAGATAGAAGAATATAAGCTTATTAACAATAATTTGTTACAGAAATGTAGAGAAAGCCGTGTGGATGGAACACATTAGCTTTTGCATTTTACTGTTCCACCACTGCCGTAAAAGGTGTTTTGAGGTCCCTTGAGTAAAAAAAAAAAGAATTTTTAGGAAAAGGTTCGAATGTGTGTGTGTGTGTTTTGTCTGGACAGCATAGCTCAAAAATGAGAATATTGTTAAATATCAAATTTGGTATTTAAGTTTTATCTTACAAGGATGCGACACGAAAATTTTCAAGAAAATACCCCCACCTCAAACTACCCATTGTACAATATTTTTCTCAAAAATGACTAACGAATTTGATTAAAATACTTGCGTTAAACATATTTACATCACAAATAAAATGTACACTTTGAATTTTCTGGGAATAACATCTGAAGACCTCTTTGTTCTGCGTACATTTTCCTGATTGTTACATAACTAGTAAACTGTAAGACATGGATAAAAACTTACAAAAATTGTAGATCTCGTATGTATGTCGTAAGCACTTTTGTTATAGAGTTGACTATTTCCAAGGTATTCCTTGTTATTGGTTTCAATTTTAAAATACTTAACACTTTTCTCAGACAGGAAGTGAGTTTTTCTTTTTTTCCACTCCTGGCCAAGCAAAGAAGCGAATTTCAATAACAATGGATAACGATAGCTATTAAAAAGTTGACTATCGCTTTAGCATAGCCCATTCCTTTAGTTCCCTTCTGCTTATAAGGAACTAAGTAATAAGTACATTCTGCTAATGCTTTTTTCGATTAGCATGATGTAGAAATAAGAATAATTCTTTGTATGAAGTTTGTTCATACAATAGTTAGAGAAAGTCGTATGAGCGTAACACATAATTTTTTTTGGTTTTATATCTAAGCAGTACACGAAAACAATACTTAAAACCACTTATTTAATAGTTAATTCTTTATTTATCACTATGCAAACAATGTTGCAACAAATTTGTCAATACAATTTAACAAAGTTGCTAACACAACATGGTATTAATCATAAACAACTAAGATGGCGTCATTTAAAATACCCTAGGTACAATAGCAACATATTAGTGAAAGACGTCACAGTAGAATGATGGCAGGCATTATTTAAAAAACAAAATCTTATGTGTTCCATTCACATGGCTTTCTCTACATCTCCGTAACAAATGTTGTCAATAAGTTTATTCTTCTAGCTACTTCATGCTAATGAGATAAACATTAGCAGAAACAGTCTTATTACTTAATTGCTTATAAGTAGAAGTTAAACAAGGGAATACACTAGGCCTAACCGACAGTCAAATGTTTTAAAATGTGGTTGCTATGGTAATGAAGTCCGTTTACTCACGTGGCCAGGAGCTGAAAAGTTCCCAGATGAGAAAATTTTTAAGTATTTTAAAACTAAAAACAATATTTTAAAAACGGTCAACACCACGAAAAAAATGTATACGAAGTAAATTTTCTGTTTTAACGATATCTATATTTTTAGTGTAGTGAGTTTTTAACCTCTTACGTTTTATTAGTTATATAACATTCACGAGAATTCATCCAGAATAAAGAAGTCTTCAGAGACTATTCCCAGAAAATTCAAGATGTACATTTTATTTGTCATGTAAATATTTTAAATATAAGAGTTTTAATCAAAATTTTAGTCATTTTTGAGACAACCAAAACTTTCAAAATGCTTTCCATGTAAAGGGTAGTTGGGAGATGTGTCGCTTCCTTGGGAGATACTGAACTTAAACATCAAGTTTGGTATTTAACGGACTTTTCGTTTTTGAGCTAAGCCGGGGACATTTTCCTAAATATGCTTTTTTGGATTCAGGGAGTCTCGAAACATATATTTAAGGTGAAATCTCGGTATCGTATTTTTCTGTACAATACAATACCTTCTCTATACACAGTGTACATAGTACATGCTGAGAAAGTAATAATTTGTGTCCCATTCGCGTGACCTTCTCTATCTGTTCTGCAAACGAACCATTCTTACAAATGATTATTTTTTTGTCTGCATGCCTACGGATATACATTAGCAATTATGGTTGTATTATTAGGTTTACCCAAAATAAGGAAATTCACTAGGTTGTAGCGATAGTGAGTTTTTTTAAAAGATGGTTCCTATGTAATTTAAATTCGGTTCTGTTACATGGCTAGGAGTAAAACAAACAAAAAATGAATTACAAATTCCCGTATGAGAAAAGTTTAAGTATTTTAAAATTGAAACCAATAACAAAGAGTATCCCAGAAATGGTTATCTTCACAAAACATGTATTGATATACATTGTGTATTTTAACAGATCTATATTTCTTGTGCAATAAGTTTTAATCTCTTCGGTTTACCAGTGATGCGAAAGTCATCCAGAAAAATCGGAGGATATTCCCTGAAAATTCATTACTTTTCATGTAAATATTTTATTAAAAATATTTAGAGCCAATTTTGGGAAAAATAAAAAAAATGTGTAAACCCTTCCATGTAAGGGAGGGAGGTAATAATAATCTACATGTCGTATCCTTGAAAGATGCTGTACTTATGTATCAAATTTGGTATTTAATGGTATTAAACGACTTTTCCTGTTTGAGTTATCGTTTTCAGACACACACACACGCACACACACACATTGACCAACATTGTTTTAAAAATGCTCTTTTGGATGCAGGGCATACTAAAACATGTATTTCCAGGAAAATCTTGGTATCTAATTTTTGGAGTACAATGCAATATGTACTATTGCAAAGTAGAGAAGGTAAAAATGCAGGTTTTGGCACAGTTAAATACACTTTAATATCATCAGTGTTCGTGCGGAGATTCCAAGAATTATATTTATTTCAAATGCAGAAGTCAGTGTTAAAAGCTAGGATGACGTAACCAATGTTTCAGTTAAAATGCATCTGACTATTGTTCTTGTTTAGACTTATCCGTAGTTTTATCCCCTATTATTGAAAATAAAATCTGATGTGTTCAATTCACATGACTTTCTCTACCTATTTAGCAAGCAAATTTATTCTTACAGAAGATCAGTCTTCAATATACATCATGGCAATCGAGGTAAATGTTAGCAGAAAATGTCTTATTTACTTACTTCCTAGTAAATAAAAGGAAAATAACCGAATTCATTAGACTAAAGCGACAGTAAAATATTTTAAAATCTGGTTGCTCTGTGAAACATTTGAAGTTCTGCTCTCTTTGTAAGCTAAGAGCAAAACAAGAGAGGGACGAAACAAAAGGCGATATCCCGTTTCAGAAAAGTTTTAAGTAGTTCAAAATTGCAACTAATAACAAGAAAACGGTTAACACTACAAAAAGTGTAGGATTTATGTCCTATGTGTGTTTTAAATGAGATCTACATTTTATGTAAGTTTTTGTGCATCTGTTACGGCTTATCTGACATACAAAATTCATCCAGAATGAAGCCTTCTTCAGAGGCTGTTTCCGGATTATTTAAGATACAGATTTCGTTTGTCATGAAGATATCTTAAACATGTGGTATTTCAATCAATATTGTTGGAGCCATTTTTGAGAAAATAAAAATGTGGAAAAATGTTTCCTATAAAGTGTAGGGGATTTTTCTGAAAGTGTTTTGTGGCATCTTTGAAAGATACTGAATTTAAATTCCAAGTTTGGTACTTAACAGACAGTTCATTTTTGGAATTTTCTGTACACACACACACGTGCGCGCGGATCCTTTTCTAAAAATATTTTGGACTCAAGGAAGCTCAATTTATGTATTTTCGGTGAAATGTGGGTGGAATACAGTACCTTCTCTACGTATTAGGTACATATGTGTAGAGAAAGTAAAAAGAGAGAAACATAGGACACGCTATCCCGATACTACGAGGACCACCCAG
Source organism: Hymenopus coronatus (assembly GCA_030762935.1). NCBI lineage: Eukaryota > Metazoa > Arthropoda > Insecta > Mantodea > Hymenopodidae > Hymenopus > Hymenopus coronatus. The sequence goes on from CM060900.1 coordinate 510,322,787, forward strand.
AAAGTGACAATATATTTGGCATAAATAAATAAAACGAAAGTTATTAACACAAAATTGTATTTACAAAGTTGCAGTACCTTGCTCTTTTCTTCAACGTAATCGCCATTGCTATCAAGGCATTTATTGTCACGTGGTACCGGTTTTTCAATGCAAATTCACTGCCACTTTGAGGTATTCATGGTTGGGAAATCTTTTCCATCCAAAAAGTCATGTGCGATGTTTTAAATGAAACACCGGTTTTTCTGAATTCTTTTGTCAACATTTGTTTTCAACTCCTCCACAGCGATTGATGAACTTTCACTTCGATCTTCTTCGTACACGCCGGTTCAGCCATGATTACTTGAAAATTATGCGCTATATCCTCGCTGAAGACTCGTTCATTGCACTTTACTATTCACTTGCGTTATTTGCCGACCATTAATAAAACGAAAATATTCTTTGGCGTTGGAAAAGTATAACGGGTACCACGTGACAATAAATATCTTGAAAGAATGGAGATTGCGTAAGACACTGCAACTTTGTAAATAAGGTTTTATGTTTATAACTGTCGTTATGTAGTTGTGCCAAATCATCTGTCATTTTCTGGATGGCCCTCGTATATAGATAAATCACTTTCGATTGACTGAGCTACAGATAATCCGCTGGACTCAATGACGGTTTATACTTCTAAATTTTAGATTCATAACTATTGTCGTCTCCTTAGCGCGGTGGTAGCGTTGCTACTTACCAAGCGGGAGACCTGGGTTCGATCCCCAGTACCGGCGTGGGGATTTTTCCCCCGCTGGGAGACCTGGCCCGGGGTGCACTCAGCCTCGTAAGGAGCTACTTGATGGAGAAGTAGCGGCTCCAGGTCATGAGGACCGCATTAACCGGCCGGGGGGATTCGAGGCGCTGACCACGTCTCACCCTCCAATACTGCACCCCATCCATGACGTCTGTAGTGGACCGAGATGGGGGACGCAGCGGCCGGGCGGTAGGCCAAGGTTCCCCGTGAGCTGTCGTGCCATGGAGTAAAAAACTATTGTACAGCACGGAAGGTTCTTATTACCGCATTACTCTACCTACTTTAAAGTATTTAAATCAAAAGGCGCCACAATCACACCTCAGTTCCAGCTGAGCAAGACTCTCAGATATGACATCGTCCTCCGTGGTCAAGGTATAGCGGCTTCAAACCTAATAGAGTACAATGGGTTTTTGGGCGTGAAAATACTTAGCACGACTACCTTCGGAAGAAAAATATAGTCCGTAGTCCTGTGTCATAGATTTATGTCACGTACATGAACCTCAAGCTTAATAAATAGACCTTTGAGCAAAATTAGGCGGTCTTTAACGCCCAATATGATACGGAACGCCAAGATTTACGTTAACGCTTTTATTTACGTTAAGTTAAGTTTTCCAAAATTACAGATTAATCAAATATATGTTATACTTATGTAACATCTGTTCTTTTTTTAGAGTGTTTAACACCCACTTTTACTGCTGGTGGCACCGCAGGCGATGGCACTGATGATACATGGAATGAAGATGGAGCGATGGCGGGGGAAACCGGAGAACCCGTAGAAAACCCGCCCCTGCGTCGCTTTTTCCACCACAAATCTCATAAGCGGTCGCCATCTAGCTGGTGATGGGTGGTCTAACCACTTGGCCACGGCGCGGCCCTTATGCAAACTTCAGCTTTGTATTAAATCACATTGAAAATTGGGTTTAGGATTATGAAAGATGTTGAGAGAATTGCATCCAATAAACAATGCATTGCACTGATACTAAACGGGAGATAGATGGAAAATGCCAGTGGTGCTGAAGGAATGTTCGATACTAACGGGAAATACAATAACTGCTGCGGCCAAGAGGAACTGTAGCTGTTTGCATCTGTTCGAAGGTTAATAAACCAAAATTTTTTCCAATATCTACAACCCCTGCCTTTTGGTATCGTATGTGTAAAAGTTTTTATAACTTCTCGTGTTGCGGCTTTATTCAGATAAAATATATGCAGTAATTCAAACACAAAGTTTCAATTTTTGGGGATACATTTTTTTAACACTGCGCCAATTCTATTTGTTTCCGTTTAAGCATGCATCTGAAATTTGGAAAATCCACATTATCTAAGACATGTTATTGAAATTTCTACAAGCTATTGCACATGGTAGTGTAGTGATGCTTTTACCATTTTTCAGAATTCCAGTTTGCAAGGTAATTTAAATAATAACGGTTTGACTAAATCCATTGTTGTAATAAAAATGAGATACGTGATGCATTTTTAAAAATATTTGCATTAAAATGCAAATTCTTCATATTGATTCTAATTATTATTTAAAAAAATTACTGTTTTCGTACTCTCCACAACTTGTTGATTTTTCAAAATTTAGTAATTTATGTGTTAGAAGTGGAACATTTTTCGAAACTGAAAATGATCTTCTTCATGTAGCTTTGAGAGTATAATAACTTGTAAACAAATTAGTAAAAAATGCAGCCCGTGGAGAATTTTAAGTGTGGAAAGAGTTAGAAAAATGTTTCTGAGAAAAGAAGGTTTAAAGTTGAGCGTGTTTATTAATAAGTGTAGTCCTGCCCATTTATAGAGTCAGTTAATTGCTATCAGAAAGTACACCAAGTGAGAAAAATGACATATTAAATGTTAGCATTTATATTCCTTTATTGTGGAAAAAATAATATTTAACAACTTTGGTTAGATCTTACAGATGCGTCACCATATTACAAGTGAAAATAAATAATGAAGTTTTATTTATGGACACTTTCTAACTACTGTGGTACTCAGCATCTTATTCTATGTTGGGCGTGAAAGACTGCTTAGTTTTTCTCAGAGACCTCTTTATCAGACTTAAGGTTCTTTTTACGTGCCGTAAATCTACATACGGGATCAATGGCTTTACTTTCCTTCCGAAGGAATCTGTGCTAAGGATTTTTATGCCCGAAAAACTCCATCGTCCTCCGCCGGGTTTGAACCCATGACCTTGTGTGTATGCGGTATATGGCATGGTAGCCACTGCACCATAGAGGGCGAAATGTTTAGTTTATCTGTTTACACATACACATACAGAGATCTTTTCTAAAAATGTTTTCTGGTGGAGTTAACGGGCCCTCGAAATGCAATTTCTGGGAAAATTTCGACAACTGATTACTTTCTTTAGCCCGCATATCGATGTACATAGTGCATAGAGAAGGTATTGTATTCCATCCAAAAATTGGATACCGAGATTTCGCCGGAAATATATGTTTTGGTGTCCCATGTGTCCGAAAAACAGTTTTAGGAAAAGGTCCGTGTGTGTCTGTGGACAAGCATAGCTCAAAAACGAAAAGACCGTTAAATATCAAACATAGTATTTAGGTTTGGTATCTTCCAAGGATGCGACACGAAAACCTTAAATAAAAAATTCCCCACAAACTACCGTTTACATGGAAAAATCGTTAGAACATTTTTCAGAAAATCAAAATTTTCGAACGATTTTGATTAAAATCTCGTATATTAAAGATAATGAGGTCCCAAATAAAGTGTATATCTTGATTTTTCTGGAAATAGCCTCTGAAGACTCTTTATTCTAGATGACTTTTGCCGAATTGTGTTTAATTGCTAAACCGTAAGTGATAGGCAAAAACTTACTGGATAAAAATGTACATCTCGTCAAACCACACAATTTATGTCCTTTACATTTTTCCTATGAAGGTAACCGTTTCCAAGATATTCATTGTTATTGTCTCAATTGTAAAGTACTTATACATTTCACAAACCTGAAGTGTCCGTTTTTCTTTTGTTCTACTTCTGGCGAAGCAAAGAAGCGATTTGCTATGACAATCGCATAACGACAGCTTTTAAAACATTTTACTATCACTTTAGCAAATCGTATTCCTTTAGTTCCCTTCTACTTATAAGGAACTAAATAATAGCATTCTGCTAATGTTTACCTCGATTAGCATGAAGATAGAAGTACGAAGTTTGTAAGAAGTTTGTAAGTATAACACATCAGATTTTTAGGTGGAATTCTTTGCTATCTATAATAAGTAGGGAAGGTAATGTGAACCTGCAAAGTGGCTGCCATAGATTACTAACTCATATTCGCTAAATGATACCCATAGACTAGTATTATTTTACTCCGAAGATTCACGTAAGTCCTAAACGGTGCGACACCACTCCAGATCATCATCATCCAGTTAGGAAAGTTGGTGCTGATGAACCAAGGCTCTCACAGGGACCGCGCTGTTCTGGATCGATTCTGCCCCCGAGCGAGGGATTTAAGTCGTGCGCTTAGATAACATTTCCGCATTGCCCATTTCCTTTGCATCGCTTCGCGTTATTAACCGGGCAAAAGAACGCAAAGGAGGTGCCTTTACACCAAGCGTGCTCATATATGTGAGTAAATATTTAAAGTCTGTAGCTTCGGACTCCGTGCAGATTACATACTCTTGTTTTGCGCTTCGTGCTTTTGAAGCTTGTTTCCTTTATTTTACTTTTTCATCAAAAAGGAACTCAAGCATTGGAAGCTTTAACCCAAGCCAGTGTAAAAGCAAAAAGAGTAGGCAATATATGGATTTGCAACTAATCCAAGAAACATACAGGGTGTGAGGTGGCATATAGTTACACGAGAGTCATCCAGAAAGTGACAGACGTTTTGGCATAACTAAATAATAACAAAAAGTTTATTTACAAAGTTACAGTATCTTACTCTATTTCCCAACGTAATCTCTATTCTGTCTACACATTTATTGTCACGCGGTACCAGTTTTTCAATGCCGATGTTATACTTTTCTACCGCCAAAGAACTTATTCGTTTTCTGAATACACAAAACGTTCGACCAATCGAATTTCATAGGCAAATAAGGCAAGTGTATAAAGATAATGCAATGAACGACTCTTCAGTGAGGAAGTGGCGCATAATTTTCAAGTAATCGAGGATGAACTAGTGTGTACGAAAGATACCGGAGTGGAAGTTCATCAATTTTTTAAAGCAAATCTTGATAAAGAATCCAGAAAAACTGGTGTCTCACTTTTAACACCATACATGACTTTTTGGATTGAAAAGATTTCCCAGTCCTGAAGACCTCAAAGTGGCAGTGACATCTTGGCACAGATCATTGGCGGGAAAGAGTACATCACCTGAAAAACCGACATCACGAAACAATAAACATCTTGATAGCAATGACGATTATGTTGAAAAATAGAATAAGGTACTGTAACGTTGTAAATAAAGTTTTTTGTTGATAACTTTTTTATTGTTTAGTTATGCCGAATCGTCAGTCACTTTCTGGACGACCCTCGTATAATTGAAATGAAAATACTTCTAAATTAAAATCTTCATTTATGACATTTTCTCAGTGTTTACACTGAAATCTCCTCGTTTTCATCGTCATTGTTCTGGTCAGATTTTTATCCCATTGGTGGTTCTGGGAATAGTCACACAAATATTTCAGTTGCATTGTTTTCTAAGTCTCAAACGCCATCCCCCTCTATTGCGGATGCTATCAATTCCTAGATTAGTTTCGCAAGAGCGTTCGAATAGAGAGGGTGCATTTTAAATAGGCGGTTCTTTTCCCCTTGTGTGTGTTTTCCTGAAGTCCTTCACTAAGCCTGCTGCATGAGCGCCCCACACAAACGTACGGGCGGAAAAATGACTCATTATTACTTGTAATCCTCTCAAAAGCGTTTGTTTTACATTTAGATGCACTTCTTAGTGTTTAACCATTGTTTATGGATAACTTCATCTGTACTAGAAATGCTTATTACAGCGTACACAATTATGACTGTTCATATATGCGAGCCCATACACGTGGCAATCTAGCAAAAGGGTTACACGCCATAAAGGTGAGATACACTGTGCGTTTTAATCCCCTCTGTAATCAATTCAGAGGCCCCTTTTAACCCCTACCAATGTGGGTTAAAAGAAAACACATTACTTTGCTGTATGCTCTAATGAGAAGTAAATGAAATGGAGCTTTATTTATGGGCGCTCTTTAACTACTGTGGTTGTCAGCGTCCTATTCTATACTGAGGTGAATGTCCGATTGATCTTGCTCAAAAGCCTCTTTATGAGACTTAGGGTTCTTCCGTAAATCTACGACACGGGACCAACAGCTTTACTTCCCTTCCGAAAGAAGCCATGCTAAGAATCTTTATCCCCGAAAAAATCCATTGTCTCCGGCCGGTTTAGAACTCGCGACCCTGGGTGTGTACATATATTTTATAAAAAAACAGTTCCGAAGTGCTGTCAGGACTCCAGCGCTGTATTTCCTTTTTCCCATTTTGCCAACATTTATTTTATTTTTCTATTTGATTGCCGTTTTTTTTTTTGCCTCTACTACACACATATACACATTTACAAACTCGTAAACTCCCATGCCCAAGGCGGAACTCGAACCCACGATCCCCTGCGCCACGAAGCACCAAAGCGAGCCACTTTAGCGAGCGCGGTCATAAGAACCAGCAGTATATGAAGCTAGCATGTAACCATTACACTACGGAGGGCGAAACTAATAAACAGAGAAGGAAAACGACCTGATATGATATATTCACATAACTTTCTCTACCTCTGCTGCAACAAAGTATTCCTACAAAACTTTTATTCTTCTCTGTACTTCGTGCTAATGCAGATAAACTGAAGATACTAAAAATGCTCTATTACTTAGTTCATTATAAGAGAAAGGGAACAAGAGAATACACTAGGCTAAAGTGAGTTAAAGCATTTGAAAGCTGTCGCTATGCGATTATAATTTCGGTTTTCTTTTATGGCCAGGAGTAAAACAAGAGAGATATGACACGGATGAGGACATCCCGTTTAAGAAAAGAAGTACTTTAAAACTGAAACCAATAACAGGGAATATCTCGGAAATGGTTATTGCTACAAAATGGTTATTTGACATAAACTGAGTGCTTTAACCGAGATCCACATTCTTTGTGTTGTAAGTTTTTGTCTTTCTGTTGTGTTTGTCTGTTATGCAAAGCACATTTAGAATGAAGACGACCTTAGGGGCTATTAACAAGAAATTTAGGATATACATTTTATTTTTCATATAGGTAAAATATCTTTAAAGTACAGCATTTATATCAAAATCCTTAGAGCATTTTTTTTTATAAAATATGGAATTTTTAAAAATGTTTCATATAAAGAATAATTTAGGGTTGAGAGTTGAAGGTTTTTCCTGAAAATTTTCCTGCCGCATCTTTGGAAGATACTGACCTAAATATGAAGTTTGTTATTAAACTGATTTTCCGTTTATGACACGAACCTTTTTCTAAAAAATATAGTGTGTTCCATTCACATGAGCTTCTCCATCTCTCCCGCAAAACTATTCCTACGAAAGTTAATTATTTTACGTTCATAATGCTAATGAAGATAAGCATTACCAGAAATGGTGTTAGTACTTACTTCTTTATAAATAGAAGGGATATAAGAGAATGTATTAGACTTATGTGACAGTCAAATCTTTTAAAATCTGTCGCTATGCGATTATCATGTTCAGGAGTAAAACGAGAGAGATGTGAAACGAATGAGGACTTTCCGTTTTGGAAAAGTTTAAGTATTTTAAAATTGAAGCCAATAACAGGGATTATCCCTAACAATGACTAACTTTACAAAAAGCTGTATATGACATAAATTTAGTGTATTAACGATGCCTACATTTTTATGTAGTAACTCTTTGTCTATCTCTTGCGGTTTACCAGCTACACAAAAGTCATCTAGAATTAGAGGCCATCAGAGACTGTTTCCAAAAAATTCAAGATATGCATCTCGTTTCTCATGAAAATATAAAAAAGCATGTAATATTTTAATCTACATTATTAGCACCACTTTCTAAAGATCAAAATGTTTCATGTAAATGTTAGCTGGGGTGGGGGGAATGTTTTGAAAATCTTCGTCGCACCTCTGGATCATACTGAATCTAAATACCCAGTTGGATATTTAATCGACTTTTCGTTTTTGAGTAATGCTGTCGGTGGCGCCGTAGCGGAGTCATTAGATCGCTCCCTCCCACCTATGTGGCCCGGGTTCAATCCCAAACGCCGGCATGTGGGATTTGTGTTGGACAAAACGGTGTCTGGGCGGGTTTTCTCCGGGTCCTATGGTTTTCCCCGCCAATCATTCCATCAATTGATCCATCATTACCTTCCCTATTATCCATTTCGCTTTCATTTCACGTCATCCACTTCCTCACGCCCATGCCTAGCTATGGGCAGACCACTCGTCCCAGGTTCTTCATTCTATGGTTACGTGCCCCCGACAGGCTTCTGACCCCTAGGCACTGGCTTGCAAGTCCTAGTAGGGTGTCAGTCCTAGAAACAGGACGGGTAGGCCGACTCAGGGAACCTAAAAACAAGTATTTCCGGTGAAAAAAACGATACAATAGCTTCTCTACGTACTATGGGGATAACTTACCACCTGCTTGGTAACCATGGAGTATTGATGTTTACTCACAAATATGCACAGTGTGCACAAATGCAGATTTCTACACATCCTTGGGGGTATGGAAATATGTAATAACTGCTTTTCCATGTAGCAGCTCATGCTTGCAATGCTAGGTAAACAACATCCAGAAGCTAGGAAATTTTACAACAAAAAAAATGAAAATAACTGACAGAAGAAAGACAGACAGATGTGCCAGGACAATACGGGTAAGTACTGATTAGGAAAAACTTACGATAACCGCTGCACAAAAGTAAGTCTTGTCAGAAATACCAACACGTTTACTTATAAAAAAATAGAACTAACTTTATCTGACGTTCCAGAGAGTAACTGAAGGAAAGAAAACACACGCCACTTCTAAGAAGGAATGGAAAACTATTGATATTAACATAGATAATATTGATGGCACTCAATGCTGCTATAAGACGGCCCGGGTTCAATCCAAAGCGACCGCATGTGAGATTTGTGGTGCACATAACGGCGCGGGGGCGGGTTTTCTCCGGGTTCTCCGGTTTCCCCCGCCATCACATTTTACCGGGGCTCCATCTTTATGAATCATCAGTGTCATCGCCTGCGGTGCCAGAGAAGTAAAAGCGGGCGTTAATCACTAGCCAAAAAAATCAATGCTTCTAGTATGATTTCAGAAAAGCGTTGTTTTCGAACATGGATATTAGCTTATATGATACTCAAGGCTGAGAACACTACTCGTATAGCCTCAGAAAAGCGTTGTTTTCGAACACTGATATTAGCTTATATGATACTCAAGGCTGAGAACACTACTCGTATAGCCTCAGAAAAGCGTTGTTTTCGAACACGGATATTAGCTTATATGATACTCAAGGCTGAGAACACTACTCGTATAGCCTCAGAAAAGCGTTGTTTTCGAACACGGATATTAGCTTATATGATACTCAAGGCTGAGAACACTATTCGTATAACCTCAGAAAAGCGTTGTTTTCGAACACGGATATTAGCTTATATGATACTCAAGGCTGAGAACACTACTGGTATAACCTCAGAAAAGCGTTATTTTCGAACACTGATATTAGCTTATATGATACTCAAGGCTGAGAACACTACTCGTATAGCCTCAGAAAAGCGTTGTTTTCGAACACGGATATTAGCTTATATGATACTCAAGGCTGAGAACACTACTGGTATAACCTCAGAAAAGCGTTGTTTTCGAACATGGATATTAGCTTATATGATACTCAAGGCTGAGAGCACTACTGGTATAATCTCAGAAAAGCGATGTTTTCGAACACGGATATTAGCTTATATGATACTCAAGGCCAAGAACACTACTGGTATAACCTCAGAAAAGCGTTGTTTTCGAACACTGATATTAGCTTATATGATACTCAAGGCTGAGAACACTACTGGTATAACCTCAGAAAAGCGTTGTTTTCGAACACTGATATTAGCTTATATGATACTCAAGGCTGAGAACACTACTCGTATAGCCTCAGAAAAGCGTTGTTTTCGAACACGGATATTAGCTTATATGATACTCAAGGCTGAGAACTCTACTGGTATAACCTCAGAAAAGCGTTGTTTTCGAACACTGATATTAGCTTATATGATACTCAAGGCTGAGAACACTACTCGTATAGCCTCAGAAAAGCGTAGTTTTCGAACACGGATATTAGCTTATATGATACTCAAGCCTGAGAACACTACTCGTATAACCTCAGAAAAGCGTTGTTTTCGAACACGGATATTAGCTTATATGATACTCAAGGCTGAGAACACTACTCGTATAACCTCAGAAAAGCGTTGTTTTCGAACACGGATATTAGCTTATATGATACTCAAGGCTGAGAACACTACTCGTATAACCTCAGAAAAGCGTTGTTTTCGAACACGGATATTAGCTTATATGATACTCAAGGCTGTTAATCCTACTCGTATAACCTCAGAAAAGCGTTGTTTTCGAACACTGATATTAGCTTATATGATACTCAAGGCTGAGAACTCTGCTGGTATAACCTCAGAAAAGCGTTGTTTTCGAACACGGATATTAGCTTATATGATACTCAAGGCTGAGAACACTACTGGTATAACCTCAGAAAAGCGTTGTTTTCGAACACTGATATTAGCTTATATGATACTCAAGGCTGAGAACACTACTGGTGTAATCTCAGAAAAGCGTTCTTTTCGAACACTGATATTAGCTTATATGATACTCAAGGCTGTGAATACTACTCGTATAGCCTCAGAAAAGCGTTGTTTTCGAACACTGATATCAGCTTATATGATGCTCAAGGCTGAGAGCACTACTGGTATAACCTCAGAAAAGCGTTGTTTTCGAACACGGATATTAGCTTATATGATACTCAAGGCTGTGAATACTACTGGTATAACCTCAGAAAAGCGTTGCTTTCGAACACGGATATTAGCTTATATGATACTCAAGGCTCAGAACACTACTGGTATAACCTCAGAAAAGCGTTGTTTTCGAACACTGATATTAGCTTATATGATACTCAAGGCTGAGAACACAACTCGTATAGCCTCAGAAAAGCGTTGTTTTCGAACACGGATATTAGCTTATATGATACTCAAGGCTGAGAGCACTACTCGTATAACCTCAGAAAAGCGTTGTTTTCGAACACGGATATTAGCTTATATGATACTGATGACTGAGAATACTACTCGTATAACTTCAGAAAAGCGTTGTTTACGAACACGAATATTAACATAGATGATACTGATGACAAAATACTACTGGTATAATCTCGAATAGCGCTGTTTTCGAACACTGATGTTAGTTTAGATGATATCTATGCTAGAACACATTAATGCTAGTATCGCAACAAAAACAAAAGTGTTGCTTTTTAAGTATCTGAACCACACAAATACCTGTATGTGTATATGTGGGTGTTTTTGGTTGTTAACGATGCTGTTAATAATATTACCATCGCCGGTATGCCGGAATTTCGTGCCTCAGGTGTTATATTACATGCCAGAAAATCTAGCGACATGGGTTGTGCTTCTAGGCATACTTCAAAATCATTGACCCCGCAAGGTTTGTGCCTAAAAGGCTAAATCAGACACCCAGACCAAATGATGGCTGATTATAGGTATCGGTTACACAACGGAGGAGGCCACCTTGCGTACGGCTGCACACAGAACTATTATGGCTAACACCCTCAGGAGGAAGGAATGAAATGAAAGAAAACAGAAGGCTACATGTCCAGGCAGAGAGGTGACAAAGACGCGCGAAAGTCCCTAACGTTTCCAGACTCGAAAACCTGTTCAGTAATTTACTTGCCCAGAGAGGGGGATCAACGACCTATCTACCATGCAGCCCTCTATTGTCCACTGCTCTTTCTTTTGGACATGCATCCGTTTCATCTTACCGGTACCGCCATATGCCACGATTCTAGAAGCATAGCTGAGAAATGATAAGGAAGCACAAATAATGACAAATAAAATAGTGTTAGATGGGAAACCATTCCAGCATTCGCCTACCAGTCCCGGAGAAGTCACAAAAAGGTACCATGGGTCAGAGTGTGATGTCATCAGACATCAAATCTAGAACCTCCCTAATGCCAGTCGTACGCGTTACAGCTTGAATGATTGATTACACAACTGGAATGGTCTCAAAGTTTTATTTTTAAAATACAAATGCAAGTAACGTCTTCGATTATTATTTAGCACATAGCACAAAAATGATATCTGCCAGACTGACTTTGAGCGTATTTTATGTGATACAGGTGACTGAGACGTTGACCTTAGCGCTTTAGTCGGCAACGCGCTCATGAAGGTTCCCAAAATTATGACTACCATGAATATAAATTTAATTCTCTATAAAGTGTACAAAGTGGCTGTGGAAAGTTTTATATAGGTTGGATTTTCAAGCTGGAAACCAGGATTAACACATTAGGTATTTTATACCTCTGTTTGCCTGCTGTCGGTTGACACATGACAAATCAATGTTATTCTTTATTGTTCTTTCGAACTTGTTACAATGGAAATACAGTTGAAACATTCTTTAAAAACTTAGACCAGCATTTATAATAAATTAGAAGGTGGCAACAAACATGAATAAAACACGTAAAGCACCCAATGACACACGTGCATGCATGCTATCCACATACAAGCACATGAAAAAATGCCGAGGAAATATTTTTGAATTAAACTAAAATGCGTTAATTGTTTTTCCACACTAGCCGTGTGTAGTACAGGAGTTGATTAGGTACAGTTAGACTGAGAAATTCAATGGCATAGCCGGGATTTGAACCACGGATCTCCTTGTTTCCAGCTGGTTGCTCTAACCACTAAACTATCAAGGCAACATGCCGACTCAGCATTAAATTCCACAGCTGTTTATTATGTTTCGCGGTAAACCACAAGTTGACTTCAAATTATGGCGACTTACAATGTCGTTAGTACTTTAAATGCCGAACCCCATAGTTTAGCCAACTATTATATCAATAGACCGGGGCTTAAAGTACTTACGACATTGTAAGTCGCCATTGGGGCATCTCGTCTCAAAATACTTTGCCATCGCCTTGTGGTTTACCAGGAAATATGCTAGACAATTGAGGAATTTAATGCTGTATCGGCATATTGCCATGTTAGCTCAGTAATTAGAGCAACTGTCTAGGGATCGGGAGACACGTGGTTCATATCCCGGATATGGCAATAAATTTTTCAACTGACTTTTATCTATCCAATTAAATATCATTTATCACTTGGAAACTCGTCGATACTGTAATATATTCCATTTATAACTTAACTAATGTTTATTTACTATATTTAGAGATTATTCTATCGTGGGTTTGACATATATCTAAAATATGTCAAACACTATTTCTATTATAGGACAGAAACACGGATCCTATAATTTTATAGCAACACTTGTTTTGTCTTCAAACATAGATTTTTGTTGCTGAAAAGTGAATAATAATAATGGAAAATTGAAACTACACACATATAAGAGGTTTATAAAACATTGAACAAGTTTTCTTTGTGGTGTTAAGAGTTTTAAAAGTCGTTCTTTACTTCCTTCGTCTTTTTGACATTCCCTGATAATTGATTGTTAAGGGTATCGTAAAATACACTTACCATAGTTAATGCTAATTAAAGCAGATGTCAATTCCAATGCAATCTACTACAAAAGAGTTCAGAACTTCCTTGCTTTTGATTACAGGATTACGACATTTGGATTGCTTTATACTGTCGTATGATACATGTGTACTGTAAATGTCAGTAAAACTTAGTAAATATTTTGACAAAATGTAGTAAACATTTCTTAAAAGTGTAAATTTTCTTTCTCTACTTTTTAAAAGTGACCTTCAGAGATAATTACTTGAAATTTTGCAAATTATTTGTTTAATTATGGTAAGATAACTCCTAAGATCTATTTCTGTGACTCTTGGTTATTTCATGTATTTTTAAAAACAGTATTCCAAAACTGACTTTTCCTTCCAGCTATATGCATGGCTATTGTTTATTAAATATAACACGTATCAAAATGTCCTTACATGGAACTGAAGTTTATACGAGTTTGCAAAGTTTCATCAAAATCCATCACACAGTTAAATTAAATAAAGATATACAAAATTAGATAAATATAACGTTCGGACAACAAAACGCACAGTTAGGTTCACACAACAATAAAACACTTTAAAAACGTTCATATAATACTGAGAGCCAACATGACATTTGTTAAAATGTTGGTGCAAATACTACCAGGTGCTAATCACTGGTATGTACACCAAGTCATAATATGAATATATTCTATGACTTCTGTAGCAATATGTCACTCCCAATAGACGAATAATATCTGTAATCAAGGCGCTGATAAGCTTGAGAATTGTATTATATTTTAGGCATTTTCTGACCCAATTCTGAAATAAATGTTTGGGGACATGTAAAGTTAGCATCAGAGTATAAATTGAAGTGACAGCATAGCAATTAAAATTGTAACCACAGTAATTAACATCTACCCCTTACCTTAAGCCTTTATATAAAGAAAAGTGTGCTTGTGTAAGATTTTTATTTTCATCTCGTATGTTCAGAGCAAACCTATGTGTTACACAATAACAAGGGACTTTAAATTAGCAGACCTGCTCACAACAGGTCCACTGTCAAATTATTTATTGGATCATGGTATAATACAATGAGCCAGATAAAATATAAACATTTTCCAAAATATGAAATTGTGTTACTCAAATATGAAAGTATGAAGGAAAAATCCAAAAATAGCATTAAATATATATTTTAAAGTAAAAACATCATATATTTTAAAGGTTTGAAGGAGAACCATTATATTACTTTAAAAATAGCTTTATAATGTTTTCTCTAATTTTAATAGCATATCGAATGAAATATACCAAATTCCTTGGAGTTTATGGATTTTAATAATTATGAACTCTTTTAACAAAAACGAAAAACAGTTACTGGTTTCTTTGTCCATACCTAATACTAATATGCATCGGTGCACAAAAATAGACTCTTCAAGAATAGAGGATGCTTAATATCGCTTATGTCAAATCGAGGACACGCTACATTTTCTCTGGTACCTGACTTGTTGGATAGGATACATCAGGAAGATGATATTTTCTTAGGAGGATTGCACCGACCCGGTGTGAATGCTGTATCTACGACCCTCAAAGGCGGCGCCCCAGGAAGGTACTTAACGCTTCCAGATTGAGACACTCTGGCAGTTGGACGGGTAGACTAGGGACCACCGCCGCACTTAGTCAAATGATCCATAAGGGAGAGTTCCACAGAGTGTATAATTTTTTCTACCACGCTGCACCAAAGCACCATCGTGGACACTTCCAACTGTAAAACAGACAAAACTGGGAGAAGGATGAATGAAATGATTACTGGAACGGTATGGTTATTTTAAGGATGAGAAAAACCACTCCAGCATTCGCCTTACTACCGGGTAAATCTCATGGGTCTCAGTGAACGGTCGCTGGAAAACGTACCGCGGCGCACGTCTTTCAGTATTGCAAAAGATAGTGCACGTTTTCTGGAAAGACTGGAGTTAGGTTTTTCTAAATCTGCTTCACAGAACACTATCCGAATAGAATATCTGAAAATGCCTGTTCATTGCTAGTGAAAATCACCATCACAATCATCATAGTCTTATTTCGATGGCTTAGATATCCTTGTCTTTTCGATCTTCACAGTAAACCTTAATGATCTTATGGAAATTATTTTAAAATAAAAAATCTGTGTGATTCATTCACAAGACCTTTTCTAGTTCTACAGACTTCTCACAAAAGATTATTCTTCTTTCCACTCCATGTTAATCGAGATAAGGAAATATTCTATGCTAAAGCGATATTCAAATGTTTCTAAAGATGTCTCTTGCGATTTTCATTGAATTTCGCTTGTTTGCATGGCTGAGTAAAGCAAAAGGAACACAGACGATTGCCTATTTGAAAAAACTAAAAGTATTTTAAAATTGAATACAACAAGGAATTTGTCGGAAACGGGTAGCTCCATAACAAAAATGCCAAGGACCAATTGTTAGTTTTGACGAGATCTACATTTTTTGTTTAGCAAGTTTTGGTATAAATGAAATGAAATTGAGTTTTATTTATGGACGCCCAGTTCCTCATTCTATATTGGGCGTGAAAGACCTCTGAATTTTGCTTAGAGGCCTCTCTATTAACCTTGAGGTTCTTTCACAGGCCGTAAAAATGTAAATGGCGTGTTATTTATGGACGCTCTTTAACTGCTGTGGTTCTCAGCGTCCCATTCTAAATCGGGCGTGAAAGACCGTTTTTAATTTTTCTCAGAGGCCTCTCTATCAGACTTGAGGTTCTTTTACGTGCCGTAAATCTACGACACGGGACCAACGGCTTTACTTCACTTCCGAAGGAAGCCATGCTAAGGATTTTATACCCGAAAAAACCAATCGCCGTCTGCCGGGTTTGAACCCGCGACCTTGGGTATATGAAGTTAGCATGGTAACCATTACACCACGGACGGCGACTACGTGCCGTAGATCTACGACACTGGAGCAACGGTATTGCTTCCGTTCCGAAGGAAGCCATGTTAAGGATTTTTACGCCCAAAATAATCCATTGCTCGGGTTGAACCCGCGACCTTGGGAACTAGAGGCTAGCGTGTTATCTCTAGACGGAGAACGACGTTTCTATCTATAACTTAATTTTTTTTGTAGTGTTTTAACGCCCGTTTTTACAACTTATGTCGTCGCAGGCGATGACACTGATGATAGATGGAATGAAGATGGAGCACCGGTGGAATGCGATGGCGGAGGAAACCGGAGAACCCGGAGAAAACTCGACCCTGAGCCGCTTTGTCCACCACAAATCTCACATGTGGTCGCTTGAGATCGAACCCGGGATGTCTATGCCTATCTCTTACGGTTTACCAATTATACAAAAGCCATCCAGTGTGAAGAAGTCTTCAGAGGCTATTCCCAGAAAATTCAAGAGATATGTACGTTTCGTTTGGCATAAAAACATCTTAGCTATATGGTATTTTAATAAAAATTGTTAGAGCCGTTTTAGGAAATCACAATTTTGAAAAATGTTAGATATAAAGGGTAATTGGGGTTGGTTTCTTTTTCTGAAAATCTTATTGTCGCGTCCATTAAATATACTAAACTTAAATATGTAGTTTGGTATTTCACAGACTTTCTGTTTTTGTGTTATGTTGTCCACAGATGCACATGGACTTTCCTTAAAAACCATATTTTTGGAATCTACATACAGTATTCCCGGTAAAATCTAAAGTATATATTTTCGGGTGGAATATAATATCTTCTCTATCTACTACATGCAATATACCGTGCGATCCAAAAAGATCCGAACCGCTGCGCGGAAACATAACACACAGCTTCTGTACGCAAGGACACGGTGCTGGCTTGTTTTTTCTGCTCTAAAAGTGCATTATTGAGCTGACGTGATATCGTGTAGTTGAGTTATTTTCAGTGTGCTTTATTATTTTGTCCTGTACTTAGTCACAAAAAGTATTGTGGCTCAGCATTTGTTTTCTACTGCACAACGTGTATTTATTTATGATTTGTATTTGTTAATGCATTTTGTGAGTGCACTCTCAATAGTGTATAAAATGGCGAGATTGGCCCACATTTCATAATTTCCACGCACGAGGCCTGTTTCCACCTTCATGGATATGTGTGTATATAAAATAATCATTATGTAAGTTAATATTACTCATGAAATACCCCTTCATGACGAAAAAATTAGCGGAGAAACAGTTATAGGCCCAATTCCTTTCAAGTCAACAGTTGAGACCCGTACATACGTGAATATAATTTTGCCCCATTTTTTAGAGACAACTAATAGACAGGGAGCGTGAATTTGCCTTTTTTCAACAAGACTCTGCAACAGCTCATACGCCAATCTTTTGATGAGAACAGTTGAAGGTGTGTTTCAGGACAGAATGATTAGTAGAGGTTTGTGGCCCCCTCAATCCCCCGATCTAACCCCATGTGACTTCTATCTCTGGGGTAACTTAAAACATAAAGTGTGCAAGACAAGCCCACACACTCTGGAAGAGCTAAAACAAAATATCCGCCAGGAAATTGCTAGCAAAGTGAACGATGGATAGTTTCCTAAAGAGGTGCCGAAAATGTTTTGACAACGGCAGTGACCAGTTTTAGTAGCTCCTTTAATAACATTTATAAGTAAAACCTTTAAAAGTAGTTTCAAAAATGTTGCATGGTTTCATCCGATCCTTTCCTTGACAGCGACAGATGGCAACTATACGTGTCGAAAACGAAAAATGCTTCATTTTGGATTCAGAGCTCTCCAAAACATGTATTTCTCAGCAGCTAGCTTGTATATCTGGTTGCAAGAAGATTCTCCCGTGTACCCTGTGTAGTCTCTTACTCCAGTTACACAGTTTTATTGCCCGTTTTAATGAAGCATGTCGGACCCAAAGGAAGAGTGGAGGACAGAAGGAAAAGGAACGGGAAAGAGTAGGAAAACGAAAGAAGAAGGAATGAGCCATGCCGCCCAAGTGGAGCGAAGTTGGGAGAAAAGAATTTCCGTATCTAACGCGACAACACGAATGGAACTGCGGGTTTTACTGATATGTATATGAAAGTGAAGAGCATTCCAAGCAGCTTATAGCAGACAGTAAAAAATCTGACGAGTTCCATTCACATGACCTTCTCTAGCTGTTCTGCAAACTAAGTATTATCACAAAAGATTATTCGTTTATCTTCATCATCGAGATGAACATTAACAGAAATGGTCTTGTTGCTTAGTTCCTTATAAAAAGGGAAATAAGGGAATGCACTAGGATAAAGCGATAGTCCTATCTAAAGCTGATCGCTCTGGGAAACATCTAAAATGCAGGTTCTCTTTGCACGGCCTGGAATAAAACAAGAGAGATATGAAACGAAAAATGACTTACCGTGAGAGAAGGGTTAAGTACTTTAAAATACAAACCAATAACAAGGAATATCTCGGAAATGGTTCACTCTACAATAAATTTATATGAGATAAATTTTATGTTTTAAGGAGATCTATATTTTTGTGTAGTAAGTTTTTTCCATCTCCTTCTATTTACTGCTTATACAAACGTCATCCAGAATGAAGAGGTCTCCAGAGGTTATTCCTAAAAAATTTTCAGGCACTCATTTGATGTGTCATAAAAATAACTTAAATCTGTAGTATTTTACTCCAAATCCTTACAACCATTTTTGATAAAATCAAAATTTTCGAAAATTGTTCCTGTAAGGGGTAGTTGGGGATGTGAGAGATTTTCCTGAAAATCTTTGTGTCGTATCATTGGATGATACTGAACTTAAACACAAAGTTTGGTATTTAAACGCTTTTCGATTTTCTGTTATGATTTCCACACAGACAGTGACCTTTTTCTAAAAATGTTTTTTTTTTATTGAAGCGGTCTCAAAACATATATTTACGGAATAATCTCGGTATCTAATTAGTGAATGGAATACAATACCTTCTCTTACCTACTATGTACGTTGTACATACGTACCAGAGAAAGTAGAAATATGTCTAAATTTAATATAAGATTTATTTTCACCCCTGATTATTATCGAGAAAATGTTACCTTTGTACACTCCAGAGCTCTTGAATTTTCAAAACTTGGAACATTATGCCGAAAAGCAGATAGTAATTTTCTCATATACCTCTGAGAGGTAGTACAATAATTTTGAAACATATTAGTAAAAAATGCGTCATGTAGAGCATTTTGAGAATAAAAAATTAAGAAGGAAGTTTGCAAAAACAATAAGGTTTAAATTTGGGAGTGTCTATTAATAAGTTTACGCGTGTATGTATATTTATACCTTCAGTTCATTTGTAGTTAAAATACGTCAAGTAAAAAATATATGTTTTCTTAAAGTTTAGAATTTATATTATTCTGTCAAAAAAAGGAATGATTTTGATTGATATCAATTTTTAGCCAATTTCACCTTAACGTAAAATTAATATAACAGATATCATTCAAAACGAAAAACTTAACAACACAGGAGTAAGGCATCACAAAACATGGAAAAACAGCTGATATCACATAGCAACCTGCAAAAAGAGCGAAGTAGACGCTGCATAAATAGTTCACACATGTACACCAAACTGCAGGAACTATCTAGCATTACAATTTATTTATCTATTAATTCATATTCATATATCTATCTTATACAGGGCGTTAATGAACTACACCGAAATAATTTGCGGGATTGTGCACGTGACTGATATAAGTAATTTGAGATCGGCGATGCATGGTCCCCGGATAAACATAACTCAGCTACATAGCGTTAAACGTGTGAGTATCAGGTACTGATAAGTCGGTGTTAAAGCAAAGCAGTTTGAAAGAATGGCTTAGAATGTCTCTAAAACTGCTGCCCGAGTATAGAAATATCGATTTTGAGCAGCTTGTTACTAGCGTTTTCAAGATTTAATGTCGCAAAAATCCGTAAAATCTCGAACTAATTACGTGACAATACGACACTGAGCATTCATTAACTACGTTCTGAGTTATGTATCCTACTCTGGAGGTGTTTTTACAGCTGCTCTGGTGGCTTAATGCGTAACGCGGGAAGCTGCTATCCCAAAGGTCATGAGTTCGATTCATGTCATAGAGTAAATGTTTTTATTATTATTTTCTCATACCAGACGAAGTGCCGCGATACGTGGCGTACTGGCACTTTAGAAACTTATAGCCGTGACTTCGAAATTTCAATAAACAGGCCATAAGTCTCCTATCTCAAATGACATATTTAAGTAATCTACATATTCTGTGAAAATGCTTCGATACAGTTCATCACCACTCTGTAGATATTAACAGGCTAAGGAATTCAGTAGGAAGCTAAGGAAATTTTCAATTCTGGTTACACAATACTGAATGAATGGTTTACAAAATTTGATTTTCAAGTATTTGTGAAAATAGCGATTACAGAAAGCTGATGTGTTCCATTCACATGACCTTCTATTCTCCAAACAAACAATTTTTAAAAATCTTATTTTTTATCTAGCTTATGCTAATAAGTGTAAACATTACCAGCAATACTCTTATTACTTAGTTCCTTATAAGAAGAAGGAAAATAAAGAAATACACTAAAGTGCCAGTAAAATTTTTAAAAGCTATTGCTGTGCGATTGATATTGAAATTCGGTTTTCTTTATATGGACAGAAGGAAAACAATAGGGATATGAAACGTATGAGGATTTCCCGTTTACGATAAGTTTTAAGTATTTTAAAACAGAAACCAATAACAAAAACTGTATCACACAAATTCTGTGTTTTAATGAGATCTACATTTTTGAGCAAGTAGTAAATTTTTTTCTCTTAAAATTTATTATGAATGAATAAATGAATTCAGGGGCTATTTCCAAGAAATTTAGAAAGTTTAATTTTTCATATAAATATATAAATATAAATATCTTGAATCAAAATTATTGTTAGAGCCATTTTTGAGAAAATCAAAAACTTTCAAAAATGTTCCGTGTAAAGGGTGTTTTGAGGCGCGGGGATTTTCCTGAAAATATTTTTGCCACATCCTTAGCAGATATTGAACTTAAATACCAAGATTTGTATTTAATCCATTTTTTGTTTTACTGTTATGCTTTCCACACACGTACCTTTTTCTAAAACATATTTTTGGTCAGGGATCCTCAAAACATGTATCTCCAGTGAAATCTTGGTATTGAATTTTTTGTTAGAACAAAGTACCTTCTCTGCCTACTATTCTATATTTCACATGTATGCTAGATAAAGTGAAAATAAGTTAATGCTTGCTTAAAGTTTTGCAAAAATGATATGTTCCACCTTGCTTCTTAGCTGAAAATATTGCAACTGCTACTTTCTGTGCATTTTTCTCGTATGATTTTGATTTCTCTGCTCACCATTTTTTCTTAAGTCATGTAATGGAAATGGAATACTCTGAACAAAGATTTCCCAATATTTTTAACTCGTGGAGAACAAAAAATATTTAAATTTGTGTAAGATAAAAAGGCAAATATTTTTTTTATTTTCATAAATAATTTATTTTGGCATTAATTTAAAATACTTCTTTACATAAACAGCTTTTACTTTCGCCTGTTTGGTGGGGTAGTTGTCTAGATGCTGGTCTTCTGCCCATGGTCGTGGGCTAAAAGTCGGTCCTTTCAGATGGCTTTATGTGTGCTTAAAAGCAACGCTCCCAAAGCAGTAGATTACTGGCATTTAAAAGAATTCCTGCGGGACAAAATTCTGGCACACCGGCTGCACTATTATGATCCTGGCACTTTACAGCGTTGTTAGCAAATAGTTCTAAAAAGTGTATTTAAAGTTTTGAACAAAAAGGAGTTTAGCATATACGGAGAGTTTATGGAAATATCCACCAAAAATTCAGTGTACACATCTTTAATACCTTTTGAAAAAACTGCACCTCAAATATGAAAAACCAAGTAACGAGAAAATGAGAAGAAAGAAAATATACAATGTGTGTTATTATGGGCTGCTAAATTTAAATTTACAATTTAAAGGGCAGAATTTCCTCACTAAGCCTAATGATACGTAAGTAATTGTAAAGCTGAAGTCTACTTTTTTGTCACATAGAAAATCAAAATTTTAAGCACCTCAACCTTCCAGTGTCTTGAAGCTGTTGTCTTCAAGTTTGTAGAACTCAAACCATCAATAAATTTAACGCACATAACAAAGACCATAAGTCACTGACTGCAGGTAAAGTGGTCCTTTGATTAGTCCGCAGAAGCGCACACGCTGATCAGAGATGGGTGTTGTTAGTTATCTACGATGCCACAGCGTAAAATCTGGTAAAAGTTTAATATCTCCTTTCGCCCAAGCTTTAATACTTGAAAATTTCTATGCCTGGACAACAGATATTCTTGGTCTAGGTATGACCTTGTGCAGTAAATAGGGTTGGTGAAGTTTTGTAAATGTCATACAGCGTTAAATGTTCACAAAGCTTGTACTTTCATTTTCATTTTTTACATTTTCTACACGTACTATGCACATAGTGTATAGAGAAGATATTGTACTCTACTTAAAATTTCGATACCGAAATTTCACTGGAAATATGAGTTTTTAGGTCCACGAGTACAAAAAAGTAAAATTTTTAGAAAACGTCCGTTATGTGTGAGCGTGGTGTATGGGTGTCTGTGGACAGCATAGCTCAAAAACTAAAAAGACCGTTAAATACCAAACTTGGTATTTAAATTTGGTATCTTCCACGGATGCGACAGGAAGATTTTCAAGAAAATACCCCCGCCCCTAAGTGCCCTTTACGTGGAGAACATTTTGAAAATGTTGCTTTCCTCAAAAATGTCTGACGATTTTGATTAAACTATCATTTATTAAAGCTATTTACTCACAAATAAAACGTATATGCTGCATTTTCGGGGAATAGTTTATGAAGACCTGTTCATTCTGGATGAATTTTGTTGAATTTTGCATAACTAGTAAACCGTAAGAGATACACGAAAACTTACTACATAAAAAATGTAAAACTCGTTAAACCACACAATCCATGTCATTCTATGCAGATTTGACCGTTTGTGAGATATTTGTTATTGTTTTCAATTTTAAGTTGCGGCATCTTTCGTTGAGTTACGCTTGTTAGTTTCTCTACACGTACTATGTACATAGGGTATAGAGAAGGTAGTGCATTCCACCAATAATTCGATACCGAGATTTCACTGGAAATACATGTTTTGGGTCCCCCTGAAAAAAAAAACATTTTTAGAAAAATGTCCGTGTGTCTGTCTGTGTGTATCTGTGGGTAGCATAGCTCAAAAACGAAAAGATCCAAAATTGGTATTTAAGTTTGGTATCTTCCAAGGATGCGACACGAAGATTTTCAAGAAAATACCCCCACCCCAACTACCATTTACATGCAACTTTTTTTTCGAAAATTTTGATTTTCTCAAAAACGGCTCCAACGATTTTGATTTTGATTAAAATATCACATATTAAAAATATTTACCTGACAAGTAAAATGTACATCCTGAATGTTCTGGGAATAGCCGCTGAAGACTACTTTATTCTGGATGAATTTTACGGAATTTTGCATAACTGCTAAACTGTAAGAGATGGACAAAAACCTATCTCACAAAATATGTAGAGCACGTTAAAACACACAATTTATGTTATATACATTTTTTTTCGTGGGGTTGATCGTTTTTGAGATATTCCTTGTTTCTGGTTTCAGCTTTAAAAAACTTATACTTTTCCCACACAGGAATTTGTCAATTCCTGTCCATACATACAAAGAAACTTCAGTGACATAGCAACCAGCTTTTGACTATGACCTTAACCTATGCTACTCCCTTATTTCGCTTCTACTTACTTCAAGTAATAAGACTATTTCTGCTATTTTGTTTTTTTCGGTTAGCATGAAGTAAATAGAAGCATGAGCTTTTTAACAATGATATGTTGCAGAGATGTAGAGAAAGTCATGTGAAAGGAACACATCAGCTTTTTTTTTCTGAAATGCAAAACGAACGGAACTTAATTTTTCACATATCGTCCAGATTTTAAAACGTTTGACTGTCGCTTTAGTCTGGTGTATTCCCTCTTCTGCTAATAAGGAACTAAGTGGTAAGACCGCGCTCGCTAAAGCACCTATCTTTGGTGCTTTGTGGTGCAGGGGATCGTGGATTCAAGTCCCGCCTTGGGCATGGGTATTTCTGTGTTTGTAAATGTGTGTATGTCGGTTTCTTTGTAAATAATAAGAAAATGGTAAGCAAATAGGAATGTGGGGAAAAAGGGGAACGAAATTGGTGAAATGATGCTCAAATGATTTCGGTGTCCATGGAGATTAAAGTTACTCGACGTTCGTCAGGGAAAACCCCGAAAAACCCTTATCCGAGTAACTCACCGTAAGCGAGATTCGAACTCGCAACCCCTTGTATGAGACAGACATTCTAACCTCACATTACAGAGGCAGGGGTCGGTAACTGCTAGCAAAATACTTACGACATTGTAAGTGAACATTTGAGATCACAGTGTAGTTTACCAGGAAAATTGCGAGTCAGTTGAGAAACTTAATGTCGTGCTGGCATGTTGCCATGATAGCTCAGTGGTAGAGCAACCGGATAGAGATGGGAGATCCGTGGTTCAAATCCCGGCTACGGCATTGAATTTTTCAGTCTGATTATACCTATCTAACTCCTGTCCTACACATGGCTTGTGTGAAAAAACAAATCAAGCAATACTAATTGACCATAATAGTTGGCTATACTATGAATCGTGGGACTTAAAGTACTTACAACATTGTAAGTCGCCATTAAGTTATGTGATTTCAAAATAATTTGAGATCACCTTGTGGTTACCGGGAAACATGCGAGTCAGTTGAGACTGGGACATCCGTGGTTCAAATCCCGGCTATGGCATTGAATTTTTCAGCCTGACTCTACCTATTCAAGAAAAACTTCTGAAACTCCTATACAAAACTATATAGGCTTGAAAGCAACGTGTTTTTACTCATCTCTTTTCTGTATTGAACGCCAGTAATAGTGGAGCTGTTTGAGTAATTGCTAAGGGTTTGGTTAAGTAATTGCTAAAGGTTTCTCTGCTATGTTTAAATATTCTGACACGTTCATTAGGTTAGATAACTAGATTTGCATACGGAGCTACGTATCTGTAAATTTGCTGTTAGCTGTATGTTCGTTCGCCTTAACTATGCAATTGAATTGTAAATACAGGAAAGAGAAAGTAGTCACCTCATCAAAACAGTAGTTACTGACTCGCTTCCAAGCATCCCATTCTGCAAACGAGAAAAAATGAATTTAATGCTTCTGATGGCTGAAACTACGTTGTAGCTTCGTACTGAAGCATCGCGTGAAATTGATTTACAAGGATTTATCAATCTTCTTAGCTGTCACAAACCTACCTGTATACAAATAAAAATCGATGTGTTAAAATCACATTACTTTCTCAACATTACTGTAACAAATTGTTAGTAAGCTTATTCTTCTATCTACTTAATACTAATCAGGATAAACATTTCCAAAAACTGTATTATTAGTTATCTCCTTATAAGTAGAAGGGGAAATAAGGGAGTACATAGGCTAAACCGACAGTCAAAAGTTTTAAAATATGGTTGCTATGAGATTGAAATCCATTTCTTTATGTGGCCAAGAGTTGACAAGTTTCCATGTGAGAAAAGTTTTAAGAATTTTAAAACTGAAACCAATAACAAGAATATTTTGCAAACGGTCAACTTTAAGGAAAAAAACAGGAAAATGAGATAAATTATGTATTTTAACCAGATCTACGTTTTTGTGCACATTTTTGTGTATCTCTTACATTTTTGTGTATTCAGAAAAATTCATCCAGAATAAAGAGGTCTTCAGAGGCCATTCCTAGAAAATTCAAGATATACATTTTGTCATACATTTTTCTAAAAATACATTTTTTGAATTCAGGGGGTCCCAAAATGAATTTTTGGGTGTATAAAAATACCTTCTCTATACACTATGTACACAATACCTGTAGATAAAGTAAAAAATGGTGCATTAAATATTCTATATTTTGTTTGATTAAATAGCAACTGTAACATTAGATTAGTAACATATGCCCTAACTCAGCAATCATTATTGAGGTTCCGAAATGCTTGGAAGTTTCATTTTTTAAATCCTTTAGCTGATATCCCTGACGAGAAATAAACTCTAATATTCAGAATTTCAAGCTCACGACCTTCATTAGTTAGCCATAGAGCATTAAAGCTACTGTCACTTGAACACTTCAGAGTCAAAGGTCAAAATAGCCTTTAAGTTGAAATAGGGGGCTCATATCATTCACAATAAATGTTTGTTTGCTTCCTTAAAAATAAAATGCTTATTATCCGTTTTGTTTACTTACAAGTACGACCAGAGTCTCTGTTCGCAACATTACAGGTAAAGGTTCTTCACCCACCTCTCTCTCTCTCGCTCTCTCTCTGTCTCTCTCTGTCTCTTGTTTCTGTGTGTGTGCAACGTTTATATCATGATGTTTTGAAAACCAAAAATAAGCATATTTTTGAGGTGTCAATAAAATTGAAGGCTTAGTTAAAATATGCATTAGCAACAAACGTATACATGATTTCTTCTGTCTATTAGCTGTTCTGTGCTAAGGTTAATATAAGAATAGTAGCAAATAAAATTTGGAAAAATTCTTGAGCTTACAGCTTATGGAAATAGGGTAATTTTGCATTTTAATTGATAAAGATTATTAGATAATGTGTGGTAGTATATTTTATGTCACACTTTTAAAAATGTATACAATAATTGAGATATTTCCATGCATTATTTCACTCCTATATGGAAATAACCACCATTTGAAGAAACTAATTGAGCTACCATACAAACCATTTCCTATTAGCACCTTTGCTTCCCGCGCACATACACACTCCAATAATGTGATTCTTTTCAAGGTAGTCCATCATACATGTTAGTATCCATTATTCGTTTGAAATCTAAAATTGCCATGTAATTTTCTGTTACTATTTTACAACTGTGACTACTATTATAGGCAAATTAACAGAACCCACGAATCTGTTAGCTTAGTTTGATAAACAAATGTTTCATTCTATCGATCTCCTTCTCTACCTCCATTCTCTCAAGTTGTTTCCCATCCCTCTTTTCTCTCTTTTTCTACGACTTTCTCCCCTTCCGCTCGATTGCCATATTTCTGTGTAGTGCACTTGTATATTTTATGTTTTCAAAGTTGATAGTAAAATTTATTGTTTCTGGGTTGTTCAGGTAATGCATCTGTGAAATTTTGAAAATCCACAGTATGTAAGAATTTTTTGTTGAAATTTAGGCTGGTTATTGCACAGAGTAACAGTGATAATTGTGCAGTATTTCAAAACTATAACTTGAACAGTTATTTAAATTAAGAAAGAAGTTGGTGTCCAAAATTCATTTCTGTAATAAAATGTAACACACAATGCATTTTTTTAAATAATCACATCAAAGATACAAGTTTTACAGTAAATGAGTTTACAAATAGATCCGTCATATTATATTTTATATGCAACCCTTATTATTGTATTTTTCAAAACTCTGGATACCTTCAAACTTTAATAATGTACTTCTCAAAATTATAACATTGTTCTATATGTTTTCAAAATAATTTTCTTTAGCTGCAGTAAAAAAATTGAAACAAATTAGTAAAGATTTGCACAGTCTGAAGCATTTTGACAATGGAAAAATGTTTGCTAGTAAGCAAGGTTTAAAGTTGGGGTGTATATTAATAAGCAAGCGTCTATCCATTTATAGCTTCAATTAATTTGTAGTTTAAGTACAACAAGTAGAGAAGACAGTATTTTCTTAAACTTTGGAATTCAGAGTGTTTTATTGTGAAACAAAAGGATTTTTTTCTTATTTTTAATAATTTTAGTCAAATTTCAAAGGTGCAAAAGTATATTTTTTATGAAACATGTTTACTTTTTAAAATGAAAATTACTAACCTCTTTAAAAAGTATATTGCTTCTGTAATCAAAACTACTAAAAAAGTCTTCTTTAAAGTTGTGTATGGTTCAAATCTCTAATTCAGATAATGTCAATAAATTTTGTCAAATTTTGAGGCCCGTGATATATTTTGATTACACAAAACATTTACATACTACAATTTCGAATAGTTACATAATATTTTACGAATAGTTCTTGGGACTTTTCGGCATCTTTGAAAGCGAACATTTAGCTATCCCCCCCTTGCTTCAGACTCTATAGCATTTAAAGGTCGTACAATCCACTTGTTTCCTACCAGAGTATTTCATTACCTAGCGTTTTTCTCCAAACTACATTTTTACGCTTTCAAAATGTTCCACGTATCTCAGTTTTTGTTTAAATACAACTAAAACGTCCCAGAATGTGGAGAAGTATTTATTGTAATATTATAAACGGCCAAATATCCTAACACCAATAGTAAACTTTCAAAAACTATATTTGTATGAAAAATTAATTTTTAAAATGATAATTACTAACCCCTTTCAAAAGTGTATTACTAATGTAATTAAAACTATTGAAAAATCCCTCTTTAAAGCTGTGTATCGTTCAAATCTCCAATTCAGATGTCAACCAATTTTCTCAAATTTTGAGGCGCGTGGAACATTTTGATTATACACATAATTACGTAATAAAATTTATAAAGTATTTATCCACTTTGAATGAAATGTTGTATCATTACAATATATTTACGTAATATTTTTATTAAATGCAGTTCCGAAGTCTGGTCGGGACTCCGGCACTGTTTACCCTACTTTTATTTACCTAATTTGTTTACTTTATGATTACTGAATTGCTGTTTTCTTCTTTCACACACACATATACTCAAACATATAACACCCTTGCCCAAGGCGAGACTCGAACCCACGATCCCCTGCGCTACGAAGGACCAAAGCGCGGCCATGGGGAGCAGCAACTCCGAAGATGTAAAGACAATTATTTACAGAATACAAAGATACTGAGCTTATGGTACACTTAGAGTGAAAATAAAGTATTTATCCACTTTGAATGACATTTTGTATTCATATTAACACATAACACGCAATACAAATACATAAATACCGAAGTTACAAATTTCACTCTGAGTGTACCATAAGCTCAGCATCTTTGTATTCTGTAAATAATTGTTTTTACATCTTTGGAGTCCATATGTAGGATGAAATTTCCCTAGGGATAATGTTGGCCAGCAATATGGATGCACATTTCTCGAGCGCTACCTTTGTAACGCACGAAAGCTATTGCTTTCTTCCCCTGCACATTTTCATCTTTCATTAATCTCTGTTCTCTCGGATTGTGCCAAAGTACTCTCCTTTTTCCTCAAAAGAAATGTGGCGAAACAAAAGGCTTCTCGTACAATTACTGCTCTTAAAGAATGGAAGTGGGTTATGCCGTGTAGGTGGAATGTGAAAAGTTGACATTTGGAACGCCGACGAAAATGTTACAGTTTTATTTCTCCAGAGCGCGAAGGCTGAGGCTTTAATAATATGTTAATATGTTCTAACAATGTGACTCACGTCTGCATTAAATCCTCGACATAAAGGCCAGAGGAGCCGTTGTGCTATTAGTATTCACGATGGAGGCAGGTTGCATGTCTCCTGGTAGATCACAAGTCGCCAGAAACTACCCGGCATCTTCACTCTACGCATGAGAAAGCGATCTTGGAGACAATTATGGCGTGACTCTGAAACGGAATGAATAGCTTAACCTCCTTACTCCTTGTGTATCCTACAGCACACAGCTGCTGTAATTTGTATGTCTCGTGTCTATTCTGCACATATACAGAGAAACAATGCCTTAAGGATCATTCTGTGCTGACAAATTTAATATTTTTAAATCTAATCATTTGCAATGAAATCACTTAAAAAGTTTTATTTCCAGTTTCTAAAACATTATATGATATGGACCACAGGGAGGAAATGCCACCGTTTTGCTGAAACAAGTGCCGACATATTGTGGCACTACACACTACCATACATACCATACCCAATATCTGTCAAATTAATTGTTTTTTTTTATTTTACTTTCATAAAATAATTTAAACATTTCTGAATACAATAAGGTCTAATTGGTCACAAAGCGCATTTTTAAATTCCTTAAGTCACTGGACACGGAAAGAAAATTTTAAGTTCGACGAGATTTCACTCGCAATAGGCAAAGTAAAGAAATGAAATTGTGCAGAAGAAACGGACAGAAAAGACAGCAGTAGAGAAGAGGAAAAGGAAAGTTGAGGGTTCAATCTACCAACCTGATAGACTTCAATGAGAGCCACTCATTCAAATTTTTCCTTGTTTTCTCACTATGGATATTTTCAGCATTTTTCATACTGCAAAATGCTCCTTGCGGAGCAGTTTTTCTGTAACAAAACTAAAATGCTCTGTACATGCTCACAGAGGTACAATGAATAAGAATTGCCCTAGGTTTTATTTTCAGATGTACTTAAGCTTATGTTTTCAATCTTCAAACACATAAATTGTATTTTTATGACAAAAAAGCACAAACAATTTTGGAGCCTAAACCAAAGGATACACAGAGAAACCTAAGGAAATTTCAAAAAGTATGTGTATTGTGAAGCTAAGGTTAAAGTATTAGATCAACATTTTAATTGTTTGTTGCAAGGGACATTTTAGTGACGTGACAAAACATAAACACTTTTAAGTATAGCTTCCAACCCATTAGAGCAAAATGAATGGAATTTGAACTGTACTTATTTGCATTATATTAGACCTGTGGTGTAAAAACGATCATTATCAGTTTGGAATTTCAAACTTTCAGTCTTGCATGGCCTTTAAAGTAAAAAATATCAGCTTATAGCGTTTTACACTTTCCGGTCCCCTGAAGTTCTAAGCTTACAGATTCGTTTTACTTTGTTATTCCTTTATTTTACCACAGCTTATTATGTTATTTTTCTTATGATCTCGATTCCGAACTTAAGTACCGAGGCTTATGCTGTAATTTTAAAACACAAATGCGCTATATCATCACTCGTTTCGAAGACTCTGTCTTCGAAGCAAAACGAAAAACAGATTTAATTGGCATAATTTTCTGTAAGACTACGTTACACTGTGCGTTGCTTATCCTGAAATTTTGCAACTTTCTGTATCATCAAGGAATAAAATGAGTTTTAGCAGCAACAACGGAATATAAAGTAAAAGCAAATATGTACTAATAACAAAACAAAAGCTATACGGCCACATATGAATACGAGCCTAGAAGTGGTATACAGCCACGCTGTTAATGGAAATGTCACTATCAAATTAAACAGGTAGTTCTATTTTGACAGTCTAATAACAAAATAATATTGCAGATTTGAATGCTCATCATTTCATTGTTTGTGTTGCTTTTTAAATTTATGAATAGAAAAAGCAACATTGAAGCAATGTGAAACAGTGCGTAAATTGTTTACTTAAACGCAGGAAATAGTCCATGTTTTCATAAATAACAATATAAAAGCGATTGTTACGTTCAGAATGCCAAAAATCGAAATATAAGCGGCAGCAAACACACACGCAAACATATGATGTGATGTATTCATATGTTTTTTTCCACCATTAACCTCGCATATGCTATAATTATAGTATTCATAGGAAGCGTCATTCATATCGGAAAGCATTTTGCAAAATATAAGTTTAAACTTTATTATGCAAGTATATTGTAGTCGGCGCCGTGGCCGAGGGGTTATCCACTCGCCACCCATCTAGGTGGCCCGGATTGGACCTCAAGCGCCCGCATGTGGGATTTGTGGTGGACGAACCAGCGTTTGGACGGGCTTTCTCCGGGTCCTCCGGTTTCCCCCGCTGTTCATTCCACCAATTGATCCATCATCACCTTTCCTATCATCCAGGTCTCTTGCATTTCTAATCATCCACTTCCACACGCTCATACCTGGCTACGGGCTGACCACTCGTTCCAGGTTCTCCATTTTGAGGTTTCGTGTCGTTGGCTCCCCGACAGGCTTCTGACCCCTAGACATCCGCTTGTAAGTCCTAGGGGGTGATCTTAGTCCAAAATATGGGGAGGGTAAGCCGACAGCGAAAAAATAAGTAAATTGCATAATGAATACGTGCCTCAAATTTTGAGAAAATTGGTTGGCATTTTCTGAATTAGAGCTTTAAACCACACACAAAGTTTTAAACGGGAATATTTCAATAACTTTGATGACTGAAATGTTTTTTGTTTTTTTTTTGAAAAGTTAGACATTATGATCTCTAAAATTAATCATTTCTTTATAAAAATGTGTTTCATAGTCGGCCTACCCTCCTCTTATGTAGGAATGATACCCCTATGACTTACAAGCGGGGGCCTAAGTGTTAGAAGACTTTCGGGGAGCCAACGGCACGAAACCACAGAATGGAGAATCTAGAACGAGTGGTTGACCCGTAGCCAGGCATGAGCGTGAAGAAGTGGGTAATATGAAATAAAAGTGAAATGGATGATGGGAAAGGTAATTATGTAGCAATCGGTGGAATGATTGGCGGGGGAAACCGGAGGACTCGTGGAAAACGCGTCCAGACTCCGCTTCGTCCACTACAAATCCTACATGCCGGCGCTTGGGGTTTAACCCGGGCTGTCTAGATGGGAGGCGAGCGATCTTACCACTCGGCCACGGCGCCGCCAAATTTATATTTTAAAAAATTAATGTTAATGTAACTTTTCCTTTATAATATTACAATAGATACTTCTGCACATTATGGAAAATGTTAGTTGTACTGAAATAGTCCATATTTTCATACACAACAATTTAAAACAATTGTCAAAGATCTAAATACAAGCTGGAGCAAACACGCTGGTAAACATCTGGTTTCATGCATTCATATGTTCTTCTCTACCAATGATAAACCTCGCGTGTCTTATAATTATAGTATTCACAGATGGGAGGGCTGCTTAGATGGGAGGCGAGCAGTCTAACCACTCGGCCACGGCGCCAACAAATGTATGTTTTAAAAGATCAATATCAGAGTTAATATAATGTTGTCCTTTATAATATTACAATAGATACTTCTGCACACTATGGGAAATGTTAGCTGTATTTAAACAAAAACTGAGACGCATGGAACATATCGAAAGTGTGAAACTCTAATTTTGAGAAAAACATTGTTTAATGAAACAGTATGCCAGGAAACAGGTGTGTTACAAGCAGGTGAAGGACAGCAATAGCGATTCTCTACCTTGTGGCCCAAATGCCACGTATTTGCCTATTGTAGATATTCTTCCGTAGGTTAAGGGTTGCTGAATTCAAGTCTATTTCAAGTTAAAACCGGCAAAGGCGTTCTGGAGTTCTTACCTTAAATATATGCTGGAGATATTGACCATTTACCCCCAAATAGGCAGTATAATAAGTTAAAGGTGTTCTCACTCATTCACCTAAGCACAGCAGCAGAAATCCTTCAGAAACTTGGTGATAACATTATGAAAGACATCACAAGGCTGCTAAGCTTAGACGAGTGAGCGAGAATATTTTCGCAAATTGTGCCACCTGTATGTGAGCAGGTCAACTTAAGATACGTATTTTAGTGCGTCTTTACCGGCACAACTTTCTCGGCTACTCTCGGATCTCTCGCGCAGTCGAGAGAAGCCACGACAGGGGTTAGCTTATAATTTAACAAACTTATTATGTATCTAACAGACAAAATACAGGTTGCTAGGGATAAAGGTGCAGATATTTGCGTGGGGGGGAGGATGAATTGAGGGCCGTGTAATAGGCAACATTACATCAATATTTACTTCATATACAGACTAATAATTTTAGTTTTTATAAGTGGTATGTTTCCAGGTTAGTACCTCCAAGTAGGCGTGACACATGCAGGTCATACGTTTTTATTTTCACCAAGAGCGCGGGACGGTTACTGAGAGAGGTAAAGTAGAGTGAGCAGGCCTCGCGTTAAAGAATGTCTAGATCATTTCCAATGGACCTGGAGCTTCACTGCTTGCTTTCTCAAGATACCTGAGCTTGGAAAGTTAGGTGTATGCCAGGAGTTTCACTTGATGGCAGGCAATGATTTGTATAGCTGCAGTGCAGTGAAGGACAACGATGTCGCTTGATCTGAATGGAAGTCAAAATTTGTGCATTATAATTTGTGTCTGAAATCTGTTTGCAAGCATTAATGAATGATTTAATGAAATATAAATAATCACTTTCATAGCCCATTTATTTATGTTTCTGCGGTTCTATTACAATAAAAACAACATATTTTTTCTGAAATAAATGAACTTGGATACATAGTGTATCTTCAGTTACATTTTTGTCAAACATGTTTATGCTTTATATATGCTGCTTAGAATTGTAGTGATTCTGAATGAAAACCTTCTCTATACTTTAAGCTGTGTATGCCTTATGCTGCAAATATATTTCTTCCTCTTATAGTGAAACACTTAGATTCAAATTCGTCCACAAATTCACGTAACTTTGTGCGTGTGTGTCTAATTCTGACTTGGCTTCCCTCAAACTCTGTACTCTATTAAAAGTGAATGCTAGATTTCTATAAGTATTGACAATGAGTGCCTGTCCTGTGTCTGTACAGCTGGACTGGAGATTGGATGTGACGTCATACGCGGAGTGTATGGAGTGTCGAGGCAATGAAGTCCGAGCTCTACTAAAAACAAACAGAGGAATTATTCTCGGTTCTTACGTGCCCAAATATTCATTATTTATCTTACCTGAAACTTACACTTTTATAGAGAAGGAAATTGAAATTTAAGGTTAAATACGTTTGAGTATTTAATGCTCATCTTGTATTTCCAATATATTCATTGCTTATTTTAATGTGTAACCAAGTACAAATGCTTTCTGAAAGGATAATTAATGATAACAGGCGGCATGAGTCAGCGTTTTCGGTATTGAATGTGAACATGCTAAAGCAAAACGGATAGTCTATACTGACAGGCGTAGTTCATTTTTCAGTGCAGTAATGATTCGCAAAAACCATTAGGTAGTAAAATATGTGATGTGTTTGTCAAAAAAAAAACTGTTAGACAAAGGGAAACTAGTCTGAAGCGCTGCATTCACGTGACTTTCTCTACCTGTGCTGCAAACTATTCTTACAAAAGATTACTCTTATATCTACTTCATGCTAAATGAAATAAACATTTGCTGGCATGGTCTTATTACTTACTTTCTTATAAATAGAAGGGAATGCTAGGCTAAAATGCTAGACAAATCTTTTGAATGCTAGTCGCTTTGTGAGTAACTGATATTCAGTTCTCATTGCAAGTCTAGGAGTAAAACAAGAGAGATGTGAAACGAATGACAAACTCCCAGTATGAGAAAAGTAAAAGTATTTTAACGTTTAAATAAATAAAAAGAATATTCCAGAAACCGTTAACTCTACAAAAGCAATGTGAATGACATAAGTTGTGTGTTCTAACAATATCTTCATTTCTGTGTGATAACTCTATCTTCTCTCATGGTTTATCATTTATGCAAAAGTAATTCAGAATGAAGAGGACTATAGAGGCTATTCCAAAGAAATTCGGAGTATACATTTTATTCACCATGTAGGTGTGTTTTTAATATACGATATTTTAACAAAGTTGCTAGAGCCACTTTTGAGAAAGTCGAAAATTTCGAAAAATCTTCCATGTAAAGGACAGTTTGGGGTGGTTTTCTTGTAAAACTCTTCGTGGAAAAGCTGATATTGCATATTAATATTGATATTTAAATGAATTTTCTTTTTTTTTTTAATGTGTTCAAGGACACACACATGTACACTTGGATGTTTTTCTAAAAATTCTTATTTTGGATTCATTGGACCCAAAACGTGTATTTCCAGTGAAATCTTGAAATTGAATAT
Source organism: Hymenopus coronatus (assembly GCA_030762935.1). Lineage (NCBI taxonomy): Eukaryota > Metazoa > Arthropoda > Insecta > Mantodea > Hymenopodidae > Hymenopus > Hymenopus coronatus. The sequence continues at coordinate 510,358,900 of CM060900.1, forward strand.
TTGGATGGAATGCAGTACCTTCTCTACATAGTAAGTGAACTGAAGTGGATACATATTACGGTACCAACTGTTAAAATATCTGAACCTATATCCGTAACATGCTGTAGTTTTATAAAAGCTGAGAATTCTTCCAATATCAGAATGTTTTTTCCGTCTCCTCTTCTAGTAGCAGTATACGTTTCGTTTAGACGCATCTGATGGAAATGAGCTCTACACTCAAGCGAATACCAAACTGTAAATTATTAACGACGAAGAGCAGCTTAACAGCAAAGTGAATTTGGTAAATTATTCAACTGTTATTTGTGTCTCTGATTCCCTGCTCCCCCTCAGAAGAGGTCATGCGTCCCCAACATATGTTATGCTCTCTGCTCTTTCGAGGGTGGTACATGAGGTCCCTGAAGAGCGATTTTCACCGAACATACGGCTCTTGAAGGAGCATCCATCAAGTTCACCCTCGAACAAACTTCCTGAAGTTCTCTTCATTCTAGGGAAGACAGGTAACCCTGCTGAGGATAGGTTAGGTGTTCTCGTTGCTCTCGTGTATCTTCGGAAACTATCTTTCAGCTGTAAAAGTGTGTTTTTCCGCTTAAATTTTACTTTGTACAGGGGGTTAATGAACTATACCGAAATATTTTCATAGAATATGTAGATTACTTAAATAAGTAATTTGAGATAGAAGACTTATGGCCTGTTTATTGAAATTTCGAAGTAACGCTATAAGTTTCTGAAGTGCCAGTACGCCACTGACTAATTTATCAATCATTCGAGAGCATAACACGAAAAACGAAGGGACATACTACAGCGTACCTCTCTAGCGTAGTGGTTATAATACTGGCTTTCAAGTGAAAGATAGTATCCGAGTTTGGGTCTCGCTCACGTATCGCGGCACTTCGGCTAAAATGAAAAAAATAATAATAAAAACATTTACTCTGTCAGGAATCGAACTCGTGACATTTGGGATAGCAGCTTCCCACGTTACGCATTAGACCTCCAGAGTAGGCGACATAACTCAAGAACTTAGTTAATGAATGCTCAGTGTCGTACTGTCAAAGGATTAGTTCGAAATGTTACAGATGTTTGTGTCATTAAATCTTGAGAACGCTAGTAACGATCTGCCACAAATCGATATTGCTTTACTCGGGCAGCAGTTTTAAAGACATTCTATGCCATGTTTTCAACCTGCTTTGCTTTAACACCGACTTATCAGCACCTGATACCCACACGTTTAACGCTATGTAGTTGCGTTATGTTTATCCGGGGACCATGCATCGCCCATCTCAAATTACTTGTCAGTCACGTGCACAATCTCGAGAATTATTTCGGTGTACTTCATTAACACCTGTATAATGCAACACACATTAAGAAGAAATGAATGTTCACAAAATATTTCAAATTTCTTAAAAAAACAACTACAGTAGTACCTCATTAATCCGGTCTATTTGGGGTTCTAGCTTGTTCGAATTAATGAAAATCCGGATTAAACAAAATAACATATGAAATGAGCCAAGGTACATATTTAAACACAGTCTTCAGCAAAAAGAACGCGCATTTTAAATTTAAGAAATACAAAGGTTATTTAGTGTACAAGATATCGTCATTGCGCAGTACAAAATTAGAACATAAAAATCAAAGACGAACTATCATGATCACAGTTGACATCTTAATGACTTGAACAAACTGCTGATCTTTTGTTGTCTTCCTTTGACATTATTTCTTTTAATAATTAACTCGCGCAGATGCCTCAAATTTCGTAACATGCAGATGTTTTCATGGTTATCTTCAACCTTGGTAAGGTCAACAACCTGCCACAGCTGCGGCACAAACAGGCGACCGACCGACTGAGACTGATGGGAGGCAGTATGAGTGAAGGTTTCACGCATTAAACGGCTGTCTGGATTAAGAAGATCCGAATTAAGAGGGTCTGAATTAATGAGGTTCTACTTAATATAGTATTGACAGTGATTCTACATGCATTTTTGTTAAAGTAACCTTCAAATTTGAATATTGTATTCAACGTTTATTCATTAGCATTATTATCCCACAAATTATAACCAGAAAATGTTATCGTGACATAGCATACCTGATTATCACAAGCCTCAGATAATTGGCTCCTAATCCTATTTTGGCTCAATATTGGAAAATATATTTTTTTATAAATACACTATATATTTTTTACTTTCTCGACACTATGTAAAATGAGCATAATAAGCAGAGAAAACAATGTATTCCACCTAAAAATTCGATATGAGATTTCGCCAGAAATACGTAGTTGAGACTGAGGTTTTGAGAATAAAAAAAAAGAAAGAAAAAAGCTTTATCTATGTGTGTGGTTTGTATTTACGTGCATAATAACCAGGATACGTTACGAAGATTTTCATTAAAATCGCCTCCACCCCCTCCCAACACTTTACCGGGATCATGTCTCTAAAATGTTGATTTTCTCAGAACTGATTAACGATTTTGATTAAAATATCATATGTTTGAGATATTTTATGACAAATGAAATGTAGATCTTGAATTTTCTGGGAGTAGCCTCAGAAAAATTCTTCATTTTGAATGACTATTGTATAACTGCTAAATCGTAAGAGGTTTTTACTTGTTATGGAAGTAACCATTTCCGATATATTCCCTTTTATTGGTTTTAATTTTAAAATATTTAATATTTTCACAATCAAAAACACATCATTCGTTTTATATTTATTTTTTTATTCCTGGACATGCAAAGAGAACTGAATTTCAATGTCAATCACATACCGACAGCTTTTAGAAGATTTGACTACCACTTTAGCCCAGTGTATTCCCTTATTCCCCTTCTATTTACAAGGAAGCAAGTAATAAGATAAATTCTGCTAAGCTTTATCTCGATTCGCATGATGTATGTAAATAATAATGTTTTGTAAGAAAATAGTTTGTTTGCAGAATAGGTAGAGAAGGTCAGGAGAATGGAGCACATCAGATTGGTTATTTTCTATTGTTTCCATTTTGAAAATTGGAATAACTGCTGATACATTATAATAGAGGAGCTAAAACTTAGGAGAAATCTATTATTTGTGTGTTTGACACATGAACAACATAATCACCATAATGTTAAGAATATTAAATTTCCCCAATTTTGAGACCCATATTATATCAGAGTAATAATTAATTATATTTCTTTCTGGATACTGTATAAAATAAGAAATATAATTTCCAAATATATTTTATTTCATTCTGATTCAATATGGAATATAATGAATTACATATTAGGGGGCTCAAAATTGAAGAAATGCATTATTTTTAAGATCTGGAGTTCATGGTATTGAAATCTCATAATCCTAAACTTACAGATTTCCCAAAATTTTTAGATGCTCTATGTAATATGAGGGTACTACTTTCAATTTTCACTTTGGATACAACATAAAATTATATATATATATATATATATATATATATATATATATATATATATATATGATATATTTTCTAAAGTTTGGCCAAAGTAACGTATTAGTAATCAAATCAACTCTGTTTATTGTAAAATGTTTAGTACTGTTATAGTAATATTTCTAGACTGTAACCTATCAGATGAAAATGATCCTGAATGAAAGTTGAATGCAATATTCAAATGTATAAGTTTATTTACCCAAAACAAGTGTGTATAATTAGTGCCACTATTGTAAATCAAAAGTAAACGGAGTGAAATGAGTATAAGAATACAGGATTAACTGAAATATATTAGGAGTACCTTAAATTCAAAAAATGAAGTATTCAATGTGTTATTTATGGTCCTATTTCTCGTGTAGACCCATTAATGCACATGCTTATAAAGTCTATAGAGGCGTTGGTTCTTGTGACTTTTTATATATAGTGTTTAACGCTTTTACTATTACGGCACGCAGGCGATGACACTGATGATACATGGAATGTAGATGGAGTACCGGTGGAATGTGATGGCGGGGGAAACTGGAGAACCCGGATAAACCCCGCCCCTGCGCCGCTTTGTCCATCACAAAACCCACACGCGGTCGCTCGGAATCGAACCTGGGCCACCTCACGCCGTTTCGGATATTACTACTTTCCATATTAAACACTGAGCTCTGTTTTGGTGTGAGCCGTTATGTTTGATTTCGACTGAACAAGGACTTCTCAGAATACATACATCGGTTGCAAAATATGACTTGGGCCGTGGCTAGATTGACAACAGTACAAACTCCAACTCCTCGATTTGTAGCAATAGCGCTCTCTCTCCTTATGCTTGTCGCGCTTATCCTCGTGTCTCTCACTTCCTCGCCTTCTCCCTGTTCTTCCTACTGTGACTTGTCCCAAGCCGAATCGGACCGATGCACGGTGCACAAAACATTTGCAACTCGTTTGAAGTAAAATTTCTTCTGGGCATGTAGGCCATGGTCGAAAAGTAGGATTTACTCCTGGCGTTTCGCTCAAAACTGTGTCGAAGTTTGAAGCAAAATATCTTCCTGGCATGTAGTCCATATTCGAAAAGTATAATTTACTCCTGTTTCGCTAAAAACTGTGTCGAGCGTAACGTCAGGAGTAAATCCTACTTTTCGACCACGATCTACAACCCTGGAAGAAAGTTTACAAAGGACGCCGACCGTGAAAGCCTTAGTACATAAATTTGCACCTAGGTTTGTACGGGTGCGATTTTAGCGTTTGAGAGGCCCAGGTCTAGTCAATATGGAGTTTCAGTAAAGTTGATAACTCCGTTGTTCTACATTCACATGACCTTCTCTGCCTATTCTGATACAAAACATTCTTAAAAAAATTATTTCCCTATTTAATTCATGCCAATTAAAATAAACGTTAGCAGAAATGGTATTTCTAGTTAGTTCCTTATAACTAAGGGGAATAAGGGAATACAGTAGGCTAAAGCCATAGTCAAAATCCTTTAAAAGCTTTACCTGTGTCAGGCGATTGAAGATCCGTTCTGTTTGCAAAGGTCAAGAGTAAAACAAAAGAGAGCTGAAAGAAAGATGACCTCCTGTTTGATAAAAGTTTAAGCAGTTTTAAATTAAAACAAACAACATCTCAGAAGTGGTTAACTCTACAATATATATGGTTTAACGATATCTACATGTTTGTGTAGTAAGTTTTCGTCTATCTCTTACGGCTTACTAGTTATTGCAAGTTGTCCAGAATGAAGAGGTCTCCCAAATCGAGATATACATTTTTTCATGTAAACGACTTTAATACACAGCATTTCTACTTGACCGTAAGGAGGATATAATGGCTCTTTATAGTACACAAACACAGAGCACGAAACATCCATGCCCATAGCGGGATTCGAACCTGCGACCCTTTCGCGGCAGAACGCCAACGGCAAACGCGGCAACGACCACGGCTATAGGAGCCGGCGACCTTCGTTTAATATCCTGCAATGAATGCGATCCGTTCACTGTCCTCGCTGACGGAAGCAAAGGTCACTCTCGGCAGTTCTCCACTGATGGGGTTTAACTTGTCATAGCCCCGTGGAGACCTGCAACTGTCGTAACACACGAGGGGATATCTGTACACGTCCAATACGGGGCAATTGGGCCATCTAGCATACAGTTTAAATACCAGAGAAACATTTTCATCCACACACACACACATATATAAGAGCTGTTCCAGAATTGGAACTCAGAAATCGGCAGGATTATAGAGGAGCACATGAATTTCGGAGAGCGTAGTCATGGTGGCGTTACTTAGCGCTATGATTAGTGTGTGCGCATCGGAATAAGATTTCGAGGGGATTGAGGGTTCGAGTCCCCATAGCTATGTTTATTTTTATGTTGTCTCCTTTTTGCATTTTATAATGCAAAGAGAGAATAGGTTCCCTGTCTCAAACTGTTTAACTAGGCCTCCTCTACATGCCTGCCAATTTGTGCGGTCGAATTCTGGAACAACCTATGGGTGTATATGTACCTATATATAGTTTGTCGCCCGCTTATACTACATAGGCACCGCAGGCGACCGCAATCACTGCAATTATAAGTGATATATAGAGAGTATAATATGTTTGGCAAAAATATAATTGGAGAGACCATCTACCTGTTTAAATGTATTCAGTTTTGACACTGCTACGCTTATTGTATTAGAACTGTGGAAACATGTGTAAATATGTTATAAAAGGAACATTTTAATATTTGCTATCAGGATATGGAAAATTGAAGTATATTTTAAAAGTGTTGACTCTCGTGCCGGTCAAGTATCAACGTTGCCCCACCCCCCTACCTATAGAACTAGCGAATGAGCTTTTATCTCCCCGTCTCTCCAAACCAGAATCTTGGTATATATCTACGTTCCAAGCGCAGATAGCTTGAAGAGAAGTGAAATGAAGTTTTAGGTCTAGTAATGACGTATAGAAGAACACAATTTTAATTGAGAAATAGGTCGAAGTGCATTTGAAGTTCGCAGTTTGCAGCAGGCATTTGCAATTAACGAATATCTGCTTTAAGAGTATTCATAGCTGAAGCTTATAAACCCCACTATATTTGCCTAACCTATTTTTTCCTCAAAGTTTTATCACTGCTCTTTGACAGCTATAAGTGCGTTTTGAATTTCACGCACCTATCTTTAGTTTTTGAGAAACATTATCATGTACGTTTACTATACAAATTAATACGAGTTGAACACAATACAGAAATCGTAATTTTGAAAAGAGTTATACTACCACAGCACCTAGATAATAATAAATAAAACGCCATATAAATTCAGAAAAACTGTAATTGTTTTAATAAAAGTTATGTAGCAATTTATCCTCTGTGGTAGAATTAATTATGTTACATCTTGAGGAATTTAGTAGTGTGGCAAAAATAGTTTGCTCAGTTTTTAAATTCACTCTCTCTGAGTTTCGGCTCAAAGTTTCAACAAGATTGGTTACTAACTACATGAATTGGAGTATTTATTACTGTGAGGAGAGTCAAAAGTCGAATAAAAGGCATTGGAAGGAAACCCATGTCCCTCGGCCGTGTGCTCTTGAGCATTTAAATGACACGCATTGAAGCATTGAAAAGGCTCCGAGAGCAAAAGCCAAAGTAGGTAGCTAAAGTTAAAAGTTCAAAGTTTATTGAACATAAAACTTATTTGCAAAGCAGAGTGAGACTGAAATATTTTATGGTGGCTATTGCACCATGTTGCTGGCATGGAAAAGTGCAGAAGTGACAACTAAGTCGCATTTTTTCCGGTAAACCACAAGGATATCTAAAACTATTGTTTGAGTTAACAGTTCCAATGGCATCTTGCAACGTTTAAGTGCTTAAGTCCCTATCTTCACAGTTCAACAAACTATTTATGTCAATAAATGCTAATTAATTGTTTCTTCCACACAAGTCGTGTGCAGAGCAATATTCGGAAAGGTAGAGGGAGAGCGGGTTCGTTGGGGAAATTAGTATCATGTCAGCATATTTCCATGGTATCAAAAGATTCAGCAGATTCAAATCTCGTTTAGGGCATTGAACTTTTCAGTTTCCTCTGTCTTTCTTACTCTTGTTCTACACACAGCTTCTTTAGCGGGAAAATCATAAAAACTAGTGTCTAAACTTTTGGGGGAAAAAAAACATAAAATTTCAGCTATGGATACTCTTAAGATATAGTACCGTTAAATTATAAGGTAACCCCTCTCGTGGCCTTTAACCATTGCGTGAGAGATCCAAGTCATCGGATAAGTGGTGCTGGCAAAGGCGCACAAAATCCTTACCTTACGGTAAGTACCGAAAAAGTTCTCTCCCAAACAGGTAGCACAGCTTGCAAAAATATTCTCGCTTGCTCGCATAAGCTTAGCAGCAGGAGTCCTTTTGTTTTCTTGCATGATGCTATCACTGAGTTTCTGTAGATCACAAAGGGATTCCTGCTGCTGAGCGAGGACATTTTTACTTGATGTGTGCCTGTTTGGGAGCAGAATGTCTGCATTTCCAGTACATACGTTATGATAAGAATTTTAATGTGCCTTTGCCGGCACCACCGTCCTAGCGTCTCTCGCGCTTTGGAGAGAGGCCACGGGAGAGGTTATCTTATTATTTTCCGGTAAACAGAGCTGAAAAAGCTAATGATTCGTTCAGTCATATTTCTGTAGTGCTAGGACAACCCGTTAAAAAGCTAATGTGCAGAATGTACTGCAGTACCTTCAACACCATCTGCGCTCTCACTTGTGCTTAAATTATAATAAGAAGGGGAAGAAGAGGAGGAAGGAGGAGGATTTGGAGGAGAAGAAGAAGAGGAAGAGGAGGAGGAAGAGTCTTTCTACCAAGTATTGGGCCTTCTGCCTGTTACGGTCTCACTCCATCTCTTCATCGGACTGCCCAACAGTCTTCTCACTTGTGATGTGTAATTTAATTTTTGATGTGGAATTCTTGATGCAGGCATTCTGAATACATGGGACCTCCAATTTCGATGATAGTTTTTAACTTTTTCTATTTCTGGATCAATTTTCAATTCTTTAATAACATCTATATTCTTTTTCTCGCCCAGTTTAGTGTGTCCTGCAGTTCTTATTAAAAACTTCATTTCGTTAACTATGATACGCTGTTGATCACTTTGTCGTATGGTCCAAGCTTCACTTCCTTGTATTAAAACTGGCCTCGCTATGTCTTATAGGCCTTTATCCAAGAGTGCCTTTGGACTAGAGGTGGTTCCAAAGGTTTATTGTGAATAATAATAATAATAATAAACGTATGTGCAAACTAAATATTACTTACGGCAAAGAAGAGCTGAAGTGAATCTAAGGATCACTTCAACGTCAATACAAGGGATCCTGAAGGAGGGAGCATTGCACCGATGTGATGTGCAGCTATATCAGCAACACTATGGAGATGGTTCTGATCGCAGAATAATATATGACCGAAGCGTGACCTCTGCATTGCAGCAATATCCTCATTTGACCAGGCAGAACCATTGGTGCGATGAGTGCTACTTTGTAAATGACTCCACTGTCAACACGCGCAATTTGCATTATTGGGCTCCGCTATTCCCATTGGGTTCGAGCACATCACACGCAAATATCCAATGGGGACTAAACGTGTGGTGTGGTATTCTGGGAGAATAGTGGCTGGGCATGTTTCATCCCCTAAACTTTCAGCTCGGCTTTATTTGGAGTTTTTATAGAAAAGTATGTCTGAGAAAACTTGCTGGAAGATATTCCACCTCGGCTAGTACAGGGCATTCGAAATAAAACCTGACCGCTCGCGCGGGGTTTTGCGTCTGGGTAGCACGCTAAGCAATAGCCGGCCGAGTCAGCACTCTGTCTTCGCCTCTTAACGCTGTATACAATATACAGAATGTCCCAGAATTCAACCGCACAAATTGGCAGGATTGTAGTGGGGTACTAGATAAACAGTTTGAGAAAGGGAACCAAATGTCCCTTTTGCCAAATGTCAAAGTTATGGCGTTTTCTGGATTCCACAACAATCACCGTAACTTAAAAGAATGTGAACGTGTGTGTCCTATTTTCATTCAGAATTTCTCATTTCTATGCCAGTAGTCTAATGAAGGCAGAATTGGTGCACAATCCATTTTAAAATTATTGGACTCGCAACTTTGGAAAATTTGCCTGTTATTTCAGGAAGTGCACGCCGCTGACAACAGTTCGGTTGATTTCAGATCAATTGTAGTTAGCGAGAGCGCTCCTATGAGGGTACATCAGATCTAGGATGGTCTGTAATAGTCGCACATTAAATGTTAAGACGCGTAGGTGTTTCAACACTCTATGAAACATCAGGAATACTTTTTAAAACATATCTATATGAATAGTGGTAAAATGAAAAGTTCTGGGATATCGAAATAATATTTCTTTTTGTTTACGCTTTGAAGCCACAAGGGCCACCCAGAAAGTATCAGACGATTTGGCATAATTAAACAAAACGAAAGTTATCAACACAAAATTTTGTTTATAGAGTTACAGTGCCGTGCTCTATTTTTCAACATAATCGCCATTGCTATCAAGGTATTTATTGTCACGTGGTGCCGGTTTTTCAACGGAGATATACTCTTTCACCGCTAAAGATCTGAGCCAAGATGTCACTGCCACTTTGAGGTCATCATGACTGGGAAATCTGTTGCATCCAAAAAGTAATGTACGGTGTTCAAAGCGACACACCGGTTTTTTCTTAATTAGTTTTATCAACATTTGTTTTCAACTGCTCCATAACGATTGATGAACTTCCATTCCGGCCTTCATCATACACATTGGTTCTTCCTTGATTACTCGTAAATTATGCGCCATTTCCTCACTGAAGATTCGTTCATTGCATTATCACCACACACTTGCGTTATTTGCCTATAAAATTGGCTTTATATCTTGTGCGTTCAAGAAAACAAATAAGTTCTTTGGCGGTAGAAAAGTATAAGATCGGCATTGAAAAACTGGTACCACGTGACAATAAATGTCTTGAGAGAATGGAGATATAAAGTAAGATACTGTAATTACGTAAATAAAGTTTTGTGTTGGTTTCTTTTGTTATCATTTATTTATGCCAAATCGTCTGGCATTTTCTGGATGGCCCTCATATGACAATCATTGGGTTTGTGGAGTCAATTTCTGTGTTTTAAATGTATCTTCTGTTTCTTTGATCAGATACCTCTCAGAAAATCGGTATAGGAATATGATTGTTGCTCTTTTTACATCCTAAATATACAACAAGCAAAGCTACAAAGGCATGACACGTTTGATTATCTCGAACCCAAAAGCCATTCCAGTTAAACCGCAACCCCATCAAATGAAATGCTGGAGTACAAAACGTTATGTCTGCGACTGTCAACCTTTAGCTCCTGTGCTGCAAGAGCGTCGGATTGCCATCCCTTTGTAGCTTGGTGTAACCTGCGGGAAGTAGTAGTCTCTTTGGAAACCTGTGATTAGGCATCGCATTCGGAATCACTGCATATGGGACTTTCACAAAAAGGTAGTATAGAAGGTAATTTCAAAAATCCTTAAGGGCATACGGATGCATAATAAAATTTACCATTACTTACACATTTTTAAAATTACGACACTTTAAATTGACACAACAATTTAAAAGATATATATTTATGTTGTGTATTTCGTTTTAGAATTATAAATACAAGGCTTAATCTTTATAATTTGCACATTTTAAAAAGTGAATATGTACCTGACGACGCCGTGTCCGAGTGGTTAGACCGCTCGCCTCCCATCTAGGTGGCCCGGATTCGATCCCAAGCACCCGCATGTGGGATTTCTGGTGGATGAAGCGATGTCTGGTAGGGATTTCTCTTGGTCCTCCGCTTTCCCCCACCACTCATTCCACTAATTACGTTATCATCACCTTCCCTATCATCCATTTCGTTTGCATTTCATATCCATTCCTCACCCTCATGCCTGGGTACGGGCCGACCACTCGTTCCAAGTTCTCCATTCTGTGGTTTTGTGCCGTTGGCTCCCCGAAAGACTTCTGACCCCTAGTCAATCGCTTGTAAGTCCTAAATACGGGGCGGGTAAGCCGAGTACGAAACGAAACATATGTACCTACCTTTTTCTCAACTTCTAGAAAAGCACTGTACTTGCAATATTGTGTTATGCATGTATAGCGTAAAAATTCCCTGCAGTTATTTCATTTTAGCTTTGCTCTCATCTAAGAAAATTTTAACATAACTTTTTTCAAAATGTTTAAATCTATAAAACTCATTAAAATTGTATTTTAAATTCCATTGCAGGGAATTAAATGTAATAGAATTTTACAGCTGTGCGCAAAGTTTCACGTGTGTACCCACAAAAGTTTTTGATGAAAAGGTAGAAAAAATAGGAAATGTTATATTTCAGAAAACAGATGTTCTCTGAAACATGTATGTCTGACATCAAAGATGAATTCACTGTTTTCCATAGGCAGTATCCTCTTCATCCTCTTGAGCTCTTTAGACTACTTGATGTTTCTAAAGCCTTTAAACAGGTCCACAATTTTAGTTAAAAGTGTTCGCTCTGGTTTTATTTGCATTGCTGGCATTTCCTCTTTAAAGCATCTTTATATATTTCGTGGATTTAATACTGCAAATATGTAATGCCCACAACAAAACTTTAAGTGTGTTATATTTTGCCTATATGTTGATTTATTCTCTGTAATAAAAAAATGAAAATAGCGTGTAATTTAACTTCTATAGTTCTCAACGTCCCATTCTATATTGGGTGTGAAAGACCGCTTACTTTTGCTCAGAGGCCTCTCTATCAGGCTTGAGGTTCTTTTACGTGCCGTAAATCTACAACACGGGACCAACGGCTTTACTTCCCTTCCGAAGGGAGCCATACTAAGGATTTTATTTCATCGTCCTCCGCCGGGTTTGAACCCGCGACCTTGGGTATATGAAGTTAGCATGGTAACCATTACATCACGGAGGGCGATTTCTCTGTAATCAGCAGAGCTCAGTGATGCATACTGGTGAAAAACTACAAGCCATTTTGCCCGGAGTCGATTTGCACTCTGCCGCCAAGACATCCTCTATTTTATGGCCGGAAATATGCTATTGGTGGGGTGTGAGGAGGCCTGCGGGTGTTGTATTTTACTTGTTAATCAGGATCGGGAGGGTCCATGTTAAACAAACGGTGTTGGGCATACCTGGATGATGACGGGGCAGACAGAAACACCGGATGTGAGACCTACTTTATATATTTTCGAAACCTACTACTACACTCGCTTTTTAAACTGAATATCACAAGCCTTCTGCTTTGGAGCCAGTAGAAGGGCGAAAAAGCGTTTATTTTGGAAGTTACAGGATAATAACCACTGTAGATTTGGAGCACCAAACCACACACACACACACACACACACACACACACACACACGCACACACACACACACGCGCTGTCCCAGAATTCAACCGCCCAGCTTGGCAGGACTGTAGAAGGGTCCTACATGAACAGTTTCAGATACGAAACTATTGTCTCTTCTGCCAACTGTCAAAGTTATGGCATGCTTTCTTGACCGCACGTCAATGGCCGTAAATTAAAAGAATGTGGACGTGTGTCCTATTTTCGTTCAGAAGGCCTCATTTGTATGCCATTAGTTGAAGGAATGCACTGTTGGCGCACGATCAATACAATATTTATAATTATTGGACTTGCAACTCTGACAAAATTGTTTTTTCTTTATGGGTGTGCAAGCCACTGTCAACAGTTCGGTAGATTTCAGATTATATGTATTTAGGTAGAGCGGTTCACTGTTACATATAGTGGGTGTGTCGGTATAGCATTGGTCAACAAATCCCACGATTAGAGGTTGTCAAAACCGGTGCCACTCTCGCTCGTTACTCGTAAGCCACGCCAGAGAGAGGGAGAGAGAGAGAGAGAGAGAGAGAGAGAGAGAGAAAGAGAGAGAGAGTGAGACAACGAGAATTTCAGTATCGAGAAGTAGTTTCACCTATGATCCGTAGTATAAGCTGGTTACGTAATAACTTGCAACAGTATATTAGTACGCTGTGTATTTTATTATTTAATTATTATTTTTGCATAGGTTTAATATAGGAAATATATCTGTTTCAGCAGCCAAGATTACAGAACACAAAACCTTAGGGTGAGGAGTTGCTATTGTGCACTCTAAGGTTACTTTCTTTGTTAATCTTAGCAACACAAATGCCTTTGTAACAGCTAGATTTTAGCGCATTACAGACATAAGTAACAGGGTATTTTTAGAGAAAGGTCTCTCCCCTAAAATTTAGCAGCTCGGGATTTTTCCAATATAAAGAGCGGTCACGTGAGTCTAATACAAAGAACTTATTGTGACAATGAATATGAATAGGCATCTTGGTAATTGTCATCTTACACAATTTAGGCGAACTACAGCATACATAATAACTGAAGCATTATAAAATAGATCAAACACAATCAATGTACGCCCTTTCTATAAATGACAAAGATACCTTCCAAGCGGCATAAGCATAGGAGTCTATGGCCTGTATGTTGAATTGCTGTCTATAATTTGATAAACTAGTACACGATACACAGCGCAAGGAACGAAGGACGCGTCTCTTGTTTACTCACTACTGAGTACGGAGCAACTCTGCTTGCTCTAGCACAAAATCAGGCGAGTTGGTGAGCCTGGATTGGATGATGGTCAACTCTGCCATGCATAAGGGACCGTAGGGCCGGCAGCAGAGTTGGCAGGCCGAGGTTTTAAGCACTGTAGAGGCACTGGTTTATTGTTATTTTTTTTTCACATAAGCCTGAGTAGGAAAGGAGTTGGATAGGTAAGGCTGAAAAATTCAATTCTGACTATGGCACTGACTCTGCTTAACTACTGGATTATTATTATTATTATTATTATTATTATTATTATTATTATTATTATTATAAGCCAGGCGTCGCCATAGCCGAGTGCTTAAACTGCTCTCATCCCACCTAAGCAGACCGGGTCCAATTCCAATCGCCAGCAGATGGGATTTGTGTTGGAAGAAACGGTGCCTGGGCAGGTTTATTCCGGGTTCCCCGGTTTCCCTCGCCATTCACTTCACCAATTGCTCTATTATCACCTTTCCTATCATCCATCTTGCTTGTATTTCATGTCATTAATTTCCTCACCACTCATTCCAGGTTCTCCATTCTGTAGTTAGGAGTAGTTGGCTCCCCGACAAGCTTCTGAACCCTAGGCACCCTCTTGTTTGTCCTAGTGGGCGGGGTGTTAGTCCTACATACCGGGAGGGTAAGCCGACTATAAAAAGTAATATTATGAGCCGCTATTCTTTTTTTTTTCTTGGAAAAATGTAACTTTACGTAGTAACTTACTATTTAAATATTTGACAATCGTTTCATCTCGGCCTCTTCTATATATTTTGTATCTACGAAGAATCATGTAATAAAATTAATTCTGTAAATGTTACCTCGATTAACAATAAGTTAAGAGTAAGAATAATTCGTAGAAGAATTATATATAGAAAATCCCTGAGCACTTCTTCCCTCTTTTGTTGTAGGATTGTTGTGCTGGCAGTGCTGTTAGCAATTGTGGAGTTCGACAAATCAGTTCGCTGTGTGGTCTTGCTATGGGAACACATTCTGGGATACCTGGTCATCTTGGCTGGCTCACTTCTGGTAGAGCTCTTCATCTCCATTGTGGCGATGAGGGGCAGCATTCTGGATACAGAAGCAAGAGCACCTATGCGCTACCTCCTTTATATACGCTTAGGTAAGTAAATTAGTATATTGTGTCTTTTCTGGGATTTTTATAGTCTCATATATATATATATATATATATATATATATATATATATATATATATATATATATATATATATACGAGGGGCATACTGAAAATCACGAGCAACCCATTGTAAAAATTTAAATTTCAACAACGTAACGAAACGAATTGCAGGATCGTAATCTACAGACTTTAAGCCACATGTTGACATATTGTGACGTCATTAGCTTCTATCACGTGACCACAGACGGTGTTTGAAAAATGGCTGACATTGATGTTTCGTTTCGACCGCGTGCTGTCATTGAATTCCTTGTGAAAGAAGGAAAATCTGCTCCTGAAATTCATCTCAGACTTCAACGTGCGTATGCAGGTGTCTGCATGGGTGCCAGCAGTGTTAGAAGATGGGTGAAACATTTCAAAGATGGAAACATGAGTCTGCAAAATGCGCCTAGTAGCGGGCGTCCTCGAACTGCCTCTACAGAACGCAACAAGGAAAGAGTTCATGAGCTCATTACAGGAGATAGGCGTTTCACTGTGAATGAAATTGCTGCGCAACTTGGAATAGGACATAGTGCAGTGCAAGAAATTATCCACAGCTTGGGTTATCGAAAGGTCTGTGCCCGTTGGGTCCCCCGCTTATTGACTGAAGACCACAAACTTCAGGAAAGAACCATTGCACAAAACCTTCTTCAGAGATTTCATAAAGCAGGTGATGAATTTTGACGTGTATTGTGACTGGAGATGAGAGCTGGTTCCATCACTATGAGCCAGAAACGAAACGTCAGAGTATGGAATGGCACCACTTGAACTCCCCATCGAAGAAGAAAGCGAAGACAGTGCAGTCTGTAGAAAAAGTTATGGGAAGTGTCTTTTGGGATGCACAAGGTTGCATTCTGGTTGACTTTCTTGAACCTGGACAAACCCTAAATTCTGCCCGCTACATCAAGACAGTTCTGAAGCTCCGTCGGGCTCTGCGTGATAAACGCCCTGGAAAGAGGATCATCCTTCAACAGGATAATGCGCGTCCGCATACTGCCCGTACCACTATGGTAAAGATCAGGGCATTAGGGTGGGAAACTCTTCCACATCCTCCCTACAGTCCCGACTTGGCTCCCTCCGACTACTATATTTTCGGTTCTGTGAAGGAGCAGATGCGTGGCCAACGCTATGAGATACTGGAGGATATTCGGAAAGCAGTGCGTCAGGGTCCGCGGGCAGCTGGAACGGAGTTCTATCACAAGGGCATTTTCAAACTTGTAGAACGATGGGGAAAATGTGTGCAAAACAATGGAGACTATGTCGAAAAGCGAAAGAAAGTCTGTAGATTATGATGATGTATTTGGTTTGGCTTAAAAATAAATATTAAGATTGTAAAACAGTGTTGCTCATGACTTTCAGTATGCCCCTCATATATATATATATATATATATATATATATATATATATATATATATATCCCCCTTTGACATCTAGGGTCATAATGGGGGCTTTTCATTAGAAACAACTCGTTGTTAGTAGGTTTTTTACGTTAGGTTTAAATCAAACACGCACACACATTTACTAGCCAGTTCACCACATTTTTCTGTGGAGTGTGGTAATATAGCCATGTTTCATCCACAGTTGTGTATTGACGCAGAAACTCGTCAAGATTGCAACGGAAAAGTGCCAAACCACCCTCCCATTCGATCACACGATTGCATTTAATCTCTATTGAGAGCAAACAGGATATCCATCTTGCCGCAACCTTTGTCAGACTTAATTTTTGGTGCAAAATTGAGAACACTGTACCTTGTGATTTGCCTGGGGCCACTGCTATTTTGTGAACTTCGATTCGTCGATCTCTCAAAGCCATATCCTGGATTTTGTCAATCATTTCAGAGACAGTCACTTCTGCTGGACGTCCGGAATGCTCATCGTTTGTGGATGCACGTGACGTTTAAATTCACAAACATACTTCCAGACTTTGTGGGGATAAGGAATAATTCTGGTTAAAGAAAAATGCCCCGTCCCAGCCGGGAATCGAAACCGGGTCACCGAGTTGTGTGGTTTTCTACAAGTATCTGAAACGCACCTTGCACAATTCGCTACGACGTCATTCTTGCTGTATTGGTGCACGGGAAATTACGGAAATAATCTTATGTGTTCCATTGACATAACTTTCTCTGCATCTCTGTAAAAAATTATTGTTAAAAGCTTATTCTCCTATCTACTTCATGCTAATGGAGATAAACATTAGTAGAAATTGTCTTACTACTTGGCCTCTTGTAAGGAAAAGAGAAATAAGGGAATACACTAGGCTAAAAAATTGTCAAATCTTTTAAAAGCTGGTTGTCATGTGGTTGAAACCCGTTTCCATGAATTGCCAGGAGTTGACAAATTCCTGTATGAAAACACTTTTAAGTACTTTAAAACTGAAATCAGTAACAAGTAATATCTAACAAATGGTCAACTCCACGAAAAAAAAATGTATATAACATAAATTGTGTTTTTTAACGAGCTGTACAGTTTTTGTATAGCAAGTTTCTGTCTATCTCTCAAGGTTGACTAGTTATGCACAATACAGCAAAACTCATTCAGATTAAAGAGATCTTCAAAGGCTATTTCCAGAAAAGCTTTTAGTATACGGTGCTTGAATCAAAATCGTTAGAGCCATTCTTGAGAAAATAAAAATGTTCTAATTTCTTTCCATGTAAAGGGTAGCTTGGTGTGGAGGATTTTTATTCAAATCTTCGTGTTGCATTCTTAGAATACGCTAAATTTAAATACACACACATTGACATTTTTCCAAAAAATGCTTTTTTGGATACAGGGGACCCTAAAACTTGTATTTCCAGTAAAATCTTGGTATGAAATTTTAGGTGGAATGCAGTAACTTCTCTATATATTGTGTACATAGTAAGTGAAGAGAAAGTAAAAAGGAACACTGGGGCGGTAACGGGGTTACGGGTTCATCTCCCGGGCGCAGATAGGAATGATGTGGATTTGTGAGAGCCCGATCTCTGGATTTTGCTAGCATGGAAACTCTTTTCAGGGTGTGGTACGACACATGTACTTTATTCATTTAGTTCGGCCTTTTTCTGCCGTCGAACACACACGAATTCCTCCTAAATTGTCTAGTGTGAAACTAGGTTTTACGCGACCGCGACTATTATTACTTATTACTTTTGATGCAGTGATTTAGTCCGTAATCTGGTCAGTATTAAAATAACTATTTCCCTCACAACAAAGGTAGCCTGTTCGACTCCACCACGGACCCTAAATATCACATCTTTGCTCTGCCAATGTTCTACGCCAAGTGCCCCAAACAGTGTCGCTTGATCAGCGGTAGCATTGTTTTCTCTTTTCCCGTTATGTTCCCCTCGGACACTGTCCTCTCACCCCCTTCGGTTCAATGTTCTACCCTCTAACGGTACATGGTGCTACCAGATCGTGACAACTCAGCTACTTAGACGTGTTTGAAATCTTTCTTACCTTCCCATTTTCAATGTACAGTTGTATTTGCCTTCTTGGTATGATTTATATTATTAGCTATGATTTATCTTTTCCTTCTGAATAACTCTTAGACCTGTGACAAGACGTGCACTGTCTCAACACTTAATATGTACTTCTTTCACCATGGTGAAAATCCTAGATATGTTGGTCAAAAATCTGAGGAAAAAATGTTTGACGATTAACAAATAACATATGTTCTCTTTCAAATAACGGTATTGAAAAGAACAGTTCATCATTTTATATGCTTTGTGGCTCATTTTCCGGCAGTGAAATAAGTTATCTTCGCAGCAGAGAGCAGCTCGACTCGGACCATATGACTTGCAGTTTTCCTCTGCTATGTAAATTGCTCGGAATCAGCGAAAACCGTCCGTGAGTGCTCCCGCCATAATTGAATTAAAAATTGCTGATGCTTTCAGAGAATAAATAAGCATGTATGTTATTTTATATGAGGGCGATGGCAACTAACGCATCTTAATTTTTGTTTACAAAAAAAAATGAATAGTTAATAGTTAAATAAAATAAACAAAAACCACAAATGAACTTACACCTTATACCTAATTTTCGACATGGTCACCAACTTTCTCAACACATTTGTCCCATCGTGATATCAGTTTCAGTATGCCCTGTTCATAGAAGTCCGTTTACCTGGAGTACAACCATCTGCGAACTGCTGATTTCACTTCCGAATTGGTCGCAATGCGTTGGCCTGCTAGGAATTTCTTCATGGAACCAAACAGATGAAAGTCCGACGGTGCAAGGTACGGACTGTATGGTGGATGCTGGAGCATCTCCCGACCAAATTTGGTGACTTTCTGACGAACAGCAGCAGCAATACGGGAGCCAGCATTGTCATGAAGTTTGACATCGTCAGCATTAATGTTGTGGCGTTTGTCACTAAGGGCATGATGCAACTTCACCAAAGTTTTAATTTAGACTGTAGGATTCACAGTGGTTCCGTGTTCAGCAAAGTCCACCAATAAAACACCATGCACTGTCACAAGCACTTTCCCAGCAGATTGAGTCACTTTGATTTTGTTCTTTACTGGGTAACCAGCATGTTTCCACTCGATACTAGCGTGCTTTGTTTCAGGCGTGTAGCGGTATACCCACGACTCATCATCAATGATGATTCCTTTCAGAAAGGCATGCCCTTCTGCGCTGCACCGCGTTAAGTGACCCAAATTTGTCAACATTTGCTCTGTCAGGTTCTTAGGCACCCAGCGAGCACGAAATTTCAAAATATCTTACATTGCACCATAGGAAATGCTGAACTGTAGCGATAAGGTCCATAGTTGCACACGCCACTCGTTCAAAATTGCCCCTGACATTATGCGGGGTTGCAGCTGTTACCGGCCTCCCTGAGCGTGGCGAATCACTAAGGTTCACACGACCCTCTTGGAACAATGCACACTACCTGGAGACGTTGCTACGGTCCATACAATCATCCCCATACACGCCACGCATGTTCCTGTGAATTTCACTCTGTTTATGCCCTTTGGCCTACAAATGCCGAATCACACCCCTCCGCTCTTCATGTGTGGACGACAGTAGCATGCACGCCATCTTTGTTGTATAGTTCCGCTTCTCTCGCTAGAGCAACATATGAAACAAAAATGCCCTCGTTAGTGGAAACTTCAAACTATATCGGTGTGAAATTACAATATTCCAGCTGCAATACCAAGACAGAAAAAAAAAATATTTTGAGTGTCTTTTCGATCCGCCTTTTAATAATATTACAATGATTTAATGAGAAAAACTACAACTTACATATTTTGATATATAAAATATCACTGGTTCCAAAGTTTTAATGAAAATAGCTTTATAAGTTATATGGAAGCTTCTAAGCGGTTTAAAAATATGTACTCACTTTTTGTTTATATTAGTAACTGAATTGGGCTATGAAAATATATTTTTTGTTTGTTTTTTATAAATTTTAAAACACAGATATCAGAAATTTTCAGCTTTATAAGCAGTCATTTAAAAACAAAATTAATAAGTAATAATTGTTATCCTATTTAATAGAGGTCCATTGTTGAATATGAATTAAAAATAATGAAAATTGTAGCACAAGGGACATTTTATGTAAAGGGTTAGAATTATTGATCATTAAAATATATATAAAATGAAAACTACTCATCTTAGAAAGATGAAATTTGGTTTGTGTCGTATTTTGAAAAACATATACCAATGACTCAAATGTGCTTTATCTAAGACTAAAATAACAGAATTTAGCATTTTCACGACTGATTGCCCTTAAACATCTCTATTGATCTGACTCTATGCCTCTCTTGCACCTTAAACCAAATATGTAATTAATTGGTTTCTCTAAAGTTTACCTTAATTAGCATGAAAATATATAAAAATAAGCTTTCGCAGGAATATATTTTAGAAGTCATATGAAGAGCACTGTGAAGAAAAGATTAGCTGTATTATCAATTTTAGGAAAGCATTACTTTTTAACTTTTAAACTTCATAATTTTAGTGTTGTATTATCTATGTATATCGTCTCCTTAGCGCGGTGGTAGTGCAGCTGCCTACCAAGCGGGAGACCTGGGTTCGATCCCCAGTACCGGCGTGGGGATTTTTCCCCCGCTGGGAGACCTGGACCGGGGTGCACTCAGCCTCGTGAGGTCCCTGGGGGGCCAATTGAGGAGCTACTTGATGGAGAAGTAGCGGCTCCAGGTCGTGAGGACCGCATTAACCGGCCGGGAAGGGCTCGAGGCGCTGACCACGTCTCACCCTCCAATACTGCACCCCATCTATGACGTCTGTAGTGGACCGAGATGGGGGACGCAGCGGCCGGGCGGTAGGCCAAGGTTCCCCGTGAGCTGTCGTGCCATGGAGTTATTATTATCTATGTATGTGAAAGATGTGCGCACATTATACGTAGATTCATTATGATGTAATACTCATGTAAAATAATGAAACTATGACATTTTTGTCTTAGTATAATATTAAGTCAATCTGTCATCAAGTCTCTCTAATCCTTCCTCATTTACATTGTTGTACTCTGAATCAGCCAGTTTTTAATTTAGCATTATAGAGGTAACAAAGACATCTAAAGCTTAATACGCGCTGATTATTGTTTAAGTATTAATTCATTTATTCATTCATTCATTAGAAATTAAAAATATAGTATTTTTCCAAACTACATTCCGTAAATTTTATGACAAAGAAATTTGACATATAATTATTTAAGTTACTATGTTTATTATTAAATTATGAATATTTAATTCTATGTACTCAGTAGTACTTAAAACACAGGTGTTCTAGAATTTTGTACATGGTTTTAAAGAAGAAGTAATTTAAAAACAATTCAAGTTAAAGTGTGTTAGAAAAACACATTTAGTAATGGAAGGAAATGTTGCTATGACACTTTTGGGCCTCTGAATAACAAAAGACCTTCAATTCCTGCAGATCAGCTACCTTACCCTGGAGGTAAATAGTCCTGTATCGTTTACCACAATGAGCAGGCGAGGTATAACGTCAAATTTTCCCTTCTCTGGCCCCATATGTACAATGTACATAGGGACAGAGAAGTACTGTACACCATCCAAAATTCGATGTCGAGATTTCACCGGAAATACGTGTTTTAGGACCCCATGAGTCCAAAAAAAGCATTTTCAGAAACAGGTCCGTGTGTGTGTGTGTGTGTGTGTGTGTGTGTGTGTGTCTCTCTCTCTCTCTCTCCCTCTCTCTCTCAAAAAAGGAAAAGACGGTTAAATACCAACCTGGGTATTTAAGTTTGATATCTTCCAAGGATGCGACACGAAGATTTTCAAGAAAATACCATCCCAAACTACCATTTACATTTTTCAAAAATTTTGTTTTTCTTAAAAATGGCTCTAATGACTTCGATTAAAATACCACATATTAAAGCCATTTCTATCGCAAATAAAATGTATATCTTGAATTTTCTGGGAATAACTTCTACCTGTTTATTCTGGATGCATTTTGCTTATTTTGGCATAACTAATAAACCGTAAGAGATAAAAACTTACCATACAAAAAATGTAGGTCTTGTTAAGATACACAAGCTATGTCATATACATTTTTTTCGTGGAGCTTACCAGTTTCGAGATATCCCTTGTTATTGGTTTCAGTTGTGAAGTGCTTACCCTTTTCTCAGACGGGAGTGTCCGTTTTTTTTGTTTGTTCTTTTTTTTTTTTTTTTTTTTTTTTTTTTTGGTTCTACTCCTGGCCAAACAAAGAAGCGATTTGCAATGAAAATCGCAAGACGGATTTTAAAACATTTGACTATCACTTAGCCTAGTGCATTCTCATAGTCCCAGTCTACTTATAAGGAACTAAGTAATAAAATTCTGGTAATGTTTATCTCGATTAGCGTGGTGTTGAAAGAAGAATTATCTTTTGTAAGAAGCTTGTTTGTAGAGTAGCTAGAGAAAGTAATGTGAGTGTTACACATCAGATCTTTATAGTATTTAACGCCCGCATTTACTACTATGGCACCGCAGACGATGACACTGGTGATACATGGAACGAAGATGGAGTACCGGTAGAATGAGATGGCGGGGAAACCGGAGAAAACCCGCCTCTGCGCCACTTTGTCCACCACAAATCCCACATGCGGTCGTTTGGGATTGAAATAACGTGAAATAACGTCCACAATGTACCGTCACCATACATCTGCAAGATAATACCATTAACAATTGGACCATGGAGGACTCCACAATGTTTTCCATGTTGTAAAGGACTTAGCCCATTTCCTCACTGGAATCCATACTTTGCTATAGCAATTATTCTGTGACTAAACGCACTTCTTTTTGTCTTTTTTCATCAATCCTTGGATTGGTTTGCAGCAGTTTTTCATTCTGATCTCTCTACCTTCCTTTTTAATTCTTCATGCGTACTGCAGTTCATGTTGTTCTTAATTTATAGTTTTGCTCTTCCTTTACTATCCTTGCCTTCAATTATAATTTTAAACATATTTGATGTCTCAACATATATCCTATGATTTTTAATCTTACTTTCCGGTTCCAAATTTCTCCTTTTGCCTTTGCGCGTTCATGAACTTCTACATTGATAATGTTATCAGTCCAACTATTTTTTACCATTTTACTGTAGCACCATGTTTCAAATGCTTCTAATCTTTTTGTTTCTGCTTTTAGGATTGATCAATCTTCACATTCATATAGCATTATGCTCCTTAGATATGTTTTCAACAAATTCTTCCTAATTTCTAAGCTAGTATTATTGGATGTACATAATTTATTGTTCCTACTAAAGGCAAACTTTGCTCGACATATTCTATTAATTTCTTTTTTACTTCTTGCATCAGATATTAGTAACCCACTTGTATAAATTAAATTTGTTCATCTAGGAGTATGTCTAGTGAACTGTATACCTGAGTCTTCAATTTATATTCAGAAAAAATGGATTTAATTTTTCCTACCATGTTCTCATAAAAATAAATGTTAGCAGGTAGAGAAAGTAATATGAATGTAGCACAACACACTTTACTTTTTCCATTGCTTACCTGTATTATGTAGAAGAGGAAGTACCTATTGCATTTCACACGTAAATTTGATACCGAGATGTATCTACCTGAAATACATATTTTGAGACCATCTGGATCCAAAATGGAATTTTAGAGAAAAGTGTGTGGGTGCACAAGTATAGATAACTGAAAATCAATAGTAGGTTAAATCCTCAAGTAGGTGTTTCAGTTCAATATCTTCAAAAGATGCGATACGAATATTTTCAGGAAGATGAAGATTTTTTCGGAATTGATGATTTTTCTCAAAGTGGCTGTAACGATTTTGATTAAGATTCCTATATTAAAATGTTTACTCTATCAATATATCAATCATATAATTGTTATTACAATATATAATTTATTATTGTTTACTTTAATTAACTTTGTATTTATAATTGTTATCAGGTAAGACTTTATAAATGTGTAATATTCTGTAATCTTGTTATATAATTGTGGAACACTTTGATATATTTGTTAATTTTATTAATGCATAAATGTTTATATTCTAAATCATTTAAATTCTTAAACTTTTTAACTTTTAATATATTATTTTAATAATGGTAGACAGAGAGAATGGGCATGTGCAAGGGAATGTATCTGCATGTATGTGGGGATATGTATGTAGTTCTTTTAAAGAAAAATTACTTGTCTGATATGAATTTTACTGAGTTATGAACTGTAAAAGGTTGTTATTATTGTTATTGGTATTGTTATTATTGTGGTTATTATTATTATTATTGTTATTATACTTGTTGCTGTTATAATTGTTGTTCTTATTGTTATTATAGTTTTTATTACTATTATTATTATTATTACTATTAGTAGTAGTAGTAGTAGTATTATTATTATATCTGATCTTTATCCGGGGAAGTATATTTAATCTTTATTTGAAATATGTTGTTGTAACATTTCCCATAATTTTCTGCACCCCTATGAAAGTGAACATCAGCAACATTATAGTGCTGAATATTTCAGGTTATTCGTGCCATAGTTTTATATATTTCATCTATTATATTGAAATATTTTATCTTTCAACAGCAGTTAATTTGATCTAATTAATACTTCAAATATTGTCTTATTTTCTGAACGACAATATATAAGAATATTCAGCTACAACTACTAATAATATTAATTTATATTTTCCATCTCTTTGTCTATTTTCAGCAATTATGATCGTGGAGTTGGTATGGTTGGTGCTAGGTGTGCTTTGGCTGACTCACCACTACTATGACTGTCCTATAGAGGGTGCCAAAGAAGCCATTTTAGGTATTTTTCAGATTTTTATTTCTCAGTTAATACATTCCTTTGAATTAGCAATAGCCATATTTCCAGTATCATTTATTGCATAATTCTTATCTGAAGCATGTCATCAAGTAGTGCGCAGATCAATTTTAACATAAGGTGGTGTGTACAGTTCTGAACAACATATAAATTGCATTTCCTGTTTTTGTTTTGCCAACATAATAAAGAATATCTCCTATAATGTGAACTGTTCACAGTAACGCATTTTTCATAAAAATGTATTAGAGTACTACATGTAATTGTAATTAAAATTCTACTGCTATTGGTACAGTTCTAACATGGATCAAGCTATTTTTAAAAAAAAAAACTGTTTACAAGTTTGTAAAGGTTATATTCAAAGTATCATCTCTTCTTGCAAATTTCGTACAATTACACCCCACAATGCAAAAGCATACATTGCACATCTGCTACAGATTATTAAATTGAGACAGGTAATTAATTCTTTGAGGTTCAGATTTTCTTTCACTTCTGCTCAGACCACAACTTGTATACAGCCTTCTTACAAACAAACATTCTCATGGGGCAGATAAAAATGTGATTTGTTTTTCTTCCAACATGTTTGTAACGTCAAAACAATTGCTTACACAATTTTTATAACGCAAGTGCGATTACTTTGCAAGTTATTCACATATTAATAAGAGTGGGGGAGGGGGTAACGTTTGGTTTCATGTGAGAAGAAATCAAATGTATTACCTTAATTGAAGCTTCTCTGGAGTACTACACATATCCAAATGTGCTTATTATTCCTGAACATATTCCCTGCAGTATTGGTATCCCTCATAAAAGTGTGTAAAACAAAATTTCACTGTACACCATCCACACCGACTTTTTCACATTTATCACATAGTCCTTACAAATTCTTTAAGCAACAATCCATTGAGTTTTGGAAATGGTTTTGGTTTTTTTTCTGATAGTCCAGCCAGCAGCCAACAGTACTGGAAGGACTATGTGATAAATGCGAAAAAGTGGCAGTTATTAGTTGTGGATGGTGTAGAGTGAAATTATGTTTTACACACTTTTTGTGGGATACCATTACTGCAGGGAATGTGTTCAGGAATAATAACCACATTTGGAGATGTGTAATCCTCACGAACTGTCCTGTTCAAACTGTCCCTGGACGAGGGTCGCTAAGGACAGAGCGAAATGGAGAAGACTAGTGAGGGAGATAGGAAAGTGCAGCACAAAACAGTAAAGTGAATAGTGTAGTGATAGTGAAAAGTGAGATAAAATCTGATGTTGCAGACAAAACGAATTATAGGAGAAGAATATAGTACAGTCATAAGATTAGTATCATAGCACTACATATTACCAGCCAAAAGTCAACGAGCTGAAGAAGTGACTAGGAAAGTTAAAATATTAGAAAAACACCCAAACTCTGATGGATTGGCTCCCCATATTAGAGTATAAATTCCGAGCTATCAATAGACAAATAGGAGATCCTTGCTCTGAAGGGATGTTATGGACTCTATTTATTAAATGTTTTTATTATTATTATTATTATTATTATTATTATTATTATTTATAATACTCCCGAGAAGCTTCAATTAAGGTAAGAAATTTGATTTCTTCTCACATGAAACCAAGTGTCACCCCTTCCCCTTCTCTTATTAATACGTAAATAACTGGCGAAGTAATTGCACTCAAGTTATAAACATTTGTATAAGCACTTTTTTTGACATTACAAACATAATGGAAGAAAACAATCCCATTTTTATCTGCTCCACGAGAATGTTTGCATTTTACTCTATTTTGTTTCAAATGTACATCAAATATCAAATGGAGTGAAGAGTTTAGCTTGTTCTTTCTTGATGAGTATAACTTTGTGAAAAACCAAAATTATTTTTATTGAGTTATTAAATAGTACACGTTTGGTAATTTGAGAAGTTTAGGAGGAGGCATCCATAATGATTGAATAATTAAACATTAAGTCAGTTTTCATATTAAATCTCTGAATGAATGGTTGAGGCAGTTCCTGATACTGCAGATGTTCTTTTGCTTCATACATTTAAATACCAAAGAGACTTATTGACACCTTAGACAGCCTTTCCTATTTTTTTTTAAAGAAAGTAGTCTCATATGCCATTTCTTCTTTATTTTTTGAATCTCATCTTCATGGGGAAAATTAAAATGGCTACAAGACTACAATTTCATGTTCATGATATTTTACCTAATGTAGAAATGTTGTTAACTAATTTAAGGCAAATATCAGAATATGCATACAACATCCATTACAATTGTAAAATACCAAATTTTTAAGCAATCTTTTATGTAGCAGTAATTATTGTTTTTGTATTTAACTAAATTAATCTAAACGTCACTGTACGTCACTGCGCTATATTTAATGTGCTCCATAAAAGCATATGCACTTCCTTATTTGCATGCACATATAAACAAAGAGCATCAAAATTACTGTTAAAATGTATAAATAAATATATATTTATGTAACACCGATGAAATGTCAGATGATAGTTTTCTAATTATCAACATAATAGTTATTTCTAGTAATTATGTAAAACTAAAATATATTTATTGTACTATGTACACTCCTAACTGCATATATGTCACAACTTACAATACATATTTACAAATATCTTGCAGTATTTACAATGCAAAATTGTATAAGTTTATAATTATGTATTAAATACAAAATATCATTGCATCCGTCTTTACAAACTGTCATTGCTAAATACTAAACAATTCATCTGACACACTGATGCCTGTCTTAAGTATACAGCAGTTTAATTTGTGTATAAAACACACACACACAAAATGCGATACAGTATAATACTTATAAAAACATTAATTATCAAGGTATTGTCAGAGAGATTTTTCACTTAACTGTCCATCTACAAAGTAAAATGAAATATTACATAGATACTCCTTAAGAGAAGTCTCAAAAACCCTGAAATTTCTAACTTTTTCCATTGGTTACATAGATTCTAATTCTGCATTAAAGAATATTTGTAACACATTTTGAGTAAATACTCTTACAGCTTCCAACTGACAAAAAATATCTATTTGTGCAGGGATTGTGATTTGCAACTGGTGTGTGATGCTGAGTGTTTTAATCACTGTCTGGTGCACTTTTGATGCTGCTGGAAGATCATGGGTGAAAATGAAGAAGTATCAACGCAGTATGAGAGAAGCGGAATCAAGGTTTCAGTACAAAAGATCTGGCACTAGACATCGTAACTGGAGGCAAAGGTTTGTTTCTTGCAACTGTAGAATTTTTGTTTTGTTTTTTGTTTTTATAGTGTTTAGCGCCCGCTTTTACTACAAATGGTGAGACTGTAGAAGTGGATGTTGTTAGTTAATTACAGAGAGGCGCGCGAAATACACGTCCCGAATATTAGGCTACTCATTGTGGCTGCCAATTGTCATTCATTGTTGCAAAGGTATTGCGACTACGTTTTGTATTGTCAGTACTAGAGATGGGTAAAACCATTCACTTTCGTGAACGCCGCTCAATGGTTCGCTCACTTACGTGAACCGGATCTTTTGAGCGGATAGTAGTTCACCTAACATTTTTTAAATACCGGACAGTGAGAACTTGAGGAGGGAGTGTATAAAGGGAAAATGCTATTCTTAATACAAATTCATATGAAAATAAAACTTGCATCTTTAAAAAAAAATTA
The DNA here is from genome assembly GCA_030762935.1 of Hymenopus coronatus. Taxonomy (NCBI): domain Eukaryota; kingdom Metazoa; phylum Arthropoda; class Insecta; order Mantodea; family Hymenopodidae; genus Hymenopus; species Hymenopus coronatus. The sequence goes on from CM060900.1 coordinate 510,387,930, forward strand.
AAATGTCAATTTGAATGCAAATAATACATTTTGGAAAACATCACTTTATCAAATAAAATAAACAGTTAAATGATGTATAATGTCTATGGGCAAACCATGTGGAAATTATTTTACATAAACATCATATAAAGTTAAACTATTCTGATAAGAGAAAAATCCTGTAAATACGAGGCCGTTTCTTTTTTTCAACCTCCGATAGGCTATAAATAAAAGACAAGTTCATAGAAAACAATTATTTTATTACTAAAAGTTTTACACACTTATGGCTACTTTTCAACATAATCACCGAAAATATTGAGACATTTATCGTACCTGTGTACAAGCTTTGCAATACCTGCTTCAAAAAATGTTGCCGCCAATGATTTCAAATGATCATTGACGTTGTTTGAAGATCTTCGTATTTCACGACGTTTGCGGAGAGCCATTCACAACAAACGAAGAGGAATGCTGACTTCAGGAATTGTGTTGATCCATGACAACGTTCGTAAATACACTGCTGGCACAACCCGACGGCTCCTTGAACAATTTTAATGGGACATTTTCAATCATCCGCCGTACAGTCCTGACCTGGCACCCAGCGACTTTCATATTTTCCCTGAACTGAAGACGTGCCTAGGAAGGCAGCACCTTCAAATCAACGAAGATCTTCAAAACAACGTCAATGCTCATTTGAAATCATTGGCATATATATGAATAAAATAATTAGATGGCCGGGAAGAAATTTCCGCCTCAGCATCATATTTTCATGTGGAATACATATTTCAGAATCAAATTAAAATTATTTTTTGTAAAAAAATTGAATTTAGACAAAACGCAAATTTTTGTTAACAAACATTATTGTAATAATTTTATCGCTGTGCATATTTGCCCCACCTTAGAAAATATTCTCTCACAAGGAACACTACTTGCTGGTATGCAAAGTCTTTTACTCGAACTGAATATAAGTAAATTTTCCAACCAATCAATTGAACATTGCGATCGAAAGATCCGATTCGTTCCTGAACGATAAGTGAGTGCTCGTTCCGAACATTCACGATTCAACCCCTCCAATCTTCGCCTCATTCCTGATCCGAAGATCAGCGGTTTCCTTCTGCCGCTCACTAAACTGAACCGCACCTGAGCGACCCATCTCTAGTCAGTACGAAAGCCGTTGCGACTTGGTTAAGACTATAAAGTAAATTTCTCAGCGAAATGTATCCTCTTCAAGAAAGAATCGCAATAATAGAGGCGTGTCAATCGATTCATTTAAGGAAACGCTGGACATTTTTGCAAAGAAGTTTCCTGGCCTTTCCATACCAGCAAAGAAGAGCATACAGGATTTGGTGAGAAAGTGGCGTACTACAAATGTTCATTCCTACACCTGCTGTGATCGTGGATTTCGAGCACGAATGATACGGAATCGAAAGAAATCGACACGTAAATTGTTGCTATAAGTAAACCTATCGCTTAGGTCTTGTCAATGTGGTTTACACCATTTAGGGCTGAAGCCCTAAAAACTTACATGTGTCCAAGAAATGAAGGAGAATAAGGCAAAACGTGTAACGTGGCTATGTCAGACAATTAGGAGTGGAATGTTGGATCCGCTGCTGTATTTCATAAGTGATGAAGCCTGGTTCCATCTAACAGGACCTGTGAACTCCTAAAACACCAGATACTGGTTAACGAGCAATCCTTGTACGATGAATGAGAAACCTTCACGGTGAAAAAAATTGGAATGTGGTCGGATTGTTGGTCCCATGTTTGTTTACACAACAGAACACGCTGATATGTGTATGTGAATCTTTGAGGAATTTTACACACAGTTGACCCTCCATGAACGTATGCACTGTATTTTTCAGAACATGATGACCCTGTCCCATTCTTCTTCCAAAGGCAACCTGACTTTAAAGTTTCAGATTAGGGTATATGCGACTGGAAACCAACCCTCATTGTTGCCAAGTCCACGACTTGCTGGTCCCTTAACTGAGGCGCGATTCTCGATTTGCAAGCAGTGTTTCCAGGAAATGTATTTCACTACGTTCTCTCGCCCCTAGTACAAGGTCTTCTATTGTTTGCTAATGGTTACTGCTCAGTGGAAGGGGGGAGCAGTCCCGTTTGAGGGCCATCATATTTTGAAGAAAACTATATGCTGTCTTTCAACACGATAGGACGATCTGCCACACGTCACGCAAGTCAGTCTCACGAATTGATGAAAAATTCACAGATGAAAGGCTGGTTATCAAAGGACTGTGGCCACCGCGTTCGCCGGACCTAACCACTTGTGACTTTTATCTGCGGGGTAGTCCAAGGGGAAACGTATAGCAAATAACCCTAAAATGTTAAGAGGTCTTGAAGGACAATATTCGTAATGAAATTTTGGTAATTGATGCTGCAGAGTTGCGCAAAATGTGTATCAATATGTAAGAGCATGCACAAAAGAGCATTGAAGCACAAGAAGGTCATTTTCAGCACCAAGTGTAATGTAATATAATAAAATGTAAAAGACAAGAACAGTTCAGTGAAATTAGAAATTTGCATTAGCTTATTTGTTATTTCTTTACTATTTAATGATTACATATTTATCTATTTGTTGTTGTATCTACTCGCGGCGGGCAACAATTCGTGCGTAATTAGTGGGCGAGCAGTCTGTACTCGGGGCGGTTTTTCAAGCTACACTCTGTATTAGATGATTTGGTATTACAAAAGAATTATTGATTTATTAAGCCTGTTGTTCTTCATAAATGGAGAAAAGGTGACTCTTGTGACAATGCCGTCCACGCGGATCACCTCTCACGTTCGCTGAGGCATGCGGACGCGAGAGCTCGAATGTGAGACATCGCAGTTGGAGACCTTGTGTAAACAAGGCCGAAGTGTGCCGCAGATGTAACCAAAACCTTCTAGAATGCGAGTCCTGGTGCTTCTCGAGTGTTCTGCTTCGAGAAATTTCCAGAAAACTTGTGACGTCGTTTTCTCCTTGTAAAAGTAGCAGGATTCAGAGTGTGTGGTTGTGTTGTGAGGGATTGCAGTGTTATCGCGTAGTGGGGTGCGAGCCTCGGACGGCGTGCTGCCATAAACTGTAAATTGCCTTACATCGAAGTGAACTTAATTATTTATTTGTAAATAATATTCGAGTCAATAAAGTCATTCGTTACACTATTAAGAGACTTTCGGTTAAAATCACTAATCTCCCTCACTGACCATTCACTGTTCCTCCTGCATAGATTTCTTCATTACAAGTGGTAGCAATTTTATTTATTTTTCTTACAAGAGTAGTCTTCCATTGTGCAACAAAAGTAGTCAGGAAAATAAGTTTGCTCCTTTCTGCCAAATGTTATCAGTACTTTATCTGTCTCGGTTTTGGAAATGAAACCTTTTGCGAATTGAGTGAGTAAATAAGTGCCTTTTCTCCCCTTAATATTTGTTAAAGGCATAAAATTATACCACGGTATACCAATGAGCTTGAGAATATGAAATAAAACAATTATGATTGGGGGGGCGCAATTGCCCCTAAGCTATGAAAAACAGATTTCTAGACTATTGGTCATTTCTCTGCCAAAAGAAAAATTACAGGTGTACTTTTAATACAAGTATTTCATATTTAAGAAATAAACGATTTCATTTTAAGCATGTATCATTAAAATTCACATAAAAATTCGGAAAACTGCTTCAAGTAATTATGCCGTCCCCCCCCCCCCCCTCACCCATCAAAGAGAAGCCGAAATGACCAACTATATGGTTCACATGAATATTACTTATTGAGAACGTCAGTAATAAAAATTAGGCTGCTTGGAAATGAATCCAAAATTATGATAACTGCAGATATGCGAATTCATCTGATATTGTAAAAGTATTTATTAATGAATTGATATTTAAATGAAGGATATAAAGAGCAACAATACAAAGATATTAAAATTATTAGGCCCAATACAAAGTTTTATTTCTGGTAGACTTCCTTTTCTGTAAAAGCCTAAAACCTAATTTTTCTGAATTTTGTTTGGTTCTATGTTTATAAAGAATTTATAGTGACTCTTGGCTAATAAGCTTGTAGTGATGACTGAAACAGCATTGACAACACTGCTACACGCGGCCAGGGGTCACCTCAACAGCTGCGTTTGTGCGTTACTGAACACTGCAGTTTTATAAAAAACAAAAAAATTCTTCAGGTAAGTTATATCCTTAATTAATCAACCATTTTACGGTAATTCTGCGCGACGAGCGCTAACTAAAGTATCAAGTTCACAAGTGTATTCCTTAACTAAGGGTGTGCTCTTTATAAGGGGAAATGAAAGTGAAATGTTCATTGATAAAGCTTGCATTGTATCCAAAAACACAGAAATGAAAAGTAATAGTATCGGGAAACAAAACACCTTCATGAAACAAAACATAAGAATCAAAGTAAGTATATGTAAACTACAAAATATACATCTACGAATGCCTGTGAAAGCCTAAAGGATATAAGAAATATCTCAAATTCCTCCATTTAAAGGTTAGTTTGGGTTGGAGGAATATACCTGAAAATCTTCGTGAAAATTGTATCTTCGGAAGATACTGTGAGTTTCAAAGTTTTCTTTCGCACGGAAGATTGGCGTGTATATAGGCCGATCCCTCAGCTACGCCTTTCCGTTTAGGGATCTCAACTTTGACTTCACTTAAGTGCGTGACAAGTAGAGCAGTTTACCCCATTCTGAACTGGTAAATACTCAAGTAGGTATGTACTGGAGTTTTCGTTATAAGATATTTTATTCACACACACACACACACACACCGCAACTGCCATCCAACAAATACACTCTTCTGAAATTAGTACTTTGTTTAGTGATCGCCAGAATTAATACAGTTGTCACGTAGAATTACCAATTTTACAATTAATATGCTATATATTAAGGTATAAACATAAAATTGGAACTATTTATCATGTTCTGAATCCTTTTTTTCTTTTCTTTTCAGATTTTTGAGGTTATGGGTTAGAAAAAAAAAAAAAAAGCTTTCGCCAATGGAAGTTGTGACTGCCAAAAGTATTGATGGCAGAATAAGAAGTTACCTTATAGAGCTATTAATTTTACATTAATCCGCCAGATTTTAACCCAAGCACTTTATATGACCATAGCTGCTATTCTGATTGAAGCAGGAAGGTGTGCTCACAAGTTCAAATTTAATTCAAGGAAGGAGCACAAGCTTACTGAGATGGCTATAGAACAATGGGAGAGCAACAGGTGAAGATTTAAAGAACTCTTTGGAAGAGTATGGATATGATGCATGCACTACAACTGTTTGCAGAAAGCTTATAAATGCAGGACTTCCAGCATGTCAATTTTGATTTAAAAAAAAAATCAATATAAATGATGGGAGCAAGGTAAGGAAATCAATTGTTATCTTACATGTAATTCCTTAGGTGTAATGGAATAAAAAAATCTTGAACTTATTTCTTAAAATCCACTTACTTTCATAAGTGATCCGGATTTGGTACTTTAGTGCTTCTGCCATTAGATACGCTGTGTACTTATTGGTCTATTATAAACTCTTAGGAACCTGAGTTGTAAAGTGTAACCTCCCAAGGGCCTTAAGCCGCAAAGCATAGCTGACGGATCTGTGAATGTAAAACCTTCAATGATTCCAAGAAGTCAAAACCTTGAGATCAGATGGATTGCAAATCTGGATTTTTTCACATTTTCAACACTTTTAAATCAGGATCACTTGTGGAAGTTTTAACATAAAAATCTGTCATTATGACAACTTCTGTCACATGGTCTAAAAGATTCTCTCCCGCCCGTAATTGGCTTCATGTGACAAAAAATTATTTTTTCTATTTTAGGTCTGCTTTTCTGATGAATCCAGTTCAACATATGTAAGGGGAACCCCAAAAGATGAAGTTTTCCAAATGTGTGGCTCAAAACATTAAGCACCCTACCTCTTTCATGTCATGGAGTGTCATGTCAGCACAGGGTACAGAGCATCTAACAGTAGAAGGAACAGTGAATGAACATCAATGTAGAAAAGTTCTGAAAACACAACTTTTGCCTAAGTTATAGGAATGGGTTTCTGATGGAGATGTATTCTTATGTAAGATGTTGCATCATCCTGCATAAAGCCAAGTCAGCAATGCCATTTTTGGCTGAAAAAATGTGGAAGTACTGCCTTGGGCTGATAATAATCAAGACATGAACCCTTGAAAATTTGTCAATTTTGAAAACAGACAAGATGAAAACAACTAAGGTGCAACTGAGATACTGAATGAAATAATGGTACTGCAATGAACTTGTCCAACTGTAATAGAAGGTATGCCTAGGTAAATTGAAATGGTAAAGTGAAATATATGCATACAAGGTATTCATTTTGTGCTTAATTTGAAATAAAATAATTTCAAATTACATATTGAGTACTTTAAGCAAATAATAGTACTTGAGTCTAATATTTTTCTCTACCTTTACATTAACCCTTAGTTATGTGCCAGTATTGTACCAGTGAGAGGTAAAATGATAGAAGCAAGAGTAAAATTCCGGGTATCTAAATTTTAGATGATGACGGTGCATCATTTAATTTTCGGTTTGATTTTCAACATGATAAAGGTGCTACCAATGCCATTTTTAGTTTGAATTGGTAATAATATACCTGCTTTTGAAGTTGAGAAGTTTCAGAAACATTGCTTCTGTGGAGTGTGGGTAAGCCAGGCTACATTACCCAAATAAAACCACTAAAATTCTATTCCTGCATAACAATTCGGCTATTTAAATACCCGAAAGTTGCTTTGTTGTTTCTGGTGCATTTATACTATATTTCCTTACTGCTTTGTGGTTTATGTGTATTATTTACTTGTGTTACATAATAGAGCATTGCAATTATAATTCAGTTGTATGATACATGTTTACTGCATTGCGTTGATTAGTATTACATGTACAGCTTTACATTGATTATTTACTTTTGCTACATTTCCTTTCTGTTTTTTTACTTTACATCTATTCACGTTTATTATTTTTATTTGTACTAAACTTCCTTACTGTTTCATGCTTTACATGCATTTATTATTTACTTTTATTCCATTTCTTTAATGCTTTGCAGGGATTTATTTACTTGTACTACGTTTTCTTTCCATATTCTAATACTGCATCATATAACATTTCATAATACTAGCAACTACTTCCACTGTTTCCTATACCTGCTGCGTTTTCATGTATAACTGTTTGTACCTGATATGCATTAACAATCTCTACTGTGACTTTGAAAAAAAATTGCTAAAGTTTGCTCTAGACTTTTGACTGTGTCATACATAATTATAATATTAAATAGTCTTCTATTTCTTTAGCACGTATGCACATAGTAGGTAGAGAAGGTATTATATTCCACCCAAAAATTCAATACTGATTTCGCTGGAAGATATCTTCTGATACCCCCTGAACCTAAAAGGACACATTTTTAGAAAAAGAGTGGGTGTGCACATGTGTGAGAGATGAAAAGTACCCAACTTAGTATTTAAGTTTAGCGTCTACCAAGGATGCAACACAAATATTTTCAAGAAAATCCTCCTATCCCAAAGTACTCATTACATGGAAAAATGTTTGAAAATGTTGATTTTTATCAAAAAGAGCTCTTAATGATTTTGATTAAAATACTGAATATTAAAGATATTTACATCACAAATAAAATATTTATCTGGAATTTCTTGGAAATATGCTCTACAATCCACTTATTGTGAATGACTTTTGTACAACTGGTAAACCGAAAGTGACAGACAAAACCTTCACAATGTAGATTTCATCAAAATACACAATTTATGTCCTATAAATTTTGGTTGTGGAGCTATTTCCAAGACATTCTTTATTATCATTTTCATTTTTAAAATACTTACACTTTTCTCAAATAGTTGGTCATCTGTTTTCTTTTGTTTTGCTCCTGTCCATTCAAAGAAGTGAATTTCAATGACAATCGCATAGCAGCAGCTCTTAAAACATTTTATTATTGCTTTAGCATAGTGTAATCGCTTATTTTCCTTCTACTTATAAAGAAGTAATAAGACTGTTCTACTGTTTATCTCGATTAGCATGAAGTATATAAAAGAAAATCTTTTGTAAGAAGTTTGTTTGCAGAGCAGTTACAGAAAATCATATTATGGAATACATCAGATTTTTTATTGGGGTATTCAGGCATATGATTTGTTTTAAATACTATTTAATGGAACATAAATAATATGTTGAAACCAGTATGGGCAAATGAGAATTCAAAGATGCTAGGATGGGTTTGCTCTAGAGTTCAGTATTGGTTTCTGTATGGTATGTCATTTTGGTTAATGATTTCTGCTGCAGAGTGCTAACTCTTATATCTGGTTGTTTGCTGATAACACTTCCTTTAGGGTATAAATGCTAATTTAAGAGACATCAGATCAATGTTCTATGGAGCAGGCTATTTACTGGTTTAGAGGCTATAGTTTTCTAATCATTAGGATGAAACTCAAAATCTTATCAGCATATCAAATCAAGTAGCTTGCTCAGATAAGTTTGATACTCAGCGTGGCTCACTCTCCACCGATGTGCAGCCATCATTAAACCAGTTGTACCACTTTTTAATCTGTGTGATGCTCATAACATCATTAGCAAAGGTCTCCTGAATCTTCCAATTGATTTCCACTGGACTGCCACCCAATTTCTGGCAAAATTTGATGCAGTAGTGTTACTCCAATCATTCTGTCATTTCCATTGGAATGAGAAACTGATGCAGGCACTACACTACCTCACTCAACTGCTGCTTGCTAGCAACTCACACTGTCGACTGGTGGGGGAAAAAATTCACACATGCACATGAAGGTTCATGGTCAGCTCATGCAAGCATGTTTGATTAACATCCATCACATTTTCACATAAAAAATATGGTCGGACTCTTTGCTATCAGACCCCTATAAATATTCTGTCATTCACTTCACCTTTGTGCTTATGAAATCATGATGAACAATTTGTTCCTCAGTGCTGATAGAAGCATAAAACGAATATGGAGGGATACAAAATGTTTTCTTTACATCAAATATGGTTCTAAAGCTGAATTGACTATAGTTATGATATTTGAAATGAAATTCCACTCATTATACTGGAGTCAACTCAAAATTTGTATACGGCTTATCACAGACTGAAGTTTTTAAATATTTTAATATTATTAGATTACAATTTTTTAATTTGGATAATAATGCAGAAATATTGACTGAGATGACTGTGTTTAAATATATGTTATTTATAGTTAGTGGATTCTATAATATAGATGAATTCTTTGAATTTAAAGTGTAGCTTTTTATTGTACTTCATCTGACTCTCCTGCAATTTTGTATTGAGTACAGTGAATATTGAACATTAGCATTTATAGATTCAATAAGTTAGTTTTTCATTTGCAAAAACAAGGATAAAAGCATAAATGAATGCTACTATATAAAATTTAAAGATCCAGCTGTGTCTAAAAAATTATGACCATCTGTACACTCATTATGCTTGTGTAATTACTGTTTTGTAACTGCACAGAGTAATTGTTATTTTTTCTGTTTCTCCCAGAAAAGTCATACGTGCATATCAGGATAGCTGGGATCACAGATGCAGACTACTATTCTGCTGTATGCGGAATTCGGACAGAAATAGGGCAAGTATTATATATATATTATTCCAGTTTTACAATGTAGGTAAATCTTTCTGGCACCCAGCATCTTATTTTCACTCTTGATTCTCTGTTTTTCCGTCAATCATCCTCAGTTCTCCATTCCATCACTACCATCAAGAAGTAGTAAGAAAGGCAGACCATCTATCACATGGTTCCAAAGAACTTCTGCAAAAATGATGGAATGGGAATAACGCAATATGATTTAATTACTATATCTACTGGGTGATCGGCATAGAGCAGAACATGTTCCATGGCTCTTAGTCATACATGGCATGTATTTGTTAGTTGATACAATACAGTGCATATTAAGTGAAATGGCTCTATTCAGGTACTGGTATTCTGTTTCCCAAAAAAGTATAGATGTGTGATTCATATTTCCATACAGAATCTGCAAGTAGCCCCCACATTCCCCCATTTATTCTGCTGCAAGTTTTATCCCTGGTGGGAGGGAGTGTTAAATGAGAAAGTTTACAAAACAAATTCACACAGTTTAGAGGAACTTAAAAATATTTGTCAAGAAATTTCTACCATTTCTCAAAGAGGGAGCTGCAGTGTGTAATGGCCAATTTTCCAAGCAGGTGCCAGAAATGCTTGCACAATAAAGGTGAAGGTCCTCCCTATAAGCTGGGTGACTTCATGTCACTGCTCTCATGGAGAAGAGGTGCTACTGGCTCGGTTACAAATTGGCCACTGTATTTTTACGCACAGTTACCCTCTTAAGAAGGACCTGCTCCTATCTGTCCATTCCGTAGGGTGGAACTGTCGGCCCATCATGTTTTGCTGGAGTGTGGTTATTTAGTGCACATTCGATTATATTGAAAAATGGCATTTTATTTATGGATGCATTTAACTGCTATGGTTCTCAGCATCCCACTCTATGCTGGGCGTGAAAGACCGTTTAATTTTGCTCAGAGGCCTCTCTATCAGGCTTGAGGTTCTTTTACATGCTGTAAATCTGTGACATGGGACCAACGGCTTTACTTCCCTTCCGAAGGAAGCCATGCTAAAGATTTTTACACCCAAAAAATTCATCGTCCTCTGCCGGATTTGAACCCACGACCTTGGGTAATGAAGTTAGCATGGTGACCATTACACCATGGAGGGTAATGATCATATTGGATATGCCAACCTCTCTTGCAGAGGTCTTGGCCAATGATCACATAATGGTGGATAAGGTTTTTTAAATTTTTAGCTGAAGTGAGTTTTACATTGAGGTTTTAGTTTGTTATAATTATCTGACATGGTAGCAGAGCAGTTGGTCTAGCTTGTTAAAGTTTTTAGTTTTTAAGGTAATTTTTTACAAGTTGGGCCGCTAACTCTCTCCGCTGCGACTTATGCCAGTTTTGCACTCTTAACGGGACTGGTGTGGTTAGAGAGGGATTATGGGTGGGGAGATGGTTTAAAAAACTAATGTTGTATCCATTGCGCTGTTAGGAGTTGTTGGAAATATCGATAATGAGGTACTACCACGATATAAAATTAGAAACATAAATTTGTATACACACACTAACCTAAACGGATTGGAACCTAACCTCGCACTAAATTTGAAATTCACAGGCTTTGAAATTGTCATCATAAATACAAAGTCAATCAATTGCACTTAGTTTCATTCGATTTTAGAGTGGCCGAAGTTCTGCATAATAAAATTCACTGAACAGCTGTATCTGCGTGAAACATACTTGTCATACATCAGCACAGAGTCTAGCAACATATGCCTGTGTTGCATTCCACAACACTGTTCGCCTGCCGCCGACAATGAAACTCAGGCTTTAGGCACTTTAATGTGTAGCATTATTATATATTTACATTGCAAAGGTATTACAAGACTTCTTTATTTATATTCTACTCCTTCTAGGCAGCATATTTCATAAATATTCACAAAAAAGGATCGCTACGCGCACATAATAAATTAGCATTTAACTTAATTACGGAGCTTTTCCGATAAAAAAAAAATTGGTGAAAACGTAACAAGTATAAACCAAACTTACAGTCAAACCACAATTTGTTTAATTTCTAGAGGGGCCCAAGTTCTCTATAATTACCGTTTTTAATGCTGAGGTCGTTTGCAGACCAATTTTAGCTCTTTTTTCTGCCAGTTTTCACTACTTTAATGCCATAGTTTTATTACTATCTCTAGGTTTAGCAGTGGATAGTATTATAACCCTTGGTTTTATATCTTTTAGCTCTACTTTTATTGGTATATCATTTTGTGTTTTGAGTTTTATCTTAGCCAAGTTTAGCATTACAAGGGCGCTAATGACCTTAGAAGGGGAGGCCTTAAACCCCAATCATCATATTCATCAATAATGGGAGTCACCTCCAAATTGTCCCGGTTGATATATGAGAACACTTTTATTTCTATTTACTTTTTGTTTCTTAGTTATAAATAACTTGCTTGACAAACTATAGTATCTCTACAGCAGATGTGCTGTCACCTGCTCTGCATGCATAGTAAGCGGTACCACCGACCAGCTAAGAACTGCAGAAATCTTTTCTGCTCTATGCTGACCCCAGTAAAATAGATTTGTGTACTAGAAGGAAAATGTGGAGAGAGCACATTGTCTTTTAACTGATTACTTCAATCATAAGTAGTTAATACACGTTAGTTTGTGGGGCACAATTTAAGAATATGAATTTATTATACTGCACTGCAAAACATATAAGAGAAAATTATTTTTCTCAAAAATATTAAAGTTCCATCATGCCATGTAGCACCACAGGTCAAGATCACAACTTTGTGCACTTGAAATGATGAAATTTTGCCCAGGGACCTTCTCCTTCAAAGTATGGGTTCGCTTGTAAGCAAATAGTATAGGGTCATTAAATTATATGGTAACCCCTCTTGCAGCCTCTTTGTGCGAGAGATCCAAGAATTGCCGGGAAGATGGTACTGGGTGCACTGGAGTCTTTACCTTAAATAAATGTCAAAATATTGACCATCTGCTCCCAAACAGGCAGTATAACAAGTTAAAGATGTTCACGCGCACTCATCTGAGCCCAGCAGTAGAAATCCATGTGTAATCTACAGAAAGTTAGTGATAGCATCATGTAAGAAATCACAAGGATTCCTGCTGTTAAGCTTAGACAACTGAGCAAGAATATTTTCAAAATTATGCTGCCCATATGTGAACAGAAGGTAAAAATTTACGTAATTTATCTTGCGATACATAGTTTAGTGCACCTTTGCCAGCAACTCTCGGATCTCTCGCGCAGTGGAGAGGGGCCATGACAAGGGTTACCATATGATTTAATGAACCCTATATTACATGGGACTAATGGCCCTACTTCTCTTCCAAGTAAAGCCACACTAAAGGTTTTTTACATCCAAAAATTCCAACATCCTCTATCATGATTGCACCCATGACCTGGATAGTACTACAGGCTAGCTTTGTAACCACTACACCACTGCATCTGTCAGTGCTGAGGTACAAAGGGTCGGTTGTACAGTTATCACATGTGACTCCTACAGATAGTTGAGCCCATAGCCTCTATGAATCTTTTCTAAGAGAGTAAGCCAGGCTCAATGATCTTTCCCTACCTTTGAGCAGGAGCTACTAGCCATGTATGAGGCCATCAGGCACTTCCGGAACCAGGTGGAAGGGTGCCATTTTACACTCAAGCTAGACCATAAGCCTCTGGCACATGCCATTATGCAGGACCCTAGGACTAGCACTTCTAGGAGGGTCCAACAACTAGACCTCAGCAATACACATTGGTGGTGTTCCAGAAATTGGCACAGCATGAGCCACTCAGGGATCTGAGTTACATGCAAACTCAGCACATCAAATTATTTCTGGTCATCCATTCACACAGACATATAAATTAGATGTGTTCCATTCACATGACTTTCTCTATCTGTTGTGTTTTGCACTCAAAGTATTCTTCAAAGCTCTGACATCCAATACTGCAAGGGTGACAAAAATGTTGTAGGAGATGCCATGTCATACATAGATGTCAAACATTGCAGCTGCCAAATTTTTGGCTCAGGCTCAGGCATAGACTGCAGTCACAAACATCTAAGATACATAGTTCCAATCACAGCAACATACAGCAGGTCCCCAGTATTGCCTTGTATGTTTTTCTGGTGTCGGAGAAGTCACCAGGATGTCATCCAGGTAGCAAAAGGTAAACAGCTAGTAGCAAAGGAGATGATCCATGAATTTCTGGTATGTCTGCACTGCATTCTCTAGTCTGAAGCCTATTCATATATAGTTAAATAGCCCAAAATGGGACAATAATGGCTGTTTTGGGAATGTCTGCAGGTGGAATTGGTGTGTGGAGGAATGTTCTTTTGATGTCCAGTTTGGAGAAGATGGTGGTGCCACTCAGGAAGTTAATGAAATCCTGAATGTGTGGGACAGCATACTAATTAGGAACAGTCTTCTTGTTTGGTATGGTAGTCACCAAAGTGTCAAAGATCCATCCTGCTTCTTCACTATGTGGAGGGGTGATATGGATTGCAGATGATTCCATCCTTCATGAGCCTGGTGAATTCCTCCTTGGCCTGTGCACTATGGTTGGATGCAAGTGCCTGGTATTCATGTTGTGTGTATGCGGTAGTAGAATCCAATCTCCTTGTATGGAAGTTCTGTCGTTGGTTTGTTGACCTGGACATATTCCTCCAACAGGTGTCTGAAGTGAACTCACAGTGGAGTTGAACAGATGTGATTAGGTATGAAATTGATGTAGCCTGGAAATCCTGTGTTTGAAGTTTTTCTATAAGCATTTAGTATTGAGGTCTACTGACAGGCTATTGTGAGTGAGAAAGTCAGCATCTATGACAGCTTCAGGATATCGACAACCAGGAATTTTCAAGTATATTGCTGGATGCAACTATATGAAGCAATGCCTTCTGGGTGACAAATGCACATTTTGGGGAGCTGTTTGTTATATAAACAACACCTTTGGTGGGTTAAAACCTGTGTAGTATTCCATTGGGAAGGACAGATACTCGAGCTCGGTGTCTAAAAGGATTAGAATCTGGTTCTATTGGCAGTTAGTAGTGTCAGAAGGTACCTGCAATACTCACTGTATAATAGCCTTTCCCTGTTCTGTATTATGGAAAAATTGGCAGAGAGGTGTGCACTTACATGTGCCTTAACCCCAATACTTGTACTACCAGCAGAGGCCCAAGGGCTACAGGTTAGCCAGAGGTATGTTGTACTTGTGCTTGAGAGTCCTGAGACCATTTTTTAATGCCTTGATGCATCTGGTTGGACTTCTGACTGGTGAAACTCCACTATTCGTCCAGTGCTGTGGACCATTACACAATCCACGATGCATGCCACTCTGTCCATTGGTTCATCTTCCCAGGCTGCCAGCAGGGTCTGGTTTAGTGTTGGGAGCCTGTACAGCAATAGAAGTTTCGAGAGGTCCTCTGAGGTCAAGTGCTGGCTGAGGCACTGACTCTCGGTAGTTAAGACAACTTTTGGTCCCCTAAGCATGTGTCCTTTAGTAGCTGTTGAAGTTGCCATTGTCCTGATGGGGTGTGGATGTCTAGTAAGTGATCCTTGAGAGCCCAGTAAGACTGTTTTCCTGGGGTTATCATGAGGTCAGCAACCTGAATCACCACCTGCCTTGGGAGTTGCCCAAAGACTGTAGAATCTGGTGAGCTGATCTGGTGTGCTGTGAAGACTGCCTCAGCCTGTAAGAACCATGTGCCTGGGTCCTCGCTGTAAGAAGGCTGGGGTGATAGTGGTGTGCAACTATATGTGTAGCAGTGGCATAGTCCAACCTGATTAGGAATATTTTTTGAATGTCGGCTTTACACTATCTAACATGGATTTAAAATAACAATTTACTATAATTTCATGCCGAAAAATGTTTTCTTAACACAACTTAATGTTTTTAATTATTTATTTACTTATAGAGCATGTAGCCATTCTGAAGAATGCAGTGTAGCCAAATTATCCTTTTTGAATCTCACAATGCAAGGCAGCCAACAGTTTTTTATTATCAGTAAATTGCACTTGCTATACAGTTCATCACTCACTATTGCACTAACTATATAACCATGTATACTGCTTTTCCCTAAATTACTAGCTAAGTACAGTAAACACTTAACTCGCTCATTAACTAACCCCAGTCTAAACCTAATCTCTACACCACAGAGTGCACCTTCTAATTAATGTCTTCCACAAGTTCCTGAAAAGGTTCTGCTAAATGATTTTTGGTGTCGGTATACCACAAATACATATGTTAGCATCTAAATATTTGCATTGAATGCTGTCCCTGGGTATGCTATGCCATAGATCTTGCAAGCAAGATTCAATTTTAATCATGTGCATATTTGTCACTGGATCTACAAAATGTACAGAATGATCTATCGCCAGGTGGGAAGCAAATCCTCCAGCCATCAACCCATAGTAGCCCCTCCAGGCATCCGTATGTATTGTGATAGTAAACTTTATATGCCGTGCAATTAAATTGTAGAGTGTGTTTGCATCCCTATTATAATTTGGACAAGGTCATCCACACCTCATTTGTTTGTACATCTATCATTCTAAGGCTCCAGTTGCCCTCTATGATGTGCCCCTGATGGAATTTCCATCGTCCTATTTTGTATTTGTCAATTTGAACAACATGGCCAAGACCTCAAGTTTTCCAGCTACTTTCTAGCTATTATTAATAACAAAAGTCTCAAGAGTAGGGCTCTTACTTTAACAGTTGCCTCCTGTAGCAAAACTCAAGATATGTGGTCCCACTCTTAATGGGGTACAAGACCACATTCATTCAGAACACAACATTTTTGTTCTCAGCAGACCCTCACCAAATAATAATTGAAGTTAGACCTCCAAAACAGTGAAGTAAACCAATAGATCTGCCTATCAATTGAACAAGCCATTTCTAAAACTATTAGAATCTGTTAAAATATCGCCAGTAACATACAACCTTCCCTTCTCGCTTTACAATTAATTCTGTTCGATCACATCCCTGTGTTTGTAAAGCAATAAAGTGGCTGACACAATTGGTTGTTAATCACTTCCAGATGGTGCTACACAGTTCGTTGTGCAGCTTTCTGGGGCTTATTTGCAGAGGTTGACTGTGGTTGTTAGAAATGATGTGCAGATTGGCTGCTATACAAGACACAATATGGCTCGCAGTCTTCAGTTGGTTTTGTCTCCTTGTGCATGCACATTGCCGAACCTTCGGATTTAGAAGAATTTCTTGTTATCTTGCAACACATGTTTTAGAGAATCTTAGTCAGAGTCATCACTGTTGTGGACCTTGTGTTATCATGGTTACATGTCGCCTGCAACCAAGAGATTGAAGTTAGGATGTTGCCCCAATTGGTTAGTGATGGCATCACCTGCTTGACCCGAGCTCCTCCTATGATGAGGTGTCTCACAAGATGCAAACTGCATTCATCATTCTGTGACAATTGGGTGCCAGAGACAAACTGCTAACTATAAGGCCCCACCTGATCACTGTGGAGGGCGCTAATGACCTTAGCAGTTGAGCACCCTTAAATACCAATCATCATCATGATCATGATCACTGTGGAGCACATGAGTGGGTTAGCCCACCAAGCTCGCCAAACACTATCTGAGATCATTAGTAACCTCAGTTGTGTCACAATGTTTGACCAGGAACTGGATACTGGTTAGTTGAGGGGAGACAGGATAGTATACAAAAATGAAGTTCATGTGTTTGCAGGGTAGTTTCCCCGGGTAGCTTATACTAATGATGTGGGCAGTTCCTTAAGACTGGACTGCCTTCTTGCTGCCCTAGCTGGTTTATTTATATCTGCTAATGTTGGGTTGTGGTCCTTAATGCTAAGTACCTATAGTGCCACCTAGTTTTATAATTATTCACTAGCATGTGTGATGCATGCCTCAGCTACCTGCTGTATACACTATTTACATGTGACGAACTTCCCCTTAGATTAATTCAAAATCTTCTCGGGCTTCTAGCCAGGTAAAACTTGGCTTGACACCAACGTTTCGAAGAAGTGCATCTTCCTCGTCTTCAGGGTGAACTGATGGTTTGAGCTTGCAGAGACTGGTATTTATAGAGCTGGGATAAAGCTAACATCTGATTGGTTCGCGTGATATTATGGCCTGGTATTTAAGATGACTGAGACATGGGCACGGACTTCGTAGAAAACTATTTATAGCAGTTATTCGGCTAATGTTTTGTGTTTGAGCACGCACCTGCTAGAAAATAAGTCTTGGAAGACTGCAGGTACAGGATTAGGTGTTAAGGCTCTTTAACATCGGTGTCCATGCTGAACTTAATTGTAGGCCAGTTCACCCTGAAGACGAGGAAGATGCACTTCTTCGAAACGTTGGTGTCAAGCCAAGTTTTTACCTGGCTAGAAGCCCGAGAAGATTTTGAATTAATACGTCGCCAGGAAAGCTTCAGTTCTTATTCCCCTTAGATTGTAACGGTGTATGCTACAGTATTCTTGCTGCATATTCTTATTCAGAATTTACATGTGAGAATTGATATGTAAGATAAATATAAATACTTAGGCCCCCCAGGGGCCTACTATGGTAGATACAGGTTTGATGCACCCTGGATCCCAAGCCACTGGTCCTCCAGGTTAGGCTCTTTGGTTCGGATTAACAGCCCTACCCATAAAAACTGAAAAAGTTCCTAATCCTTACAAGGATATCCAGGGCAGTGTGGGATCTCAGGTTTACCCTGTTCGGAACTGTCATGAGGTTCGACCTAGCATGGAGATAGATGGCGGTAGTGGAATCCACTATAGGAATGGACCCTACTGATGCTTTTCCAACTGTTTTTTCTAAAAAGCAACGCATCGTTGATCCTGCCTTTGATACTACGTCAAGACATTGTCATATTCCTCGCTACTTAATCATGCTTAGAACTGCATCTGAACAAATGCTTCTTAGCCCATTAAATCCCTTTGTGGTCCAAGCAACTTTGGACAAAATTGCTGGTCTAGTAAAGAACTGTACCCAACAATGCAATGGAACTTTATTGATACAAACCGTTGATGATCGACTGAACCTTCGTTTACTCCAGGTACGGCACTTTGGAAAATGTGGGATCATTGTCAAGCCTCTTGCTACCTTGAATGTCTGCCAAGGAGTTGTGAATACTTCTGCTTTAGACGATCTCACTGAAGAAGGATATTGTTGCTTATTTACCTAGCCAAGGTGTTGATGCAGCTAAGCAGCTCATGAGGCTAGAAGGCTCAGAACAGGTACCTGCCAGAATGGTATTTTTAATTTTCAACTTGAGGCAGTTTTCTACTACACTAAAAGCTGGTTATGAGATAATGAAGGTTGGACATACGACATTGAGGTGTAAGAGACACCTTTATGTCCCCAGTATGGACAAAATCAACATGATGGCTTCTCCTGTACCTCCACCATTACATGTATGAACTGTTCTGGTGACCACCCTGCATATTCTCTCAAATGTCCTGTGTATATGGCAGAGTATGCCATTAAGGAAATTTGTGTTAAGAATAAACTTGGCTGTCGAGAGGCAAAGGAACAACTTTCCTTGCTGTCTCCAATGAAATTGGCCTGCAATACCTTCCGTCAGGATCTTGTATCATCAAAGCTGAATTGTACCTGTCAAATACTTGCAGTTCACGTGTTAACCAATCCAACATTTCACCTCTCCCACTTGTGAGTACTTTCCAATCATCATTACTTGCCAATCCTTTGCCATCTTTTACAGTTCTTTGACAATATTTTATTCCCCAAAAGTCTCATTAGCATCAGGAACTTTCCGCATTCCAGCCTTCTGTCATACTGGCAAATAGGTACCTTACCTTTGGACAATCCTGCTGATCCAACTATGGATATGGACCAGATGCCCAGTGCTCCTGGTACCTCCAAAAAGTCTAGTTGTGTACCCTCTGCACTAGTAATGGAATCTACTGAGCCCCCATGTGTGTGCTTCATCTGCAAAAGCTTCAATTTATTCCTAGCTACCAGCATCTAGTCTTCTAGAGAGATTCGATTGTCTAGGTGTGTCCAGTGCGTCTGAGACTTCTGCTACCACTTCGTCTTCTGCAAACTCCGCTAGCTCTAAAAAAACTTAAATCTCCATCTACCAATGTTGAGGATCTGTACAGTTCTCCAGTGTCTACTCTTGTTGCCATGTCTCATTCCCAGGAGTCGCTCACCAGTGCTCCATCCCAGGCTACTAACATCCCCGCTGGTACTGTTTTACCTAAGGTACTTGGTCTCAAATCACAGTCTCAGAAGATGCCTAAACCTGCTTTAAGCCATCTACTTCTGCGAGCGCTACTGATACTTTTAAAATGAAACCTCCTATACCACCTTTGTTGCCAAACCCCAGAAAGAACTTGTTGTCTAAGGTATAAAATTGACATCATTGACGTGCTTCAAAAGTGCTTGAACATGTAGAAACACTCTTAATTTTTAAGCAGTTCTCACGCTTTTTCCTTAAGGTTAGTTTTTAGTAATTCTTTATATTTACTTTCTACGACCATTTTGCAGTGGAACCAGCATGGTTACCATTCACACAAGAGAGCTGTGCCATGGCCAATTGGTTAGACCACTTACCTTTCATCTAGGCAGCCTGGGTTCGATCCCAAGCAATGACATAGGGATGGGTTTTTTCTGGATTCTCTGGTTTCCCCTGCCATCACATTCCACCGGTACTCCATCTTCATTCCATGTATCATCAGTGTCGCCACCTGCAGTGCTATGGTAGTAAAAGAGGGCATAAAAACACAATAAAACAATCATCCCCACAAGGAAGAGCTAGACTTCTTGCTTTCCACTTACCAGCCTTTGAGTGTGCTTCTCCAGGAGACTAAATTGCATCCAGAAGATCACATGTATTTTCAGTGCCATTTGACTTTTCATAAGGATACAAGTGCAGTTCATGATAGTCATGCCCATAGTGGGACCTGTATTTTAGGGTGTACCTGTACATATTACCTTACCATATATCTTGTGTACCATTTGCTTCCTATATATTCCACCTACTTCTTCTGGTGCTGAGGAATATCTCCTAGATCTACTTCCCCAGCTCCCCCAACTGCTTCCTCCACTCATTGATTTCAATGCACATCATCCTTTATGGGGATGGTCTCATGAGTGTCCTTGCAGTAAAAGGATTGCTGCAATTGGCGTTGATAACTCAATTGTCCCCAATTTAGGGCTTCCTAGGTTTCTTTGTGATCCTTCAGATTCTTTTTATGTCTTAATCTTTCCTTATGTTTTCCACAGCTTGCCACATATTTGTGATGGTCTGTAGTACGGTAGTAGCCACTACCCTATAGTGCTTCATATAGTTGGTTGTATATGGTGCCAGTCTAACTTACCCACCCAAGTGGCTTTTCCATAAGGCCTATTGGTGTCTTCATTCTGACTTTGTGGCTATGAATAGTAATACTTCTTTTCCTCATATTGATGCATGGGCCCAATACTTCTGGGACACGATAATCATTTGTGCAAAGCTATCCGTTCCTCAGGTGCCATTTACTGGGTGGCATACTTTAGTTTCCTGGTAGTGGGAAAATTGTGCAGCTTTATGGGCCCGTCAAAAGGCCTTGAAAGTGTTTGAGCATCATCCGACCTTGGAAAATTTGATCACCTTCAAAAACTTGCATGCTCAGGCTTGGAAAATAATTCAGTGATACAATAAAAATTTTTGAGAACCTTTGGTGTCTTTTTGTTACATTGCACCTCATCCTCTTGGGTGTGGGATAAACTGTGACATATATGTGGTAAACCTCCTACTCTCTCTATTCCTGGTCTTTCCATGGATGACAATATTGTTACTGATCCTTATCATGTAGACAACTTCCTGGGTGGAGTCTTTGCTTCTGCCTCTAGCAGTGCCAACTAAGATGCCCAATTCTTGATTGCCAAAGACTGGATGGAGTCACCTGGTTTTAATTTCACCTCTCTGAATCTCAAAGATTATAATGTGCCCTTTGCATTATCCAAACTGGGATATTCCTTGTCGATTACTCCTGATACTGCACCTGGACTGGATGGTATTCATGCACAAATGCTTAAAGATTTATCTCCTAAAAGTCAGTTTTTTCTTTTATTATAGAACGAGGTTGAGTCATTATGCTATCATATTTAAAGGCAACTCTGCCACTTTCTTGATTACTAATAGCATATATAATACTATAAAGGCCTTCTTTTTGCACTTGAAATGCTGATTTTGCCCAAGCAAAACTGCCCCAAAAGTGGATCTCATATTGTAAATGTAAATAAAACATTGCATGATCTACTGTAGCCATATGATTTCTAATTGCTAAGTTTACAGAGAAGATGAAGGACTCTAGCTATTTCTTGCAGAGCTATTTGTTATTTTCTTGTCCAAATATATTTCTGATTTCACAGATGATTTTAAATTTATATTTGTCACTGTATCATTAAAATAATAGATGATTGTTTGTTTTGTCATGATTTAATAATAATAATAATAATAAGAAGAAGAAGAAGAACAAGAAGCACAATAATAATAATAATAATAATATATTTTGTGCAAACCAATGTAATACAATAGCCACTGGATGAAAGAGCAAACAGCTGACGAGAAGTAATAATGTTGACCTTGTGACAAATCTCTTGTGGAAGCTCCTCTTGTAGGTATTGTGATTGGGAGGACAGGCTCACAGTTAAAGTGTAAGAAAAGTGTGCAGGTTCTGTATGCCCTTAGTGAGCCCTCGTATAATACCTGTCATCCCATTGCCCGTCATAACTGCTTTTAAACCAATGTAGTCTGCCCTACTAAGCCTGGATGCAAGAAAAATGTGCCCTGGTTCATTCTCTTCTCACTACACGAAGTTATGCATTTGACTGATTAGCTGTTAAAATTGTGAACTTATCCTGTCTAATAATGCAGGTGCACAAACATGCTTGGTTTGTATTTAAAGTTCTATAATTATTTTTTTGAACTGGCAATAAATGTAGAGATTATTTAAGGGTAATTGTGGTTCAAAATTGAAAGAAGAGAATACACCCATAATCTCTTTAGCATGACGTGCCACTAACTTTAATAAGACAATTCACTTTGAAGTCATTTTAAGAGAGAAATTCCCCATTTTGAACATCTGAGAATAAACACACTTTCAATCTAATATTTTGTTGCAGAACTCTTTCACTGATATTGCAAGGCTGCTGTCTGACTTCTTCCGTGACCTGGATGTGGTGCCGTCTGATGTAGTGGCAGGCTTGGTGCTTTTGAGAAAGTTTCAAAAAATTGAGAGAGAAGCTATAGTTAAACAGGTTAGAAATGGATTTCTTTTTTGGGCTGAAAAATTATAATTTAACAGATTTTAGCACTTTTACCATATGCTACATGATTTTCTGCATAAGGTCTGTTAATTTATAATGTAATGGTAAGTTTCTTGGATAATACAGTATTAAGGCTTACGCTGCAAGATATTATTTATCTTAGCTTGTTATGCTTTGCAGAAACATAATATATAAAATACTAATATCTCATGTACTTGTTAAAATCTTACTGAATATTAACTGCACAGTTAATTACTTCTTCACTCACTAAATTTAATAAGATAATACTGTATTTATCCGAACAAAAGAACATGTTTTCTTCTGAAATATAAATGTTGAAAAATGGGTTTCATCTTGTATTCATTTTTTGTAGTGTTTAATGCTTGCTTTTACTGCTATAGCATTGCAGATGATGACATGGAATGAAGATGAAGCATCAGTGTAATGTGATGCGGGGAAAACTGGAGAACCCAGACAAAACTGTTGCTTGGGTTCGAACCCAGGCTGCCTAGGTGAGAGGCGAGTGGTCTAACCATTTGGCCATGGCTCGTCCTATCTTGCATTCATCATATATGTTTTCTGAATAGCATGCAGGAAAAAGTAAGTTTCAAACTTCACAGGTATGGCAGTGGCGAACCGTGTGGGAAATTGTAAAGATTACTGCCAAGGTCATGAGGCATATGCAGCAGATATTGTGCCTTTCATTTTGTACTGAAAAGTTAGTTGCTAATGGGTGTATAAGCATTCTCATTAGAAAACAGGTTTCTCTCCGAAATTTAAATAATAATGGTGGTCTTCCTTTTAAATCAGTGGTCGCACATAATGTTACATTGGGAGCCAACAGTCAAGCACAAAGAGAAAGATTTAGCTGCATGTTTCCTTCCTCCTGCTGAATATGTACTGGTACATTTCTATTCTCCCTTATGCCTCTCTCTATTAAATATGTAAGAAGTTTGAGACAAGTGAAGTAGTTCAAGTATAACAGTTTGAAATGACTCAGAATAGTGACACTCGCCTCGCTTAAATGAATTTTTTTCAAAACATATGTTTCAAGGGCGTTTGCCCTCTTCTTCAATTGAAGTCCAACGCCAGATATTGCAACGGTGCGGCATCTAGATCCGTGTCCGTTCTCTGACCGACCGACCGGAATGCTGCTTTGTGATTGGTTCAGAAAGTCAAACAGGTAAAGCTTTTCGTTTGTTATTTGCGGGTGTACCAACTTAACTCCTGTCATGTGGAAGGATTCAGCGGCGGAGGTATAAATGTCCCTTAATTTGTTCAAAATATATGGCAAAATATTAAATTTCATTTAAAATTTACTTGGGCTGCTTCTTGTTAATAGGACCTAACCATTTTCTTATTCACTGTCTTTGTTCTTAGAAATTTTGTAATTCTCTCTCTATTTTAGTTTATTTTTACTTATTTATTTAATCATAATTGTTTCTGTTATGATTCACACAAACTATTGTGTGACAGCACTTCACTTCACTTTTAAGAAAGCATCAACATTTCAAAGGACGTGTTTCACAATCAGTTGACTGCAGCATCAGCCTCTTCAACATTGGCCACATGACTGACCACGTTGCTATAGTTAACAGTCTCCTGATGGATTGTCATCTTTGGGAAGTAAAACAAATATGTTGACTGAATCAATGCTTTCAAGAAGCATTTTCTTTTTACTATCACGTACAACTAAAATAATGTTTAGAACTTTAAAGCTATAAAAAAATATAATACCACATGATGTTAACATAAATATGCTTATTGTGTGATTGAAAAGTGTAATTGAGTAAATAAATAGGAAAAATGTATAGTTTTTCTATGTATAGTTTTTCTATATTGCTCTTTATTGCCTATTTTTGCCTGCATTTTACATTTTTGTCAACTTGCGAATGCCAAAAGCAGTACCTGCAATCACCACGAGTCCTTTGGAAAACTTATACCTGTTCTCTTGAATGAAGTTGGAGCCCCTGTTGATCCACTTGATGGTAATAAATTGCCAGAGCGTTGTTTGTGTTATCTAGGTAAATCCATGCTTCATCTCGAAACCCAATATGTAAATAAATGCGAATGAAAAATATTGAAGCACCATTTGCATTGAGTGTTCGTAAAAGTCAACCACACGTAGGTCTCAGCAATTGCCACTTTTCACCTGTCAGGTAATGTTCAAAGGGTTTTCTTGCATTGGTGAAGCATTCTCTGAAGTGCCACTCTTTCAAGGCATGTCCATGTGCTTTATGGGGCTGTGCTAGACCCAAATTGTTATGCAGTATTCGATTAACAGTCCCTTTAGATGCTGCTTTGTGTTGGTGGGTTTTCTTGAGTCACTGCTGCCCTCGCCTTTTGGTCATGCTGGTTGTGTCCCTCCCTTTTTAATATAGATATATACATATAGGGGAGCCTGGGGAACAGTGTAACAAAAAATTATTTTGATATTGTAAAAAATACTTTTTAATCTTATGTAAAATTTTCCAGTAAGGATTTGTCCTTATATCATTTGACAGTATATAAACCTGAAAACAGTTTAAAACATTTCTGATAATTACAATAAGTACATTGTAACAGTCCCTGAGGTACATTTTAACATTTTTATTTTATCACATAATTTGGCACTAAACATAAAAAATGAAATGATATAAGATAAATTGTAAAATATAACATAATCAAAATCAATGCAAGAAATTCATTACTTAATGAATGTCATAGTCTTCAAAAGGACTTAAAATTTGAGACAAGCATTGCATCTTTTGGTTTTTGCTGGAGATTTCGTCTGTGGTAATATCATCACAATATCATTTTCAGAAACAGATGCAATATCAGACTCCTTAGGATAAACAAATTTATTTATATATTTCTTACTTATTCTAAGGAAATTGACCTCAAAGTCACTATCACCACCTTTGCCCTTTTCTATCTTACCATGTAAAAATGGGGTGTTTCCCATCAAATTTTACCAAAACATAATCCCCCTCAATAGGAATTGAGCTTTCAGTCCAATTTCTTGATCCGTCTTCCTCTTCTGTCATCCAATCTTCTTTGTCTGAAGAAGCAAGTGGCACTATTTCATCTTAATTTTCGCTATGGCTATCAAAGGGTTTCTTTGGCATTTTCCTCATTTTTTCTTTGCTCTCTGTAGGGATCGATCTCTGCATGCCTCTTTTTCTGGAGTATCTGTTGCTATACAGCTCATACCTCTCTTTCTGCCACTCTTGGTTTGTTTTCAGTGTTACAATGTGCCCCAGTTGAATCTATTACACTGTGCACCATAGCACCATTTTGCACACATGTTTATTGGATGCTATGTATGTATGTAACCTAAACAAGATGTTTAATGCAGCAGACCAAGCTGAAATATACTGTAACGGCACTTGTAATATCATTAAGAATATAATATTTGCAGTTTAACAAATATCCAAGTTGTAATTGGTAGTAACAATTTTAGTTTTCTTACCTGAAAAACTAAAGCCTTCCCAACTGCGACAACCAACACATGCAACAATACAAAACTAAGATAGCATATGGCGTCAAACTTTGTTGCTGTGAAGGACAACAAAAACAGTGCAGCCAGCATAGAAGCGCAAAATTCAAACTGTTATACTCTACCCCAGCTCCCCTATATATGTTGCTGTGTTATATGGACCACACATGATAGTTTTGTTTACACCTTTCCACTATCATTGAAAGGCTGTAATCAGCATCCTCTTCTGTCATCCTATCTTCTTTGTCTGAAGAAGCAAGTGGCACTATTTCATCTTAATTTTCGCTATGGCTATCAAAGGGTTTCTTTGGCATTTTCCTCATTTTTTCTTTGCTCTCTGTAGGGATCGATCTCTGCATGCCTCTTTTTCTGGAGTATCTGTTGCTATACAGCTCATACCTCTCTTTCTGCCACTCTTGGTTTGTTTTCAGTGTTACAATGTGCCCCAGTTGAATCTATTACACTGTGCACCATAGCACCATTTTGCACACATGTTTATTGGATGCTATGTATGTATGTAACCTAAACAAGATGTTTAATGCAGCAGACCAAGCTGAAATATACTGTAACGGCACTTGTAATATCATTAAGAATATAATATTTGCAGTTTAACAAATATCCAAGTTGTAATTGGTAGTAACAATTTTAGTTTTCTTACCTGAAAAACTAAAGCCTTCCCAACTGCGACAACCAACACATGCAACAATACAAAACTAAGATAGCATATGGCGTCAAACTTTGTTGCTGTGAAGGACAACAAAAACAGTGCAGCCAGCATAGAAGCGCAAAATTCAAACTGTTATACTCTACCCCAGCTCCCCTATATATGTTGCTGTGTTATATGGACCACACATGATAGTTTTGTTTACACCTTTCCACTATCATTGAAAGGCTGTAATCAGCATCTGAAAGCCCAACAATTAACCCCAGCTACAAATCAGTTTTTTTTTTTAAGATATTACAAAGTAAACCTTGCCCTAGACTGACCCAGCATACTGCAGACACATACAGTGAGCTGTTGCTACAATAGACATAAGCATTTTAATCAATGCTGGGAGAGGGGGGGCAGTCCAAAATCATCCAAGCATAAGTGGGGCAACTTTCCATAATATAGGACTAAGTTGCAGCACAATGGTGATACTGCTATGTCTTGACATTTGCTGTAAAGGTAAAAACTGAAGGTTTTTTTTTTCTTTCTTTCTTTTTAATGCACGTTGTCAAAACATCATAAGTATCTTAAGATTTTGGTTGATTGTTTGGTTGGCTGGCTGGCTGGCTGGCTGGCTGGTTGGTTGGTTGGTTGGTTGGTTGGTTGGTTGGTATCTAATGTTGAGCAGATGGCAATGAAGCCATTCGCTCTCTTGCATTGATGTCATTATCATGTTGACTAAAGGTTGGGCAGTGCAGTAGATGGTTTCCATCCATATCTTCTTTAAGTGTACAGAAAGGACATAGAGGAGATCTCACTATACCAATCCTGAACAAATGCTTATTGAGACAGTCGTGGCCTGTTAGGAGTCTAAAAGTTGCTACACAGGATTTTCTTGGTAATGTAGTGATTCTGGTCATGCTATTACATAAATTTTCCCATGGTTTTCCTTGTGTTTGTAATACATTATCTTCTTTAATTTTGTTATTATATGATTCTTTTAATAGAGTGATAACTTATTGGATCAGATGATTTTGCTGTAATTTTACTATCTTTCCTGGCTAGAAAGTCAGTTAGTTTCATTATCCTGTATTCTACAATGTGCTGGTATCCATTGAAGTATTAATCTCTTATATAAATTCATTAGTTGTTTTATGATTTTGCAGCATTCTGCAATATTTAAGTTATTAGGTGTTACATCAGATGTTATGGATATAATAGCTACTTTAGAGTCAGATAATAATATAACTTTTTCAAATTTATTTATATGATATAATAGGTTTTGTAGGCTCTGAAGTATTGCCGAAATCTCTCCATCTAAATTTGTAGCATTTAAAATGAATCTTTTGTAGAAAGAGAAGAGAGGGCATATTGCACCTGCACCAGTACCACTGTTATTTGGTAAGCTAGAACCGCCAGTATAAACATGTAGCCATTCATCGGTACAGTATCTTAAATTTATTATTTCTAGTGTCATTTGTTTCAGAACACACAAAGAGGTTTCAGATTTGAAAATGCTTCAGCTAAGTGTAAATAGTGTTCAATATTAAATAGTTCTAATGGGTTAGTATTTGTTTGTATGTTTTCTTTTAAGTAAGAAAGTTTTAATCTATGCTTGACTTCTTTGACTTTATTAAGGAAACTTTGTTGAGTTTTTAGTTTTACTTGTTTTCTTTTTACCCAGTCATTAAAAGGTAGTCTGATTAATTTTTCATATTGTAAAATGGCTGCTTGTTCAATGTCTTAAGATTTTTCAGACAAATTAAGTGTATGTCCTCAAATTTATGAGAATGGCCACTGAAGTTCTGCATTTTGGAAGGCCTGATGTAGGTAAAGTAAATCACTTACTAAGGTGTATTGAAATATTATTGCTGATATTTGTTTTTTTACTGCTTATGATAACATTTTTTTTATAGTTGCTTCAAAATGCATGGTATCTAAAATATTTTAACTATAAAAAACATCTTTAAATAAAAAATGTTACTTTTTTCTGATAGTGTTATTTGTGAGTGTAATTTTGTACTATGGTTAAGTATAAAAAGCTATGAGAAGTGCCACTAATTTAGGAGATATCACATTTTTTTTCTAAATTGTTTTGTCACAGACTATTTTGATTCAGTGCAGCAATATCAAAATACTGCCTACCTGTTGCAAAAAAATAACAAAATCAGAATGTGTTAAAAAATGTTTGGTTTATGTATCTTTATTGTTAAGAGTTCTTTTAATGCTGATATAGAAAAATATCTCTTAATTTGCAGAGAAAAAATGACACATATGAGTATCTTTCTGGAGTAGCTGTAACATCTCAGACACAGTTCCTGGCTCTCAATGATCCAGAGCATTTTGAGCTTTTCCAAGATGTGATCCACTACATGCATTTTGCCCTGGGAGCATATGGATGGCCCATGTTCCTCATGACACACAGTGGTACAGGAGTTTGTCAATTGTGTGCTAGACTAAGGTAATCACAAAGTGTACTTTATATTTATTATTTTCGTTCATATAATAGTTGAAAATGTTGTATATGTGATAGAGTTACACTCAAAAGATTATTGTTATCTAAATGCAAGTACTAGGTGCAAAAGTTGTGTATGATAAATATATACTTAGAATTCATACATTCATTCCTGACATTACACTCACTTAGACCCCCCTATACATAGAGTGCACATTCAGATCACAGCATCTAAACTCTTTATCATTGGGTGAGTCTCGGGTTTTTAAATCCGTGCTCTCTTTGATGGGGTACGGATACGTTACTTCTCTTCAGGAACCCCCCTGGTAATAAATGGAATTTTTATTAAACTAAAGTTGATGGAATTTTTAGAAAATTATATATATTATACTAAACACTACATGTCACATTATCAAAGTCTTTGATTAATTGTTTTTCAAAATATGAATACCATAATTTTTGAATCAGAAGACATAATGGAAATATTAACTATAATAGTTTAGAAGCAGTTGCAAATATACAATTTCATTAAATTAGGTTAATTACCTCAGAACTAGTTTCAAGGAATCACTTCGTCAGCTGACGATGAAATTGTTTTATGCATAGGTTGGCGAGTTTGATCAAGTCTTCTATTTCTGTACTGTGTAGGTCTGTGGTGTGTAGCCATTTTCTGAGAAGTTCTGGGAGTTTTTCTGTGGGAATGCTGGGAAATAATGATTTTACATCCAAAGATACTAGTTCGTCTCCTTTGGATATAGTTATGTCTTTTATTTTTTCTATTAGTTCTAGTGAATTTCTTAGACTAAGGTTGCTGAACTTGGGTAGTGAGTTGAATTTATTATTTAGCCATTTTGCTAGTTTATATGTGGGAGAGCTAATATTATTGATGATGGGTCTCATGCTGTTGTCTGCTTTGTGAATTTTGGGGAGGGCATATAGTCTTGGAAGAGTTGGGTTCTTTGGGTTTATTTTTCGTTTTTGGTTGTTTGTAATTGTGGTAACTTCTTTGAGAGTTTTCTTAAGGTCATCAGTGTATGTTTTTAGAGGATTCTTCTGTAAAGGTGAATAATCTGGGCAATTTAACATGGTTTCTACTAATTAAATAACTCAGAAGTTTGAGACAAGTGAAGTTTTAATCAATGTGATGTTGAAAATGAGTCGGAGTGAGTGTTACTATTCCGACTCATTTTCAACATCACATGGTTTCTACTCTTTGTATGTAGTCGTTTTTGTCCAATATGGCTATGGTATTACCTTTATCCGATTTTGTGTATATAACCGGTTTGGATTCCATTCCACACCAATTTGCAGTGTTCAATAGTCTAGCTTTCAGACTAGTTAATATCCCACTCAATCCCTCTGAATATAAAAAAGAATATAAACACATTCTGAGCACAGCAATAGACAATGGTTTCAATACATCCACCATCATCAAAAAGATAAATAAATACAAAAGAATGAAACACGTCATAGAAATTACCACCTTAACCCATAAAGTAAAACCTCCTAAATTTCACAAAATCACATACAACCCACAACTCTACAACAAGTTCAAGAAAGTATTCAAGAAATTCAATATCAAATTAGCACCAATTAACAAATACAGCATAAAAAACCTCCTGGGCTCCTCCCTGAAGGACAAAATACCCACGGAGAAAAAAATCAGGAGTATATGCCATTGATTGTCAAGACTAACAAGAAATACATTGGAAAGACAATAAGAAACCTTGAAACACGCAATAAAGAACACAGAAGACACATCAAATCAAAACAGCCGGACAAATCTGCAGTAGCACATCACTTTTGGGAAACTCACCATGAAATAAATCCAAACATCAAACTATTGAAAGAACTTTCGAATCCGTTTCAATTATCAGCTTGGGAAAAAATCTATATTCATAAATACCGCCACACATTGATGAACATGGAGTTCCCCCCTAAGGATTGCTTAACAAGTCTCATCGCCCGCCCAACAGATGTCACCACAACCAACACATCCACAACAACAACTTGGAACCCAAACCCAAGCAGTAGTGGTTCAACAGCTGAGGATGCGGGCAACGGTCCGCGAAACAATTGTCCTACTCAATAAAAGTAAGTGAAGTGTGTGTTAAGAATACCACTTTAATTAATTCAATTTGATTAAGTAGAAGACTCTGTAAATGATGAATCTCCAATGCCACTATTTACCTTGCATCCTGTTGGCCTCATCTGCGTTCTTGGCTGAAGTATGATGCATATTTTCTGTATTTTGTATCCATCCTGCATTGGCAGAATTTCAAAATTAAAGACAATCCTTACTTCTTAATTAAATACTAATTAAGCTCCTTACACCTAATTTTCCTAAAATGCCAAATTATAAAACGGTATTCAAAATATGAGTATTTAAATAATGTGCTATAATTTAATGTTTAAATAACTTTTCTCTTAGGTGTGTGTGTCTACCCTGTGTGGGAGCCGGCGACACTGCAACTATAGTGTCAGATAATTGTTGTCAGTGCAATTATGCAGCCCTCCGCCGAATGGTGGATATGGGAGAGGTTGAGGTGATCTATGCAACATATCATGTTGATGTTGGAGAAACACCATTTTTTGTTGCTGTTGATTTTGGACGTCGTAAAATTGTAATTAGCATTCGTGGGACACTTTCAATGAAGGTATGTTGGAAAAAAAAAGTGTATGTTTAAAACATATTTCTATTCATATACTGGGCTTTGCAGCTTAAAAAATATATTTTAAATATATTTATACCAATATCCTTTTCTATTTCGGTGGATATATTATAGAGTTAAATAGACAAACATTTTCTGTACATTTAGGAATGGTAGAAACAGTTTTTATTTTGAAAATTAGTTGAGTCGATTTTGTAACACTACATCACTTACTTTTTATTTCGGAAAACATATTTCAGAAGCCATGTGCTTCCATTGTCAATTCCCAGAGTTGACCAAAGGAATTGACAATGGAAGCACATGGCTTCTGAAACATGTTTTCCGAAATAGAAAGTAAGTGATGTAGTGTTACAAAATCGACTCAACTAATTTTCAATTGTATGATAGTGAAAAAACTTTACACAAATAATCAAATCACGCACATATTTTTTAGGATCTTTTTCGCTATAAATGTATTTATATGTTTTCAAGGAGTCAAAAACTTACCTCCTTAAACAATTCAATTAAGCGCATTAAATAACAGAATATATTAAAGGAATACAGGATAAACTGGATATAATGCATACCAGGAAGAGCGGAAATAGGCCAGGTCCTTGCATGCTGTTTCTTGTGATGATGACAATACACAATTTTTATTTTTTTTAATTTCAAAGAGACAAGCCATGTAATTCAGGAAAAGAAGAAAATCAGTTCTCTTAGTAGGTAAAATAATTAAACAAATAGCATGTTAGTCTGCTGTTG
The DNA here is from genome assembly GCA_030762935.1 of Hymenopus coronatus. NCBI lineage: Eukaryota > Metazoa > Arthropoda > Insecta > Mantodea > Hymenopodidae > Hymenopus > Hymenopus coronatus. The sequence continues at coordinate 510,420,742 of CM060900.1, forward strand.
AAATTGTGCTGATTTATTTATCCTGCCAAAATTAGGTTCATCATTGAGTAGTAAATTACGGCTTTTTTGCAAATTTGGTTCAGTACTTTGTAGTGATGGAACATCACTCTTATAAAATGTTTGAAAAATCTATTAATGCTGTAAAAGAGGACTTTATGACTTAAAATTTCATGATGGCTAAACACAAATGTAGGATTTTTAAAATGGCCAGCTGTAAGACCACTTTAATAAAAAAAACAACAGTTGCAACATCTAGAAAAGAATCTAGATTTTTCATGGATCTATCCAAGGCTTTCTTTGATTTGGAATTTCTGTTCTAAAAGCTGGAAAACTAACCCCTCAGGACATTCCTGCAGTAATACAGTATAAATAAATTCCATCAGAATCCAGACTAAGAAAAACAAAATAAATGTCCGTTTTGATAAGACCCTACAGAAGATTCAAAACAAAGTTGTAGAAAAGAAAATCCGCTGAAGAGTGGGAGATAGCAAACAGTTTAACAGTAGCACAATTTAAGTTTTGGTTTGAGTCGGTAACACATTTCCATCACTAACATTGTTTTATTACTAAGGACATGTTTTGGAAGTACCGTTGCTTCCATTATCAGCTTTTCAACTGCCAGTACCATGATTATTCAGTGTTATAGTAGATGCCTGTGATAGTGGATTTAAGAATTTCTGGATAAGGATGTCTCCAGGTAGGATTTTGAAGTTCAATTATTTGTTGTTATTTCAGATGTGGATATCCTCCCAGCTTTCCAATTTCCAACTGTTTCCTGTGCCTTCTAATAAAATTGGGTTTTTTTGTATGTCTTGATATTCTCTCCAAAGATGTCATGCCACTGTTTTAATTTTATGTTACTAAGATCTTCCTTGTTCATAGTTGCCAAATTTCTTTTGGTTTCCATATGTAAAAGTTTCTTGCAGTCTGAGCAATTTTTCTGGTATATTGTTGCTCTGTTTTCTGTTGGAATTTCATCTTTGACTTTTGAATTTAAGAGATTTTTAATTGAAATATTATTTTTCGATGCTAGGATAATATTTTGAAAATTGTAGATTTTTTTTAAACTTGTATGCCAAGGGTGGTATGTGAACTTCTGAAATGTGATTTATTTTTGTCCTTACTTGCAGTGAGGTGGCTGTGTGTTTGAATTTTTTTGTTTTGGCTTTGTTTATATTTTTCTGAGCCAGTTGTTTGTTAAATCCATTTGCTTTGGCTGTTTCAATTATGCTTTTTCAATTTACTGTTACACTCAATCATGTCCTTCAGTATGTTGATTAATCTGCATGCAAGGCTGTTAACTGCTGCGTGTAGATGCGTTATAGGGTTATAGCTGTTGCATTTGATGTAGTTCTTCTAGCAAGTAAGTTTTTCTGTGTAGGTGTTACAAATATTAGTTTGATGTGCTTTTTGATTATTTTCAACTCTAGAAAAGTCAATTGTTCACTGTTTCTTTCTCCATTTTGAAGCTATTTGTTTTGTTTGTTTTTTCTTTTTATTTATTTATTTTTGGTCATTTTGACTACTTGGTCTTATCACAGCCTTACATAATTTTGCAATTTTACATTATTTCCAACAATTATTTCAACATTAAAGCCGATGTCCCACGGTCAAATACTCTTCAAACTACAAATTGGATCGTGGGACATCGGATAATTTCAATGTGTACCATTTTCATCCTATTTTTTGGTCCAATTCCTGTTTGCTACAACAGGGTACAGCAATTTATATTTTTTGGTCCAAAGGTATGAAATCAACCAATGAGTGGTAATGACGTAATAAGATGGCAGCTAGTGCTGGGTCTTCCTTCCCGTCCATATGATTGTTTGTGAAACTTTGCTGTATCTTGTAGACTTTGTCCTAAATAATAGGGCTATTAGCTGGACTATTGTTGAAATACGCATTTTTTTGTGCAGCAGAGATTTATGGAATAATGACTCAGGTATTTATAATCCCTGCAAATGTATTTTATCAGATCCATTTGTACCTAACCTCCTTTTCTCACCAAAAATGTAAAAACTTGGTTTTACTTTTGATTTGCTGGTATGAACTGCCTCATATTTGTGTCTTGGCGAGTGATTTTTGCCTCAAATAAGGACAGCAACTTTCCAAACAAATATTCATCCATTCTAAGGAAGTTAAAATGGTTTACAAAGTCAGACACTAGTTCATCTTGTAGCATATGTAGTACACCTCTTCCTTGGCCTGCATTGCTACGTCCTAGCTATGGCCTAGTCCACTAACACCTATTTATTGATTTTTTCTTTCTAGTATAACATGCTCTTGCAATGATTACATAAACTAAGCTTGCTACAGTGAATGCAAATAATTGTGGATCAGCTACCTCTGCCATTTTCTATCAGCTGTTCATGTACATGCGAGAAATATTTGGACCAATACACACTCGCGTGAGAACGGAATGGAGAAATTGTACACAACGTTCACATTGTATAAAAAAAGTTTGGAAAGTAATTAATATCCTTAAGTAACTGTAAAGTTTTTATTATCTTGTCTGGTTTGCTCACGGCACTCGAGAAATCCGAAATGCTGGCTTATTTTCTACTCTTGGAGTACAATGGACAGTCCACAATGTGTGTTGCAGTTGGTTCAGGTTGGAGGCTGGTCTTCGTTTAGAACAAAAGAGTGTGTCAGTTTGCAGTGGCCAATGCTTAGATGGGAGATGACTACTTGATTTCATCGATTGAGTTATCCAAGGGGTTGGTAAAAGTTAGTACAGCCTAAATGAGCTTCATGAAGTTTGCTATCAAGTGATAGCCACTCTGTTTTCCATTTCTGTATATAAGCTTCAGTAAAGGTAATGACATCTTGGTGTGAGGAGGCTATAGAGGAATTACTTGCTGGATGTGGGATGCTTCTTTATCATTTTGATCAGCTATTTCATTGCCAACTATACCTATATGGGAGAGAATCCATATTAATGTCACTTTTTTTTGCATCTTCTATGTGTTTCCCGGAAACAAATTAAAATTTGGCATACACAAAAAAATTGCCCACTCCAACAATTACACAAAAAACTTGCCCACTCCAACAATTACACCAAATGACGCAGCTACAACCCTATATCCCATCAACATGCAATAATTAACAGCCTTGCACACAGATTAATCAACATTCCAATGGACATGGATGAGTATAAAGTGAATTGAAAAACATAATTTAAAAAACTGAAGTAAGGCGATTTAACAAATAACTGGTTCACGAAATATAAACATAGCCAAAACAAAGAAAAAACCTAACAAAGACACCAGCACCCTTGCTACAAACAAGGATGAGAAAACCACATTTGGGAAGTTATACCACCTAATGTGGACATACAGAACATTTGAGATGTACTGAAAGGTAATATTTCAGATGTAACTCATGAGTAATTTATTTTAAATATGCTCCAACTACTTCAGTGGAGGTAAAGCACTGTTTTTCCTTTATGAATAACTTTCTCTCTGACAATGGCTGACTATGACAGTTGACACTTGGAAAAAAATATTGTTGCTTGAGATAAGAAAAGATTGTAAAAAATATGCATCGTATATAGCTATCTTCATAATAAACAGTGGGGTACTCTTTGCTTTCAGTTTTGATAAAGGCCTGTTTGAGTTATATTTCTGTCTATTTTTGGTATTTTAAGTGCCTTTCTGCTACCTATTGTGGATTCACTTTAAATTTGAAAGGTGTTTTAAACAAAACTATGTGACAAGGTAGTGTCTCATTGCCTGATGGCCAAAGCACAACTTTTCTCACTGAGCATGCCATCTCTTTCTCTAGGGTAAGGTCGGGCGACTCAGGTCAGAAGGCAAATAGTCAATTTTTTTATAGTTCGTCATTGCTACCAAACAAGAAGTACTGAAATAACTATTACCATCTAGTGACAACAGTTACAACTTCATCTAGAGGTTGGAAGAAGAAATCAGTGTGAGACGTGTTGTTGTTTTTTTTTTTTTTTTCATTTGTAAATATGTGCTGTTTGAGGTGACTTCGTATTTGTTTTCCCTCTTTAAAGAAGTATAGAAGTTATATCAAATTTTTTGCAATAGATTTATTAATTATTTTTTAAACATTAGTTGTTTGTTAAGCTAATCCTTTCTATCCAAGGTTATCATTGTTGTGCAAGCGTACCAACATGGTAAAAATGAAATCCTGCATTTCAGGCAAATAGGGTCACGTTATTGCGGGTGAAAAGGGTGAATATTTTTTAAGTCAATTTTTCATTTTCTCTCTATTTTTTTATCGTTTATATTATAGAAGCAGAAATGCAAGCAAAAAGCACCTTTCAGTGGACAGAAGATGATATCAAAATGCAGTTAATAGCTCTTTTGTCACAATTTCGGACTCCGGATGGATTAATGAAGAGGAAATTCTGAAGTGACATAAACACTTTAACACTCAATTGGATTATTCCTGGACACTGTATTTAAATTATTAGATAGTCATATGCCACTTAAAAGTTTAGAAGCTCTCCAATTCTGTGAAGAAAATAACAAAATAGCAATCCACACATCCCTTGCAGCCGCTGGATAGGCCATTTTTAAGACTTTTAAAGCCAACTACAATTATGAATGTATGAGTGTTATGCGCAACACAAGGGCAGAAAGCAAAATAAACTTACTCTCGAGAGATTTTCTAGGTAGTGTGAATGAAGGCAGCACACCCCCAAATGCTGAAAGCGGATCTCGTTCTACAGGCATCTATACAGTTAATGAAAATGCAGTGACTGAACATGACTTTTTCTTCTGGTTCTTAGTCATACCATGGATATTCACTGTCTGAAAGTCTTCTTGACCTCAGCAGCTTCAGCAAATCCAGAACAGGAAAAGCTGATTTCCAACCCCTTCAATCTCATTACATGAATTGTTACCATTTCCAAACAAAATGATACCATAAAGAACAGGTAGGAAGCAAATAACATATTTTCTGATTTCTCCAAAAATATTCTAGAGACCACAGATAGACTGCAAAAGAAAAGAAAACTGTTTCGTTAGCAACAAAACATTAGGCAGATTAGTTATAAGTAAATGCGTAAACTGTCTACATATTGTCGGAATCATAGGAAGCAACGAAGGTGATGATAAAATTACTGCATGTGAACTCTGCAAGATAAAATACAGTGATCCCATTATCCATCAAATTTGGTGATTGGATTCAGTGTCAAGGAAAGGAAAACTAATGATATCATGAGAGATATGCTGGTATAGTGAGTAAAAATAAATTTATCTGCAGGAAATGTATTTTGTCAAATGATATTTGAATATTTCTACTGACCCTATTCACCAATCTCTTTGACCCGATTCATCCAACTTGAGGAGGACGAATAGGGTCTTGCAGCACTATTAACAAATTCATTAAATACAGTCATGGACAGTATTTATGCATTCTCAAATAGTGAAATGTGTTCATAAAAGAGCACATAAAGTAATCAAAGTTTATATTAAAGATTTGTCAGCCATGAAGACTTTTCCAATTTTTGAGCTGATTTCCCCGACCTTACTCTACATAAAACATTTCTATGCAGATTGTAACATTTTGTGGTTATTCTTATGCAGTGAAATATAAGCCATCCATTATCATTACCATTCAATGTAGTAAACAAAATGTATTCATTATTGATTCACCTACTAATAATTGAATTGTTCAGCAAGAGGGGTTGAGACTATGCACAGATGATTTCCATTTCCAGATGAGCTGTTAGTGACTCCTTGTCACATGGTATGTGTGTTAGAAAATATTTCTTTTGGAAGCATCATAGTTAGATCCTCCTAAAAATGTAGTATATACAAGTATGTTCAATGTTTTTAACAAACTCTGTGAAAAGTACTATGTTTGACAATGAATGTGGTTAACTGTCGTTTAGCAATAAATGAACTTTAGTGCTAGAAATTTAGAAGTGTTGCTCAGATTGTTTGCATCATATTTGTTTACTGTTCTGCTTTCCAACCTAAAGTGCTCGTTATTTTCTCAACTGGTTGATTATTAAAGTTTAAACCAAAAATGGTATGCTGATGTTAATAATTGAATGATTTCTAAAACCTAAATCTATTTAATCCAGTATCTTTAATCAGATGTGGAATAATAGGTGGGTAGTGCTGCTGATCATTCAGGTACCACTTTCATTTGTCTTCTTTAAGGATCATGAATTGGAAGTTCAGGATGAAAGGCAAAATATAGGAATAAGGAGTACAAAAATGTTTAAAAACTAATGATACCCAAGCTGTGGAAAGTGCAGTTTTCTGATGCTGTCTGGAGCAATTTTCTCTCGCAGATACTTGGTTCCTGCCATCCCTCCATGTGGTACTGCCATGTGCTCAGTGGAATCATATATCATATTTTATTCACCATTTAGATCTTCTACAAAGAGATGGGCTTCATGAAAGCTTATAAAACTAAAGAAACTTACAAACTAAATTACACACATAAAAGGCATTACATTAATTATTTACATAAGACAAAATTTTAGGAAACATAATCAAGAGAAAATGTAATTTAAAATAGTCTTCCAGTGAATAAAAACAACCTTCCATTAAACATGTTTTTAGGGCCAATTTGTACCTCTTTTCCAAACTTATACTTTTTAGTCTTATCTAGCAATTTGTTGTATAATAATACTGTTTTATGTTCAGAGGAATGAAGTATTTTTAAGATTTTATAATATGGTTAAAAACTGGTGGAAGAAGAGATATTTACAGTGTAGCATATCACTCTTACTTTGAACTTAAAGTGGAACAGATACATTTGAATAAAAATAAATGGTTAAATTTGTGGGTTTTACTTATCACTATTGTGTGCAAATGAGTCAGCCTTGGATTAACCTTAATATAAATCACTTTTACAGGATGTTATTACGGACCTAAATGCTGAAGGAGAGCCTATACCTCTTACTCCACCTAGAGAAGACTGGCTAGGTCATAAGGTAAGAAGCTTAAAGGATACTTGTATATATTTTTCAGGATGGCTGCAGCTTCAATTTATGTCACTTGTATTTTTTCACCTCATAATTGTCATAATAAAGCCAGAAAGTTTCATTTTTCTCTCTTTCTTCAGTAGTCATTTGCTTCTATAATTTACCTGCTTTGTTTCAATTCCTTAGAAATTCCAGAAACTAACATTAACAGCAAAGGGCATCCACAGAATATTTTTGATAGAAATATGACATTATTTCAAGAAAGTTATTAAAGTTTATTAAGTTTGAAAAAAATAAATAAAACAAATACAAAATTATCTTTTTTATAGGAGTGACTCCTAGAGTTAAGCTTAATAACATTTTGTTGTACAATCCAAATAATAATTTTGGATTTTAATTGTATTGGAACTATATACTCCATACTAAAACGAGCCTAAACTGTTTAGGTAATGTTGCTGTAGAATGGTGCATTTGCTGTGAAACTTAGCTAAACTGTACCAACTTAAAAAACTGGAAAATTTGGAGATTGTTAACCTGGTTTTTGGAATCAATGCTGCTAGATGGCAGCACTAATACATTATTTCTTTGCTATACAATGCCAAGGGAACACATACGGATAATAGAGCCAATGCCACTAAATGACGGCAGTAGTGAAATATTTTCTTTTACCGCTGTACAAAGAGTCATCTTTAATGAAGTAATTGTTAAGTAATGTAACAAAACTCTTTATTTACTTCAAAATTGGTTATAAATAATTGTCTTTAATTCACTACTGTACAACAATTCTGCAATACAATTTACTTGATGCTTTGACATGTAGACAGTTGACTGCCTCTCATGCCCTGCTTGCTAACTCTCCTAATGGAAGACTGACTGACCTGCCTGGCATCCAGTTCTTCCTTTATAGCCATGACCAGCCAGGCAATTCAAGTGTACTACCAGCCTCTGGATGTGGTAGACGACATCATTTATACTCTTCACCACAAGCCATGGTTGTTGAAGGCTTGGGGCAGCATCCCTTGATCCAGATTGGGTTATATAGTTACACCAGATCACCCTGCTGCGAACTTCAGCTGTTGGCCTGCCAGTTGTAATGGGTATTCATCCGGTCTCGCACTACCTGGATGTTTTGATGGGCTATCTCATTTATTCATGAAGTCGGTCTATGACATGCTCCGTGTAGTTGACTGCTGGCTATTCTTCCCCATGAGGACTCCCAAGCATCAGGCCACATGGTAGACACAGCTCTCTGCCAAAGACAAAACTGAATGAAGTTAATCTGGTGGTTTAATGGTTGAGGAGTTGTAGGCCAATAAAAAAAGAGGCACCCAGTTATTTTAGTCTCTCTAATGTTTGGCCACAGGCTTGCTTGAATGTTCTTCCAGAGCCTTAATCTACCGCTCAACCTTGCCATCTGACTGTGGGTGGAGAGGTGTTGTGTGCATCTTGTGCACTCCAAGTTGCTCCAGTGTTTCCCTCATGAAGTTGGACTCAAAGTTGGTGCCCTGATCACTGTGAGGTTCCAACAATACCTCATAGCAACAAAACTGCAGTTTTATGAGGCAGTTTGCAATGATCTTGACCTCCTGGTTAGGGATGGCATGCTGTCCACCACTAGGTGAGTAATCCATGGGCAACGAGTATTTGTTGGTTGCCCTGTCTGACAGAAAGAATGGTCCAGCTTCATCAATGGCTATGCATTCAAAGGGTGCTCCCATATTATACTGCTGCATGGAACGCTGGCAACTGGTCTGTGGGCACGACTTGCCACACACATACATATTATTGGTGGCACCACTCAGCATGAGCCTGTAGTTTCAGCCAGTGGTACCGTTGTCAGAGCTTGCTAAAAGTTGGGTCCCAGATGTCCTCCTGAAGTGCCCACATGTACTTTCTCCAGGACTTGTGTGACTGTACTCTGAGGGAGGATCAGCTGCTCTCTCTCTGGGTCTTCCCATCAGGTGACTCCCACACTATGAACAGTACTCCTTCCTTCAGTTTCAGTGATTCCCACTGGGCTGAATAGGACTTGCACATACTACTCCTGGGTGTGATGTCCTCGCAGCTTGGTCTAGTCCCGCCTCCACTTCTCTCAGGAGTGGCACCAAGTCAGCATCTGCCAGCTGCTTCCTCCTGAGTCCTGGTTATTCATCCAGCTGCACGCACCACTGAAATCACAAGGACAGCAGTAGCATGCTCCTACTCAACCTTAGTGCAGTGGCCACATTCCTTTGGACAGGGTCGTTGTGACATCGCATCTATATTGGAGTGGTGCCTTCCTTTATGGTGTTCTGATGTAAAATTGTACATCAGCCTCTGGACCCAATGGGTTGCCTGTTTCTCCAGGTTCTTGAAACTTGACAGCCAAGTGAGGGCGAGTGGTCTGTCTCAGGTGGAATGGCTGACTGTAGGTACTAGTAGAAGTGCTCCAGTGCCTTTACTACTGCTAGGAGCTGTCACCAGGTAACCCAGTAGTACCTTTCTGCCTTGGAGATCATCTTACTGTAGTAGGCTCTTAACCCCTCCTGGCCATCCTGGGCATACTATAGAATGCCATCAATGTTGAGGTCTCTGACATCACTGCTCACAATAAAGTTGCCACGAGGCTGAAGAAATCATAAAATAGGAGTACTGCAGAGTGCTGACTTAAGTGTCTGGAATGCTCTCTCTGTGCCTCTTTTGACCACATGTAAGGCCAGTGCCCTTGCATCAGACAAGTGAAGGGTTGTGCAATATTAAAGAAGCCTTTGACAAACTGGCAGTAGTAGCTGCATAGGCCCAGGAATCTTTGCAGCTCTCATTTGTCTTTTCAATAAAGCCACTCTCTCACTGTCCAAGCTTTCTCCAAGTCAATGGTCACTGCAGATGATGAGCCTATGTGACGAAAGTAGTTCATCACCTTGCAGAAAAGTGTGCGCCTGTCAACAAAGGTGTAGGCAGCTTCCTGAAACTTAAAACTAGGTGGTATGTTCACCAGGGTTTTGTTCAACAGCTGTTCAATCACCAGGGCGAACTTCTGTATCATCTCCTCTGGCTGTTGCAGCCTCAATTTGAGCTGACTGCAGTAGGTTGCAGCCAAGCAGTGATTCCTGATGTGGTTCTCAAGGTCCTCCCAGATGTCAGATCATTAGATTCAATTTCTGTCTTTATCCCAGATTTCATTTCCACCTGTATCTTCTGCATTCCTGATTTCACATTCTGGATTTGTACAAGTAAGGTTTACATCATCTCCATGTTGCATTAAACTACTCCTGACACCAGCGCAACAGGAAGTCTTTACTCACATCAAAATTGGTTACAAATAATAGTGTTTAATTCACCATTACGCAAACATTCTGCAGTACAGTTTACTCAATGCTTCGATACTTATACAGCTGACTGCTGCCTCATGTCATGTGCGCTAACACTCCCAGTTGAAGACTGACTTGTCTGCCTTGCAACTCCTTTATAGCTGTGAATGACGTCAACAGAAAGTACGAGAATCTGAAACTTCTGGCAGGTGCCCATTGCGGCAATGTGTCCCATTCCAAAGCTTCTAGTTACTGCCCCCCATTCTTCCCATATTTTTCACATTTCTAAGGCCTCTAGTTATTGCTGCTGCGCATTCCAAACCTTCTGCAAAAGTGAGTATGACTACACACACATGCAATGGTTACAGGTGGCAAGGCACAGTCACAATAATAATGAATTCAGATTACTAAATGTGACAGTCATAAAAAATGAGAAACATCATTTAAAATTAAAAGATTAAAATGTATTTTCATGTACAAACTATCTTTCCCTTATTCCTAGCTGTATATATGGTCCCTACACATGTCATTGCATATTTCATTGTTTTCTCACCTTGCTATGGCTGTGCTCTGTAATGCATGCTTTTGTGCATTTACACATTGTACCACTTTACTATGGCTGTGATAAATAACAATATGATAGTACCAACACCATATGCTCCTAATGCAGACCATTGTGCATTTCAACCTTTTTTTTTGGTGCAAAGGTTGCCTGACTATCAACTTGCAGAAAATACACCACCTCACAGCAACATAACCACTAATTACATGTTTCTCTATATCTTTATTGATTTCAGGACATTGCTTCATTAACTTCACAGAATGATTTTTAATATAATATTTACTTTATATATTTTGTCAGCTGTACATTTGTATGACTAACTTTTAAGACCAGTTTAAGAAAGTAAACTGACTATCCAATTATGTTCATTTATTTGTTGCATTAATAGATGAAAGGAAACTAGAAACAGTTGTTACCATCCTCAGGAGGTGTCTGACTGGCCTGTATTGTTAGTGTATCTGTTGTGTTGGTCATCTATTTGGTGGTGAAATGTACTTCTAGAGGGGACTTGGTGATGCAAATCAAAATTTGTTAGCCTTGAATGGTGCTTCAAAATGAAAATCACCTTCTGTGTGTCTAATTCTGCTACATATCTGGCTAGTTTGATTTGTGTGATGTACGATTTATTGCTGTGGTTGATCATCCAGAAATGATGTGAACTGTACATTTGTCCATTTTTGTATTTTAAGCATTTGTGACAGAACATTCAAACTTATTGACTTATTGTAATGTTCCGAAGTTTTTCTAAAAGAATCTGGTAGGCTTGTGAAATATTTTATTATTTTTTAAAGAGTTCCAATTTATCATGTACGACTACTTACTTACACACAGCATATGCAAAATATTATATTATTGTTACACTTATAAGTTGCAGTTCTGCCTGTTATAAAAGTTATTAACAATTCCTTGAATTACAACATCCTTACTGTTTACAATAATAGGAATTATGAGCTACATTTGGAAAAATAATTATTATGCATTTTTCACAATATCTACATTTTTTCTTAGTTTACAACTTTTGACAAACAAGAAACACACAGAATGCCACTATGTTCTTTGCAAATGTTGTTTTTACACTTTATACATAACATGGTGCTTTTCCGATGCTTGTTAAATGGTCAGTAATTGCACTTTTTTCTCTTTCCTGATACAACTAATTGTTTCTCCAGTCGGTCATCTTTTTGCATGCCACATTGATGCATGACATCAACTGTTTTCTTTGGGAAATTAGCGATGTGAATTCAAAGCTCCATTAGTGGTCTTACCATTTCCTCTACTAGTTCTCTTAGGAACAACGTCTTCTAGCAGTTCTTCCAGTATATGTCTTGATGTTGGGCAGAAAACAAAGTTTCACTGTTCACTGCTGTGACGTCCATCATATTCATCCACAATGCAAATGGCCATTTTCTTGTTTGTCTCTTGCAGGTGTAATATCAAACCTTTTGGTCCATTTGATATACTCCACCCTTTGTGGAGTTATAGAATGTTGTTATATCTGGTTTCTTTTTTGCGTGAGCTTGAGCAATATTTTTGTCGTGGTGCATTGTACTAACGAGAATGACTGATTTTCTTCTTTTTGGGAACATAACTGATCATTGCTATTTCATCTCTGAAGGCAAATAACGAGGAATGCACTGCTCTTGAGGCGGACGGTTTCATCTCATTGGGGGATTTCTGGTTTATTTAGTTTTATTGTCCCTACCACTGTAATTTGCTGCTGAAGCATCTCCTCTGCCAGCTGAATGCTAGTCAAGAAGTTATCAATAGTAATATTTCTGGATGATCTTTCTATGCTTTTAACAAGATCTTTCACCACATTCAATCCAAGATTTTTCTGAACAGGTTCATGTGGTTTCTAAAACATATGCAGATGTAGCATCACATAACCAAAATATCTTTATGCCATACTTGGCAGGTTTAGAGGGCTTATACTGCATAAAGCTGCATCTTCCACAGAATGGGAGTAATTGTTCGTCAATTGTGAGTGAATCACTAGGATTCATACTGTTTCTACATTTGTCAAGAAACAGTTCCCATATATAACAAACAGCTGTTAGTTTGTCATCTACAGATCGAGCTTCACGGGTGTACCTGTCATCGAATCTTATCATTTTCCTTATATTCTCAAATTTATTTACTGACATTGTGGCTTTATATGTAGGATTTGCCTTTTCATCCAAAAATAATTCTGTTACAGGGGCATCCCAACTCTTCTCAACACCAGCAAGCAGTAAAAGGCCAAGAAAACCCTCCATTTGAACAAGAGAAATGTTCTTCCCTGTTTTACCATGCAAAGCAGCAACTCTTCTGCCTTCTATATTTGTGCAGTTGGTTACCTCATCTAGGATTTCCTTGGAGATGAAATAGTCCCAGGCATCCTTTGATTTACAGGTTTTCAATCCACGAGCTGGACTGGGTGCCTTCTTTATAATATTGTGAACAGGCATAAGAGAAGTTGCAGGAGGATCTAAATGCCAAATGGTTCCATTACGGCTAAAGTATGTGCTGGCATCTCTGAGTTGTTGATGTAGAACTTCATTTTCCGAATCTGATGAAGCACTACTATCAGAAGTACTGCAATCTTCCAGCCACTACTAGTCTCCACCACTACCTCTGCTATAGTTATTGTTGAATTAATAACTGTTCCTGAACAAATGTAGAAGCCAATATGAAATGAAAGCATGTATAACTGTAAGGGGGCTTCCAAAGCTCTGCATTTGCATTAATGGCGTTTTGGCAAATATTTTGAATTATCCAAAAAACCTGAAATACGGTCTAGCTCAGACTTTATAAGAGGGATGCCAAAGGGCAAGTGGAAGAACACTGGAAAGGAGTTTGAAGTCAAACCAAGAGTTACAAGAATATTTAAAAAGTAAGACTTTGAAGGGCTTCGGAGGCCCTGTATATGCATCCTAGGGTTAAACAGAAATACTTGTTCTCCATCGAATAGGAAGCTTTCTGGTCCCTTCATGGAAAAAAGAAGAGCTGCCTCAGTAGTCAATTGCACATGTACTGTTCGACCGCAGCATTGTTTTCAAATATTTTCCCTCCTAATGCCTCCTTCAATAGCCTAAACAATTGATAGTCACAGGGGGAAAAGTCTGGACTGTAAGGTGGGTGTTCAAGAGGTGGCCAGTGTAATTTAGTGAGTTTATCAGTAGTTACAGCTGCACTATGTGGCTGTGCATTGTCTTGCAAGAGGAGGACATTGCAGATGGGTTGCCACTGTCATTTACTGTGGTAAGCTTCTTTGGTTTTATCCAGCAGCTGACAATAGTAGGCTGCAGTTACTGTTTTGTGTTTGTGTAGCAAGTCAATGACCAATACACCTTTGGAGTCCCAAACCACAGTAGCTAAAACTTTACTGGCAGACAGGCAAGTCTTGGCCTTGATCAGTAACCCATCTTCAAGTTTCCTCTACTCTTTATTCATCCTCGTGTTCTCTCGAGTGTAGTGATGGACCCATGTTTTAATGCAGGTCATATGGTTTAAAAATGCCTCCCATTCTTCAGAGCAATCCAGAAGTTGCTGACAGATGTCTTTCTGCACTCTCTTTTGTGCCTCAGTAAGAAGGCATTGAATCCAACTTGCCAATAAATTTCTGTATCTAAGTGTGTCCAATACAATGGCATGCATATTTCCATTGATGGATGCAATTTCAGCAATAGTAATTCGAAATCGTCTTCCTCAAGCTCACGCACAGCCTGAATATTGCCTTCATTGATGCTAGTTGCCAGATGTCATTTATGACTTTGATTTTCTATCTAATCGTGGCCATTTTAAAATTTCTGCACCAAATATAACACTTGGGTTTACTCAGTTGCATCACCAAACTGTGCTTGAAATCTCCCTAAAATTTCACTTGGTTTCACACCTTCATTGGTGAGAAAATTAATAATAATGTCCTGCGCAACAGATGCATGCACTTCTTGTTCTCTCATAGTAATAATGAAAGGCAGACATGGCTGAGAGAGCTATGAGCATGGCTACCCTCTCCCCATTCTCTCGCCAAGTGCTCCAGTTTGCTGTAAGCTCACCTCAATACTCAAGTCAAATTAACAAAATTCCAGTTTGTATTTGAATGACCCTCCTATAAGTTTGAATTTTAGCTCATAAAGGTTCTCTAGGTTTGTAAATGTGTAATCAGATTATAGATTGTACGAGGGGCATACTGAAAGTCACGAGCAACCCATTGTAAAAATTTAAATTTCAACAATGTAACAAAACGAATTGCAGGATCGTAATCTACAGACTTTAAGCCACACGTTGACATATTGTGACGTCATTAGCTTCTATCACATGACCACAGACGGTGTTTGAAAAATGGCTGACATTGATGTTTCGTTTCGACAGCGAGCTGTCATTGAATTCCTTGTGAAAGAAGGAAAAATCTGCTCCTGAAATTCATCCCAGACTTCAACGTGCATATGGAGGTGTCTGCACGGGTGCCAGCAGTGTTAGAAGATGGGTGAAACATTTCAAAGATGGAAACACGAGTCTGCAAAATGCGCCTCGTAGCGGGCGTCCTCGAACTGCCTCTACAGAACGCAACAAGGAAAGAGTTGATGAGCTCATTACAGGAGATAGGCATTTCACTGTGAATGAAATTGCTGCGCAACTTGGAATAGGACATAATGCAGTGCAAGAAATGATCCACAGCTTGGGTTATTGAAAGGTCTGTGCCCGTTGGGTCCCCCGTTTATTGACTGAAGACCACAAACTTCAGAGAAGAACCATTGCACAAAATCTTCTTCAGAGATTTCATAATGAAGGTGCTGAATTTTTTATGTGTATTGTGACTGGAGATGAGAGCTGGTTCCATCACTATGAGCCAGAAACGAAACGTCTAGAGTATGGAATGGCACCACTTGAACTCACCATCGAAGAAGAAAGCGAAGACAGTGCAGTCTGTGGGAAAAGTTATGGGAAGTGTCTTTTGGGATGCACAAGGTTGCATTCTGGTTGACTTTCTTGAACCTGGACAAACCATAAATCTGCCCGCTACATCAAGATACTTCTGAAGCTCCGTCAGGCTTTGCGTGATAAACGCCCTGGAAAGAGGATCATCCTTCAACAGGATAATGCGCGTCCGCATACTGCCCGTGCCACTATGGAGCAGATCAGGGCATTAGGGTGGGAAACTCTTCCACATCTTCCCTACAGTCCCGACTTGGCACCCTCCGACTACCATCTTTTCGGTTCTGTGAAGGAGCAGATGCGTGGCCAATGCTACGAGACGCTGGAGGATATTCGGAAAGCAGTGCGTCAGGGTCTGCGGGCAGCTGGAACGGAGTTCTAACACAAGGGCATTTTCAAACTTGTACAACGATGGGAAAAATGTGTGCAAAACAATGGAGACTATGTCGAAAAGTGAAAGAAAGTCTGTAGATTATGATGATGTATTTGGTTTGATGTAAAACAGTGTTGCTCATGACTTTCAGTATGCCACTCGTACATCGATTTTTCTGCCATATCATCATCTCTAGAAGTAGTCTGTATTGAGATGTTGTGAGCATGGTGAATAATTAAATGGAATATTTAGTGTGCCAGCAGAACTTGATTCTTAATAACAACTACAGCTTTGAAATATTGCACTTTTACTGTTGAAATGTTTACTCTTTCTACTTAATAGGGAGGGGGGGGGAAGTATCTCTTGTAGGGAAGAACATTTCCCATTGATTTATACTCTGTCTAGAAAGCTAGTAACTTAACCACCAAAAACTAAATATTTTTCTAATGGACTTGAAATATTCTAGAAGTCTAAAAGGAGTTGTTTGCAGTTTCAGTTAACTAAATGTTGTTACATTTAAATGCTCTTGTGATGCATTGGAGTTTATAATACTTATAATAATTGGAACTTAATAATAACTGAGTTTCATGTTGTTTGCATTGTTGTAATTTTCTGGTTGGGATGATATTATAAGGCTATGTAAATATTGAGTAAAAATTATAGTAATTTACAGGGCATGCATCTTGCTTTTGAACAAGAGTGGACAATTATTATTTTTGAACATCGCAGAAGATATATAAGCTTAAATTTTAAGTAAAATTCACAAGATGGTGGAATGTGAAGCCAACCTATATCAATGACTTTTTTGAGTAATAATTCTTCATGGTCTTCATAAATCAAAACTAACATGGATAAATCTATAATGTACAGGGTTACTACAAAAGAAATAGACAACTTCAACTGCCTGTAAAACAAAAACTATTAGAGATAGCAACCTAGTTATTTTGGAGGTATGCTGAGAAACTCTCAAAGTTTCATTTGTTACTATTGGTAATGCTATAGTGTTTTGTTTGTTGTTGCAGAAGCTGAAATGGCAGAAAATCCTGTGGAAAAGGCATATTGCGTGTTGGAATTTGCTAGAACGTAATCAGCAACTGTTGTCAAACGACATTTTAGAACACGTTACCACAAAAATGAAATGATGCGCTTACAAGAAACAGCATCGTCTTCATCATGTCCAACATGTCGATGCAAAAGTCATGCCGTATGACCTTATCTTCTTCACTCAGAAACTGCAACATCTGTAATCTGTAAGGCATCATGTGCAGTCGCTTCCGCAAGATTTTCCATACAGTTTGCTGTGGAATTTGTAATTGCATGCTTGCCCTAGATGTCGATTTCTGTGGGCTTCTTATATAGGCAGAACGAACACGTTCAACGTTTTCTTCCGAAACTCTTGGTCTTCCCGAGCTCTTCCCTTTGCACAAACATCCCATTGTCTCGAATTTTCTATACCAGTCGTAGATTGACTGTCTAGTCGGTGGCGTTTTGTGGTAACGTGTTCTAAAATGTTGTTGGACAACAGTTGCTGATTGCGTTCTAGCAAATTCCAACACACAATATGCCTTTTCCACAGGATTTTCCGCCATTTCAGCTTCTGCAACAACAAACAAAACATTACAGCGTTACCAATAGTAACAAACGAAACTTTGAGAGTTTCTCAACATACCTCCAAAATAATTAGGTTGCTATCTGTAATAGTTTTTGTTTTACAGGCAGTTGAAGTTGTCTATTTCTTTTGTAGTAACCCTGTATATTTAGTTCTTTGCTATGAAAGACATAGTAAGTATGGTTTTGATTGTATTCATATATTAAAATGGATATTCTGTTTTTTTTATGCATTCTGCATAGAATTGACTAATATAAAAATTAGTAATTAAAAACTGATTTATTCAATATAAAACCAACTGTTATACATAATCTTTGTTGAAATATGTGTACTTTATGCATTCAAAAGAATTGAGGTTGTTTATTGGGAAACAATGTTTTAAAAACGTTTAACCAAGAAAATTAATGACATTAAAGGGCATGGTACAAGCGGCAGAGTATATTCGAGACAAATTAGAAGAAGAATCAATACTGCAGAGAGCTTTCACTCATTGTGAAGAAAGAGGGACAGATGACTTCAACTTGGTTCTAGTAGGTCACTCGCTGGGAGCTGGAACAGCATCTATTTTGGCTATCCTACTCCGCCAGGAGTATCCAACTCTAAAATGCTTTGCCTACTCTCCTCCTGGAGGTTCATTAAGGTAAAAGAACATACATACATAACACTGTAATCTGTAGATCCTATTATGAGATTAGACTCTATGCCCAAACTCTAGGATGAAAATCAAGTCAAGAATTAAATTTATTCATATTTAATGCATTTATTTACAAATAATAAATCTGACAATGAACTTTCAGAGATATCAGTTTTGCATAATTTACAATTACATGTCTGTTTCCAAAAATCTACTCATACACATGCATTCTTAAAATATTCATGTTTATTATATTTACAATGTTACATTATTACAAATATTTTTTTAATGAATAAAATCCTCCTCTGTATAGAGGGTGTGAGTAATAAGTATCTTTTTAATTCTGATCTAAACTTGTTTTTATTCATTTGAATTAGTTTGTAGAAGAGGGAAGTGAATTAAACAAAACTATTTCTTTGTAGTTAACCTTTTTTTAGAATAACTACAAATTATTGGTTGGGTCTACGGAAGTCCTGCCTATGTCTGGTCTCTTTGTTATGAATATCTGCATTTTTTGTAAACTTTTCTGGGTTATTTATTGCAAATAACGATATGGCTAGAATATTATTCTCAGGCTAATGGTAAAATTACAAACATTTTGAAAAGCGGCTTGCAGTGAGTTGATCGCCTTGCCCCTGCCATTATTCTTATTACCTTTGTTTGCATAATGAACACCTTTTTTAATGAATTCCCCCAAAATATTATTCCATAATGGTTTGTTTCATTTATCTAAATTGTCACATTGGTCCCTGAGGTTAAGATTAAAATTAATTATAAATATATACTAATGATGATTAAACTTTCCAGCATGCCTGCTGTGGAGTATACTAAGGAATTCATTACATCTGTAGTTGTTGGTAAAGATGTGGTACCTCGAATTGGCTTACATCAACTAGAGTCTCTGCGCGCAGACCTGATTAATACAATCAAAAGGAGTAAGGATCCTAAGGTACCTAAATGAATAGTTGATAAATGATCTAGTATATTCATTAACTAGATCACCTAGCTATAATAAATTGTTTTGAATTTTGTGTGTACTAGTACATAGTTTTTGTTATTTTTCTTCAGTGTTAAATTAGTAGTGGTTTTAAAATCTTGAGAGTTCTTCACTTATATTTTTAAAATGCAGTTCTTTCAAAGCAATATGAAATAACTTATTCTCATTAGAATTTGTGATTTTGAAGATGACTTTCAATAATTGCTTATAAACTATGTATAAAAATTCTTTATAATTTTGAATTTCCAGTACATATCAAGGACTTGAAACTTTCCTGGCACTGGTTATTAATGATTTCTTCTTGGGATATCAGTCAGGTAGGTGTTGGATTAATTTCCAAACTGTCAACGACATACTCGCTTGCCATCATCAGGGAGCTGGTGATATGTAGAATTATGTACTGGAATTAATGATTTCTTCTCCGGAACTGATGATGGCAATAGAGTACATCATTGAAAGCTTGGAAATTAATCCAACACTTACCTGGCTGACATCCCAAGAAGAAATCGTTTAATTTCAGTACAAAATTCTACACATTTTATCTACTGGAAAATTTGAAATTAAAAAGAATTTTCACCTGAATGATATCATTTAGCAAATATATTACATACCTTGGCGTTGAGTAGAATTTGTTATTTTTCTTCTCTAAGGTATTGCATGAAGATATTGTTGGAAATCATCACTACTGTTAAATATCTAGATTATGATTCATGAAAACTGTAGCAATTTTAAATATTCATAAAAATGTTGATACAATTTGAAAGACCGGTTAAATATATGTAAATATTTTTTTTTATAAACCAGCTAAATTGAGACTGGCAGAATTTCATTCAATTTTAATTTCTACTGCTTACATAACATACCAGGAGCTATTAAAACTTATCAGCTATTGACAGTGATAGATCAAGGTTTGGAAGGCTTAGATCAGATGTCGTGCATAAAACATTGACTTGTTTTCCTATTTACTATTTCCTATTTTATTTTCCTATTTACCTTATTGCACTTAGAACCAGTTTCTTCAAATTTATGTACTAGATCTAATACATATTCGTAACGTAAGTTTATTCTCAGGATGCCTCTTATTAAAAGCAGTAGCAGTTCTTTGGTATAACAATTTTCAGCTCCAAAAATAAATATGATTTCTGTTCTCTGAGTGTTCAGTCGACTCCATCTCAACAAAATTTAATCTTAAAATTGCATAGCTGCTTTATAATATGAAGGAGAAAATGGGAGAAAAATTGAATTAGACAAGTTGGATTTGATTTCAGGACCTACCGAATACTAATGCCCTATCTTTAGCTGCTGAGCTAATATGTCAGCTGAGGAAGAGCTTTCTTAGGAAGGTCATTAATTTTAAAACTGCTTGTAACAGTGATTTGATTAAAATTAAATCAAAAGAATTTGATTCAATTCCCGAAATCAGTCCCAGTAAGTAATTACTAAGTGATGTTTGTGTTACAAAAACTGATTCAAATTCTTTTGACTTAATACTAATATTTTCTATTTATTTAAGAAGAAATTAACAGTTATAACTATAACATTTATATTACTTTGCTAGTTACTAGTATTGTTATGTTACTTCAAAATACAGTATTAGTTCAATTTTTCTTTGCTATAGACCACAATTGTCGTATCTTAGCTTATCTATGGTCTCTTCTTCCAACTCTCAGATTAGTGTGGTTCAGTACTGTAACACCTTGTGGTTTATTTTCTAATTTGCTAAAATATTTGGTTTCTTTTTTTTACAGTTTCAGATAAAGTAATTACATTATATTAATTTTCATGAATTTATAGATGCTCTAGTCAAAAATAAATTAAAATGATGTGCCAGAAGAAATTGACCCAACTTTGCTTTTCCCTTTGATATATTTTAAAATCTAAATTCCATAATGTTTCCCTTACCTCTTACATTTTAACCATTATCACTTTGTGAATGAGCAAGTAATACATAACTAATGATCTAAGTATCCTTGATACACACTGATATGCATCTTTCAAACCCTTAATGGGTCTCATATTCTCTATGGTAGGGCCTTTCAATGTGCAAACTGAGATGCAAAGGTGCTATGCACATGCTTCACTCCTGCTTGGTCCAGCTCAAGCCCTTTATAAAGAGGAAGAACCAGTGGAGAAAGTAAGAAAGGAGTAGACAGGTGGAGTGCAAAACAGGCATCAGAGAGTAAGAGAGAAACAGCACTATTGCTCAAAATCTAGGAGTGTCTCTATGCTCTCTGATCAATTTAGTGTGAAATTTGCATTGCATTGCTATGCACCAGCACATGAACCATTAGAGGCCCTTCTCTACAATTTGTAAGTTAATTTGAGGAGTTGTATGCTCTCAGTCAAGGTCTTGTACCTTCCTTTTGATCTCATTTACTAACAGGTATGGGTATGGGCAGATAAAAATTCTCTCAACATAGAAATTTTTGCAGTTAAAACACAAGAATTTCTATCCAGATTTTTCTGATTCTGTAAGTAGGAAAAATGGTAGCAGCCTGAACAAGAGTGTAGAAAGGGCAACCAATACAGCATCTATTTTGTCCCATTTCTTGTCATGGAAAAGTTGCTCTCATGATGGATCACCAAGAGCTCACAATATTAGTAAAGGTAAAAAGCTGCATTCCTTTGTAAATAACAAGATTTGTTCTATGTTAGTTCTACAGTTTACCAGAAAAGTGATTGAGTAGTATGCAGCAACCTTCCTTTGCTTCATGATATTTGAATAAGTTAGTAACAGTGATGTATATTTAAAGTTTATAAAAATTTAAGTCTGAATTGAAATACTTACATTACTTAATTTGTTATGGCCTGAGCTATTTATTCTCCAGTTTCAAGTGCTATTTGCTCACATCATTATAAATGACCAAATGGCTCATGGTGATGTTGCCTGGTGTAAATGTTGTAATGTTTCAACTCCAATTGAATTTTTCTATAAACTTTCTTTGCTTGTCTTTATGTTTCAAAACTGTATGATAGCATTTAGATTTGTCTCAACAGTCATCTACATTTTTTACAAACAATGAGAGATAATGTTCTAGAGATAATAATTTATATTCCCTCATACAGATAAGAAGTATGATGTTGATGACGATGAACAGGAGATATTCAAAAAGTCCTTGCACACTCAAAAAGGTTTCCTCAATTGAAAACTGTTAACATTTTTCCTAAATGTAGTTCAAAATATTACTTACTTTACTTTTGATTAGACTGTATATGTGTATGTTCTTATGTATGACCGTTTTTGTTCTGCTAATCTGTAAGTGTATTTTATTACTATTCCGAATGGAATGTTCATTTGTAGAGTTGTTTACTTTCAATAAGTGAATGTTACCTCATATATAAAATCCATCGCACATACAGTCTTGGTACAGTAAATATTATTTTGACAGAAGTATGGTCTACCTGGTGTAGTTTTAGCATTAGCCAAATTATTTTCTTTTGCATAATAAATAGAGCAATTATTTCATTGCTAAATCCCCAAACAAATATAGCATAAGCAAGTATAGATTGTACATAGGAGAACTGTACGATTTTTAGTACTTTAGGTTAAAGATGCTTCTTTAAACAGATATTATATAATGGGCTGTATTTATTCTGGTAACAATCTTAATATGATTTATCCAATTTAAGAGTATCACTTGTGATTCCCAAATTGTTTTGAGAACACTGTATGTTTTCATTGCTGTATAGAATTTTCAGTTCTGCTGATTTATTACCTCTGTTTGAGCATGAGTGCACATGAGGTGACTTTTTTTTTTCTTCTTTTTCTCTTTTTCCATGAATATGTTTAGCACTGGCTGATCCAAAAATGTCCAAACTGGCTGTGCTGTGTTTTGCCTGTCTGCATCTTCAGCACTCGTTACCATCTGCCGCTATCATAGAAAGGCATGGATGAAACCATGCAACATTTTTAAAACTACTTATAAGGCTTTACTTACCAATGTTATTAAAGGAGATGCTGAAGCCAGCCAGCACTGTGGTCCATATATTTTTGGCATCTCTTTAGGAAACTATCCATCACTCACCGTAGTTCACATTGAGAAATGCTGGAAATTTCCTGGCAGATATTTTTTTTAATTCTTCCAGGGTATATGGGTACAGCAGTTGTATATTATCATGTTTCCATGTGCACAGTGGAAAATACTGCATAGCGGTTCAGATGATTTTGGGTCTCAATTTTTTTTGAGTCAACAGTTGATGCCCATACATATGTGAAATTTAGTTTTGCCCCCTTTATTTAGAGAATTAACAGACAAGTAGCTTGATTTTTGCCTTTTTTCAGCAAGACTCTGCAAAGGCTCATACAGCCAATCTTGATGAGAACAATTGAGAGTGCATTTCAGAAATGAATTATTAATAGAAATTTGTGCCCCCCTCAGTCCCCTGATCTAACCCCCTGCGATTTCTATTTCTGGGGCAACTTAAAGCATAAAGTGTACAAGACAAACCCACAACCCTGGAAGAATTAAAACAAAATATCCACCAGGAAATTGCCAGCATTTCTCAATGTGAATGCGAGTGATGAATAGTTTCCTAAAGAGATGCCAACGGTGGTGGCCAGTTTCAGCATCTACTTTAATAACATTAATAAGTAAAGCCTTCAAAAGTAATTTTAAAAATGTTGCATGGTTTCATCCACGTCTTTCTATAATAGCAGCAGACGGCGAAGAGCTCCAAGGGCACGGATAGGCAAAATACTGCACAGCCGGTTTGAGCGTTTTTAGATCACCCGGTATAAATATATTTAGTTTGATTTGAAAGTGTGTTAACTGTATATACAGAATTTTAATGTTTTGTACAGAGGTGATGTATGTAACTTAAGAATGTTTTACTGTACAGTGGAAAACTATAGCCTGCAGTGTAGTGTGTTGTGGATGTGCTTCAATGCCAACATCAGCTGCTGAACTAAAGGCTGAAGACAGTCAGATGGCAGAGTATTTGAAAGCAAAAGGAGTAGCCCGAGAAATGGCAGTACATCCTTCAGATTCAAGCATTGCTCTTACGTTACACCAGCCCCTTTATCCACCTGGTCGCATAATACACATTGTGCGCCATCATCCTACTAAGGGAGAGTAAGTAATTTTGTGTGTAATGTTAAATGAGTTTTAAGGTTTATACTTCACAAACAATTGACGCAAAACTTTATGCCATTTTACTTTCAGCTAAAAGTTACTTAATAATGTTATTCATATAGAGCTCATTATTATAGGACTGTTTTCATTTTGTTTCTGTTTTGGTACGTTGTGTTAAACATCCAATCTTACTGAAAGTGACATTACAGGCATGAACATTCATGATTCATGAAAAGGAATGATAATTGGTAAAGTAAAGTTGGTCTGCATGGCTCAGGTGGTTCGGCACTGGCTTTCTGATCCCAAGATCGTGGGTTCAACCTGGCCCAAACCAATTGTTTTTATGTGTGCTTAAAAGCAACAACCCATGTCAATAGATTTACTGGCCCATAAAAGAACTCCTGCAGGATAAAATTTCAGCAACTGACCATGCTGATAGGATCCTGACAATTGAAAGCATCGTCAAAAAACAATTTTTTTGTTTTTTGTTTGTTTTGTTTTTTAATGAAATGTTTTATGTTCTTGTAGTCAGTATCACCTTTCATTATAATTCTGTTTGAAAAATACTCCATCCATGCCAGCAGCATTGCATAATTATGTTGGATGTGAGTGTTGGAGATGAGATGTTCTACTGAAACCAACCTCCTAATGGTTGCTTCACATATGTTCTTGTGTCCTAATATCCAAGTAGTGATTTTGGCACTCTTTTATATAATTACTTTGTTCATATGTATATTATACAACATGGAGAGGATATTCTTTTAAGAGTGTTTTAACACCCGTTTTTACTACTACGGCACTGCTCTCGATAGAAAGAATATGGATGTTCATTGCTTAAGAGAAATTCTGCAGGATATACTGGAAGAAACATTGTGATGATATTTTTCTTCTTGATTACAAGATTCACCACAAAATTAATGTTTCATATCTTATCATGGTGTAATTTGTAATTTATTTTAATAAAAAGGAATCCTTAAGTCCACGTTTGGAAGAAGGGATAGCAGATTCTTCTAGCACATCCCTCTTTTGCAAAGCCAATGTGTTTTACACAGTATTAAGTTTCCCATTAAATCATTAGATTGTTTTTTATGCAGAGTACATCTAACAACATAATATAACACTCTTTGCTCTATGAAATTTTAACCTTTGTCTTGCAAATTAACTGAAGATCAACCAGAGTGTGATCTGAGTAAATAAAAGTAATTGGACAAATTATGATGATACAAACATAGGTGAATGTAGCACTAGAAAAAATTCTGATGTCACATTCACATGACTTTTTCTATTCTGCAACAAATTATTCTTAAAACAGATGTTTTCTATTATTTACTTAATGCTAATCAGATAAACATTAGCAGAAATGGTTTTATTACATATGTCCTCGTAGGTAGAAGCAGAACCAGGGGATACTTTAGACTATAGTTATAGTAAAATCTGTTAAGAGTGGATTGTTGTGTGATAGTATTAAAATTCCTGTCTATTGTATGATGAGGTTGAAAAAAATGTGAGTCATGACTTCCCAGTTAAGAAAAGTGTAAGTATTAGAAAAATTTATTTTTGAGGGTTACATTTTACTGACCTTTTCATATTTCATTTTAAATCATTATTGTTTTGTTGTAATTAATGTTTTATTAAGAAATGTTTATAATACTTATTAGAAACATTATTTGTTACTTGTTGATTACTCTCCAAATGAAATAAAGCTTGATTATCTGTCATGTGGTCAAAGGCACTGGTTAGTCATAAGGCAGTTTCTACCTGCAGTTGTGTCAACTTTGATTTTCAGTTTCTTAAAAAAATTAAACACATTAAAGCACAGACATTTCTTTAGTTGAGCCAAGAAGCCCAGGGTTTTTACACCTATTTTGAGTTATTATTTACGGTACATCAATGAAATCTGCTGAAATGCTTTGGTACAATCTAAAAGTATGGATTCCAAGGATTTCTCAACAAATAAGAAAATAGTCATAACTTCTGTATTAATATTTTATTTTAAATTTACAAGTGTCAAATATGAGTTTGAAAAAATCTACATAAAACAGCTTACACTCCATTTATTGAAGGCTCCAAAATCTCTCCCTTGGAATTGGAATTTTCCAGAACTTTATTTGCATCCTGAATTTCAGCTTCAGTTGGCAGAAATTAAGGGAAACGCTGCATTTTAACATTTAACAAACAGATCAGCACCTTCAAGGAAAATTGGGCTAGTGACCAGAGAGCAGCCAAGATTACTAACTCTCCTAAATATCCTAATAGATGACCAAAGCGAGGACAAATCAGACAGTTAAATTATGCATGACCTTCGCTGCATAGCTCAAGACCAATTTATGGTTGTGGAATTGCATTAAAAGCATTGTAAATACCTGCCCGAGCTATGGGCGTGGGCTGCATGAATATTGTGCTCGGCCTGAGCTATACACAGGCTTGGGCTTCAATGTGTTAACATAATAAAATGAAAGTTTGACACTGAATACTGCAATATTTTCAAACTTTAATGCATTTAAAGTTGCTGATGTATGCTAAAAATTGTTATATACACATAGATAATATACTTTTTTTTTTTTAATTATCTCTGGTAGTAGAATGCTTTTATCTGTTAACCATTAAGCTAAATGGGTGGCAATTTTGCTGGTTATTTCTCAGCCCATGAGCTAGCTATTGCATCTAAAACTATTCCACAATTGTTAAATATAGTTTATTAACCCTTTTAGTGCCAGCCTGGATAACAGAATGCTGTCTGAAAAGTGCCAAGTAATTTTAGAGCAGAATGAAGGGTTTTACATTATTATTAACAAAATGAGCACCAAGTTACATATGGAGTTGAATCTCCGTATTATTTTTAGTAAACATCTTTGTCTATTGTGTAAAATGTATTATATGGATGAGAAAACTCCTCAATATTTTTAAAAAATTAAAAACATGAAACATATTTTGAAAATACAATAAAAAATCCCAAAAAAATCAATAATTATACATACTAAACCTTACTATGCAGAAAGTTCAGGCTAATGAAATGAAAATATAGTTATTTCTTTATTAAAACAGCAATCTGTTTTGGTCTGTCTTTTTAAAATACAAAAAATGAATTCACGTAACCTGCATCTGAAAAAAATAATCACCAAAAACACACACACATATCAGCATAATACAGCTAATAATGAAAATTGCATAAAGCAATACAATACAGATGTAACGTAGATTACTGTACTTGTGTTGTGTAGCTAAATGGTTGAATCACATTGTTTGGAATGTCTGGTTACACTTCCATAAATCCATTTTGATAAGCACACTAATTATATGCATGCATACGAGGGCCGTTGTTATCTGATGCACTTTCATTGCTGAAGCAAGAATCTGTTTGGTTGATGTGAATCAATCAGATGCTAGCTTCACTTGGGCACTATAAATATACAAATCGGGACTTTCAAGTTATCAGTTTACCCTGAAGACTAAGATGATGTACATCTTTGAAATGTTGGAGTCAATCCATATATTTACCTGGCTGGAAGCCAGAGAACACTTAGAGCAAACAGTACTTCTGTTTATGCTGAATGAACTTCAAGATGCACTAAAATTTTTTGGGATACCTTCAACCATGTGACACAAGAAGGCAAGCAATTTTTCTAGGTCCTAAGGTTCACCATTGTGCATGCACAAGCAGATGGAAACTGCCAATGACTATGAGCCTTATTACTTTTTGCATAGCAGCCAACATGTGCTTCATTTGTCACAATTGTGGCCAACCTCTGCAAATAATCCCAAGACACTTACACAGCCAATAGTATAAAAGTGATTAGCATGCAGTCATTTTTTGCAAATTCCTGACCATGCTTTCTCTTGGGTTTTATTGATTTATAAACATGCAGATGCAGTCAAACAGAATTTATTGCAGTATGAGAAGTAAATTTTATATGTTCTTGAAAATATTTTTCTTACAGATTATAACAGTTTTAGAATTGACTCATCCGATTAATAAGACAGATCTGTTGGTTTAGCTCAGTAGTATTATGCTTGCAAATAGACGTGAACACTCTACTTGTGCAGTTAGAGTGGGGGATAGAGGTGGAGTCTTCAAGCAATAGCCCTGCAGGAAGATAGCAGAGGGAAGCCGGGATAACACATCACACAAAAAACACTTGCATATTACTTATTATCGGTTTGTGTGTACCAAAGATATCCAACAAATGTGTGCATTTATGCTGTCAAAGTCTTTTATAATATATTCTATAATCACTTTCTGTAGCATCTACGTATAATGTACATAGTAGACAGTGAAGGTATTGTACTCCACCCAAAATTGGGTACTGATATTTCACCAGAAATACATATTTTCAGACTCCATGAATCCAAAAAAGCAAACAAAACAAAAGTGCATTTTATAAAAATGCCTTGTTTGTAGCGCATTTTAGAAAAATGTGTGTATGTGTGTGTGTAGGGGGTGCGCGTACAGGTGTGTGTGTGTGTCTGTCTGGGCATGCACTTTTTTTTTTTTCTAAAAAAATGGCACTAACAATTTTGATTAATATATCATATATTTAAGGTATTTCATGACAAATGAAATGTATATCTCGAATTTTCTGGGTATAGCCTCTGAAGACCTGTTCATTCTGGATGACTTTGTGCAATTGGTAAACCGTAGGATAGACAAAAACTTACCACAAAAAATATAGACCTCATTAAAACACACAGTTTATGTCATATGCTTTTTTTCTTGGTAGAGTTAACCGTTTCCACTATATTCCTTGTTATAGGTTACAATTTTAAACTATTTAAACTTTTCTCAAATGGGAAGTCATCTTTTGTTTTACTGCTAGCTGTGCTATAATAACCGGATTTCATTGTTTCATATACCGATAATTTTTAAAATATTTGACTATCACTTTAGCCTGGTGTATTCCTTTATTTCCGTTCTACCTACAAGGAAATAAGTTATAAGACCATTTCTGTTAATATTCATCTGGATTAGCATGGTGTAGATAAATTAATAATCTTGTAAGAATATGCTGGGTATTTCTTTATGAGGTGTTGAGAAACACCTGTATTCATCTAACTGAATATGATCTAACTCAGATTTACTTCTACGAACCAAACTAAATGATAAAAAGGTGGCTGCCTCTACGTTTCTGAGTAGACTTGAATTTAATAGGGGTCCCCTCTGCAGCCTTCTCAGTCATGAATCAATAAACATTGGCAATCACTTCTGGTGTTTGATTGTGCAAAACTTTTCCTTTAATTTACTGATGGCATTGTTTAGTCTATGTTTATCTCTGCTATGTGGTACGAGGAGCGATACTGACATTATCATAATAATAATAATAATGATAAAAATATTTTACTGTCATTAAGCTTCACAAAGCAATAGACATCAACAAATTGTACAGTTTGTATGCAATAAGATGTTCCAGCTTATCCAGATCTTTATCATAATCAATAATAATAAATTAATGTGATACACTTCACATTCAATGTGGATGTCAAGGTGATAAGTTAAATAGAATTACATAGTTGTAAATAAAGATGATACACTTCATGTAATGTGGATGTCAACAGTGATAAGTGGCTAAAAACAATTACAATAATTATTGTAAATAACAAAAATATAGTTTTTATAAATACAGTATATAAAGATAAAATGGCGCAGTTCACATACCAAATGAATGTTATCAATAACTAGAATACAAAAACATTAGATATAAATAAAAATGGTATACTTTACATGCAATGTATCATTCATATGTCAGCTATAACATAGAAATTAAATACTACAATAATACAGATTAAAATATGTATACTTGCATACACACGCGCGCGCACTCTCTCTCTCTCTCTCTCTCTCTCTCTCTCTCTCTCTCTCTCTCTCTCTCTCTCTCTCTCTCTCTCTCTCTCTCTCTCTCTCTCTCTCTCTCTCTCTCTCTCTCTCTCTCTCTCTCTCTCTCCACACAATTCACTTCTATTTGCAAGAACAATACAGACACCTGTCTTTAGCTGTTATTTGACAACGGTCTGCTGAGAACAAGATTGGTATGTTGTGAATGTAATATTGTCCTACACCCATTAAAGCCGATGTCCCACATAAAATATTTTGGTCCAATATTCTTCAGACTACAAATTGGATCGTGGGACATCTGATAATTTCATTGTATACAATTTCTGTCCAATTTTTTTGTCCAATTCCAGTTTGCTACAACAGGATACAGCGGCTTCTAATTATTGGTCCAAACGTATGAAATCAACCAATGTGCGACCTGGTGGTAATGACTTAATAAGATGGCAGATAGTGCTTGGTCTTCCTTCCCGCCAATGTGATTGTTTGTGTGAAACTTGACTTATTCTTGTAGACTTTGTCCTAAATAATAGGTTTTCTATCAGAACCATTTATACCTAACCTTCTTTTCTCAACAAAATATAAAAATGCTACCTTTGATTTGCTGGTATGGACTGCCTCATATTTGTGTCTTGGCGAGTGATTTTTGCCTCAAATAAGGATGGCAACTTTCCAAACAAATTTTCGTCCATTCTAAGGAAGTTAAAATAATTTACAGAGTCAGAAACGAGTTCATTTTGTAGCATATGTAGTACACCTCTTCCTTGGCCTGCATTCCTACGTTCCAGCATTGGTGGTTTAGTCCACCAATATCTTTTTATTAATTTTTTCTTTGTATTGTAATATGCGCTTGCAATGGATACATAAACTAAGCTTGCGACAGTGAACGTAAGTAATTGTGGATCAGCAACCTTCACCATTTTCTATCAGCTGTTCATGTGCATGCGAGTAATATTTGGACCAATACACACACCCATAGGAATTGTATGGAGAAATGTACACAACGTTCACATTGTATAAAAAATTTTGCCCCAAATTTTTACCGTGGGACATCTGCTTAAGGAATGGGACTGCACATTTCCCCAAGTTTTGCTGCAGATAGCATAATGCTAAAATAGAGCCCTATTCTTATAACATTGGTATGAACAATTATCTAAACTATATTTATTATTCCTTTCAGAACTCAATATGAAAAGCTCTTATAGTTTGTGCAGGCAAGGCTATTGTCTGAACATATTCTTTTGCTCATCCACTGCTTCGCTTATAAACAGTCACATGAGGTAGAGTGAGACCAGTGCAAGTGAGATAATATTTGACTGGTTCAGTTACTGCCATGAAGTAAATAATAATAATTATGATGATGGTGGCGGCGGCGATAAAATAATAATATAATAAAGTGTAATAATAACCACCACCGCCACCACTACTGCAACCACCCCCCCCCATATTGTGTGGGTAGCATGTGTGCCTCCCATTCAAGAGCTTCCAAATTCAAATCTTGTTTACGATGAGTTACCCGGAGAAGACTTCTCTAGGGGGGGGGGGGGTCCAATATCCTGAAAAGATGAATGCTGTGTTACTTAAAGCTCCATGTACCATGAATTCCTTTGAAGATCATTTCACCCATTTCATTCATCTTTAGATATAACCTTCTAGGTTAAAAAATGCTAAACTTAATAAATAATAATAAACAACTCTACAGCAATTGATGTGAATATGTAGATGCTCACATTTGTATTTGTAGCATAGTGATACCAAAAATCATTCAGCAATTCCTTTCCAGGAACTTGAGAAAGACATAGCAATCAGGTTTAGGCTAAGCTTAGTTAATATGTTACACATAGCTAGTCTTCATAATTTCGACAGTGTACTTAATTATACAGTTAGTGTAATTTATTGATGAAAAAAGACTGTTGGCAGCATTGCATTAAGTGATACAAGATGAATACTTTGCCTGCACTGCATTCTTCATTCTACATGAGCAGAAAGTAAATAAATAAGGTCTATAAACTTTAAGTTATGTTAAAAATATGCTCTCTAGCATGAAATCATAGATAAAAGTGATTTTAAATATGTGTTATATAATAAAAGCTAAAGCTGTACTTGGAAAAAATATTCTGCTAATGTTGGACTTAGAAAAAATTGCACGTCACTTGTTTGAAAGACGAGCCAAATTTTCTCTTCTCACTTTAAGTTTCCTGTTTGTAACATATGAAAGACAGTGCAACTGTAGGAGTTAAAATTATCAGTAGTTTCTTTTAAATTATAAAATATCTATAAACTGCATTTAACAAATTATTATCTATAGTAAAAGAACACATTGGAAAAGTAGATTACAGATGTCCTTCATGTATCTAAACCTGTAAGTGAATAAGATGTGCCTACTGAAAGGTTAAAATTTTGTAGCTGTTCTTACTAGCTACATACAATAACATCGGCAGTAAAGATGGATAACCAAACCCCTTGTAACCTGTATACCCAGGAAAGGTCTGAAAATTTACATGATTTTTATCCAGTTGTAAAAGCAATTACAATTTAGGTTTCGAGTAACTATAAGTGAACAGCTAATTACTTTTCTTAAAAACCTTGCTGTTAAGGCTATAAATACCACATATATGCCAGAACAATAGCTGATATGATACTATATACATTTCTTTTAATGTTTGTTGTAATTTCTTTGAATCTCATTATTCAAAAAATTCAGTTAGAACTATTACCTAATTGTATTTTAAATTAAAAATTACGGTTTTACTATACTGCCATAAATGAATGCAAACATTGTGTCTATTTTCAAACTGTGTGCAACACTAAAAATTATTGTTTTTCACTTGCAGTTTTTATGTTTTCAGTTGTTTTTAATGTGCTTTATATGTAATATTTCACTGAAATGCATTATATATGCTTGTAATGTTTGTTCCATTCTTTTCTCTATTGATGCAAGATTTTTCTAATACACTTAAATTTCACATAATCTGCAAGACTGAGAGCATACCTTAAAAGTTAGTTTCATTTCTTCTTCTGTTCTCTTATTGCCTTATTTAACATAATAATACAGATTTTCTTAAATGCAAGTTATTTGTTTCAACTAAATTTATCCAAAACTAATAGTTATACTTTCAGCTTTATCAGCTTATAAGCTATTCTATTAAACTATATGCTGCAAAACAAAAATGTGATGCTAGGGATGCATACTAATTCTTTTATTATGTGTTTCATATTTATCTGTTTCCTTGCTCCACACAGCACTTCAGGCAGAAATCAGTTACGCTTGGTGTTTAAATCTGGCAGTTTTTGACAT
This sequence comes from Hymenopus coronatus, assembly GCA_030762935.1. Taxonomy (NCBI): domain Eukaryota; kingdom Metazoa; phylum Arthropoda; class Insecta; order Mantodea; family Hymenopodidae; genus Hymenopus; species Hymenopus coronatus. Next base: position 510,454,231 of record CM060900.1, read on the forward strand.
CCATGCAAACACCAACTGGTCACCTTGTGACACTATCACTAGTTACCAAACTAAAACTGTGCACTGAAAATGAGACCAATGTTTTACTAAAATAACTTAAACTACCTGCACGCAGTATAATTCTGACCTGTGCTGCATTAACAGTTATGGTTTTGCATATGAATTATGTTAACCTTTAGCTGGATAAAATAAACTTGTCTCTTAAATAAAGAAAAACTGAAAATTCTAGTCAGCGAAGCACAATTAATATCACAAATCACAATGAATCGTATAAACATTAGTGTTTCACTCATTCTTGTTATGCAAATGCAAGGTCGATCCAGAAAGTAACGAATGTGTTGGCATAACTAAATAATAACAAAAGATATGAACACCAAACTTTATTTAAAAAGTTACAGTACCTTACTCTATTTCTCAACATAATCGCTATTACTATCAAGGTATTTGATGTGGTACTGGTGTTTCAATGCCTATGCTATACCCTTCCACTGCTAAAGATCTGAGCCAAGATGTTGAGGTTTTCACCGGTTGCAAAATCTTTTCCACCCAAAAAGTCATGTATGGTCACCAAAGTGAAATATTGTTCTTTTCTGAATTCTTTCGTCAACATTTGCTTTCAATTTCTTCATAGCGATTGATGAACTTCCACTCTGGTCTTTTTCAGGCACACTGGTTCTTCCTTGATTACTTGTAAATTATGCGCCATTTCCTCACTGAAGACTCATTCATTGTATTATCACTATACACTTGCATTATTTGCCTATAAAATTCAATTGGTCGAACATTTTGTGCATTCAAAAAAACCGAATGAGTTCTTCGGCATTAGAAAAGTATAACATCAGCATTGAAAAACTGGTGCCATGTGATAATAAATATCTTGACAGAATGAAGTCAGAATACAGTAAGGCACTGTAACTTTGTAAATAAACTTTTATGTTGATATTTTTCATTATTATTTAGTTGTGCCAAATCGACACATCCTGAAGGCCCTCGTATGTTTCATTAGCCATGTTGGACTTGCCTTTAAAACATATTCAAGTGAAAAGAACTATTGAAGCTTTTAAGTGTTTATAGGACTCATTGAGATTGGTAAAATTTGTTTGTGATCCTATCATTCTGTACTTTAATTACACATCTCAGAACTTCCCTAACTTTCCTCTATAGATGAATGTTCAGAAGTCTTCAGTTATATGTACTTGTTTTCTTCCTTTTTGTTGGTGATGTCCCCAAGTCATCTACATTAAATCAAATCATCTACATTAAATTTGAGGACAAATAAGTTCTGCTTTTTGTGTAATATGGGTAGTAAGACAGGTTTTTTTGACTGATGTGGAAGCTTATTTTTTTGTGACAGAGCAGTAACCATTCTGAACAAAAGGTTAATTGCATAAATACTTAAGCTCTCACAGTTAGCATTGTAAAGTACTTCATCTGCATGTTTTATGGCTAAATTCTACAACCTACAACAAAGTTGTTGATGAAATTAAAATTTTCAACCTTATTTTTCAGACAGTGGGAATACACTGACCAGTGCATTATGTATCTTCAAGATCCAGTTTAATTAGTGTTGGGAACCATAAATATTTTCTTACCTCTATTATTTGAGGTGAAGAGCAATTTGGCATTACTAAATAATAATGGAAGACATCAACACAAAAATTTAGTTATTGTTACAGTACCTTACTCTATTTCTCAAAATTATTGCCATTGCTGTCAAGACATTTATTATAACCTAGTACCAGTTTCTAAATCCCGACGTTATGCTCTTCTACCACCAAAGATGTCATTTTGAGGTCTTTGTCACCTGAGAACTTTTTATACCCAAAAAGTAATTTAAGATGTCCAAAGTGAAATGCCAGATTTTCTGAATTCTTTCATCAACATTTGTTTTTCAACTATTCCATAACAAGTGATGAACTCTCATTCGGGCTTCACCATGCCTCTGATTCTTCTTTGATTAAACATATTCACCATTTCCTCACTGAAGACATCTTCATTGTGTTCATTGCATTATCAATATACACTTGTGTTATTTGCCTATAAGATTTGACAGGCGAACATTTTCTGCATTCAAATAACTAATCTGGTCTTTGGCAGTAGAAAAGTATAACATCAGCATTGAAAAACTGATATCACATAACAATAAATGTCTTAACAGAATGGAGATCACAATGAAAAATAGAGTAAGATGCTGTAACTTTGTGAATAAAGTTTTGTTTGATATCTTTCATTATTATTTAGTTATACCAAGTTCTTCTTTACTTTGTGAATGACCCTCATATTTGTGATAATTTTATAAACGCTACAAATCCGACTTGTTGCACCAACGGATTTTAAAAGTGTGTAGAACACAAATTTTGTAATCTTGTCTATACTTTGCTTTTGTTCTTTTTTAAAAAAACAAGAATTTTGGCTTTACTGTAATTGGATAATTCAGAAACAAGATTTAATGGATTGTGCAGGATCCTAAAGTACTTTCTTAAATATTAAAGGCACAACAATAAACATGTCTTCTGCATGCATTTATTTTTAATGTATTTCTATGTCTATTATGCCTTTAACATAAGTATGTTTATTTCTGCTAATGATGTTATAAATGAATGTAGTTCTGACTCTGTATGATGCTGTATTTCTTTCTTATTGTAACAAATCTATGTAACATAATGACTATTCCTTCTGTGAATTTAGTAAGAATAATCATTGGTTAAAAGTGAAGATTTGCTGTGCTGCATTTAATGATGTTTGCTATATTTGTGCAACTCTTCATCACTCTGATGTTCTTAGCTAATGAAAGAAGAAATACTTAGGCACTGTTATTAAAACCAAACATGATGATGCCATCACATTAGACTAACATATTGCTATGGCACACAATGTGTTAACTTTAGAGTAGTGTTTATTTGTTTAAAAGTTTATATCAAAAAGAAGAACGATGAGCAACAAACTAGAGAGAGTTGAACTAGTGAAGTAAAACCATGGAGTTGAACTAGTGAAGTAAAACCATGAATGTTAAATACATATAACATTTAAATGAACATATATTTTGATTTCAAATAATTATAACCATAACATATTTCTTATGCAACTTTACACCTTTATGCCATTATTACTTTTGAAGCCTCTTTTACTTGTAGCCTTGAATGCACTGCTCTTAAATAATACTGCACTTTTTTTTCACCTGTGACCACTGAATGACGGCTCATGGACTGGCTGCTACAGCTGCAACTCCTGCTAAAAGGTTTACATCTGTGCAACTGCCTCATATTTTCATAGTTACAGTTACAATTACAATAATAATAATAAGCATATACCTTATCGTAAGAAATGTTGGAAACTTGTGCTTCTGTGTTTACATATTTCTGGCATTTCCTCAGAAAATTTTCATTTACACACGCGAGTTCAATATATGAAAGGAGCGAACTTGTAACCTGATGTTTTTCTTTTAGTTCTTTCAATCTCAGGGGTTTGTTATATATTATCACATGATCATCAGAGTCAGGTAAATTATTTATGTAATTGGATTTTGCCAAATGTCAATGATAAGAGTAACTGATGTGTTTAATATGTTTCTCTGCTGAAGTGTGGATCCATTCACATAATTACATTCAGTTGTTAAATAACAGATGCTGAAGTATGTGGAAATCTGATTATACAAATGTTATATACTTACATTCCATGAAAAGTGTTGTGAGGTATACAATAAATGTATACAGATAATGTAATTTATGTTTTCTGAGCAAACAATAAAATCAGAGAGGTACAGGAGTGACTTAAATCAATTTTTCAGCAACTAACCAATGTATTTCCAACAATACTTTAGCTACCATGCATACAGCTGTTAAGTCATTAAGTTTAATTCAGGCAGCTTTTGAAGATGGGTAATTAGTAAAGGATTATGGGTCTCAAGATCAGTATATGATTTTCATCTATGGGGAAACTTGAAAAATGAAATTTATGCATAAACCTAGTGCATTACATCAGGCAAGAAATTCGCTCAAGTTTGGATATTGAATTCTTGGCCATGAATGAAAATTTCCTGAGAAGATGCCAGAAATATATGAACAGAGAAAGGCAAAATGTCCAACATTCTTTTGATAAGGTATGTGTTTATTATCATTGTAATTGTAACTTTAACAATGAATATAAGGGATTGCTCAGATATAATATATTTTGGTGGCTGTCCAAGTTGCATTGTCTGGCATATGAGCCTCCGTGCATGGTCACAGTGTGAAAGAAAAGCGCTGCATAAAAGTACATATCTTTCCAATAAAATAGCATCATATTGTGGAGCTGCTAGGAGCATGATAGTTGACTTGATTGCCATTTGAACAGTTATCTGCTACACAGTCACCAGTTGCATGGTCAGATAATTATTGATCATTTGCTTTGTCATCTGAAGATGATCAAAGGTTCATAGAACTGTCTCGCTTAAACTTGTCAGCAATATCAACAGCACAGCTTTTATTTTATAACACACAGCTATGCTTTGATTCTCTAAAGCAGAAAACATTTAATTTCCCCACATTTGTGGATTGCTTTGAATTTTTTTAATTTATTAGATACTGATGGCATTCTATCATATCTGAGGGAATGAACAAGTGAAAAAAAGTAATTGTTTATCGAAATAAGTTTAGAAGTAATTCATATAAACAGTATGCTTTATTAAGGCTGCAAGAATTCCTCTAAATGAATTTGTGTATGTTTAGTGTCACTGATCACCAAAATATATAAATCAAGAACAAAATACACAGCATACACTGTAAACAAGCATTTCAAAGGACTGCATTCTAAATTTACAATAAGTGGAACATCATATTAAGCAAGAAATGATTTGTTCTTCCTCTACTAATTCAGGGTCTTGGGTATAAAACCTGAGCCACTCGCACAGAGTTTTGTGTTTGAGTAGCATAACATGCTACAACTGGCCGTACCAGCACTCTTGTGTTCTTAAGGGGTTTCAAAATGCCCTCTCTTGCCAATGTTAAAGTTTGATCCATTATCTCATTAGGATAATGAGCTAAATTTTTCAATGTATATTCAGTGATACCTTTACTGCTGATTGATGAAAAAGAGAGTACTTCTGGTGATTGGAAGCAAAGGTATGATATTTTAAATAAAGATCTTAAAATTTTATTGAAAAATTACAATTTTTAAATTTTAGAAGAATAACTAATCCATATACATAAAAACTTTTTTTTTTGTTAAAATAAAGCCTATTTAGGTGCAAATGTGTGGGGAAAATGTCAGCCTATTGTGTCAATTAGTTTCTGAAATAATGGGGCATTTGTATACACAATTTTACCTCTTCAGAAATTGCTTTCAAACATAGCATTTAAAAAAAGAAGTAAATAAATTTCCAAACACAACTTAGCAGTATTTCAAAACTCCCACATGAAAGCAATATGAGTGGGATGCCAATGCTGCAAATATGTAAAGTAAAACTTTCCAATCAAAGTAAAGATAGATCTCTTCTCTAACACTAATATTTACTAACCTATTGATGTTTTACCAAGTGACTGTACCAGAATGTTCTAAAAAACTACTATGCAGGGTTATTTTCAATAATATTTTTAAACTATTTATAGTTAGCATATTTCTATGAAAGTTATACCAAAATGAATGGGAGATTTTGAAATATTTGTATACAATTGAAACATGAAAATGGGAAAAAAATTATGAAAATTCCATCTTAACTCCCCTTAAACCTTTATTCCTGTAATTATGTACATAAAATGTAACAATTAAGTCCTACCTCATAATAAGTACTAGAAATACCATTCTTTTGCAGCTAAAAAGGCATTTTACCAAATAAACACATTTTGAGTGAATGCTTTAGCTTGGCCAGGATAAAGTTTCATAATTCAGTCCATAATTTTGCTTAAGTTCATTCAGTGTGATTGTTCAAGATTTCCACCATATTCATCAAATTTTTCTTCTGCTAATCACTGTGCTGTGAACACAGTTTCTTGTTTTGCATATAACCAGTAGTATGAAATTTATTTACAAGATTGTGATGAATGGAAATTATAGGAGGAGGCAATTGTGCAGGAAACTTCAGGATGAATTTTTGTTGAATACAACAAGCCAATTCATATTTAAAATATTATTTATATACAAATGTATGAGGGATAGTCAAATGAAAACTGAACACCTACCGCAAAACCATTCCTCGCAAAAGTTGGCAACACTGTTTATATACTGATACTGACATCTGTAGGGCAGGAGAAATGCATAGTGAAATCATGCAGGACCACACAGTTGTTTCTCAATTGCTCTGGAGGTAAGCATAGTGAAAAGTGTGTTCATCCAGCATTGGAAATAGTGCAAACAAAGAAGAGCAGAGAAGTGTGCTTCATTTAATGGCGGCTGAAGTTGCTGGAACACACAAAATTTATCAAAGTTGCTGGAACACACAAAATTTATCATCACATGTCTGCGTGTACGGCTAATACTGCATGTCCCTTTTAAGTGTGTACGAGTGGCAAAAAAGATTCCACAAAGGATGCACATCACTGTTAGAGGATGGCACCTGGGATGTGGTAGCACAGATTGATGGTTAAATCTGGGAAAACTTAACTAATCTCAGGGAAGAAATTTGAGTTCAAGTCAGCATTAGCCATGGCTCTATGCATACCATTAACAAAAATCAAGTGCAGTTTCTAAAAACTTTTTCACAGTGAGTTTTGCATCAACTGAGGAGATACAAAAGATTGACAGAATAGCTTCATGTCTTGAGTCATTTGCAGCAGTACTCCAAGAAAGAGTATTCATTTCTGTCATGTATTATCACAGGGGATGGTACATGGTGCCACCAGTTTGAGCTCAAGAGCGAACAGTAAACCCAAATGGAAACACATAAATTATCCCCACCAAAGAAATCCAAAGCTGTCACAAGTTCCAGAAAAGTCATAATGAGCTGCTTATTCAACCGTAGGGGCCTCTGCATTTTGACTTCCTAGAGCTTGGAGCCACAATCATTGTGCAATGCTGTGCAAAGATGTTGCAGAAACTGCAAAGTGTGATAAGTCAAAAAGCTTTGAAATACAGATAAACTGAATCATCCTTTGTCTGCCAATCTGGTGAGGGATAAACTTCAGAGATTTGGCAGGGAAGCACTTCAAAAAATCTCCTTTCAGCTCAGATCTTTCCATTTGTGACTTTCATATTTTGGTGACCTAAAGGAAGAAATTTGTGGATGTCTGTTTCAGGCAAGGAAGTACAAGAATGAGTGAGATTGTAGAACCATCAGTAACCTACCTCTTTCTACAAGAGTAGAATTGATTGTCTCATCTCCCAGTGGGATAAATGTCTTAATACTTATGGCAATTACTTTAAATAAAACAAACTCCATGTCACTTTGTAGCAGGATTTTGGTTTTCATTCTACTGCCCCTCGTACATTGTTCACAAATGAAAGTGTACTACAGACACTAATGACTGCATGGTAACTGTTGAGTGCAGCATTTGGGACTGTCTCTGATGCACAACACCATGTGAGTGGTCAGGTTTTATACCAAAGACCCTGAAAACAGGTTTAGGCATATCAACTGTTTCACATCAGATTTGTTGAGCACCTCAGCAACTAATATGACATGTCCTTTTGGTTTATAAATTAGTGCTGGCTTCAGGAATCTGAGATACAATAAGAAATACCATATGGGGAATTATTTATGAGGTACAGAAATTTTATCGCTCTCAAAACCTGTCCAAGTTTTAAAACTGAAAGTGAAGTTGTGTGACAAAATTTACTCAAGTAATTTCTAAACAACTATAAGCTTCCCTGTTACTCATTTCTTTCAATTTTAAATTATTTAGTAGATGTTGAAAACAATTTTGAATCCCATTTAAGAAATATATACTACTATTACTCCACAGCTAAATAACTGTAAGTAATTTAAAATTTGTCATATTTAGAGAGGAACTCCTACTTCCCAATTTTACACAATCACAATTTGTAAGAAGTCAAAAAAAAGGCATAAAAGTTCCATTAAGAAGAATAGAAAATTCAGTGTAAGACTTTTGAGCATAATATTTCTTTCATACCAAGAAAATGTCCATTACTAATTAGGGTCGGGAACCACCACTAGTCTTTTTGGGACTGTATAATGTCCCTCTTAGATAATCAGGCCTGCAAGGGTGGTAAATGGAACACGTGGAAATGGTACCCATATGAACTTAGGATCTACTGAACTGAGAATTGGTCAACATTTGCCATGTAAGATTAAGGTAGTGCATTTGTCAAAATGGAAGACATCCACGGTTCTCTTTTGATTGCTTTGACTTTTTAATCATATATAAAAGGTGCTCAAAAAGAAACTGAACTTATAAAATAGTGTGCCAATCAACAGAGTGAGTGTGCGCTGTGTCTACTGAACATACAAGGGTGGTCCAGAAAGTAACCTCCGTTTGGAAATAAAAATTAAACCAGTTGAGATATAAAAATTTTATTATTATATATGAAAAATACAACATTTTTTTCTATTTTTCTACATATTCTCCGAACAAATTCAAGCACTTGTCATACCTTTTAACAGTCTTTGAAATACCCTCTGCATAAAACTCTGCCACCTGTGAACGCAGCCAACCCGTCACGGCGTGCTGAAGCTCTTCATCATTGCCGAAGCACTGAGATGCAAGCCACTGTTTCATGTATGGGAACAGATGAAAATCATTGGGAGCTAAGTCCGGGCTATAGGGGGGATGGTCAAAAACGTCCCATTTGAAACTGGCCAAAAGTTCATTTGTTCTTCGAGCTGTGTGCAGGCGAGCATTGTCATGCAGACACACAACACCAGATGACAGAAGGCCACGACACTTGTTTTGGATTGCCCTTCTTAGTCTTTTCAACGTTTCACAGTAGGCTTCAGAATTGACAGTCATGCCACGTACCATAAATTCAACGAGTAAGATGCCCTTAGCATCCCAAAAAACCATAGCCATGACTTTCCTCGCAGACAAAGTTTGACAGGTTTTCTTTGGCTTGCTTGGAGAAGCGGCATGTCCCCATTGCATAGACTGCCGTTTTGTCTCAACATTCATGTAGGCCATCCAAGTTTCATCGCCAGTAACAATTTTGTTCAAAAATACTTCTTCTTCAGTGGCATACCAAGAAAGAAAGTCAATGGCAAAACTCATTCTTTTGGTTTTGTGGTAGACAGTCAGCAGTTTTGGTACCCAACGAGCACAAAACTTGCAATAGCCTAGGTGTTTGGTCACTATCTCGTGCAAAAGACTCCAAGAAATTTCGGGGAAATGATCGGAAAGTCGACAGTTCTCACAAACTTTTGCATCCACTTGACCACCAGGTCATCATTGACAAGAGCAGGCCTACCACTCCTGTATTCTTCATGAATGTTAGTGCTTCCATTTTTAAAAAATCATACCCATTGACGGACAACACCTTCACTCATAATGTTAGGACCATATACTGCAAACAATTCACGATGAATTTCGGCTGCTGAGTGATGTTTTGCCAAAAGAAATCTTATAACACCACGCACCTCACACTTGGCAGGATTTTCTATTGCAGTGCTCATGTTTTGAGGTTATATCTCTCAAACGCGCAACAGTACAATGGTCCTGGACAGCTAGAAGCATACTGACCACTGTGCACACTGATGTGTAGAAAATGGCACTATCCCCTCCACTTCCTGTGCTACGCACAAATGGCGGTTTCTTTCTGGATTGCCTTCGTTTTGCTGTTTGCTACAATTTTCTCTGACAGTAAGCGAGCTACAGCTGCTGGAGTGAGCATGTGCACAAACTTGCCGAAACTTTTACAGAGATATCGCAATTGCTTAGCCAGATATACAGGGAGAATTGCATGAGTTGCATGCAGTGCTGTAATGGTTTAAGCATTTTCATCTGGGCAGAATGTTCATTTATGATGATTTCAAGCCTGGATGACCTTCCATATCAACAGATGATTGCCATGAGAATAGAGTTTGTGCTGAAATCAACATTTAACTGTTAGAGAAGTGGCTGACAAAGTGGGCATCAGCATAGGATCATGCCACCACATTTTGAATGAAAAACTTGAGATGCATCGTGTCACAATAATCGTTGACTGAAGATCAGAAACAGACCCATATTGAAATCTGCAAGGAACTGCTTGCCACTGCCAATGACATAACTTCCTTGAGAACATAATAACAGGTGATGAGAAATGGGTTTATGGCTATTGCACTGAAATGAAGGTGCAGTCATTTGTGTGTGGGCAAATGATCTCCCTGAGTTAAGAAAATAATTTCAGCCAATCTGTTTTATATTTTTAACTAGTGCACAACAATTTTTAAATTCATAATTTCTGAAGCTCTCCTGGAAATTTCCAGCTAATAAGTTATAATATGTGGTCCAAGGAGTATCTTGGAAAATAAAAAATGCTGACAAAAAGGAACTGAGAAAAATGGAGTTTGAAGTTCAGTGTGGCACTTTTATATATTACAGGACCATTAAATGGATATTTCTTGGCTTTAAATGTATGATACTTAAAACCAATTTTATAGCATGAAAGTACAGGTTGTAAATACAATGAAAAATAAAAGAAACCTTTTTTACCAGATTTCTCCACTTAGGATAAATCCCTGAAGAAAGGGGGAAATAAAATAAAATACCTTAACCAGGCATCTTTTTTAAACCTGGGCCCTTCAGGTTATAAAGCAAGCACTACTCCAATACCACAGAGACGTGCAATGTAGGCCACAAGCCTCAGAATGAGGAGTGTTTCAAGTTTTAACTTTTCCCATAGTGGGAATGTAATTATTACAGGATATAAAACCTAATTATCCAGTGTTTTAAATCTGTATAAAGGAAGCATATGCAAGCAATTGGCTTGATCTTATTAAATTTTTCTTAGAACTTTTTCTGGTTAACAACTGTGTTGTGATGAAGTAACATCTTGAAGTAATATTAATTTAATATGATTAAATAAGAATTACAATGGAAACTATTAACATTTTTAGCAATAACTAGATTGACACTACAGGATTAATCATTTCTTTTAATGCTTCCTCTATGGAAATAATCAAATAAACTTTTTTTTAACCAACTGGTATGACTAAATTGTACTGTTTTATTTAACCAACAAATATTAATGTAGTGTAAACTTTTCTATAAACATTTAAGATTGAAAATGATATACAAAACAAAATGTGACAAGATTGTCCACAAGGTTTTGTTTTCCTCTGTGAGTACATTTGAAATTAACATGACCTTGCAAACAAATTACAACATCTGTCCAAGAACTGAGTGTTATATCTCTAATACTTATCTATTTGTATGATAAAATAATTCGTAAATGCAAAAACCACTAAGTTAAGAATAAAGGAGACTTTCAATACCAAATGCTCTTCTTTTTTTTTTTTTTTCATAGGAAAAAATACGAGAAAAGATGGAGGTATGTAGGAAGATACACAGATTCACAATACATGTTGTAATGTTGATAAAGGAATGCTTGGTCACTTGAAATAATTTTCCTCCCCCCCCCCTCCCTCTCTCTCTCTCTCTCTCTATCTCTCTCTCTCTCTCTCTCTCTCTCTTTCTATCTTATCTCTCTCTCTCTCTTCAAAGGTGAATACAAACATGTAGTTTAGAATAAAATTTAGCATGGAACACAAACATAGAATTATTGGCTGTAATGTATGTGAAAGCACTTCCACTAGTTCAGCAAGCAAAGCACAGTAAAATTTTCAACTAATAAACCTGTATTAATTTTAATGTTGGCTGACGTGTGCTTTTCTTCCAGAACAGATGGAAAATGCTGCATAAAAAGTAGACCTTTAACCCTCTCAATTTTGCGTACATACATTTATGATTCACCTCAAAGATAGTAAAGCTCTTTTCCTCAGTGTTTGGCTGGATGTTCATAGTGAAATCTTGTGTTTATAAGTTTAGAACTTTATTAGGAACATTTCATATTTGTTTTTCTAAGTTTTGTTAGTGTTCTTTTCCACAACCATTGATCTGCACGAGTGTCATTATGTTTACTAGTGCTACTATTGACTATTTTTGCATGAAGTTGCGATTATATCTATTTTTATTGAAAGAACAAAGTAATGAGTTTTTGTTAACTGCTACTTTTGCTATGCTAGTGAACGTGAAAGCAGTGCACCACTTATTATTTATTTAATAGAAAATTATAGTTAAGTATCATTTGAGCAGTGTTTATTGAAACTAATTTAGAAAGCCTCAGCTCTAGATATGTACCTTTAAATATAGTTGATATGAGGTTTATGAATTAAATGCCTAATAATACTGTTTTTATTTCAGGTTAACACTGCTAAAAGTGTGCAACTGTATTTGTGATTTTAGTTATTCAATGTATTTTTGTTGCTATATTTGGGTAGTAGGCATATTATTAACACTAACATGCTATAATATTCAAAATTCTCTAATTTTTAAAATTAAGTTTTGCAAATTTAAGGCAGTAGCATAAATTAATGACAAATTTAAATACCTTGATATTGAAGTAAGATCTTTCCACTGGCTGTATATAAGATAAAGGTTAGGACGAATTGCTGCCATTGTCTACAATAAAAGGCTAATATTCATATTTTGAGTTCTAGCCTTGATATAAAGCTTTTAAAATCTTGTAAATCTTTCCAGTTATTGATATTTTTCTATCACAGATACCTATTATTCTTAAGTGTTTTATATTTTATAATGGAACAAACGTTCCTATTGAATTAATGGAATTTTCATGAGTCCCCTGCTCCAATAGCTGAGATGAAAGTAAAACTAAGTTACTGTGTTTGGAGAACTGTTGGCCATAGTCAGAAAATGTGAAAATTTGTTGCTCTACCTTTTATTTTATTCATTTTCCTTTATTCTTTTTTTCCTTTATGCCTATTCTACTCTGGTATTGAAACTTACAAGAAGAACCTTCAAAATAAACTTACTGATATGTATTGCCATCTCTATTTTTAAGATCAAATTTATTTGGAGTTCTGCAAATGAGTTTGAGCAGGAATGCTTCTAAATTGAATTTATTCATCCTTTTTATCTATGCAAGATACAGGATACATCAATACATCATTTACAGAAGTAGTAACATTATGATGCTGAAATACAAAATTTACAACAGAAAATGTAACATAGTTGTTTAGAAAATATATGCATATTTTCAAAATAAAATATTATACAGTAATATGGCTATTACACAGTAATATGGCTGAAGATAAATCATGACGGCAAAACTTCTGAATACCCTTGTACAGAATAAACATATTTTTCAATTAAACATCTATGAAGTTCTCTTTTTAATGTCCTAACTGTGCCTATTTCTATGGTACCTTCTGTATATTTATAAAGCATTATAGTTGAACTGTTTATAAAGTTTGGTATTATGGCTAATTGTTGATATATTTGAATTTCCTCTTGTATGAGAACTTCTTTCTAAAAGGCTGATATTTGGGTGAAATATGATGAACAGTTCCAAAACTGAATTAGGCTCATGGACACACATTGTGTGAAATATATGCAAGTGAACAAAAATTAGAGCAGGAAACATAAACAGCTTTCATTGGGGACATCAAAGTAGGTACTTTTATTTCTAATGTTGTGTTTTCAAGATATTATAGGCTTCAGCTGCCATTATTCACTTATTAAATAATTGTTTATATTTTTCATCTCAAAAGTATTAAAATGTTACAAAATTAACTTAAAAAAACTGGATGATATTTCATGCAAGAGCATGCTGTATTTCCTCAACCACTAGAAGGAAGCAGAAATATATGACAGTCTAAACGGTGAATGTGTTGTGCTACATTCTCTGACATGAGCCAATAGAATGTCTTTCTAGCACCCTTTTCCCCTTTGGTTTAAGTGCTGTCATGATTTAATGTTCCCTCTGCTCTGGTAATTATAAATTTTGCACTCTAGAGCTGCAAAACTCTTTAATGAAATTAATAATACTCCAGCTGGAGTTTTACTAAAAAACTCAGCAAATTGAAGGTTTCAGCACCATTTTTATCTTCTGTTGCTATTAAAGTTACTAGCCAGAGTAGCCTCAAACTGTAGGATCATCTCTTCTGCATAAGATTCTGTGGATGCTAAAGTCTTGAGAATCACTCCAAAATACTCTGACTTCTTGAACTCTCTAGTCAAGAATGAATGACTTCTCAGAACTAAAGTTAGCCTCTGTTGCACATCATGATCAAAAAGTGTTGTATGAACATACAGTTGCAATATAATTAAGGTTATTTTAATTCAGCTCTTTTTATAAGGAAATTAGATAAATAGTAGCACTAAATGTTTTCCTTAGCATTTTTGACCAACTTTAAATCTCCAGGAAACACCATAGAGACAAAAGTTGCAAATTTAGTGTTCTGTTTTATATAGGGTCATTAAATTATAAGGTAATCTCTTCAAAGCACAAGAGAATTGAGAGTTGCCAGGGAAGTGGTTCCGACAAAGATGTGCTAAAATCCTAATCATATAGTAAATTCTGAAGTGTTAACCTTCTGTTCCAAAACAGGCAGTATATCTCATAAAAAGCATATCTCAGCAGCAGTTATCCTTGTGATTTCTTGCATGATGTTATTACTAATTTCCTGTAAACATACTTGGAAGCTGATGGTGTTGCATTTGACTGTAGTTGCATGTATTTTGCCTCATTTTCTTAAAAAAAATCTGGTCTGTTCCATTCACATAACTTTTCTGGCTGTTCCAAAAACAAACTGTTCATATAAAAGATTATTCTTTTATCTGCATCTTGCTAATCAGGATAAATATTAACATAATTGCTCTAATTACTTGCTTTCTTTTAAGTAGAAGGGAAATAAGGGAATACACTAGTCTAAAGTGATAGTCAAATCCTTTAAAAGCTTGTCGCTATGTAAAACAATTGAGGTTCAGTTTGCTTTGTATGGTTCTGTTTGAGAAAATTATTAAGTGTTTTAAAGCTGAAACCAATAACCAGTAATTATCTCAAAAACGGTCAGTTCTACAAAAAAAAAAAAAAAAAAAAAAAAAAAAAAAAGTGCATATGACATAAATTATGTGTTTTAAAAAGATCTACAGTTTTTGTGTAGTAAGTTTTTGTCTATCTCTTACAGTTTATGCGTAATGCAAAATTCCACAATGCTCAACCAGATTAAAGAGCTCTTCAGAGGCTATTCCCAGAATATTCAAAATATACATTTCATTTGTAATGTGAATATCTTTAACATATAGTATTTCAATCAAAATTTTCAAAAAATGTTCCATATAAATGTTAGTTGGAGGTGGGGGGGGGGTTGAAAACCTTTGTGTCGCATCCTTGGAAGATACCAAACTTAAATATCAAGTTTGGTATTTAACCGACTTCATTTTTGAGCTATGTTGTCCACACATGCACGCACGCAGACGTTTTATAAAAATGCTTTTTTTGGACTCTGCTGACATCAAAACATGTATTTCCAGTGAAATCTCAGTATCAAATGTTGGGTGGAATACAATACCTTCTCTATTCACTATGTAAATTGTACATGTGGGCTAGAGAAAGTAAAAAATCAGTGCAATGTTATTGCAAAAAATGTAAAATCTTATTTTGTCAAATACATTACACCAGGCTATTAAGACTTACTTTAACATGTACTTTAAACTTTGCATGTAAACGTACGTTCTTCCACAGGTAAAAGACACACATAATATTGACTGAAATGATAGAGGCACCTGACTAGACCTGATGCAGCAATAACAGTGAAATATTATACCAATGCAATCAACCAGGAATTGGCCTCTGAAGTCCCAGTGGATGACCAGGAAAGAGCAAAAAAGACACTTGGGGAGTGAGAGGGGCTACCTTTTAATTTAACGACTCTATATTAAGCAATAGATAGAAGCTGAATATATGATCAATATGTGATATACACCCCTGCTGCTGAATCCTTGCACTTGACAGTTTGGGTGGTTTCGCGTTAAGTAGGCTATGCTGCCTTTGCGGCGTTGCCAGTGTAGCTAGTAAACAACAACAGCTGATTACAAATGTCTCTATTGTGTTAAAGACAAATATAAACAGTGTACATAGTAAATGAATGCTGATGAATAATGAAGCTAATTTGTTATTATTGATGTTAACTGAAAATAACAGTAATATTGTAACGCATGTAGCATACATTAGGTATTTATGACAATACAGAACAGATTAATGCAAAATAGCTTGTTACAATGAGAGAAAGGTAAAACAAAATGATTTTCACCAGTTTAGAATTTTAATGGCTCAATTCCATCAAAGTCTCTGTTGTCATCATTCTGGAAAGGATCATTGTCATTGTCATCATCAACATCATTGTCGTCACCAAGACATTCACATTCACTTATAATTCCATCTAATTCCTGTGCTTTTTGTATTATTTAATGATTCACTTTCTTCTTCCTTGTAGCCGCGTTCACACTTGCCATGCTTTCCCGCAAAAGTCTATCCACCTCTCTAATTGTGCAGAACACTATAAAAAAATATAAATAACAACATTTAATATGTATCTTGTACAGAACAGTTCAACGCACTAGTTAGGAGGTCACAAACTGAGCATATGGTTGGAAATAGCCACATGCGGCGTCTAGATGCATTTCCGTTGTCCGGCCAACCAGAATGCTTCTTTGTGATTGGTTCAGAAAGTCAAACGGGTAAAGCTTTTCATCTGTTTTCTGTAGATGTACCAACTTAACTCTTAACTGTCAAGTGAAAGGATTCAGCGGCAGGGGTATAGTAGATGTAGAACTTAAAATTATGTTTTGTTATATTGAAACAAATTTTATTTCCAATTAATAACAATTTCATTATTTTATTTTTCCAACAGGCAGGTGTTAAATAAACATGAACCAGTGTATCAAGCAGTGTGGGCAAACAATACTGATTTTGATGAGGTGCTCATCTCGCCTGTCATGATCCAAGATCATATGCCTGATAATGTCCTCAATGCACTCAAAAAGGTAGGCTATCTTAAGATTTAACAGGCACTGAAACACCTTTCTAAATATGGATCTAGGGTGTCCTGTACACTTGTTACAGTATAACAGTTAATTGAATATGTTTTTATGAACTCAGTTATAAATATTATACAAGCTGGAAAGCAGCTACATTTCAGTATGTCATCTACAAAGGGAGAAATTTAACAATATAATTATTTCATTTAATGCTATGGAACCTCAACAGTTGCTTTAAATATTTAGACTAAAACTGTATTCTGACTAACTATAAAATCATTTGAAAATACTGATGGTTAACATTCAACAGCGTGTTATATGTGTGTTCCTATTCCTTGATGTAAAATATGGATTTGTACAAGTTTTTAAACAATAGTTAATTCTGAAGCTAAAAAGATCTGCTTCATAATTACCTCCATACATTCCACTGTTTGCCAACTGAAATATATATAATTTTTTATTATAACCATAGTAAAACTTAGGTAATTAAGTTTTATTTAACTTTTAACCCTAAAAGTAATAAAGAAAAGAACTAACACTCATTAATTTAACATGTCCCAAAACACTTTGGAAAAGAGAAATCTCATACAAGACTCTGTTCACCAGAGGTAAAAATCAATATAAACTCAAATGCTTATTAATTTAACTTACTGGGACCAGTTTCGGGAACACTTGTTCCCATTTTCAACCCTTAAATCCTTGAAAATGGGAATAAGTGTTTCTGAGACCAGTCCCAGTAAATTATTACTAAGTGATGCTTGTGCTACAAAAACCGACTCAAATTCTTTAAATTAATATTAATCACATCACTATTACAAGCTTCTTTGCATATTTACAAAATTTCAAATCAAGTGCTTATGTTTACATTGGCTACATTTTTAAAAATAAACAATTATGAAACAAAAGCATAAAGTAATAAATTCATTATGATAAATTATTTCAAAAAGAAAAAATCCAAAACTAAACCTACAAGATTTAACTCATTTTTATGAGTTACCACCTGTCATTGATTAAACTAATTTAACATAAACATTTAGAGTGCTTATATTGATGTGTAGTAGAGAACAGTATAGTGTATTTTTAAAAGCCTAAATAAAGTGATATATGCAATAATGCTTATTATATGTTTTGTATTTCATATGAATAAAGTGAGACTGAGGTCCAATCAGTTGAGGATTATTATAATCTTATAATGAAGCGATGTTTTATTAGTGCATTCTGCAAAAATATGAGCTGTTTTGTGCTCAGGTTTTTTGCACAGAATGATTTTTCACTGTAAACCATACAGTGAAGGGACTTTTGATGGTATTGACTACCATTTAAGTAAATTTTAAGATTGCAACTGCTAAATTAAATAAGAAGTTAGTTTGAGTTAATATAATGGAGGTTTTCAACATAAATATTTTAAAAATGAGTTTGAAAAAATCTGATTTGTCAGGCTTAAATAGAGCAGTTAAACTATTAAGTAAGTCAGATGTCTTTACTTTCCCAGGATTTTTAATGCGATAAGCCCCATAAAAATAAACTAATGGATTGTGTTAATATTGTATGCCATTTAAATTTGGAAGAACAGTTCTTAAAATAATTTTTAAAATATGAATGTTTTTATTTAGTTACATGTACTGTTGCTAATGAAATGTTTTTCTAGGTGTTTAATATCAAAAATTAAAAACAAAAGGAAGAAATAAAAGAAAAAAGACAGTTTTTTGTTGCGTACCTCAAGCATTGAGTGGTTTCTTTACAATATCAGAGCTTGTGCAACAATTCATATGTTTTAATTATATTAATTTATTTCAATTTGTTTAATTTACATTTTGTAAGCGTTAACAGATTAATAAGCTTTTATCCTTATTTCTTTCTTGATTTTCTTATTCATTTCTTGCTCTGTAGGTTGTATCTCACTCGAAGCATTTCAATACCGAGATAGTGCAGCCTTACGTTCATAGTGAGGCAAATAATTCCTGTGCCATTGATATAAGGTACGACATAACTCCACTCAACTGGATTTTCTCTTATGTTGCAGTAGTGCCCACTGTTTATGTGGCAGGTGATGCAGTCTTAACAATTTGGCCAATGTATGGTATATAACCTGCTTGCTGTTACCCAAATGAGCTCTCTCTCTCTCTGTATCTGTTTACTGTTTATGTGACAACAAAAACTGTGTGACTGTTAAACCCAACATACAAAATTTCACACTTTTTCATCTATGTGTAGAATGCATGTTTTTTTTTCCTAAAATAAATAGCAAAGATAAATGACTATACCAACATGTAAGGATTGTAATTCTGCACACTGTGTGTCAAAATTTGTTATTTCCTTCCCTCTTTGTCAACCAAGTAAAATGCTCAATTCATGACCTCAATACTCTTTATTGTGCTTAGGTTTGTGGCCAGCTGTATGGCAATGCGTTAGTGTAGCACTACCTTTTTCTGTCACTTAATAAAGCTGTGCATATTGTTATGTGAACTGCTTACAAATTGTCTGTCTCTCTCTAACTTGTTTCTCTAAAGTGTGCTTTTCTTCAGAAGCTAATATTACCCTATTCATTATAAGTATTTCTGAAATATAAATAGAGTAAAATAGCTGATGAGTATACAAACACACTATTAATGCTTTAGCTGATGTTTTAGAGCATCCTTTGCAGTAAAGATGCAATTTCATGAGGAATAGTTTCACTTCATGCTCCTTAAATTGAACACCTCATTACTAGCATATAAGCTTATTAGGTGAATTAGTGCTCAAATCCCACCTTTATATAACATAGGAAATACAGATAGATTAATCAGTTTCAAGAATAGTACAAATATAGAAGATTGATATTACCTAAATATAATGGTTTATTATTTAATAATAATTAAATGTTTTTATATAATACGCTTATACATAAATTCAAAAGCAAATATTTTATCAAATTAGTTTTCCCTGAAAAATGGTTTCAGAAGAAACTTAATGCAAAAATGTTTTAAAGTGAACAAATTACATCAAGATTTTGATATCAAAGTAAAAAAAAATCACTCGTTTTAGCTTTTGTAGCTTTGTAGTCAATTTTGCTTACTTCTGGATCAAGTGTCACTGTTTTTGGTGCTTTGATAATCAAGCCAGGTTTAATTCTTTTCTTCATAGCAGATGGTACTGTATAGTGATTCATAGCAACTCCCACCTTTCAGTTAGTGAAGCTGCTGTATGAAAATAAAAACAAATTGAATAATGTATTCAAAAGGAATATTATATCAGAAACTTTTAGGCTTTGATGATAATTCTGAAGATTGTAATAGTTTTACTGTGCTGCAGATGGTGATTGAGATTGCACACTCCTACTGGAAAATTACAGAATACATATATTTATTTTATATATGGATAGACTAAGTGCAATCGAAATGAAATAAAGTGTCTGTGCACTAAACATTTAGTGCCAATCACGATCTAATTGTAATCTGAAAATTCTGCGACAATTGTTAGTCATGATCTAATCATGATGTCAATTTCATAAGTTTTAGTTCTTTCCAGCGTGAAAGTCTGTGTACCTCCTATGTCATAGAGAAAGGTATTCTAGAGCATTTCATGGCCTTCTCTTTTCATTCCAAAGCGCTAAATTAATCAAATTTAATTTCTCTAGCCCATGATTGTTAATGTTGGTTAAAAAATTGCATCGTGTAGCAAAAGGTTATGAACCAAAGACCAAATAAGAGCTGCAGTTTTAGAGAAAATAAAGACATACATGAAATGGAAGATCAGAGCAAGATACCACCAGTTTTAAAAGAAAAAAATCAAAACACTATTTGTAAAGATTAATTAAGATGAAGGAAGAAAGACTAAAAAAAATCTTGTGTTATACTGACATGACTTTCTGTATTAAAAAAAAGCAAGAATGACTTTGAATTTTCAGACCTTGTTGAAAGCGTTGCTGACATTGACGTAAGGCTGGAGGATATATATTCTAGCTCCAGCGATGAAAATGCCTCTGATCACAATGGCCCACATATGCATGCACTCTACATATCAAAATGGATTTACGGAAATGCAACCAGATGATTCAGACAATATGAATCATCCATTCAGCTGCACAGAACTACCAGGTCCTAAGCACATACCAGACTTCAGGTTACACAAATTCATTTTTTTATTTTAAAAAATAAAACACCAGATCAAAGCAGTTTGCTGTTTTAGTAAAAAAGATCTGTATTTTCATTTCATTGGTCTGAACTTTCTGTTTAATAATGTTGTGTACATCTAATTATTGTTTATTTTGGAATCTTTTACATTTTGGTTTTAAATTTTTATTTTTAATTTTTAAAACTGTTGAAGGGAGTTCTCATCAATATATTACATATTATACAGTAGAAAAAAAGGTTTACTAAAAATAAAAAAAGATTCACTTCCCTATATCATTTGGTATGCATTTTATTTTGAATAATTTAAAACGCTGCATTTTGCTCTGAGATTGCTTGGTACTTTTGAAACAGCATTTTTTTTTATTTGGACTGGCACTAAAAGGGTTAATTTACACATCTAATAGTAACATTTAACAGAGAATTTCACTGAATACCCCATGAAAACGGATTCCTTTGAAAAATATACTCCAAATAAGAAGTAAAAGAACAAAGAAGAACAAATAGATAATTAAACCTGAGTCATACAGGTAGCAATAGAAATACTAAATTTAAAAAGTATGTAATATTATTAGAGAATTTGAATCATTTGATTATTGTAAAGAATCGTAAAATGACAACTCTTTATATGATATTGAATGAGTGCAAGGCTTTGTTGAGCCTGTCTTTTTAACAATGAAGTATACCAGAAATGAAATACATTTTCATTTATCCATTGATGAGAACTTCAAAAGCAGTTGCATCAATAAAAATTTGCAGGTGGGTGTTTATTCTCCCTATACCCAAGATGTGTAATAAAAATTATATGTGATATCCATTTTTTCATTGTGGCACTTCTTGTCAAAGGACATTAGAGTGTGGTTGTGCATGTAAGAATTCTGCTAAGAATGGCAGCACCACTTTGTTACCATGAGGTGTTTTCCATGAGGTTGTATTTCCAATAAAGTGTTTCAAAATGTGCTTTGAAACCCATATAAAATGATTTATGTCTGTGACTTAGGCTAAATCAAATACAAAACAAGAAAAGCTAAGCTAATGGTTTTGAATTAATTAGTAATAAAATTTGTTGATGATGCATACAGTCAAAGTATACTGGCTGTCTTTAAAAATTTGCCAGTATAATTACTGGGGAAAAACTCCTGCAGGCTGAATAATTTGCTGATTTAAATTGCTGCTGTTCTGAAAAGAAAAATAGTTGAAAAAAGTTTCTAGTTTTCTTGAAACCATATTAGAGAGCACATGGAAATTCTTAACGGAAACTATGCAATATTATGGCAGAGGTGAATTCCCACTAAAGCAAGAATCAAAAGACTTGAATAACATCTATTAATATACCATACAACCTATGGACATATGAAAGTCATTATGGGAGCACCACCATTGCTGCCACTGCCACCATGGCAATGACGATGACCAACTACTACTACTTTCCCTTGTGCCTTTTGATGTACAGCCTTCTAAGCATTTTCTAAACCAGGCCGGTGTAACGTAAATGTTACATTAGCAATCATGGCTGAAGCCTTCCATGCTGTTATATTGTGCGACAGAGAGAGAGAGTTGGTGCATTGTAGTGGTGGCAGTGGATGGGTAGCACACTGCTTGTTGTTGAATATAGCAGTGTTTTATTCAATAAAATGTGTATTTATAAACTTTGATGAATAGAAACAATATCTAACAGACTGTTTTTGAATCTAAGGTTTATTTGTATAATTTTGTATTAGGAAATAAGATTCATTGATTTCATTTCTGGCAGTTTTTGGATACAGCTAATTGCCTTGTTTTTGGGGTGATGGTGTTTCATGAATTCTCACAAAAACTTCAAGCAATGTTAGTGTGCCATTGGGCGAGTTAGCACCATGGCATCAGGGTGTGTGTTGGACCAATATCTTCTAAACCAACCTTGGTCCTGTGCCAATCTCCTTACATATTGTAATTCCATTCCATTTTTTTCTCACAATCTGAATATTGCTTCTATTGTTTCTTGGTCTGCCGCATCTTCCTACTTTTGTCCATGCTTCAAAAGCTTTGTTTTACTGTCAATCATTCTGACCATTTAAATCATCTTTATCCTACCATCTCCATTAATATTTCCACATTCAGGCTCTCTCTAATTCATGCATTTCTTACTCTGTTTCTTCTGGTCTTGTCTTTAACTTTCCTCAAATACTTCATTTCTGGTGTTATTTATCAAGCATTACCCATATTTCTGAACTGTGTAGGAGTGTCAGTAGGAAGATGTTTTCTGTGTTTGGATTTTCATCTTTATTAATATTTCTCTTTTGTATAATAGTATTGTAAAGCAGATAGTACATTGCATTTGCCTTATTTACTTTCATCTTCTAAATTGCCTGTTGAGAAAATTATTGTATGCAAGTATTGATATGTATTCACTTGTTCCAACTTATTAAACCCTGGCTAGAGTGGTGTAACTCAAAATGCCTAATTTTTTTTTTTTTTTTCTTTATGCAAGCATTTTAGTTTTATTATACTTGAATAAGATACAAATTTATCCTCAGTGTCTTGAGAATTGGATGATAAAATATCCCAAATAGTGACTAATGAGTTACCTGTTTTAAACTAAGCAAGAGAAAGTATACCTGCTTGTAAATCCATAGGTAACTCAAAATTGACTTTTTGAAGTATGACACTTTAGAAGCCATGATATGTTATCATCTTTCCAAGCTATATTTAAATGTTCATTTTCTGTCTACATTCCTCCCCCTACTTTCATAACTTTACTTTTACCCATATTTACTTTCATCCCTCTTTCTGCTAATGTGCTTGCCCAATCTGTTGTTATTTGTTGTAATTCTAGAGTGCTTGACTAATTAAAAGTATGTCATTGACATTCAGAAGTGCCTGAAAATAAACTGGTCTCAATTTCCAGTTTCCAGCTTTGTATTTTTAAGTTCTTCTCTTAGAGTATTTAATAATTTGATACAAAAATATTGTCAACAGTAGTGGGCTCAAGTTATCTCCTTGATTCATTCCTCTGTGTATTTGAAAATTGCCACTCATTTTTTCAGTAGGTCTAAAGCTTCCATAAACATTTTTATATAGGATCTATATATTTGTTTCATTTGATAGTTGGCTTACCCTTCCCATATTTAGGACTTACAAGCAGAAGCCTGTCAGGCAGCCAAGTCACAAAACCTCAGAATGGGGAACCTGGAATGAATGGCTGAGCATGAGGAAGTGGATGATATGAAATACAAGCCAAATGGATGATAGGAAAGGTAATGATGGCACAATTGGTAGAATGAGTGGTGGGGGAAACTGGAGGACCCAGAGAAAACCTGTTCAGACACTGCTTCGTCCACCACAAACCCCACATGTGGGCACTTGGGACTGAGCCTGGGAGGGAGGCGAGTGATCTAACCACTTTGCCATGGTGCTGCCTGCTATATATTTGTACAGACAGGTGACAGACATTGAATGTCAGTCTGGATATTACCAGTAGGATTCTGCCACCGGGCATATAGCTGATGAATCATTACCGTTTATGGCAAACATTTTTGAGGATCGCACCATTAGAAAAGGTTTATCGCCCGCTTGGTCCTGTTATCTTACAACATGCAATTTTTATTTTTGGGGCAACTTGAAGAATAAAGTATACAAACCTAATCCCCACACATTAGAGGAATTAAAACAAAATATCAGGGCAGAAATTAATGCTATTTTGGAAGCTCAGCTAATTCATGTGAATGAAAATTTCTTCAGAAGATGCTGTGGATGTATTGATGCAGATGGATGGCATTTCCAACATCTCCTGTGATTCGGTATATTTTGTATTTATTCTGATAGTTGTTAAATGTGATTTGAGATTTTATTTGATGTCCACACATGTGTGACTGGGTGACGGGCTATGCGACTGCCAGTCAAGTGTACAGTACATGACCAGCCAAGTTTTATAGCATACAAATGTATATAGGAGTTAACGTTAAAGAATAATTGGAAACCAATAAGCAGAAAAATGTTTGAAGTGTTATTCTATCATAAGAAAGTAACTGTAAAAGAAAACAAAAAAGAAGAGGAAATTTTAGTAATAAAGAAATAATTTGATTCATCAAACATAAACACAAATGAAATAAGGTGAGGATGAGAAGATTTAAAAATGATATTACAAAGATAATAACTTATAAGAGTTGACATACAACAGTACTCTGCTCCTGCATGGTATGTGATATCAGGTCCTCTCTATATCACAACTTACTTCAGAATTTGAAGCAAAAACAAAAGATAATGACATGTTTTCAGATACATGGAGTGGCCAAGAGAGGATAGCTGTCTTTTAGTAACAAACGCTAGAGGCAGTTTCAGGCCTTTGTACATCTGGATTGAGATTCTCTTCCCAGGAAAGTAGGAAACATTGAGCAACCATGTGGCTGAGCCGTATTAATAAAGGCATGCTGCAAAGACTAACATTTACTGCTGAGCAAATAAAAAATAAGCTTACTAGACTTGTTTGCAGTTTTAAGAGCCCTCTTCACTGCAAGGTCACTGCATCTAGCTCAGCTAGAAGTAACCATTATACCACTATGATGCATATGAAGAATGAAGCCAATTTTAAAATTATATTAATTTATGAAGTACTATTTCTGAGTGAATCCTCCACTAATTTACAATAGAAATTTAAATTCATAGCTGCATAATTGATTCGCGAGCACTTCAGCTTATTTTGAATTAGTAAGTATTTTTATTGTATTTCTTATGTAACTAATATGCAATAAATGTATACACATGAGCAAAATGCACCAAATTTTCATTTCTTAGTATTGGCTTTTATATTCTGTACTCGGAATGTGATAAGAATATTCACCTGGAAATTAAAAATAGTTATGGAAGCAGAAAAGCTGAATTTCTTCTTGTACTCTTACAATTATTAGATTCTCATTTGGGCCTCTAAAAGAGATTTTCTCAAAACTATTATTTGGTGACCTGCCACACTTTACATGCATATCCTTAATTAGCAAATGTTTGTTATATTTGTGGATGCTACATTAATTGACAATTCAATTTCACTATGATGTCATACACTGACATTTCCACATGTATGTGTTTTGTTAAAAGAGTGCTAAAATTAGAGATGGGTCGCTGATTCCATTGATACCTCAATACTCTCGATACCCAATAGTACTAAAGTATGTCTAATACTTTGAGATTAATCTTTGATAATTTTTCAGTACCTTTAAATTGTATAGTTTTGCATTATTGAATGTTGTTGTGTTTAACTTAGCGCTAGAAGAGGAATGAAAGGAGTTAGAGAGTTCATATTACATCCTCACATATGTCCTCGGAGAGTTGCTGGATCATAGTTCTTGATACTCCTTGACTGTGTTTCCTATGGGTGAATGAATGCAATATTCCATAGACTCTTGTGTCTAAATAAAAACATGCAAAAGAAAGGGCAAAAGCTTAGAGGTACTCATGTAACATGCAGCACTGAGTTATGAATAAAGCTGATTTAACTGATACACTAAACTCTGCCGTAACTTGGCAAATTGACTCTCTCTCAGCCATTACATTTACCTATTCTGTAAGTCTAGCGTGTATGGAGCATCAGTGCTCAAAAATTGGTATCAGGTCTCAGGAAATAGTGGTATCATTTGATGGCTAGCTGAAATAAATTTGCAATGTCTAAACTGTGTGATGCAACACTGAACTAGATGATTATAAAATGAAAACTTCAGTGCCATAGCTGGGATTTGAAACGTGGTCTCCTGGTCTCCATCCAGCTGCTCTAACCACTGAGCTACCTTGACAATTTGCCAGCATATTACACCCCTTAACTAACTCATTTTTTTTCCTGTTGAACCACAACTCGTCTAAATTATTTTGAGATTGCATACCCCAATGTCGACTTGCAATTTTGTAAATACTTTAAGTCCTGGGCTTCATTGTTTAACCAAATATTAGCTCAACCAATGTTAATTAACACATTATGTCTTTGCAATATTACAACATTTAAATCATCATTGGGGTATGCCCTCTCAAAATAATTTGAGATCTCCACATGGCTAGTTGGGGAATTTAATGTTATGTCTGCATGTTGCCATGATAGCTCAGTGGTTAGAGCAAACAGGAGGTCGCTGGTTCTAATACAAGCTGTGGCATTGAATTTTTCAGTCTGACTCTACGTATCAAACTCCTGTCCCACACAAGATTTGTGTGGAAAAGCAATAAACACTAGTTGATTGTAGCTCAGCAGTTGACAAATAAATAGAAAGGCCATGTGCACTGCTCATTTCTTTATCTCAGTCCATTGTGTTTCTGCATATAAAATCCTTCAAGGCCATTGCACATTTGAAACTTGTTCATAAAGGGGTTCTTTGCCAACACACTGAATAGGAGTGTCAGAAGGTAGGAAATAAGTGTATTATGGGAGACAGTAGAGAATCCACAATATACCAGGTGATTCAAAAACGTCCGAACCGGCTGCTCAGTGTTTGGCCTGTCTGTGCCCTTGGCACTCGACATCTGCTGCTATCATAGAAAGGTGCAGATGAAACCATGCTACATCCCTAAAACTGCTTTTAAAGGCTTTACTTACCAATGTAAAGTTGAAACTGGCCACTGCCATTATCCATACATATTTTGCACCTCTTTAAGAAACTACCCATCACTCGCTATAGTTCACGTTGAGAAATGCTGGCAATTTCCTGGTGGATATTTTGTTTTAAGTCTTCCAAGGTGTGTGGGTAGAGCAGCTGTGTGTTATCATGTTTCCATGTGCACAGTGGAAAACACAGCACAGTGGTTCATATGTTTTTGGGTCTCAATTTTTTTTTGAGTCAACAGTTGATGCCTGTATATATGTGAATACCATTTTGTCCCCTTTTTTTTTTAGAGAACTAACAGACAGGGAGCATGATTTTGCCTTTTTTCAACAAGACTCTGCAACAGATCATACAGCATATCTTTTGATGACAACATTGAAAGTGTGTTTCAGGACAGAATTATTAGTAGAGATTTGTGGTCCCCTCGACCCCCCAACCTAACCACCTGCAATTTCTATCTCTGGAGTGGCTTAAGGCATAAAGTGTACAAGACAAACCCCCACACAAAATATCCACCAGGAAATTGCCAGCATTTCTCAACATGAACTATGGCAAATGATGGATAGTTTCTTAAAGAGGTCCCAAAAATGTAATCCAATGGGGGTGTCCAGTTTCAGCATCACCTTTAATAACATTGGAAGCAAAGCCTCTAAAAGTAGTTTTAAAATGTTGCATGGTTTCATCTGCACCTTTCTAAGATAGCGACAGAGACAACAAGCACCAAGGGCAAAGACAGGCAAAACACAGCGCAGCCAGTTCAGATGTTTTTGGATCACCTGGTGGCATTTACCTACATAAAACATATTACTTTCTCTGTTTGAAGCTCCTTAAGTAAAAACAGATCATGCGAATCACTATATATACAATAATTTAGTTGTTTCACTTCCTTAGTGATGTCCCATATATTAAATATATTCTGTAGGTTTTAATATTTCAACTAGAACTAGGGTATTAGTTCCATGTTCCTATTCAAAAGATAATGTATGTGTTGCATTAAGGGTAAAATTACAGGTAAAAATATGCTTTTTAGGTTTTTTGCATGGAAAAAAACTACACATTTTAAAGTACATTTATGCAAGTTTCAAAACCCTATAATACCTGCAAGTTGCCTTAATTATGTCATATTTAAAGGTTTGCATTGTTAAATTTCCCATAGTGGCCATGGCAGGTGCTGCCATTGTAATACTTTTATAAAATTGCTGTAATTTTGCAGATTTTCACAAGATGTTTTGCGCTAATTCAAATTCCCACTTTTTCCATAGATCCATCATTGTCAGTATACTATAATATAGGCAATGGTAGATGGCAGCATAAGAAGCAGTAATATCTATTTGCTTTTAATGGAACAAGGAAAATATTGTGTTTGGTTTGGACGCTATTTGGTTTCCCTGCTCAAAAGCATATGATTATTTTACCATCACAGTTTGTAATTAAATCCTAGAAGTTACGAGGGGAAGAGGACTTAAAGTTTTTAAAACATTTCTACACGTGCAAAACATAATGTGAACCACAAATACATGCTAGCAAGCCAAAAATGTTATTGCATCTTCCCAAAACTATTAACAAAAATAAATATGGAATTTTTTATTACTTTTATTTTGCTTTTTAAATAAAAAATAAAATCTGTGCAGAAACAGTAAAAATTTTAGAAATTTTGCTTTTACAATGGTTCTAAATTCTCTTCTCCCTTTATGATGAAGATATCAAGAATCTCATACTTGAAGCTTCATGTTATTGCTTCTATGGTATTGCCAGAATAAATTTATTCATTTTATTCAAAAACTGTATGACAAGATAGATTTGGAAAGATTCATATATTTTAAACCAACATTTTTAATAACTGAAAAACTTTTGGAGCTAGAGAAATGAAACTCTGCAGATCATCTTTTTATACCCCTGATGAGTTTACCAAAACTGAAGCCTCTAGCATCAAAATTATGCAGGACCTAAATTTTACCCATCAGCCCCTTTAAATCTAAAATTGGGAAAATTTTGAAAGAATGTTATGTTTTCATGTTTAACATGTGTACAAAATAAATATTTTCAAAGCAGAATTTGTTTCTATGTGCATCACTCTGTTTTTTTCTCCTTTTTTTTTTTATTTATTTATTGGCATATTATCCATACAGCCAAAGATGATGATGATGATATAATAACAAATAATAATTGAGTGTAGATTTACAAAGATCACTTACATGTAGTCCTCAAACATATTTCAGTGCATTATACAGGGCATCTATATTTAAATGTTAATATTTACATCACTTTGTTATGTCCTTCCAGTTGCACATCCGTAATTCCAAGAAAACAAAAATACTCATTGGAGGATAATACATATAGATAACTTGCCTTATATATGTACATTAATCTTTTTTTCCTTCTTTTTTGTAATCTTATTTATTCTCCTCTTTCCTCTCTTGTTCTTTCTCTTTCACTTATTGTTGCTTGTTTGTTACTGATATCTTTCATGCAAGGTAACAAGAAAGAAAATTATGCAAATATACAAAGAAATAATTAAATTAAATGCTGCTGAGAAAACACATGGGCTGTTACCAATGCAATTAGAATGTATAAAATGTTTGCTTAATATCTTCATTTCAAAATCTACAGAAGTGTTGACCAAAGATTGTTAAAACAGCAAAATTTACCTAAGAAAATTCTTGAAAGTTTACTGCTTTGGTAAGGAAAGGAAATTGGAATACTTAAAGAAGAATGCATAAATAGAGAGCTAAAAAGGGGTGACAGAAAGTTTAGGTATCTCTTAGCATTTATTGAAACAAAAATCAAGTTAAAAGTGATATTGTTTAAGAAAGATAAAGGAGATGCAGGGAATGGCGGTCACTTAAGAGGTGCAATTCCCCCCCCCCACCCCCACCACCAAGCAGAGGTTAGATTTTTTCTGTAAATTGATATGTTGTCATTAGAATTATTTACTAACTGTGTACATAAATTTACAATGCTAAGTTATTGCTAAGTAGTGTTAATAATTCAAAATTAGTATAAATTACACTGACCGTTATTCCCAGCATGTGCAGGTAATCACAGTCGCTAAGATACAGTGACGTAAAATAGGGAAGTAAACAATTTCAACCTTATCGTTCTTCTTTTATTAAAACATTTCTTAAAGAAATGAAGTTAAATAAAAAAAAGTGCCTCTACAAGTTGTGAAAATTATGAAAACGGAAAATTAAATTATTGAATCTCCTGTTTGCCATATAGGTGTGCTAACCAACTGCAGCAGCTGACTGAACTAATCGTGCTATTGCCTATACCGTTCTTGTTCACATTTTAGTTACATCAACGTATAGCCTACGAGGTTCATTGCAATGTAATGATTTAAATTACTTTTAGGGTCTTTAGCTGATATTTTTCATCAGCATAAGCACTGTTATTAATATTGTAAGAGGATTGAATTGTCTTACAACAAATAATAATAATAAATGCTGAGCTGAATTTTAAGGGAATGACGCTTGCGCGCTGGGAATGGCGGTCACATAGACTGCCATTGCCTTCATGAACAATGTTACAGAAAATTTTTCGTAACCAAGAAAGAGCATGTTCTCTTTCAAAACAAAAATTATTCCAATAATCAGCAATAAATACGCTACTCATTTTATAAAAAGATTAAGCAAATTTAAAACAATGAAATATTCTTACAATGTCTTGATTTTCTGGACGAAATTATAAGAAAACTCCCAACTAGAGAAAACACTAACCTCATAAACTTACAACGCAGCAATGAAATTGCTATTGAAATGGTTCTTTCTTTTTGCGAACAGAGCGCAGAACATGATAGACATTTCTATGTCCTTACGAAGCGCTATTACAGCGATGACTGCCATTCCCTGCATCTCCCCTACTTCCTGAATGAGAATGTATTCTTAAAATATAATCACATTAACTAAACATACAGGAAGCTAAATTTTGTAGTTCAATAATTAAAGGATTAATCTAGGATAGGCTTTTTGTTTATCAAAGCAAATCTTTGAATAGTATTAAACCTTTGAAAACTCTGATTTTCTTGTACTTGCACTTGAGAAAGAAATTTACAGCTACAATGAAACACAGATAAAATATTCTCAATATTTTCCAGTTTTTTGTCATTTTAAGCACAGTCTGTTGTCAAATTCTATTACTGTTCTGAAAGTTGCCTGATTGAAAGGATAGAGGTTTAAGAAATTTGATGTGTTCTTTCCACATGCCTTTCTCCACTTGTACTGCAAAAACTATTCTTTTATCTACATCATGCTAATCAAGATGAAACATTAGCAGATATTGTCTTATTACTTACTTCCGTATAAGTACAAGAGAAATAAGGGATTACATTATGATAAAGTAATAGTCAAATCTTTTAAAACTTGGTCGCTATGTGAAGCAGTTGGACAATATTTCTCTTTGCCAGGAATAAACCAAAAGAGATTAAACAAACTGACTTCCCATTTGAGAAAAGTTTAAGTAGTTTAAAACTGAAACCAATAACAAGGAATATCTCAGAAATGGTTAACTCTACAATAAAAATGTATATGGCATAATTTTTTCTTTATAATGAGACCTACATTTTTGTGCACCAAGTTTTTGTCTATCTCTTATGGTTTACCATAGTGCAAGGTTCATTCAGGATGAAGAGGATTTTGGAGACTACTTCCAAGAAATTCAGAATATACATTTTGTTGGCCTTTAATATACAGCATTTTAATCAAATTGTTAGATTTTTTAGATAATGAAAAATTTCAAGGGGTATTCCATGTAAGGGTAGTTTGGGGTGGGGGGATTTTTCTGAAAATCTGTGTTGCATCCTTGGAAGAAACTAAATTTAAATGCTAAGCCTGCTGTAGGACTGAGTTATGCTTACACACACACACACACACACACCCCACCCCACCAAACCCCACCCCACCCCACCCCACACCACAACACAGTGTTTCTTAAAGTTTCTATCTGAAAATGCCCTCTTAATAATTGTGTTATACAAATCTTTTCCTACAGCAAATGGAAATTCATCACAGTAGTGCTTTCCCATTTTATTATACACAATGCGTAAAATAATAAATTCCTTGCATATTTCCTTACTTTTAAGTGTGAGCATGATTTCTTCTAAGACGTCCTAAAAGGTGGGATTACCTTGAGCATAGAAGAAACTTGATCAGATTCTCATAAAAATGCAGGATATGTATGTTGAAACCTACAGAGCAGCTGCTTTATGGTCTATCTTGGATTGCATTTATTTTTCCTCTGTGCACTACCCTCCCCCCCATGGAAGATTTCCATTCTAAAAAAAACTCTGCATTATATACTCGTAAATAATAGTAACATGCACTATAATGTACTAACCTTTTATAATTTGTATCAAAAATGGTGTCCATCTGCATTGAGGTATTCCTGGCATATCTTGACATCACAAGGTTGTAATTCATGAACAATAGTCATCCTGTAGAGTTTCAATTTTACCAGTTTAGCAGCTGTATAGAGGATTTTGAAATGCCCACATGCTGTGCTGCATAGTTAGGGCAGGCATCACCAACTTGCTTGATCTTGTGCTATAATAAGTAGGCCTGCTCAATTCATGCAATGGGTGAAACACAGGACAGTACTGGATGTTCTCTCTTTCCTTGCAGAGTGTTATATGTCAATTTATAATGTAAGAAACAGAAAACAATCCAACTCGCATGCTGTCAACTCTTACATTTATACTATATTTTTTGGACAAAAAGACGCTCCAGACCATAAGATGCAGTCAGTTGTTAAGAAAATCTTGACATAAATATAATAAAGATTTTATTCTCTATTATATGATGTAGATATCCCATACATTTCACTCTGTTTTGAAGTACGACAAAAATTATCCTTTGGACTTCATTTTCACTTTCACTAGATAATTTTCTCAGCTGTTGAGGGCCCAAAATACCTTTCTGCTGCCCTATTACTTTTTGCAAACTGCACAACTTCTAATTTGAATGCAACATTGTATGAGAATCTTTTCTGTTTAGGCTGCATCGATACAGACACGAGAGCTTAGAAAAATTCACAACTGAATATCGCTTTCACAATGGTACACTTGCTACTGGCACATGGAAGAAAGGGGCTGTGAGAGAAAATTTTCCTTGCTATTGCATTCTTTAACCCATTATAGGCCAAAACTGCTATTACATATGACTGTCATTAAGGCTCATATTCTTCTAATGGTGCTTTATGCTATGTTGAACCTTTGAATCTCAATTAGGTAGCAAATGTACAGTCCACAAGGCTCACGTCCCCTTGCTAATAATCCATGTATTGTTGAAATTACCAGTAAATTTAGCCGATTTTCACATGTGAACTTTGGGCCATAAAATGCAATTAAATTTTAGACTATTTTATAACGAAAAAAGTGCATCTTATGATTGGAAAAATACAGTGCTTCCTATGAGGAACCTTTTTTGTTTATAGAAAGTGGCAGAATAAATACTTAAGTTCGTGACAAAGTTCTGCACTCAATCAAAAATCGGTTTTCAGCCTCATTATGCAATCCACTGAAGTGAGTATGACAGTTACCAAGGGGAAGACATTTCTTCTGAATTGTATTAGATACCAATTAATCACCAAGATCCTGTTCATGTGCACTGTTATCAGTGTGAAAATTTTTCATTGCCAATTGATTCTTATACTGTTGGCATTACAATATGATTGCAATGATATTCATTAAGTTAAGGAGCTTGTTGTTTTACTATGCTAATACTATAATAATTGTCATTATTTTTTGCAATTATGCATATTTTCTAAGGTTTGCTGGTCATAATGTATGTTCATATCAGATATATGAATACTAATGTAAAAGACATATGAGGGATGATCAGAAACTAAGTTTTCAAAGCCTGCAGTGAAAAACAAATATATTTTATTTCATACAATCAACACAGGCACTGCTGTGGCAGAGTGGTTAAATCACATGCCTCCCACCTAGGCATCCCAGATCCAATCCTAAACACCTGCATGTGGGATTTGTGGTGGACGAAACGGCATATAGGTAGGTGTTCTACGGATTCTCCGGTTTCCCCCACCACTCATTCTAGTAATTACACCATCACCTTTCCTATCATCCATTTCACTTTCATTTCATATCATCTACTTCCTCACAATCATGCCTGGCTATGGGCCAACCACTCGTTCCAGGTTCTTCTTTCTGTGGCTACGTGCCATCGGCTCCCTGACAGGCTTCTGACCCCAAGACACCCGCTTATAAGTCCTAGGTTGGTGTCAGTCCTACATACAGGGAGGGTAAGCTAACTACATAATGTAACAACCAATACAGCCATCTGATAGTACATACATTAGGTTATTTTTCTACATAGTCTCCATATCAGTTGAGGCGCTAGTCACTTTGTGGGGTGAGTTTGAATATTTCCTCCTGGTAAAAATCCTGCTCCTGCATGTTCAGCCACGTTGTCATGGGATGTTGAACCTCCTCATCTGAAGCAAATCATCAGCCTCCTAGGTGTTCCTTCAAGTGAGGAAAAAGGTCAAAGTCACTGGAGTGAAATCCAGGTAGTAGGTAGGGTGGTCAATGACATCCCAGCAAAACTGCTTCAACAGCATGGTGGTGTTCTGGGTTGTATGAGGTCACACATTGTCATGAAGGAAGATGACACCCTCGGTGAGGAGTCCTGGCCATTTCCTCCTGATTGCTTTGCCCAATTGTGCCATGGTCTTGCAGTATCAGTCAGCCGTCACATGCCCTCTTTCCAAAAACTCCACAAGGACACATGTGATGTCTCAAACTCTGTGTCCATCAGCTTCCCAGCAGATGATGCCACCTTAAACTTCTTGTCTTTGGAGAATAGGGGTATTTCTACTCCATTGATGACCGTTGACTGCTAAGGGTATAGTGGTAAATCCATGTTTTTCACCCGTGACAATGCGGTAAAGAAAACCGTTACCTTCCATTACGAACAGTTACAAAAGTTGCAGACTTGCCCCCATGCAAGTTGGTTGAACAGATTTCATGGAACCCATGGTTAACAAACTTTCCTTCACATGAGATGTGTTCAGATCTGTGGATGCTGTGCTGGGTCGACCACTGCGATCCTTGTTGGTGACATTTTCTCTACTATCCTCAAACTTTAAACACCATTCTGCAACATGCTGACAAGACATTACAGTCTCTTCATAAACCTCTACCAGTATGGTTGAATGATGGTCACATGTTTGGCCCACAGAAATTGAACAATTCAATTGATTTCTTTGCGAGACCAGTTTTCCAAATAAGTTGCCATTTGTGTTTACCTTGCAGTAGCACTGTAGATGGCAGTTGGCTGAAACTCTGCGCAGTTGCCAACCGCATGTATTAGAATTACCACACACTACTAGGTTCATTGTGAAAGATGAAACACCAAGAATATGGGCCTTGAAACCTTAGTTTCTGATCATTCCTTGTAACAGGGCAATTGTTCTACCAATCGTGAACCTACAATAGGTATGTTAATATACGAAATGTTTGATAAACCCAAACTAAGATCTTCGTAAAGAAAATTTGGTTAAAGTTACTGTCCCTAAATAAAGGGACAGGACACTTAAGCTAGTGATAGAAGAAAATACAACAAACCAATAGGCTTCAGTATATAAGGGCAACTAAACCCAAATCCATCACTACAATAGTCAAGTCAGCCTATTAAAGATGGATTACATACTTCAAGCACAAAGTGTTGCATACTGCCATTGCACTGAAAAATTATTGTTCCTGCTTTCTGCACAGTTGGTCACGCAGTGCACGGTCAGCAATTTACAGGAACATCAAGCAAGTTGTTCTCTATGCTTTACTTACTGAGCAATCAGTTGATGATGTCTGCCTTAGGGATTTCTTTGGAGACTCTTCCAGTGATGCACCAATGTCATCAATTTGTTTCTTCATTAGAACATGTCTTTCTCGCTTCTTAAGTTTAGTGTTTAGCAATCCTTTGTCCTAAACTTATTAAATAGATATTTAACAGTATCTCTTTATGGAAGTGGAATACCAGTAAATGTCTCCTGAATTGTATACACATCTGCCTACATGACTTGGTTTTTATGTATATGTAACTCTATGGCATGACAGTCCACAAGGGACCATGTCTTACCGCCTGGCCGCTGCATCCCCCATCTTGGCCTGAATGGGTGCAGTGCTAGAGGGTGAGATGTGATCAGTGCCTCAAGTCCCTCCCAGCCTTCTCAATCTGGAGCCGCTACTTCTCATTCAAGTAGCTCCTCAATTGCCCCCACAGCGACCTCACGAGGCTGAGTGCACCCTAGACCAGGTCTCCCCATGCCAGTACCGGGAATCAAACCCAGGTCTCCCACTGGATTCTTATGTATATAACATATATAAAAAAAGTTCTTTATTCAGGCTCTAATTTTTAGTAGGCATTTCAGCAGACTAGTAAGACACAAACAGCAACAATAATAAGAGTACTCTAAAATAATTCACAAACAGTTTTCAATTTTGAGATATGCAATAAAGAAACTGTGGTCTTTACGGGATAAACAGAAGACAGCAGTTGACAGTTGACATTCAGAGCCAATAAAACATAGCCTTGAGTGGGTTATTCACCACTAGTGAGCTAGCAGGAGACATTGAGATTACTGCAGTGCAAACATATAACACATACCTGTGATTTTGGTTGGGCTATAAAGTCATATATACATATAATATTCTACATATCTCGCAGTGTGACATAGATTACTCAATGCATACTTGGTTGCTAGGTATAGCAACATAATTTGGATAGATAGAGTCAGACTGAAAAATTCAATGCCATTTGAACCATGGATCTCGCGGTTTCTAGTCGGTTGCTCTACCATTGAGCTACCATGGTAACATGCGATAGAGCATTAAATTTCTCAACTGACTTATGTTTCCTGGTAAATCACAGCATAATGTTTAAATTTAAGAAAGAAAAAAAAACTGTGAACACTTCATTATTAGTGTTAAGGAAAACAAGCCTTGTGAAAATCTGTAGAACTATATTTCTATCTGAATATATTAAAAAATGAATTTTTGAACAGCTTATTTGTTCAAAAGGCTCATAGTAATAAATATGGAACATCTCCCATGTGTATTTTCAGTCACAAATGAAGATAATATGTTAAAAACTTATATTGAAACATTGACGTGAACAAAAGGTTTTATGATATTAATTGTCTTCTTACAGGTTGTAACTACCATTGGGCCAGCAAAACCTCAACGCATTCTTTCATCCAATAACAACTCTGTAGTAACATCAGCTGAGCACCTTGATTCTGAGCGCTGCCATCTTCTAGCAACTACAACAGCCCCCAATAATGCAAACACCACAACTTCAAATCACCCTGGTTCCCCAAAGGCTGCTACACCACCCCATAAATTGTGCCTAGAAACAAGCTTTACCTCTCTCCAAAGCCCATCTACAGAAGTTCATCAAAACACGAGTCTAAATTCATCTACTTGTAGTGCTCATATGTGTGTCCCTAATAATGGCAATGGTCGTGCTCTAACTACCAAACCAATGGCAAATAGTGGCACCTCTCATATTACCTCCCCATTCGCTCTTCATCCAGTTTTGTCATGGGAATATGCATCCCTTCTTGAAGAGCAGCTTTTATCTACCTTTCATAACTGTACAAATGCTAGTGGTGCTAACACCACAGGGGTATTTTCCCCAGTGGGAAATGCAAGAGGTATAATAGATGGTCAGAAAGTTAAAGTTGACTTAATTCATGATGATTGGTTTGGCCTAGCCCCATTGGCAACTCCAGAATCATTATCTGAAGTTTCAAGCATTAGTTCTCGTGCAAGTAGTTTAATGCTCAATATTGATAGGACATTAAAAGATATGTTTGGACATCATAGAGGTTGTTTACCTGGATGTTCTGTACCTGGAAACCAGAGCAGGCATACAGAAGCCAGTGGTGGGTCTACAGCTTCTCCGTCCTCATTGCAGACATTGGAAGGAACAACAAATTTCACAGCAACTATAAATGTGAATTCAAAATCTCCAAAGTCATGGAAAAGAAAATCTAGTGCTATAAGTGGCCCTTTGAGCACAAGTTCCAAAGTTATGAAACTAACCAATGACACTTTCAGTGCTAGAATCTCTTCCTCTGGAGATGATGATTTAAGTTTTGAGTCAGCCAGACAACATATTTCAAGTGATGACAGTGATTCTACTCCTGATAATGGTAACAATTCAAATAATGAAGTGTTCGCTAGTGTCAAAGGGACACCATTTTCCTCTGTTGATTCCGTTACTGTTAGTGTTGACATACATCAGAGCCAAAAGCAATGCTTCCAAGAATATTGCTGTGAACCTTCAAATTCTGTTAGACCTTTACATTATACGCCAAAGAAGAAGTTTTCCAGGCCAGTTTCTATAGGCAATTTAATGTCCCCATCTGATGCAAATATTGCCTCAGATAAGTCAGTAATTATAATAAGTTCTTCTCCAAAGCAGGTTACATTCATTACACCACAGAACTCGACAAATAGTGAAGATTCATCAATAGAAGCCAATGAACCCTTAAGTCCTGAGAAAACTGCTACATTTGTCATTGCTAAACAATCATTACTTGGTCATGAAACTCGACTATCTCCCTCAGAGAAAATTGCTTCTCCTTCATCTGGTCCTGAGGATAATATAATGGTAATAAACATCCGAAGAGCACAGCAGCCAAAATCAAGAGCATTCCACACTGGATATGAGAACATGGCCGAAAATGAATTTCCTTCGTTGTCTGTAGTTCATGCTCATAATGCCTCTGAAGAGCATATTGAAGAAGGTTCAAAATGTAATAAGAACAACGTATGCTTCAAAGAGAATGTAGATGCATTAAAACAAAATTATTCATCTGATGATACAAGCCCCATGACTGATGATAACAGTTTCTGCAGCAGCACTGGGAATAACAACATTTGTGGTTTCCAATTGATGACTCCTACTGCAAAGAATAAAGAATTTGGTGTGCATAGAAATGATGCTACATCTTCACCCACAAGAAAACCAACGAAAGTGAAATGCTCAGTAAGGAAAATAAACTTTGAAACAGAAAAGGATGTTAGTGATGATAAAAGTTCTAAAAGAAACCTCCCAGCTAATGAAGCAGCACCAAGTTGTCTGGAATCATTACCATTATTGTCGAATATTGCTGAAGTTCATGACAAGACAGTTTATTCACGTAAAAAGTATGTATATCCTATAACTTCTGTTGGGAAAGGAGAGAGCAGTGTCTAAATGCTTTGGTATGTATATGTAAATGAATCAGTTTATATTTAGGCCTAATGGAAGCTATTCCATTCAGTAATGGTAAACATAGCGCTATATTCAGTTTTATGCAGTTTTAATACTTGACAGTTATTAAATTCTTAAAAAAAGTATGACATATGAGAATATTTAAAATGTTATCAGTTCTATAATATTTTAAATTTATTTCAGTATTTGCTAGTATTGGATGGCACCTTGTCAAGATACTGAAGGAGGAAACACATTAAGAAAAATACTGAAAACTCTGATGTGTTACATTTACATGACTTTCTCTACCTCTACTTTCTGTCATTATTTAGTGGGTTTAAAAATTATTCTTATGAAAGCTGATTCTCTACCCCCCCCCCCTTGTAGTTTAACATGCTTTGACCAAGGACAATAGAGACAAGGTTTGGTCACCAATGTTACCAACAGAGCCCCCATTGTGGGTCTATAAAGCGGGCGTTCCTGCAGACAAATATAGTGTTACATAAGGACAATTTACATTTTAAATGGTGAAATTGGATTAGATAAGCAATGACACGTAAAAATGGCAAAATACAATAAACTGCAAAAGTAATATTACTGTTTAAGGAATTGTAAATGCCATAAATGCACAAAATACATGGAAAGAAACCCTAGCAAATCTGTAAACATTTGTATTCCAAAAACCTTATGAGCACATTTGATGACCACCTTTCATCATTCATCAGGATTATAGCATATTAAGTATCCTTTGTTATCTATAGCATTATTTTTTATCAAAATTTTAACCAGCACATGTATAACTTTCAGAATGTTTCTACATACACAGTGAGTGGCGGTTCAATATTAGAAGCTTAATTTAAACCACCAGCAGCTCAGCAAAAGCTAATTTGATAGTTATTTATGCAATTAAGTTTATTTATTTAATGCATTTGTTGCTTCTAAAACATATGGTTTTTACACAAATAAGAAATAGAATTAAACAAAATCTTTACTTACCTACTAGAAAAGTATACCTAATATCGCACATTCTCCATTGTATATTTTGTCTCTATATAGGATTTAAATGCTCTGAAACATATAAAACTTTAATATTCATATACAGTGTGTCCCTTTGAATCGTTACCACTAAGAAATGTAAATATCGCCTCATACAGTCAAGTTACAAATATGCTTTTCAGCTTGTCTTGTGTAGAAACTCTCCAAGTTTCGCGACAATAAAATTATGATGCTACTGCACATGTGTGTGGTATGACAACACACAGAGTTAAAATGGTAGAAAGTGAAATGTTATTGGTTAGGTGAATTGAAGTTCTCAACTTCAGTACAAAGATGATTTAGGCAGGAATCTGTTGCAAATGTTCCAGATCATCATACCATTGTGAAATGGCATAATCAGCTGTTGGAAACAGGATCCGTGCAGTGTCTGCAGCTACAGTTAAAGATGTAGGCAAGCATTTCAGCGTAGGCCAAGGAAGTCAATTCTACAGGCCAGTTTAGAGCTAGGTATCCCTAAGATGACTGTTCACACAGTTGTCCATAAAAGGCTGTGATTTAGAGCATACAAAATATGCAAAAGTTGCAGCAGAATGGTAAACCCAAATAGGCCGAGTTCACTACTGCACTGTTATCCACATTGATGATGACAATGAATTCCTCAACCATTGCAACATATGGGTTTTTTCTTTGCTGAAAGCAGTAACAGGAACAACATACCTAGACATGCTGGAGAACTATTTAGTTCCACAAATATTGAACTCCAGTATAGGACCTGGCTGATCTCCAAAGGCGGATAATAGGCACTTGTGCCATCACACCAGTAATGCTGTGGAACACATGGAGGGAGATAGGGATATTCTTTGGGCCACCGAAGGTGCACATGTGGAGATTTATTGAAACTTAGTAAGTTTGTCTAACTTACAATCTAATTCTGGCTATTCTATGTCTACTAATTTAG
Organism: Hymenopus coronatus; assembly: GCA_030762935.1. Taxonomy (NCBI): domain Eukaryota; kingdom Metazoa; phylum Arthropoda; class Insecta; order Mantodea; family Hymenopodidae; genus Hymenopus; species Hymenopus coronatus. Next base: position 510,495,967 of record CM060900.1, read on the forward strand.
GAGATATGAAGGTTTCTTTGTGGTAATGATTCAACGGGACACACTCTATATCTGCTATATTCTATCATGAAGAAGCAAGAAATGGTAAAATTGTTGTAAGTTTAATCCCACATAAGCTCTGGGCAGGACAGTGAATTGAAATGATTTATGTAAGAAATATTACGCATTCCAGAGGCAGAGCCAGGATTTTTTTTAGGGATGGTATAACAGATTTTGAAACATAACTACCTTATCAATGAGCAAAATGCAATCAATAATGGAGCATTTTACTTTTCTAGATTTTCAAATGTCCTATAAATGATTGACTGATCGTCCTTTGGATACAAATATTAAAGAATTGAAAAAACTCAAGCATTAGTAAACAAAAATTCTTCATAAGTGTAATTTTTAATTAGTAATTAAGAGTAAACATGTCCAAAACATGTCCAAAGTAAGTTAATTTCAACGAGTTAAGTTTGAGTTTAATGCTGTGTTTTTACTCTTAATTGATTAGTTACTTCACAGTGCATTCCCATTAATGATTTAATTTGATTTATCAATTTCACTGAAGTATGTTTTCCTATTGTTTCAGAGCTTAATTGTTACTCAGAAGTTATTTTCTCATAAATGTGAAAGCATATCTAGTTTTAGCTTATCTGCTGTGTTTTCTTCAGTGGAACATCTTTTGCAATACAGTCCAGTGCTATGATAAATTCACTTCCTACCCACTCTAGTTTAAACAAATTGGATATAAATAAAGACATTGGCTTTCTTTTACCAATCAAAGATTAAATGCCATATATATTTTATAATTAGAGGGAGGGCTACAGCCCATCTCTGGGTTCACTACATTACATATATTTCTACACATGTTCACTGTACATAAACATCTCGACAGTACTTTTAGAGTAAAAGGTAATTAACATGCTTAACAGAATGATATGTAGACTGTCATTTGTCCCACTTACAATTTTGTACCCACTGAGCTTATCTTCTTGTTTTGGTAAGCAAAACAGTATTTTTCATCAGAGAATATATTTTTACAATTTGGAGGTGTGTTGTGTACCTATACCATTAGATACACTCACCATAACTGCTGCTTTAGCCCCACAATGGTCATCACCGCAAGGAATTGTGGTAGCATGACCAGACCTTATGTCTATTGATCTTGGCTTTAACCAGATTAGGGTCATGTTAGACGATAAATGAGTGAATGAAGTGGTTGAAATGATTCTAAAATGGGCCAAGAACACTAGAGCTTAGAGTTATCTGATATATCACCTCGCAGAACAAGGAAGAACCCCAAAAGAAACACCCAAATAACTCACTCAAATAAACTGAACTTAGGACCTCTTGAACATGGTGCAAACATGCCACCCCAGTATGATAGAGGTGGGCCTATTCCATTTCATGAGGGTGGTTTGATAAGTTCTTGGATTGGAATAGAAAAAAACTGGAACAGCATTGGAAGTTTTTTTATTTTTCAATATAGTCTCCTTGTAGATTAATGCACTTGGTCCAGCAATGTTCCAATGCCTGATCCCATCTTGAAAATGAGATTCCTCCAGGCATGCAAAATAGTTGTCAACTCCGGCTATCAATTCTTCATTTGTAGTGAATCTTCATCCACCAAGGAAAATTTTCAGCTTTGAGAACAGATAGAAGTCTGATGGAGCCTTATTAGGCAAATAAGGTGGGTATGGCAACAATTCATACCTTAGGTCATGTAATTTTGCCATGGTGATGGCACATGTGTGCAAGCGCACATTGTCTTAATGGAAGATGACTTTCTTCCGTGCTAAACCTGGCCTTTTTCCATGTATATTTTGTTGTAATTGGTCCAGGAAGTTAGCATAGTACTCTCCAGTAGTTGTTTGCCTACTGGAGAGATAATCTACAAACAGAATCCCTTTCACATCCCAGAAAACTGATGCCATGACCTTTCCGGCCAAAAGAATTGCCTTGCCTTTCTTTGGTAGCAGAGAATCAACATGCTTCCACTGTTTTGACTGTTGTTTTGACTCTGGGGTATAGTAGTGAACCCAAGTTTCATCTGTAGTTAGAAACCGCACAAAAAATCTTGCTTGTTGCTCCCTAAAACGGGCTAAGCGTTGTTCAGATACTTCCATTCTCATGCGTTTTTGATCCAGCTTCAAGTCGCTGCACCTATCTTGCAGATAACTTTTCATATCCAATTCTTCAATCAAAATGTGATATACCCTTTCAGATGACATCTGGCAAGCTTGAGGAATTTCATGCTTTTTCAATTGGCGACCTTCCATTACCAATTTCTGCAATTTTGCAATGATTTCTGGGGTAGTGATACTCTTGGCTGGCCTCTGCACAGATCATCATCTAAGCTGTCCCAACCAAATTTAAATTTGTTTGTCCACTTGGCAACAGTTGAATGTGAAAGAGCAGAGTCCCCCAGTGTATTTAGAAAAACAGCACGAATGTCCTTTGCTTTCATGCCTTTCTTTATGAAATACTTAATCACTACTCAAAACCCAATTTTTTTCCATCTACGCAAATAACTACATGGGAACAACAATAGAGTCGCATCACCATTACAGCTGTCTTTCAAGAACTGTGACACATGTTTACAGGCAACAGTCCAATAAATATCACGGGAACAACTCGTGGCGCTAGGACTGATCTCTCGCGGTGATTCCAAGAACTTATCAAACCATCCTCGTAATTCATATAATCCTTTGCAGAAGTAGCTACATTACAACTTTCATTATAGATATAAAGCAAACAGTGACATCAAATAAGTACCTAAAAACTGTAAGCTACATACTGGCCATAAACTTCTAATCTCCTCACACACAGCCTGAGAAACAACTGAAAATTGACAGGACTTTAAAAGAATGATAAGCCATTACTATAATCTGTGTGACCCAAGAATATTCCTGATGTGAATATATGGGAGAGAAGAGAGCGATAGAGATAATGATGTGTTGGACCCCTGATTTGTGGAGTGAAGCTCATTTTCTTTTATTTGTACAGTAAGCACCTCTAAGAAGTACAGCACTGTAAATAGCTTTCTATGCCTGCTCAGCAGAAATTATTTTGGCGAAGGAAATGTACACAAATTTTTGTATTCATTTCTCTGCATCCTGCATATATATCACAGAGTTTCCTATGCTTGTGAATGCTGAATGAAATGTTTACAAGCATAACATTATATATTGAACAGAAGACAGTGCAGTTGTACACTATTAACTTATTTGTTTTATCATTTAATAATATGAAGCTTAGCTTTGTATTACTAAAGAACAGCATTATAAGTTGTATTCCTATAATATACGGCCATTCTCAGAACAAAATTGGTTTCAAGTTGAATGCTGATTCAGTTGCTCTTGTTTATCATGCAGAGTTGCATCTGATATTTAATATTCACATACCTCACAAGTCTTAAAACACTTATGTTTTCGCAAACTTCCATGGCCAATATTAGAATTATCTTGGTACTTCTGGTGCTACAGACTAAAATCTGCCAATGTTTAGCCCATCTTATGATGAAGCTTCCTCAGGGCTGACAGCCCTCATCAATAAGCAGATTTGTCAATCTCTCAAAATGAAACATAACCGAGGCAAATATCAAGAAATTGCCAGAGGCAAATAAATACACATTGTTTTGCAATAATTAAGAAGGAAATCCCAAAGCTACTGCATAATAGTATTAATTATGTAAGATTGATTTATTGCTACAATTAGTATTGCAAAACTTAGGTGCTCATGGTAGCGTCAAACACATGGTGAGTTGAGTCTGCTCCTCCTTGATGTTTACATCAGGATCATTTTAGTGTGAGACAAAGTATAATGTATATTCTGGAATTGGCTTATGCTACAAAAATGTTATTTGAAATAAATTGTGGATTTTATGCATACTTTGGTCAGTCTTTTGAAACAGTGGAAGGGGGAGATAAGGATGTAACATGGATGCACCAGAGGCTACCACAACTTGGCAACACATGTAACTGTCCTAGGCTTAAGCAACCTGTTCCTACCTTTGCCCTTTCCACTTTCAAAAGTCTCTAACCAAAAAAAAAAAATATATATATATATATATATATATATATATATATTTGCATGTATAGTCTATCACTCAACATATACCGGTTATACAAGATTATAAAAATTCCTTCCAATGTCATTTAAATACCCTTAATACATGGTTTTTATTAAAAATCATTACAGCCATTTTTGAGAAATCAAACATTTTAAAAAATGTCCATATAAAGGGTTGTTAGAGGTGTAGAGATTTTCCTGAAAATCTATGTGTTGCAAATTTTGGGCTAGATACCTCAAAACATGTATTTTTTGTGAAATCTTGACATGAAAGTTTAGGGTGAACTGCAATATTTTCTCCACATATGAATGTGGTTGAGAAAGTAACACATACCACAAAATAAGAGAATTACATAGCAGTAGAGAAAGATGCTTAATATATTGATTTCCACTAGAAGCAAGGTCATCTAATTATTGCCAATAAGCAAATGCTATCATTAAATAGCCATTTAAAAATGCTGGGGTTTATATTTTTGTAAACTTATTTTATTTCCATTTCATAAAGTTGATCTCTGAAAACTAGAAAACTTGAGACAATTTGATAACATTTTATTTACTGTCATATTCCTTCTTAATATATTTACTGTATTTAAGAGAACAAAATAGTGCTTAAGTTATCTTTATGCCATTTATGTTCCTAACAGTCATGAACTAAAAGTTTAGATATTGCCTGACACCAAATTATTTACATAGATCTAATACTTGCTTTTTAAGTATTTAACAAATGGCTGTGACTAATTATAGTGCTGAAAGTTTTTTAAATGATGACCATATACCTTGTTATAGGAGTTTAGAAAAGCAGTATAGTATTATTAAAAGGAGAGTTTTGTTGAAGAGTGAATATTAACTGCAAATGGGAACCAAAATCTATCTAAAGCTGTGTGGGTGAACAAGTAGATTCCTGTATTTGTAGAGAAGCACTTGGTGCCTATTCTCTTAAATTGTGAAGTGAGAATGTTGATATTATTTACTGACCTATTTTTTAACATATTTTATGCATGTTCATCTTAAAATGAAGTATAAAGGAAGATGACAGTTACATAAGTCAATATGCATTCATTTTGAAAGCCCAATCAATGATGATGATAATAATATTAATAATACATAGTTAGCAAACTTCATATACTAGTTGCTAATTTGGTTTATTGTATAATTTTGCAAATATAAGCAACATGAATATACTGTTAATGATTCAGGAAGGTTTATGTGGCATTGTTATCATCTCAGCCGTTAATGATTCAGTTTAAAATTGTGGTTTAGAATACCAGTAATGTTAAATTAAGAATGTTACTGTTATTTCTCTGAGGTTAATAGCTATATTAATAGTTTAATAAAATAAATACTGGTGAGTATTTTCTAATAATAGCCAGTATAATTAAGATTAAAATTTAACTCTGTTTCTATCTTGGGTCAGTGCATAATTCAGTTATGTTAAATTTCATTTATGCCTTTTTACATTTTTCTTTCTGTATAAAAATAATAGTGATGGTGATTTTTAGCACTTCCAATACAGACTTACTTTCAGGCTACAAATATATGTTTAACAAAAACTTATTACTTGCTTGGATACATTTACTTGATCTAAATGTTTGAAAGTATAAAGCTAATAGTGCTGGAATTGAATAAAATGTAACTTGGTGGGAAAATATTGGGAATGTGATGTACAGTACCTGACCTAAACTAAAATATTTAGTGAAAACTAGGGTTTTCTGCATAATCTGGCCCACAAATGATAAGATAACTTGAAATAAGAGAATCTTCAGTAATTCTTCATCATTGTTTTGTAGGAGCCAAAGCAAGAAAAAATCTGCAATTATTGATACATTATAGTTTTGTATTGCTAGGAATCTACAGTTTTGCATAATTTTATCTGCCAAACTAAATTTTAAATAAATTCCTGAATAAATCATTTTCTAGAAAAAACTATTCTGTAATGTACCAGCTAAAACATGCATAAGGTATAAATATATTGTGGATCATAATAGAATATCAATAATGTCAACAACCAGATTGATGATTGAGAAGCAATAGGATAGGTTCACATGCTGTAAGCAGAAAGTAATTGATAGTTAAATCCTGAAACTTAAATAAATTCCAGGACTCTTAGATAAATGAACTTGGTTATAAGTCTATTCCCATCCTGAATAACTAACTATATAGTGATCCATTAAATCTGAATATGGGTAATTAATTTGTCATTTGCTCAAGTAGCCAAACAACCTGTTGTGAACATATCTGTGAGGGAAGAAGGAAGGGGTGGAAGCTACTTGCCCTCTGGCCTTTAAGAGTGACAAAAGGTAAGGAGGGGATGGCCAAAGCTCTGTGAGCTTGCGCTATTTTTTGTCAATGGGTATGAGATGAAATGAAATGGAGTTTTATTTTTGGATGCTCTCTAACTGCTGTGATTCTCAGCGTCCCATTCTATTCTGGGTATGAAAGACCGCTTAATTTTGCTCAGGCTTGAGGTTCTTTTACGTGCCGTGAATCTACAAGGTGGGACCAATGGCTTTACTTCCCTTCTGAAGGAAGTCATGCTAAGGATTTTTATGCCTGAAAAAATCCATTGTCCTCTGCTGGCTTTGAACCCGCAACCTTGGGTATATGAAGTTGGCAAGATAACCATTACACCACGAGGGCAACATCAATGGATATGTAGCTATATGTTAACACCTGGTTGCCATAACAACTTAACGTTCCATGTATTACCAAAAAGATCTGTTTTTAAATAATGGTGCAGGTACAGTACTGAAATTTAGTGAACAACAGACAGTTCCTTGCAGAGACTAACTCACTGGTTTACTGGCCTCGTGAAAGAGAAACAACCTTGGTAGTCACCCTTTCCCTACAGATGTTTGTGTGTTCCCCAAAAGAGAACAAGTACAAGAACAGTCTAAAAATATTGTTCCTGCAAAGTGGTTATGCATTTGAACAGTCTACTTGCCCATTGTGTTCTTTTACTTCACTGAAGTTAGCTCTGCTGTAACTATTTATTTTCATCTACTGTTTTGTTCAGTTAAAGTTAGCTGGGAGATGAATCTGCAAAATGATATAAGTAGCTATTACACACAACATCTTCGCAATGGACTGATTGTAATAAAATCTATATGATATTAATGAGAAGGCTATACCCTATTTTTAACTTGTCTGCACAAATAGTGGAACAAAAAGGTGCAAAATGTTGCAAAAAACACTTCAAATGATCATGGCACAGTGAATATGCATAACTGTGTGGTAGTTATTAAATGGAAAAACTGTTTTGTTGGCCTTGTAGGCTTTTCAAGATGACTTAGCTGAGAAAAATGCCAACAGAAAGGACAGAAAAGTTAACTTAATATATGAGAAATAGGCGTGTTGCATGTTTGTGATAAGAGCTTCACCAATAGTTTAGGCCATGAGCTGCCCCTGGCAATTTATAGCAATCATATTGTATTAATAAACAAGTACTCTGCAGATTATGCAATGCTACAGTAATTAAGGAACCCACAAATCTTACGGAAATAAAGCTGCAGGTAAACTGGATTGACTGCAGGTGTGAGGAGTATTTTGTTATTTTCAAAACATTCATTTGTCCAACTATAATGATAATGATATCAATAACAAATAATGACATCTTAGTAAATTCTTTAGCAAGTTTCAAAAAGAATTGTACACACACTGCATAAGTTACTAAATCAATGTATATTCCAAGATACCAATTTCACCAAAAATATTAGAGACAAGACTACCTATAACAGCAGCATATGATGTTGCTCTCCTTTAAAATGGCTTCCAAATTCCTTACATTTGAAACCTGTAGAAATTTATTCATGTTGAATCTAATGCTTTATATTAATATGTTTTGAATGGCAGATTTTAGTGCTGCTTAAACATAAATGCACAAACCATAGTGTGTTAAAAGTAACCACATATTATAAGGTAATACATGACAATAACAGTTACTGCTAGAGTCCAAGCTCCATGTGTTTGCAGAGTGCAGGGGAGAAGGTTAAGAGGGGGAACTGTTGACATAGTTATTGTTTGAATTGTTTGTTTTTGGATACTGTTTAATGCCTGCTTTTATGTACCTACTACTGTGACACCACAGGCGATGACACTACTGATACATGGAACGAAGATGGAGCACCGGTGGAATACTATGGGGGGGAAACCAGAGAACCTGGAGAAAATCCCATGTGTGGTCACCTAGATTGAACCTGGGCCACTGTGGTGGTGTTTTGTTAGCAGAACACTACTGCTACACATAGCACCAAGCAGTGGTGGTCTATCACTTCTGAGCTTTCTGCCGTGAGGTTCCAAGTGCTAGAGTGTAAAATCCTTAAAATGTTATAGCTTACTGCATAATTAGAGAATTAACACATATAATGTAGTTTGACGTTTTGTCACATATTTTATGCATAGCAGTGCTGTGGCTGAGTGGTTAGACCACTCACCTCCCACTTAGATGGTTCGGGTTCAATCCCAAGCACCTGCATGTGGGATTTGTGGTGGACGAACCAGCGTTTGGGCTAGTTTTCTCCAGGTCCTTCAGTTTCCCCTGCCACCCATTCCACCAATTGCTCTATCATCACATTTCCTATCATCCATTTCACTTGCATTTCATATCGTCCACTTCTTCACGCTTATGCCTGGTGGCTATGGACCATCCACTCATTCTAAGTTCTCCATTCTGTGGTTTCATGCCATTGGCTCCCCAACAGGCTTCTGACCCCCAGGCATCCATGTGTAAGTCCTAGGGGGGGTGTCAGTCCTAAATACGGGGAGGATAAGCAGACTATGAATATATTTTATGCATTTATTAAAACCTCTGATATACCTCTGGTTATCCTGTCTCATGCCTTCCCTAACCCTCCTCTGCCGTCTGTAATATCATTCTTGCTTAACATAAACTTAGTTGCATTCCTTCCAGCCACATGGAGCTTGGACTCTCGCAGTAAAGAATTTGTCTGAATTGAGATAATAGAAATGAGAACAGATTCTCTTAGGGTATCTTCATAGAAGAAAGAAATTCAAAAAAGAAAAATATTGTCATAAGGTTAAAACCTTTTTTTAAACAAATTATTAAAACATCTTTTAGGAGTGTTTTGATGCTGGAACAGTTGTAATATTAAACTGTGATATAAACTTTACCAGTTATTTTCTTGAGGAGTTTTGTGTCTGACAGCTTAACTTTACAGCCAATAGCTTTATATATATATATATATATATAAATATATATATATATTTATTATTATTATTATTATTATACTAAATTTATTGTTGCTGCTATAAACAGTACTCAGTTCTATCATTATTTTAGCATAGGTTTCCCAATTTATCAAACTGAAGATTCATAAAATATAAGTGCTCTAGCAGAAAAAAGAGAAATAATCATGTTTTCATAGCTAAACTAAATGATTGTTTAAAAAACTCTAATGCCAAAAATCACCATCTCTAAGCAGAAAAAAAAAAATAATGAAGATTCCATACACGTTCAGAGAACTGCACAAAATAAATTTAATACTTAAGATTCACCAACCTCAAACACTTTTAATGACATAAAAACGGTAAATTTTAAAATAACATTCAAAGCTCAACCTTTTGTTTTTTCTTTCATTTTGTTTATTCCTTCTGCAAAGCCATTAATTTATTTTTGAAAGAAGCACTCTATAGCTGAATAGAGTACTTTAAATCTTAATTCACACCAGTATTGAAAAGCTGTTGGTATCTAAGATGATACATTTTCATAGTCATTTCTTTCTTTTCTTTTAAAATATTGTATTATTTAATATAGTACATTAGTATTTCTGTTGCACATATGAAAATCACATATAATGCTTCTTGCATCAAAACAAAGGATAGGTTAAAATGTTAACAGAATCAATATTTACCACCTGTCTAACCTCATGTTACCGGTGGTGGACACCCATACACTAGACAGGCAGTGTAGAAAATCAGTGTGCATTAAACAAGTGTTAAAATACAGTGGTGTGTTAAATGAATGCATTCACTCATTGTATGCTATGCCCCATTATAGTAGGTGAGTTTTAAAAAAAATCTGATAACTATTGCCTCACTGCGCATAGCATTACGTGACTGACTGTGCCATGCCTGCAATCTGCGCAACCCCACAGCCCCTCAGTAATCTACATTCTTTAGACAACAGTAACACTAGTGACATTGCTATCAACAGTAACTTGAACTGGAATGGGCTATATATATTTTATCCTTTTCCATGTGTCAGATGCTGCAGAATGATTTCTTACAAAGCAAAATTTTCTGTCACTTAGGTTACAGGGCAATGGTTGCAGAATCTCTTAAATTGTGTGAGAATTATGCATAACACACAAATAATGCTTATCTATAAGCATAAGAAGAGTATATTATAATCTCACACTTTTGCTTATTTAGGATTAAGGGCAATGCCTTGTGAGATTATATTTTCCATTTGTTGGCTTATGTTTTGCCTCTGTTGCTTCAGGTAGTTCTTACTGTAGTTTTTAGTTGCAGTTTTCTTCAATTTGATTTGACAGACCTGGTCAAAAAAGGTCATGAACGAGAAAAACTTGGGAGTCTCTAACAAGGACAAAGGACTTAATGTGACTTTAATTTTAGAATCTAAAATGGTCACATAAGTTCAAAAATACTACAATGGCTGAAGGAGTTTCTGGGTCGGGCTTTGAATTATTGGCTCAAAAATTGCATGTGTAAAACTTCTTCAAGAGTATTTTATCAAAGAAGCAGATTTGCACATTACAATCATGTGTTTTCAGAAACCTTTATTGATAATAAAATATCTTTTAAAATTAGTACAATCTTAACTGAAGCCCTATTAAATTTTTGCATCACCTTATACCATCTTTTAAAACACAGCTGTAGGAAAAATTAAGTGTTTAAATTAAAAATTATGCTGTAAGTGTATGGATCTTCAAAATGCATGAGAAGTTTTCGGATCACTCATTTATAGACAGTTCTAATACTTTGTTTATAAGTTCAGTGCCTGAACGATTATAAACCATAAAAATTAAAACTGACCAAAATTTGTCATTTCTAAGTATATTGTAACTATAATAATTAATGTATGTATAAGTATGTTATCCAAATTGTGTTTAGTGGTTAACATTTAAAAATTGTGCACAAATAATAATAATAGATGTTGGTAAATTTAGAGCTGGATTTCTAAACTGCATCACTAAAATGCTAATGTAATTATTTAGTACTACAGAAAATGAATAACTGGCAGTCCAGCTGTATTTGTAGTATGATACTGTAATGTAGCAGTTCATTCTATTTTGTAAATAACATGTACAGAAAATATTTGTAAAACATAGCTGAATTAGTATTTGTGTTGCTGTTCTAACATGAATATATTTAAATTACTTTGGAACTGTAAGTATAATTATACTGGTATTATAACATTTTGAGAAGAACATTTTTCTGCCTAAAATTGATACTCATTGCTTGAATCTTGGAGTGCATATATCATATTTTATGAAGGCATATAATCTACTGTTTCCTATAAAAGCAAACTATTCATAGTAAAATTAAAAGAGTTTATTATTCTTGGAAAAGCTGTTGCTCTACTGCGTATAATTTTAACCACACATGCATTCAACTAATTATATTGATGTCATATTTAATGCCTCTTTGTCTGTTCACATCTTTATTCTACCTATTCTGCTAAACTATTCAAATAGTTCTGACATTACTTCAGTAGTTTATAATAATTTATGAGACTGCAATTTATGTAGGTTCCATAAGCAGATACAACCTATAGAAGCCAGAAAGCTTAAATGATGTTTTTGTCCTCAAGCCTAACCTATAAAATATGATCACACATTTAAATGTAAGAAATCAGAAACATTCTGAGAGAAACTCTTCATGTGATTAAAGAATAGATGTTACTATTATTTATAAGGTGGAAATTACCGGAAAATAGAGATGGTACCTAACTTCAATAATGTAGGGATCACTGCATTATAAATATTATAAATAAGGTATGATGTCAGTTTATAAAAAATGTAATCTTTGAATATACTTTTGACATTTTGCTTCTGTAGCACTTTAGCTGAATATCCATTTTGTTGTGTTATTCTCAAATTTTCCTTGTGGTCTAATTATTTGCTTTATTTTGGTTATACTTATAATTTTAAATGTATAAATAAATAAAATTGTGCTGTAGATAAATGCTGCCTCATGAAAGTACCATTTGCAAGAATTCAAAAACTTCAGATTCAGAACAATCATTTTTTTTTAAATAATTTTTAAACGTCAAAATCATGGCTTTGATACTGCTTATTATGCCGCAGTTCAGTTGTATAACTTTAGACGTAGCAATGTATATAGTGGATTTATCTTGGCAAGTTCCCAGATGTTACTAAAGACAAGAGTTTTTCAAGAATGTATTTTCTGATTACAAAACATTGTTTTTGTAATGAAAATATAATTACAAAGTGAAGATGTTATCTGATTTGAAGTGTAATGGAGCAATATAGTTTTAATAAACAACAAATATTGTTTTAGAGGTTGAGTAAGTACTTGTATCTGTATGAGAGAGGGAGAAAAAGATATACCTAGTGATATTCATAAACGAGAATGTCTGCTGAATTTTCTGTAAAATTATTTCCTTTCACACATGTATTTCAGGCACAATACAGTATGACTAAGATTTGATTTTACTTCATGAATGAAATTGTTATATATCTTATTGCTAAAATAGCCAGTAACTTTATTCAGTAAGCTCTGGGCTTGATTGTCAATGTTTCTGTTGTCTGTTAATGTTTAAATATTATTTGTAACCTGCTTTGCTATGCATTTATGGATTCTAAAATTTAAATGACTTCCTATAGAAGAAGTATTTAATTAATAAAGGATAAAATAACAGTTGTTTCCGGAACTATCATTCCTTAACACTTCCTTTATTTTTAGCACTTGATTATTTCAGTTAGAAATGTTCATATACAGGGAAAAGCTGAAATGGCCAAAGAAGAAAGTAAAGCATGGCTACATATGACAAGTTGAAAGACTCCAGGTAATTATTGCATTGCCTATTACCGTTCTATAAAACAGATTTCTAATCTTAATACTAGAATGCTATGCGGGGTCAATTTGATGCCTAAATGGAATTTAATTTAAGTTTCTGCAGGAAAAAATTAATTCAAATCAATTTCCTTTTAGGACTTTTATTCATTTTATGTGTTAACTGCACTGAACAAAAAATGAACAACAAGATGTTGGTGAGTAAGTTTAGCTTATTATAAATGCCTAAAGGGGATCATGTTGGCCCCCTTATGCAAAACAATGTTATTGGTTATTTGGTTGTTTTTTGTTTCTTCTTCTTCCTCCAAGCTTGGCAAGATAAATGTATTTCACTTGATAACAGTGACAAGTGAATTTGTATCAACAATCACATGTTATAACAATGTGTTGTGTTGAGAAGGTATAACAGTTCTCAATCACCAGAATTCCCATTGCTCTCAAGTCTGAGTAAGTAGGCTGTTGTATTGAACGAAGCAAAAAGTGAAATGAAAACTTATGATAATATGCCCCTTACTAGATAATGAAATACTTGCAGAACTAATGAATGTCTCTGACTCTGTGACAGTAAAACTACTCTTAAGGACATACAAGTGGCCTATGAGACCAGGGAAAACATTTTCACATTGGTATTTATTTCATAATTCCACTAAGAAGCTGTTTTTCTCTCAATACCTTTAAGTGAGCATAAGAGGAGTCGCTTGGTATGGTGTAACTGGCATTTCAATAATGTTTCTGATTAGGTTACAATGAATTCTAGGTTACCACTAGGGATAGCATCGAAGTTAGTGCAGCATGGTATATAGTTGTGTGTTGACAATGCAGTGTGTACGTAGCAGTACTAATAGAAGGAAAATGGGCCAGTGTTTGCTTGGTAGACGATGTTATCACAAGCAGTGGAAGGTGATTGAGGTTGGGTGCTAGTAAACATAAATACCACTGATTCATGAGAACTAACACCTTTAATATCTCTATACATTCAATTGCTGTTGAGCAACAAGTCGTCAGCATCAACATCTGTTTCATTTTCTCTTTAGATCCATTGATTACAGTGTACAACATACATTCATAACATGTCAAATATGAACCGTCTCTGATTGGCACATAAACAGGCTTTACATTGTGAAAACCTTTGCTCTACATCACAAGATGTGATTGGAACAAAACATCAATTATTTCCCTAGCAACACCTTGTTGCATATTTTGTATTTCACACATTATTGAAAATCCAACATTTTTTCCAAACAGTGTCTTCACCTTGTTTTTCACATGGTCTGAAACAGGTGTTATGGGTTTCTGATTAATTGCATGTACCAGTTCACCGACAGTTTTTGGGCTCGATGTTTCCAAATATGTGTTATTGTCATAAATGTATGTGCAAAGTTCTTCTGTATGAATTGCAAATGTTCACGCAATTCATTTGAAGCAAGAGATTTTATAATATTGATTGAAGAGCATGCGCTATCACCAAAGGCATTAATCACCTGTAAAATAGTATTGCAATTACACAGCATAGTATATTGCTTCGCCGAGCAACGTTCCCCAATGCGTTAGGTTGCTTAAATGTAGCACATGTAGTTGGCAATGCAGATCAGTCTATGCTTGGTAGGTTTGCAACTGGTATGCTCATGTGACCCTCTTATCAGTCCCCAAGATGCTATCCCTACTTATCATAGACCAGGTGAATGCCCTGGTGTCAGTTTATTGCTAGCTCCGCTTTGTTATTTTTTTTAGGGTTTTCTTCCTTGGTGCCTTACTTTATAATCTGCTAAGTATTGTAACTGCATCATAACATATTCTTACAAGGCAGCAGAGGAGAGAATTAGGCAGCTGATTGAGTAAGTAATGGCTGAAAGGGAAATCAATTCTTGGGGCAGCTTTCTTTTGCACTTCTTCAAGACCATCTTCAGTAAAGGGCATTGTCAAAGTATTTGGCAATATAAGTAACTAAGAGCTTTATGGTGTGAAAAACTCTGAAATTGAATCATCTGCGAGCTCATCAGGATGTGTGAACTGCAAAAACAGATATTTCTTGAGGTGTTTACAAAATGCAAGAAATATGTTTGCCTTGAACATTCGGTTACAGTGTGCCAAAAAATAGACAAAATACCATTAAATAGATGCACTGTTTTGAATACAGCTCATTTGTATGCATCTTCATTTTGCGTAAATACTTTTCATCAAAATATAAAGATATTCTTTTAAATACATACATTAAAGTGATTAGTAACAATGTCACTCCCTTTTACTAATACTTCCCTCCATGATATAACCATTTTAAAAGCATGAAAACTGTAAGGGTCTGAGAGTCCATCTGCGTGTAAATGATGCCAGTAATACACGCATGTGCACCATTGGATTTATTCTATTGCAATGGGTCAAATTAACATGCTTCAGGTGCTATATCACACAATAAAAATCAGGTGTTGCGTTAATATCCTGAAACAAAATTAGTTAGACTATAGACTCTGTGGACATTGCAAAATTGTGACACTGCACCCCTAGTAGTTAATGTAGCGGAACTTGTATGCAAGTGCAGCTCATGCACCAGCACACAGGTTGAATACAAACATGTCCTCATTAGTAGAGATTCAAAGGGTTTAAAGAAATCCCAGTAAGGCACATTTTAGAGCCTCTACACTAGAAAGAGTACACAGCTCATTGGAGGTAATTGTATATTCCAGATGAAAGAGAAATTGAGCAGATAATATTCAACTGTTTATTACAAATGAAGGTTAACCAACCATCATATGCAGTTTAGCTTAAAATGAGAGTTATGATTTAATATGAGTTATCATTTTTGTTTACAATGCTGACTTAAACAGAGGAATTATGTGTTTCTTATATTTTAAACTGAATTTATACAAGGCTGATTCAATAAATAACTGGAAAAGTGGTTTAAAAATGCAAAACTTCAACAAAGTGTGTGCCTCTTATGGTTTGGTGGTGTCACAGAGCTATCATCAGATGGCTTGGCACCCCTGCCTTGCAAACGGAATGCTGGTAGTCAGTGAAAACAAGATGGCGACACCCTTACAGGCTTGCACCAGCGTGGAGCAGAGGAGTGTCATTGGCTTTTGTCAGCAGAAAGGTTGAAACCAATCAAAATTCACCATCAGATGGCACTGTAATACGGTGAAAGTTGAGTCAAACACTAGTGTATGAGTGGGCAGATAAGTCAAACGAGGAGTTCCAAAACCAAAGGTGATGCAAACTGAAAGAAGTGCTAGTAAGGTAATGTTGGGACCATAAGGGAGTAAGTCTTGAACATTACATGCCAAGAGGTCAAAATATAAACAGTGAGATATATGCAAACATTATGTGTCAAAATTTGAAACACAATTTTGAGGGAGTGATGTGGACTTATATCCAGTGGGGTACTTTTACTGCATGACTATGCAAGGTCACACACTGCTAGATTCACATTAGACACCATCAAAGACCTGATGTTCGTCTGCTTTACCCACCCCCTGTATTTTCTGGATCAGATTAGCACATTTTTAACCCATTGAAAGAAGCTCTTAGTGGTTTGAGGTTCGCAAACAATTAAGTCCAGGTGGCTATGCATAGCTGGTTATGCACATGCCCCCAAGAATTCTTTACACATGGAATTGAGAAGCTTATGCAGCGCTGACTTAAGTGCATAGAACTTGGGGGGGATCACGTTGAAAAATGATAAGCGTTGTATTCCATTCCCATAATAAAAAATGTTTTAAAAATAGATTTGATAGATTTATTGTCAACCTTAGGAATTACAAGAATTCATGGTATCGCCAAAAAAACAGTAAATGAACAAGATAAGAATAAATATGTACACTTAGTTACAATATGTTAAATTATACACCCAAGAAGTTTCATGGTTATTTAAAAGTATTTGCAAATTCTTCAATTGAATAAAAACAGTGCTGCAATAACAATTCTTTTACTTTGCATTTAAATGTAGCTTCTGAGGCGGTAAGTTTTATATTATCAGGTAACTTGTTATATAATGTAATCCCATAATGTCTTATGCTTTTGCCAAATAATGATGTGCTATGTGTAATTATGCTCAATTTATGTCTATTTCTTGTGTGATAGCTATGCTTTACACAGTTTGCCTGAAAGTATATCAGATTTTTCCTAACAAAAGTGAAACTTCTAATATTTACAGGGAAGGAAGTGTCAATATGTGGAGTGTTCGAAATACATTGTTGCAGGAATCCCTTTGTTTCTTCCCCATTATTATTCTAATTGCTTAGTTTTTAATTTTGAAGATCATATTTTCTTTATCATAAGTACCCCAAAATATCATGACAAATTTTAATAAACTGTTGAAATGTGCAAAGTAAAGATTCCTCAGTTTTTAAGTTGGCAATATTTTTATAGATCTAAATATAAAACAAAGCTTACTCAACTTAGATGCCAGTTTCTCAATGTGTGTGCTCCATTTCAAATGCTCATCGATCCATACACCCAAAAATTTGGTAGTGGGTCTATAATGCACTAATATTTCTGGCTATTTATTGAATGACCCTAGTATGCTCCATGTACCAGACTGACTATAGCAGATGGGTTGTATCGACTGAGTGCAAATGCAAAGCAGACCTTTCAGGATGCTTAACTTACAGCAGTGTTACACAAATTAAAAATGAAAGAGATTTCTTTGCTGGAACAATGGGAAAAGCCTAGGAGTGCTGCAGTGTATTATAAAGGAGAAAATTTAACACACCAACACAGGTGGCACAGTTCATTAGAGTATGGACTCATGAGCAGGAGGTCTGCAGTTCAAATTGAGGCAGGACTTTTCTCCCTACAGAATTGGCAGATAGTGAGTTAAATTTTTATTTCTGGGAGTCCATCACACACAAACAGATCTGGCTGGGTATGGTGTAAGATACCTGAATTAGCTGTGTCACTCACATTCCACATTTGGAAATAAAACAAATGTCTGAATAAATAACAAAAACCAAACATGTCTGCAGTGAATGTATTTTTGTAATGAGAAAATTAAACTTTTTTGACACACTGAGGTTTTTCACATTAGTATTTTTTTTTATTTATCATTTTTTTGTTCGGTCAATGGGTAAATTAGTACAATAGACATGGTCAAAATAAATATACAAGTAAGATATAAAGTCAGTCATATAACAAATTTAGTATTAAAAAATTCATCCAAATTATAAAATACATTGTCCATTAATCATTTTTTTACTTTCGCCTTAAACTGTACTACATTCAGATCTCTCGTGTGGTCAGGAAGCTTATTGTAGGCTATAATGCTGGTTATCAAATAACTATCTTTAACTTTCTTTAGTCTAGTGTGTGGAACATGTAATTTATCAATATTTCTGTATTTAATGAGTGTACATGTCTGTTCAGTTTAAATTGATTTAAATTCTTGTGCACATATAATAATAGTTGTAATATATACCAATTGTAAACTTAACATTTTCTGTTGCTTAAAAAGTGGTCTACATGGAGCATTGTAAAAAGTATGACATAAAATTCTCATGGCTTTCTTTTGTAGAAGTAGAATATAATTTAATTTACAACAGTTCCCACATGCTAACAGTCCATAGCTAAAAACACTTTCAAACAAAGCAAGATATATTTGCTTTAAATAGCTGCAAGGTACTTTGCTGTAAATGGTTTTTAGTAAATACACAACTTTGGATAATTTTTTACAGACCATTTCAACATGTGAATTCCAGGTTAATTCTGTGTATGAAACCATTCCTAAAAGCTTTACACTAGTGTATTCAGCATCATTTGAGCTTTGTCTAAGGCTAAAAATAATGTTTTGCATTTTGTCACAGTTAGTTAAAAAACCACTACTAGAGAGCCATTTAATAGCACCCTGAATTATGTCATAACACATTAACATACTAAGATACAGGTAGTTTTCATAATATGTGTTAAATGCATTTGGCATAGTATGTATAATAGTGGATCACTGTTGCAGAAAATTAATTTCTTTGTCTTCTCAAAAATATGCTGGAGATTAAATTTAAAGATGACAGATACCATAGGATTATACCTAAGAGTAGAAAACTTAATATAGTGCTTACATTTAATTAATAAAATTAACAGCATATTTTCTCTGCCAAGTGTACATTCATTATTAATATTGGGTATAAATGATAATATGAAATGGATCATAGCTAGCTCAACAACCACAAAGTCAAGAAAATGTTTGCTTTCTTTTCTGAATTATATACACAAATGATTGTTTAATATCCACAGGACATGCATTTACACTGCAGTCTCTTTCGAAAAAAGTGGCTGTCATTGTATTTTACACTAGACTTTGGCAAGTCTGGATTTCAGCTTCACAATAAATTTCAGCAAGAAGAAAATAGCGTTGAACGCCTGCTTTACTACTTGTGGCACCGCAGACGATGACACTAGTGGAAATAAAATGAAGTTGGAGCCCTGGTAGAATGCAATGGCGGGGGAAA
Organism: Hymenopus coronatus; assembly: GCA_030762935.1. NCBI lineage: Eukaryota > Metazoa > Arthropoda > Insecta > Mantodea > Hymenopodidae > Hymenopus > Hymenopus coronatus. The sequence goes on from CM060900.1 coordinate 510,515,469, forward strand.
CTGGAGAGCCTGGAGAAAACCCACCCCTGTGCAGCTTTGTCTACCATAAATCTCACATGTGGTCGCTTGGGATCGAACCTGAGCCATCTAGGTCAGAGGCGAGTGGCCTAACCATTCAGCCATGGTGTGGCGTTTGCTGAGGAATGCTACTTGGTGGTGCCAAGAAAATAGTTATGATAAAACTCTTCAAATATCTGTTTATTCTTGCAGTATCATTGATCTATTGTGTAATTTTAGGAATAACCAGTATATTTCATAATGTGTTGTATTAATAAAATTAAAGAAGTGGAAAATGCAAAAATGCTTTTGTATTTGTATTCTTGTATTTTGTACTACCGGCAATTCCTAGTTGTGCATTAGAAATTAAAAAGAACTACTCAGAAAATGAAAATGTATTTACTTGCACATTTGTGCACTCATGCTTGTGTTTTTAAAAATCACTAATATTGAAAACTAAAAACAAATATTGAAATAATGATCCATAATTTTAAACCATAATGACACTATTATATTCAAAACATGCATATTGTTTATAAGAATATACTGGTGCCTATTTCTGTACTGGTTTTAAGTATACTTGAAAATGTGTTAGCATTAACTTGCACTAAGATGGTAACACTACATTTACAGGAGGATTTAGGTAAGAACAATGCATTCCTTCATTGTCATCTACAAGAACTATGCTCTGGAGGGTGGAACGGAGACTGTGTGCCAGATCAACCTTGACACCACATCCACCCATAAGCAGCCACTGTAAACAAATGCTCTAGCCTTATACACAGTGGCGTGTGAGCTCAAATGGTGCCTATCTAAAACTGGCACAAGCTTCAGAAAACCACTAACTACTGCCAGATCGTGCCACACTTAACGTGCTGTTCAAATGAGAGAACTAGAACATGAGTGTAGGAACAATGTTTAATCAATAATCATAATGTGTAAAGACTTCTTTTTATTTAATAGTGATACCATGGCACAAGGGGTCTCTCCTTGGTGCGGTGGTAGCATTGCTGCTTGCCAAGCGGGAGACCTGGGTTCAATTCCCAGTACCTGTGTGGGGGTTTTTCCCCCACTGGGAGACCTGGACCGGGATGCACTCAGCCTTGTGAGATCCCTGGGGGGGCCAATTGAGGAGCTACTTGATGGAGAAATAGCAGCTCCAGGTCGTGAAGACCGTATGAACTGGCCAGGGGGGTGGGGGAGATCAAAGCTCTGACCATGTCTCACCCCCCAATACTGCAACCCCAGCCATGACGTCTGTAATGGACCGAGATGGGGGATGCAGTGGCCGGGTCGTAGGCCAAGGCTCTTAGTGAGCTGTGCCAAGGAGTCAGTCCACAGCACTACCCCAGGAGCTGCCCCTGTTCATACCACTATTGCTGTTTTTTCTCACAACATCTATGTCCTGACATTACTGAATGTGAGCCATTATAATATTCCTTCTCATTTACGTCAACCATCTGATTTTCATATTTCTAGTTTTGCATCTTCAGTTCCCCTCTCTTTGTTTTTGCTGATTCGATTAAACTTGATTTATATATAATTTCTGTATATAACCAAGATTGATATGAACTAAAATCCCATGAGTTCTTTGTAGAATTTTATGGTTTGCCATAAAGCATATCTCATTTTATTTCTGCAATCCAAGCTTTCAGCCAAATTAATCCTTGAATAGTCACACTGGATACAGGTGTAACCCAGTTATTTTGTACCCGCTATTGCACAGCTGCTAGTGAATTTAGAGAGCTGTGGGCTTCTGTACTTTTAACACATTGTTTATTCCTATAGCTTGGTAAACTTTTGGATTTGTATTACCTGTCTGAAGAATGAATGCAAACGGCAACAAGTGGAAGCTTGCATAAACACAAACAGATAATTGATATTACATCATCACTCTCGGGGCATGTCCTGTACAGTTCGGCAATACTTACAGTTCAGCAGTTGAGTCTCTCACAGTGAACGGGTTTGAATCAAATCAAAATGCAACCACCACCGCACGCAGTCTTATGCTCACAAAATAGAAAATTAATATTCGTTACTGATAAAGAAAACAGCAAGTTTAACTTGTTGTGGACTGTTAACTTTATTGCTGTTTATGTACGCTGTACTGATGTTTTGATGGTCAGACTGTACTACACCTTATTTCCGTCTTCTCTGACCACTCTAAACCACACCAGCGACCTCCCAAATAACTGTAGTCTTTTGTCAGACAAGTAGTAATAGCAAGTATATTGTCATTGTAATTAGTTAAATCCTCCTGGGCTATCATTGTAGCCTGTGTGATTACTCATGCTTCTAATGTTGCGATGGCAGAGAAGGGAAAATTTTGCCATTTAGACAATGCAGATGACAAATTAATTTTGCAACAGTGATTAAAAGTGCTAAATAAAAGTATTGAAAGTGGCACTGAAGATATATATTCCCAACAATCCTGCCAAATATAGCATTAAGATTTTTATCTTGGTTTGCAATATGACTGAATATAAAGTATATCTTAAGATTTATACAGTCACAAAATCTGATAGCTCATTTTAATTAATTTTAACTATTTACTTGCTCTATTATGAGCTTGCCCAAAATGATAATGCAGCTAAAGACGTAGTGATGAGAATGATACAACCTATAGAAGAATGGAACCAAAATATAACTAAAGATAATTGCTTTGCATCGGTTCCATTGGCAGTAGAGGTACCATGTATGAAGAAAGAACAATTTGGCAAAATAAAAGAGAAATTGCACAGGAATTCAAATTGAATTCCAATAGGAGCATAAAATCATCCTTATTTGAACTTCACAATATAAGACTCTAATATCATACTGGCCACAGAAAAATAAACCAGCATGTGTGCTATCATCTATGCATCATGAAAATGATTTAGATCCAGAAACAGGTGAGGTGAATAAGCCTGAAATTGAATTAATTAAAGTGGTATTGTTAACACACACTTCACTTACTTTTATTGAGTAGGACAATTGTTTTGCGGACCGTTGCCCGCATCCTCAGCTGTTGAACCACTACTGCTTGGGTTTGGGTTCCAAGTTGTGGTTGTGGATGTGTTGGTTGTGGTGACATCTGTTGGGCGGGCAATGAGACTTGTTAAGCAATCCTTAGGGGGGAAGTCCATGTTCATCAAAGTGTGGCGGTATTTATGAATATAGATTTTTTCCCATGCTGATAATTGAAACGGATTCGAAAGTTCTTTCAATAGTTTGATTTTCGGGTTTATTTCATGGTGAGTTTCCCAAAAATGATGTGCTACTGCAGATTTGTCCGGCTGTTTTAACTTGATGTGTCTTCTGTGTTCTTTATTGCATGTTTCAAGGTTTCTTATTGTTTCCAATGTATTTCCTGTTGCAGTCTTGACAATCAATGGCATATACTCCTGATTTTTTCTCCATGGGTATTTTGTCCTTCAGGGAGGAGCCCAGGAGGTTTTTTATGCTATATTTGTTAATCGGTGCTAGTTTGATGTTGAATTTCTTGAATACTTTTTTGAACTTGTTGTAAGTTGTGGGTTGTATGTGATTTTGTGAAATTTGCGAGTTTTTTCTTTATGTGATAAGGTGGTAATTTCTTTGACGTGTTTCAGTCTTTTGTATTTATTTATCTTTTTGATGATGGTGGAGGTATTGAAACCATTGTCTACTGCTGTGCTCAGAATGTGTTTATATTCTTTTTTATATTCAGAGGGATTGAGTGGGATATTAACTAGTCTGAAAGCTAGACTATTGATTACTGCAAATTGGTGTGGAATGGGGTTGAAGCTATTTCTTTTTATGTAGTTGTTGGTGTGTGTAGTTTTCCTGTGTATTCCAAATTCTATTTTGTTATTCTTTTTGAAAATGTTGAGATCTAAAAATGGGATGCAGTCATCATTTTCTCTTTCTATGGTAATTTTTATTTTGGGTTCCTGTAAGTTGAGGAGTTTTAAGGCGTCTTGTGCTAGTTTTCCTGGGATTATTGCGAAAATGTTGTCTACGTATCTGTACCAAATTTTGAAAATCTGTGGAAAGGCTTTGGTAATGTGAGTTTCAAAAGCACCCAAATGTTCACTTTTTACAACTGCAGGAAGATAGGTGTAGATGTTATTCACCAACTCTGTACTAAGTATGATGTAGCTCATAATACAAAATGTTAGAATCTTTAAATCATTTACAGCTTTCTGAACATCAGTGCCATATGTAATACTTTCTGCTTACAATGGCTATCAGAAAGGTAGCAAACATTTTTTTATTGACAATTTCTTGGCAACTCGTGAAACTTCAAATAGCGAGAAGGGCTAAGAGTGAAAAGTATTTTAACTTCCATAAGTAAACAAGCTAAAATCCTTCTAGGAATTGAGAGCAGTCTAGCAGTTCAGTAGGCAAGTGCTATTTATGTGGAAGAGCCAAGGACAAGTTAGCAAGAAAACAGCATAGCAAATGTCAGCAGAAAATCTACAGTACCTGGCCATATTATTAGTCACACCTAGGTTATTTCACAGTTCACTGAATTCTGAGGACTAACATAACAACTATGCTCATCTATCACTGTGAACCTCACTGGACAATGTTAGGACACTATTGTTGTCTACAATGAATGTGTGTTATGCTGTTTCTGTGTTGTAACAGTCAAAATTGTTGCTTCACAAGCATTAGTTGCAGTAGTGCTAACAAAAGGAGAAGATGCATTGTAAGCTTGTGCTATTAATACTTAAATTTGGATCGGTAGAGGCCGACTGAAAAATCCAAATTTCTCAACTGACTTGCATGTTTCCCGGTAAACCACAAGGTGATCTCAAATTATTTTGAGATGACAACCCCCAATGGTGACTTACAATGTTGTAAGTAATTCAATACTATGCTGCCATGTTGTCACGTTAGCTCAGTGGCAGAGAAACTGACTAGAGATTGGGAGATCTATGGCTCAAATCCTGGCTATGGCATTGAATTTTCAGTCTGACTCTACCTATCCAATTTCTGTCCGACACACGGCTTGTGTGAAAAAACAATTAGGCTAATAATTAAATTTGTCAGTTTATTTGTGGTTTGAAGATGATTTTTATGTTTTGAAAGGTAAACTTTATGATTTTGCATTTTCTATTCACAACATAATGGAAAAATCATGTGATCTGATACCTTGAAAAGTTTCAGAGGTATAAACCTTGATTAAAACTGAATTGTTTTCAAATCGAGAGATTTCTCGAAGATTTGGGGTGTCAGAATCATCTGTGAGGCGAATTAAAGAAAATTGAACTCGGTATGGACCTAGCCCCACAATGGAAGAATAAATGTGGATGAAAACATATTCTCACACCAATGTTTGAGAAATATCTGTAAAAGAAACAGGTTTACTAGTGCAAAAGAAATTAAATTCAAGCTTGAAGACAGTGGAATTGCTTCGTCTGAAAGAACTATCAGGCTTAAACTTTCAGAAATAAAATTAAAAAGCCCCAGACCTACCAAGAAACCAAAATTGACTCATGTTATGGTTGCTAAAGAAGCTCCAGGATAAAGACCTAAACTTCTGGAAATCGGTATATATTAAAATTTTAATTGTAAAAATCCTTAATGAGTTAAAGTATAAATTTTAAATACATTATCTGGAACTAAAAGTCACATTTGAAACAATTCCTGTTGGCTTAGTTTGTTTCAGATTTGCTTTAGTGGTGAAAGCACCTTTGAAATTCTTCCTGGTGAAATGCATCATCCAGATTGTGTTGTGCAGACCATAAAATATTGCACCAAAGTCATGAAATGGTCAGTCATCAGTGGCAAAGGCACTGGACGTCTCTATGTTGCTCAAGGGACAATGTGGCAGGATCAGTACAAAGAAGTGTTGAGAAGGCTGCTGCCTCACATAAGAGACTGGTTCCCAAATGGAGAATCAATCATATTTATATCAAGATGGGGCACGATGTGACACTGCAAAGTCAGTGATAGCTTTTCTGAGAGAGCAAAACATAGCTTTGTTGCCATGGCCGGGGAATTCGCCAGATATGAACCCAACTGTTCATAAATATACTTAGGTAGTACCAGAAACAGTAATAAAATACACTTACAGACTGCCAGAACAATCAAAAAGTTAGATTCTATACAGCACAAGGGCATACATATGTACAACCAAGGCAGAAATCAAATTAAAAACAGTAACTATAAAAAGTTTAGGAAAGAAGTAAAAAACTTTTAATTGACCAGAGTTTCTATTGCATGCAGGAGTTTTTTTGATTATTTTAGAAATTAAACTAGTTATTTGTAATACGTATATATAGATTGTAAGCAATACATATGTTCCCAATAATGGTTAAAACTGATTTTATATATATATTTTTTTTTTTTTTGTTTTTTTTTTGTTTTTTTGTTTGTTTGTTTAAAGACTTATGTATTTGAAAATTAGTTGAGTCGATTTTGTGGCACTACATTACCTACTTTTCATTTCAGAAAACATGTTCCAGAAGCCATGTGCTTCCATTTAAAAAGGGATTGACAGTGGAAGCGCATACAGCGCATGAACTACACCAAAATAATTTGCGAGATTGTGCACGTGACTCATATAAGTAATTTCAGATCGGCGATACATGGTCCCCGGATAAACATAACGCAACTACATAGCGTTAAACATGTCGGTATCAGGTGCTGATAAGTCGGTGATAAAGCAAAGCAGGTTGAAAAAATGGCTTAGAATGTCTTTAAAACTGCTGCCCAAGTAACGAAATACCGATATTCAGCAGCTCGTTACTAGCGTACTCAAAATTTAATGTTGCAAAAATCTGTAAAATCCCTAAATAAAAACTTGACAGTGCAACACTGAGCATTTATTAACTACGTTCTTGAGTTATGTAGCCTATTCTGGAAGCGTTTTTTCAACTACTTTGGTGGCTTAATGTGTAGCGCGGGAAGCCTGCTATCCAAAAGGTCACGAGCTCGATTCCTGTCATACAATAAATGTACTTTTTTATTATATTTTTCATTCCAGACGAAGTGCTGCGATACGTGAACGAGTCCCGATCTCGCAAACTATCATTCACCTGAAAGCCAGTATCATAACCACTACGTTCGAGAGGTACGCTGTAATATGTCCCTTCGTTTTTCGTGTTATGCTCACGAATGGTTGATAAATCAGCCAGTGACATACTGGCACTCCTCAAACTTATAGCCGTTACTTCGAAATTTCAATAAACAGGCCATAAGTCTCCTATCTCAAATTACTTATTTAAGTAATCTACATATTCTGTAAAATATTTCGATATATAGGTGTCTTGTGCTATTTCTTATGTTAATTTACTTAATGGTTCTCATAATGTATATAGCAACTATTAAGTCTGTTTTCTCTATATAATATTGTATGCCTGATAAAACCATGAAATAGCAAAGCTTCCAACAGTGAATAAAGACATACATGAACTCACCTCACCTCACTGCACCTAACCCTAACCCCAACCCCAAGGCCCAAGGCCTAAACCCCGATCCCCGAAACCCAAGACCCAAGGGACCAAGGACCCCCAGGGACACCCAAGGACCCCCAGGGACCCCAAGGGACCCAAGACCCAAGGGTCCCAGGACCCCAAGACCCCCAAGGCCCCCCAAGGACCCCAGACCCACAAGGGACCCCCAAAAAACCCCCAAGGGACCCCAAAGACCCCAAGGACCCCAAGGGACCCCCAAGACCCAAGACCCCAAGGACCACCAAGGACCCAAGGGACCCCCAAGGGACCCCAAGGACCCAACACCCCAGAGGATCCCAAGGACCCCAAAGACCCCAAGGGACCCAAGACCCCCAAGGACCCCAAGGTCCCCAAGGGACCCAAGACCCCCAAGGGACCCCCAAGACTCCCAAGGACCCGAGACGCGAGACCCGGGACCCAAGACCCCAGACCCCGGGACCCAAGACCCCAGACCCCGGGACCCAAGACCCCAGACCCCAGATCCCCAGACCACAAGGACCCGAGACCCCAAGACCCCAAGGACCCGAGACCCGAGACCTGTATTATAGTGAAAAATCAAGATGCATATTTTAAGACAGATACTGTACACTAATCATTCAAAACTGGTATGAGCAGTATGTTATGATGAACAGAAAATGGGTGAATAGCAAACCTTGTTCACTGTTCTGTATTTGAAACTACGTTTTGCTTTATATTGTCATATCAATTGAAAGCAATTATTGCAGTTTTCAAAAGTTACAGGTGGCTGTTGTGCTGATATTAATCAGTAATCACTTTAAAATACTCAGAATGAGAATTCAACAGTAGGCATCATGAATAGTTTTACACATGTAGAAGTAATTATGATAAAATAAGAAAACAGGTATCATTATTCAGGGATTTGCTAACAAAAGTTATGCTCTTAAAAGGCAATCATTTGTTTTCTTTACTTTGTATCCAACATTGCAGCAAACAAATTCCTTTAATAAAGATGAAGTAGCAAACAAAATTATATTAATCCATAGTTGTTTTACATAGCATTCAATTTGAATAAAATAGAATGCTACAAAATGAATGTTAATAAAATGAATGAAACCTCACTAAAAAACCTATAATCTTTAGTTATTTTTTTATTCTTCCAGCATGCAATTTTTCACTTCACAACCTTGTTTTGTGTAATAGAGCTCATTTTAATCAGCTCATTTTATTCATCCTTTACGTACAATTGTTAAAGGGCACGTCAGGAATACACATATATATATATATATACATATTTACAACTTAGTTGCTTAATTTAAATTCTTCTATGCTATAAAAAGCATTCTCTAATAAATTCTTTTTTACAGAGATTAACGTACACTTGATATTTTTAAGTTCTTTGGGTAACTTATTAAATAACTGTTTCCCCATACCCATTACATCTTGATTATTTAAAGTACCCCTCAGTGTCAATCTAAAATATTCATTGTTATTTCTTAAGCAATACTTGTCTACATTTTTATTTTTTTGTTCCTCGTTATTTAGTATAATATATTTTATTCTTTCATCATCATCATATATATATACACATGTAAGAAACAGTTAAAATCTTATAATTTTTAAAAATTTGTCTACACGAATGTTGTTTATCTACTTTCTCCATTACCCTGAGTGCTTATTTTTGTAATGTGAATACTTTTTTTGTGTCTGTTTCTGTAATATTTCCCCAAAGAGTAATTGCATACTTTATATGTGAATAAATGAACGCATAGTAAATTTGCTTAATACAGTGAAATAGTGTTATATAGATTTATTCTTTTAGCAAAAAAATGCAAACATGTGGTATAGAGAATTGCAGTATAAACACAAAGAGTGTTCAAAAATATTTAAGAAGACCAAAATTATAATCAAAATTTGGGCTGCATATATAGCCCATGTGACCATTCAAGTCTGAAAAATTTGCATGATTACTGCAGGGGTAAATACTGCTTACTGTTTGTTAACATGCAAAATTTGAAGCCAGAAAAATATGAAGTTTCTATTTTGTTGGTACATACAACCACACAACTGTTTGTTCTGCTTGTTGTGTAACTTTCCACCATAATATCAAATAAAAAGAAGTATTTTAGACAGTGGAGCACCATAATTAAATTTAAAATATAATGAGTCACCTTTTTACACTTTTTGCTCCAACTTTGCCTTCGTTTGGGAAGACATGTTTCAGGGTACTTTAACCCTATCTTCAGTTCCAGGGATGACAGATGCCACATGCAACAGGTGGTTGTGTGCAGTCTGGTGTTGTGTTGCCCTCTACTCTTGTCAACAGGATGACACCATCAATGGCGGGGACCTCAAAGCTCATAAGAAAGTCTTCTTCTTTGGTGCTAAAGATATTTTCCCAAATTTGTAGTTCCAAAGGTTTTTTTACACATTTAATTAACTATATTTCTTCCTTTATGTAATGATTTTCAGACCAAAAATGATATGCCACTGCAGATTTGTCTACGTGCTTGTACCTAATGCTTCTGAAGTGTTCTTACATCCTAATTTCCAAATTTTGTTTTGTTTTTCCAGTATAAATCTTATTGCAGTCTCGGCAGCTCATTTTATAAATTCCTGATTTTCAGTGTTCTGTGTGGTATCTGTCAAAGGGTGATTCAATAAGTTCTGGATATTGTATCTATTTTGAAGGGTCAATTTTATATTAAAGTCTTTAAAAATCCTTTCGAATTTCCAGAACACTTTTGGGTAAAAAGTAAATTTGCAAAATTTCACTGATGGTTTATCCAATTTTTCCAGAGTGGTGATTTCATGTAGTATTTTATTTCTTTTGTGTCTATAGATCAATTTGTCTATGACGTTAGTATTGTAATTCTTCATCTGTCTAGCATGAAAGAACACTTGAGAAGCATTAGGAACAAGCATGCAGACAAATCTGCAGTAGCACATCATTTTTGGTCTGAAAATCATATTATAAAGGAAGAAATAGAGTTAATTAAATGTGTAAAAAACCTTTGGAACTACAAATTTGGGAAAATATCTTTATCACCAAAGAAGAAGACTCTCTTATGAATTTTGAGGTCCCTGCCATTGATGACGTCATCTTGTTGACAAGAGTAGAGGGCAACACAACACCAGGATGCACACAACCACCTGTTGCATGTAGCGTCAGTCATCCCGGAACTGAAAATAAGGTTAAAGTACCCTGAAACTGGTCTTCCCAAATGAAGGCAAATTTGGAGCAAAAAGTGTAAAAAGGTGACATTACATTTAAATTTAATTTCTACCATAAATACAACTTCTGCCATACAATGAAAAACCAATTGATACACTGCCATGCGCATCATATCCAATTTTTTTTTTTTTTTTTTTTATAGTGTTAACGCCTGGTCTTACTACTGTGGCACCACAAGTGATACATGAAATGAAGATGGAGCACCAGCGGAATGACGATGGTGGGGGAAACCAGAGCACCTGGAGAAAACCCACCCCTGCACCACTTTGTCTGCCACAAATCTCACATGGGGTCACTTGCGATTGAACGTGGGCCACTTAGGTGAGAGGTAAGTGGTCTAACCACTGGGCTATGGCATGGCCCTCATATGCAAGTGTCTGCTAGAGTCCAGTAACTGGAATGAGCATGATCTCTATAGCAGGGCTTCTCAGACCTAAAATCACACCAGTGCAGAGCTTCTTTGCACTGTGTATCGTATCACTCGGCTCAAATCGGGACAATTTGCAGTGAGGAAGATCAGAGGCATGGTGAGGAAAGAGGGAGACAGACAGAGTAAGTGCAACAAGCATAATAAAAGAGAGAGACAGCGCTATTTCTAACAGTTGAGGAGTTGAAGTTTGTACTGTCATCAACCTAGCCAAGTCATATTTTGCACCCTGAAAGTTTCTGCCCTATAGCCTAGTCATTACACAGCTGAGAGTATGACCTAATACACTCTTTCAGTATGTACCTTCTCTTCTTCTCAGCAGGTGAAGTTTTTTCCTCAACTTTCAGATACATATTTGTTTTTCCATTATGTCCAATACATTTTCAAGCACCAATATGATACAAGTATTTTAGCCTCAAAATCTATTATTTTCATTCAAGTTGTCGTCCTCCGCGGTGTAATGGTTACCATGCTAACTTCATGCACCCAAGGTTGCGGTTCAAACCTGGTGGAGGATGATGGATTTTTTCGGGCGTAAAAATCCTTAGCATGGCTCCCTTTGGAAGGGAAATGTAGCCGTTGGTCCAGTGTCATAGATTTACAGCACATAAAAGAACCTCAAACCTGATAGAAAGGCCTCTGAGAAAAATTAAGTGGTCTTTTACGCCCAGTATAGAATGGGATGCTGAGAACCACAGCATTTAAAGAGCATCCATAAATAAAACTCCATTTCATTTTTTTTTCATTCAAGTAACCATATCATGGGATGACTTTGACCCAAATTTCTGCTCTGAATTTCTAACCTATTTGTAAACATACCAAGAATAGGTGGAAAACTCAAACAATATTCTTGCAACAGATTATTCTTTTCTCTACGACATGCTAATCAAGGTATTAAGACGATTACTTGCTTCCTTGCAATAGAAGGGAAATAAGGAATACACTAGGCTAAATCGATAGTCAAATCTTTCAAAAGCCCTATGCTACCCTTGTCCCTCTTAGAGGCACCACTTAAGCCAGTGATTTAATGGGAAGTATCACTGAAACCTTCAACCAGCTTGGCTTGAAATATTCAAATATATCAGTGTAACAACAGATGGAGCTTCTGTATTTGTAGGACAATCAGAAGGGTTAGTTAAATTACTGCGGGCAGAGGCAGCTAAAGGAGAAAAAAATTTGTACCTCAACATCACAGTTTAATACACCAAGAAAACCTTTGTGCTAAATCCCTAAATGTAGATAGTGTTTTGAAAGTCATCGTAAAAGCAATGAATTTCATTCGTTTACATGGTTTGCAACATAGAACATTTCAAAATTTCTACAAAATCTTGATTTAGAATTAGAAGATATTGTTTATTATACCCACTGAAATAAGATGGATGAGCCATGGTAAAATGTTGAGGCTAATGTTTGATCTCAAAGATGAAATACAAGCATTCATTCGGGAGAAGAGCAAACCTATTGTTGAATTTAAAGTTGCAGAAGTGATTGTGCCTTTCTAGTAGATAAGCAAGACAACTGAAGAAATGTAATTCACATATCCAAGGTAAAGACTAATTGATCACTACAATGTTTGATCACAAAAAAAGCCTTTGAAACATAATTGCGACTTTGGGAATCACAAATAAAAAACATTCACTTTGTGCATTTCCCAGCCCTACAAAACTATAATAATCAAAATTCTCAAAAGTACGCAGAAATAGTATCAAAATAAAGAAATGAATTGCACGTTAGATTTCAAGACTTCGAGGAGAATATTATGTTTCAGTCTGGTTCCTTTCCCTTTCTCCATTAACATACACTAGGTCTCCAAGGATCTGCAAATGGAGTGCATTGATTTTCAATGTGTATCAGACCTAAAGAATAAGTTTAACAATGTCTCCTTATTACAGTTCTATTGCAACTACTTTCCCAGAGAAAAATATCCAAGCCCATCTGGGTGCTGTGGTGATAGCATGTCTGCCTCATATTCAACAGGTCACAAATTCAAATCTTGCTGAGGGGAGTTACTCAGATACAGTTTTTTTTTTTGGGGGGGTTTTCCCTTATCCTTAGAAGATGATGTAGTAACTTCAAGTTCCATGGACCCTGAGATCATTTGAGCATCATTTCACTAATTTCATTCATCGTCCGATATGACTAACCAGTTTAAAGGATTAATAGACATGCTCTTCATTTCACATCACTTTTTGGCAGCACATACAAAAGCAAACAGTGTTCTCCAGGATGGAACATGTGAAGTGCGCAATGAAAACGTGAATTGCTGACAGTCATGTTAAGAGTTCGCTTTGAGTTGCTACATCAGTCAAACCAGATATTGGATGCCTTGTTCATGAAAAATAGCACCAGGTGTCGCATTGATGGGTAAAATGTTAATTCAATTATTTTAAGATAACAATTATATAAATCTAATTACATTTTAAAAATAACAACTAATATAAGATTGATATTTTAATAAAAATAGCATATCAATATATTAGCTATTTTTTAAATTAATTGGTTTATCTTAAAATTTAGATCCTATTTAATATGGTAAAAAAATTGAATCATGTGGCACACAAACCAAATCACCTTAAGGACAGTGGCCCTTTTCCAAAAAAGTTTGGACATGCCTGGACTACACCGTTCAAGCAGGTGTAAGCATTCTAATCATTCACATTTTCCTAATTGGACTGTACAGAGGGATGGGCAGATCATTACGCATCTTTTGAAAATATAGTTTATTGAATTCTACCAAAATACAGTATTTTATTTATAAGAAAAACATATTGAATGTGCTTAGTAAAAAAATATATATGTATAATCATCTATGTAATAAATTATTCCTGTACAAAAATTTACTGAGCTATTGAGCTGGAGGTGGTGAACAAAGACATTCATCACCAATCTGTTGATGTATCCAATCCAGATAGTTTGCCACACGAGTGTATATTCCTGGGTAGTTAGGCCTGGCACATCCTCTTCCCCAAGATACAATACCTGTACAGAAATGAATTTGTATTTCCACTGCATTATATACTAATCCCAGAGAAAAACACTACCTATTTCTAGATTATTGTGAATCATAAGTCAAACTCAAGAAGTTTTAAAATGTTGAGGGTTTGTGACATCAGATCTAACGTGTGTTCAACTACTGTCAAGAGTTTGATTCACTACTTGGTGATTTCAAGTAAAAATATTTTCTAATTGAAGTATCAGAAATTTCCAAATACAGAAATCCTAGTTCACACAATTCAACTTGAAATAGAAAAGTATATGTTCTGATTTGCATAACTTCAGCAGATGTTCATGTTTCTCAACATTGCCTAGAAGAAAGTTTAGCAAAAGTAAATTTTTAGCACACATTAAATAAAATTCACATTTTTTTTCTAATTATTTTTGCAATCAAGAAGAGCTGGTGAAAAAATAAGTCAGAATAAGTAGTAAACCATGAAGTACTAGATGAAAAGAAATAATTTAGCATTTTTTTTTTTTTATTTTTATTTATTTATTATTATTCTTCATAGAATACCCTACTGTTTAGAGCCTTTGCACAGAAAAGAAAACTTAGCATTTAAGATTGTTGAACAAAACTTTCTACACAAAGTATTTGCTGTGCGGTATTCCCTGAGAGAGAAAATTCTTGATAACTTTGAGAAAGTTATTCTACATAGAGTGAATAGCCCAAAAAAGATATGTTTAAAGAATTTATTTATTGTGTTTGGGAATGAGGATATGCTGTTTATACCAATATTCAGTCTCCAAATACATAGAGTAATCATGATTTCTTTCATTAATAATAAAAAATTCAGAACTTTAATATTAAGTATGAAAATAACATATTAACATTAGTTTAGAATATGTAATTAATTTTCATGTTGAGGATTTAATCAGTATTTCCAAACAATCGGATACCCACCCATCAGTTTTGATATCTACCGTGTATGAGAATTTTGGTTTCTCCTGACAGATTTTAGTAAACACTCCCACACAGTGAGGAGGAGGGAATAAGTCTCAGAACCTGGCCTCTCTGAATTCATCCAAAAATCTCAACATTTTACATTAAAGCTTTATGTAACTCACATTTTTAACTCAAGTTTGCTTAGTGGGCACAAATATGTAATATTTCTAGTGTAAACATAATACCTATCCAAGAATCTGTTTGCTCTCTAATAATGATTAAACCCTTGAATATGCCTTCATAATCAGCAACAGACCCTTTAGAAAAGCTTTGAAATCTTTGGTGAATACCTGAACTTATCATAGACATTTGTTTTAGTGGTTTTAAGGTATTACAAATGAATGAAATGGATGGCACAAATGAGTCTCGAGCCCTCTATTTTGAAGGTTAATTGATTTTTTTTTTTAGCATAGCAAAAATTATGGAGAAAACCTCCCAGATAAACTGTCCCTTCCAGGAATCAAAAATAGGTGCCCTGGTAAACATCCACGGATTTCACCCACACACCATAAAAGAGTGTAATATCTTTCAATAACCTATAAGCTGCTACTGTATGCATTAAAAAGCCATTGTATACCCCAATTAATAGGATTCCAAACTACAAAAATGTATAAAATGATTCTTTCAATGGAGCAGTGATACAAAAATGCCACTATCCCCATGAATCTTTAATTCAGTAGACACAATTGTTTCACATTACAGTGCCATTATTCTAACAAAACATTCCTCAACACTTTTATTACCATTTACTCTATGTCATTTTCATTAGAAGAATAGTTTTGATGGTTAGATATTTATGGTAATAAATACCATACTATTCAGTTATAAAATGTATTTATTTTCAATGTCTGCCAAAGAGCAGAGGAAATAATGATCACTCAATATTATTATATTTCTTATTCTTGAACTTGACTTCTCAAGATTTCACCAATTAGGTTTTCTTCTTCTTTTGCTATTTACCCTCCTTGTTTGAGGACTTACAAGTCAGCAACTGGGTCAGATGCCTATCGAGGAGCATACAGACTCTGGATCAGAAAGAATAGCCAGAGTGGGTGATCATCTCAATGTCTGATATGAGAGTGAGGAAGAAGGTAATATAAAATTATTGTGAAATGTATGAAGAGAAAGGTGATTAGGGAGCAAGTGGGGCACACCCAAAAACCTGTCTAGATGCTGCTTTGTTTGTCAAAACTCCACATGGGATTGAACCCAGGCCACCTAGGTGAGAGGCAAGCAGTCTAAGTACTTGACCATGGCACTGTCACTAAATAAGTTGTTGCTTTGATTTCATATCTAAAGGCACCTATTTTAATTTAGAACAAACCAAGATTTGCAATAATTTACTCCCAGAAACACTAAGGTATATATAGTATTTTTCTGAATATGATGACCCTGCCCCACTCTTCTTACAAAGGATTTACTTTAAAGTTTGGGATTAGGGTGTGTGCGGTTGGAAACCAACCCTCACTGTTGCCAAGTCTTCCACTTACTGGTCCCTTAACTGAGGCACGATTCTCGATTTGCAAGCAGTGCATCCAGGAGACATATTTTACTACGTTGTATGTCGCCCCTAGTACAGGTTTGTCTTTTGTTTGCTAATGGTTATTGCCCATTGGTGGGGGGGAACAGTCCCGTTTGAGGGCCATTATGTTTTGGAGAAAACTATCCAACCTCTTGATAATGCCCAAATTAGGGAAATCAATCATGTTTAAATACATAAATTCTCTATATAGTATATTGAATAATAAGAGGTATTTAAACAGTGGAGCGCCAAATTTAAATGAATTGAGTCACCTTCTTTTACACTGTACACTAAATATATAGTGTTCAAATATTTTCTTAAAAATATTTCATTTCAAAACCTAGATTATCATCCAGCTTTTCTTGTTACCAATTTGTTGTTTACATGCCCATTATTCATAGACTGAAGATTCAGCATATCAATGGTAACTTATGGTGCATTACACAGGTAGTACTTAAAATCAATACTGCAGAAAGGTTAATGCAGAACTAACTGCAACACTACATATTGGATACCTACCAGCAGCTTCCATTGTTCCCTGTTCTCCATCAATATGGAGAGGACCTCCACTGTCACCCTGTAATGTGATAAGCAATGTTATTAATGTTCACCAATCTTTACTTTCTAGACATTAAATTCTTTAAAATAAGGAAAGTAATCTTTAAGCTTTCTCTGCATATTTACTACAACAATTATCCTACAGTAGATAGAATGAAACTATCAGTCAATAATTTAAAGTGTAACTCTGCCACATATCTTGCAGGTTTTATTAGTGTTATGTTTTGGTTTATTTCATGGTTATCTTGTAATGCAGCAGAGTTGGATGTTTGGGAACCAAAACAACTTAATGAATTTTGGTTTGCCACTAAGCAGCACACTGTGGAAATACATTACAAGAGCACCAATCAGGTAAAAACTGAACACTTCAAAAACCACCAGAGGAAATACTGCGTCAGTTGTAAACATGTCCAGGTAAAAACTATCTGTTAGTGATGTTATAGTGTTACTATGATCCAACTCAAAAGAACTTCTAATTCAAATACATCACAGTTAGTAACTTCTGCAATATATGTAAGTATATATATTCCTTTTGCAAGTCAATATTTACAATAATGGCTTTGGCCTTCAAAACCAGGGGGAGACAAGTGTCCCTTTTTGTCACTTTAAAAAGCTGGCAAGTCTAATTTAAAGAGAGATGGAATCAGTTAATGTACCAAAACAGACTATATTATTAGCAACATTTAAAATGATTGTAATACTGACAAAGTCATTATACAGAATGATTCAAAAATACTTTTACAACTTTTGGAGATGGATTCCTGACATCAAAACAAGAAAATATGTTCATATAAACATATGTTCTAAAATGCTTTGTCTTCACATTATCAATTTATTAATGAAAGTCACCTTCAATTACTTTCTGGGTCCAATCTAATAACTTCATTTATTTATGCACTCATTCATAGAAGGCTTTAACCCATTTTACCCTGCAAAGTTGGCCTTGTGTTGTCATGGCTACATGTTAACATTCGCCATTTATCAGATGTGTAATACGTTCCCCCAGCATGTCTTATAAGTGCTGCCTACACGGACTTCATTCTAAACACTCTCCCAGACTTATTAGAAAATGTACCTCTGCAAATAAGAAACATGTGGTTTATACATTATGCTCTAGTACATTTTAGTCTCATTGTTTGAGATGCACTGGCTGTATCTAGCATAGTAGAGGGAGACCAGTTCAATGACCTGCATGTTCCCCCAGCCTCAATCCTTTGGATTTTTATCTTTTGGGGGCACCTTAAACTATTGGTTTATGCAGTAGACATCGTAGGTGAAGAAACGTTTAATCTACATGTCATTGTAAGCTTGCAAAATCATATGAAATCAACTGGAAATGTTTGATATTCCATGCTTCGACAAGTGCATGTATTCAAAACTTGCAAATATGCATAGAAGCTTGTGACAGTGATGTGATTAAATAAAAAATATATGAATTTGAGTCAGTTTTTGTAACACAAACATCACTTACTTTTAGTTACTGGGACCAGTTTCAGGAACACATGTTCCCATTTTCAACCCTTAATTCCGAGTCGGTCCCAGTAAGTAAAAATAAGCAATGTTTGAGTTGCAAAAACCGACTCAAATTCTTTTATTTTTTAAGTGCATGTATGCCTAGACATAAGAGAAGGACATTTGGATCATTTTCTATAAATGGTGTTTATGTGGAACACCTCCTTACAATCTGACGATGTCAAAAATAGAATATAGTGTCACTTTAAAATGTTTGAATTAATAGCATTTTGAACCTTAATGAATTGAGAATGAAGGGTTTTAGGACATGTGTCTATATGGACATTTTTTTCTTGTTTTGATGTAAGGAACTTGTCCCCAAAGTTTGTAAAAGTTTTTTTGAATCAGCCTGTAAATTAAACATGGTTTTAAGGTTTTTGATGATTTCCAGTAAGACAGAACACGTGTCAGGGAATGATTGTAACACAATATCATTTAACATAGTCTCACTATAGTGTTCGAATGTTTTTCATACCTGACAAGCGTCTCTCTTTCCTTCAGGATAGCCAGCACAAATCATGTTCTTTGTAATTCTGCTCTTAGCATAGCCAGCTTTAAGACAATCCTCCCTGGACATTATGGGCACTGATACTTTGCGGAGTGCACTTGACACAGGCTTCTTTTCTTCTGTGCGTCCCCATCCAGCAACAATGGCTATACGACCAGTGTAATTCTTTTCAGCTGAAACAGGTTAGTATTTAATTTTACTAATGCATTAGAAGCTCTTTATTATTTATTTTATTCATAATCATACTAGTATCAGAATTTGAAGCTGTTTGTTTGTTTGTTTGAATATTTTAATTTCCATTAGGAAAATCAGCCATAAAAATGGCAGTACACAAAAAGGTCCAGGCATTTTACTTCACAGGTTCTCTTGCATGGAGCTTTGTTAAACCATTTAATGATTTAAAGAGGATAATTAGGCAAGTTATTTATACAGCTTCATAAATACAGTGCTTAATTCATTTTGTCAGACGAATTGCATGCCAAACAATGGAAAAATTTACAAAAGTTTACAAGATTAGAATATTTCTACAGTAACAAGAAAATCTGCAGTATAGCACAGACTTTGTTATGTCCTTTCTGTAACTTAAATGAAGAAATAGATTGTGATCATCTTCTATGTTATCCGACTTTTACAGAAGATTACAACCTGCCAGATAAATATTGGAGTGCAAGAAAATGAATGATTTAATTTCAAGCATTTAACATTAGATATGAACCAACCGACTTATTGGAGACAGTATTTGCTTGATGAGGAAATGAAAAAATAAAAGAGACATTCTGATAACCAGAGACCTACCAGACCACTAAAAATTAAATTGAGAAAGAAAAAATGGTAAGTCTTTTTGTATTATTTTCAAAGCATCTTGGTTTTCATGATTTCCATGCCTGTGCAACAGTACCTATTTAGGGAAACTATTTTTCTGGTTCTTTTGCTATTTAGCATCAACATATACAGAACAGGGAGGGGCTCTGGTTTAGGAGAACAAAACCTGCATGACACATCAACAATTGCATGGATTTTAGGTGAGCAAGCTTGAATTGGAGTTATATGTAAAGTAAACTTGCAATGCAAGGAGTTGTGGCCCCCAATGAAAAATAGATTAAGATTTGTATGTATCTCAGATACATATTTGCCTGTCTTTATTCATATTGCCTCTTTTCCTGATTTTCTACTCCCGAGGCATCACTGATTAAAGGAGCCTCCTGAGTGGCTGGATTAGATCCAACCTGGAACAATTTTATTTGCTACTCCAATTAGTGTCAGTGAGATGAAATTTGAGTCATCTTGGTGAGAATCAAACTATCTAAATACTCAGCCACAGTACCACCAGACTTTTAAAGTAACCTGTTAAAGTCAGGATATATTTATACAATCATTACCTACCTACTTAGGATTGATATGAGGGTCATGTAGAAAGTGACAGACGATTTGTCATAACTAAATGATAATGAAAGATATCAACACAAAACTTTATTTACAAAATTACGGTACCTTACTCTATTTCTCAAAACAATCTCCATTTATTGTCATGTGATACCAGTTTTTCAATGCCAATGTTATGCTTTTCTACCACCAAGGAACTTATTCATTTTTTTAATGCAAAAAATGTTTGGCCAATCAAATTTTATAGGCAAATAACACAATTGTATGCTGATAATGCAATGAATGAACCTTCAGTGGTGAAATGGCACATAATTTATGAGTAATCAAGGAAAAACCAATGTTTATGATAAAGACCAGAGTGGAAGTTCATCAATCATTAGGAAGTAGTTGAAAGCAAATGTTGATAAAAGAATTAAGAAAAGCCAATGTTTCAATTTGGACATCGTTCATGACTTTTTGGATAGAAAAGATTTCCCAACTGATGAAGACCTCAAAGTGACAGTGACATCTTGGCTCATACCTTTAGTGGTGGAAGATTATAACATCTGCATTGAAAAATCAGTAGCATGTGACAATAAATACCTTGATAGCAATGACGATTATCATGAAAAATAGAGTAAGGTACTGTAGCTTTGTAAATAAAGTATTGTGTTGGTAACTTTCGTTATTGTTTAGTTATGCCAAATCATCTGTCATTTTCTGGATGCCCCTTGTAATTAATAACAATAAATGATTCTGCACTTTTATCAAATAAAACGTAAGAAAAACAATGGAGTTAATGGAAACATTTTATGTAATGTGTTGGCCAAGCAAAATGCCAAAGGTAAACTTACCATAGGTTGGAAGGCATGCAGGGCGGATAGTGGCTCCCAGCTCCACAGGAGAATCAAGTTCCAGGACAGCAATATCATTGTCAAAAGTAAATATGCTGAAATTTGAGTAGACTTTAGCACTAACCAATCTTTTCTCCACAGTTACGGTTTCGGTCTTGCTTATACGATCATGTTCTCCCAAGACAGCTTTAATATCTTTAACATCAAACCTAGAAAATAAATCCATAACTTCTTCATAACTCTACTAGATTATAATAACAGTCCATAGATTGCATAATTAATTATTCGTTATGCTCTCAGTCTAAGAAACAGACTTGTAAATATTTTGTAGAAAATTAGGATACGATTATTTTATCTATAAAGTACTTATACATATCACTAACTGCATATGTAAATGAATTTAATTTACTTCATTACAATACTACAGGGTTGTTAAATTGTAAGGTAACCCCTCCTTTGGCCTCTCTCCATTATCTAAGAGAACCAACAGTCTCCAAAAAAATTGTGCCGGGAAAGGCACACTAAAATCTTTGTCTTATACAGAGTGATTTATGTAGAACTGACACATTTCTTTCTTTAATTATTCCTTTGGAAATTCATTCAATGACCCAATTGTAGCACCAAATTCAGCAGAATGTTCTGGAGTTTCGATTCCTTGTCACTAGATGCACAGATGTTTATGTTTTATACCTAATTGCATTGTTGGCAGCTGTTTTGACATTTTGTTCTTGTAGTCAACATGAAAATGTAGTACGATGTAGAGGGGAGTCAGGGATATTTTCAGCAAGATGGCACTACATGCCATACATCAAATGAATCCATGAACCTAATTGCAAGTTTCTTTGACGACCAGATAGTTTCCAGGAACCTGTGGCCACCGAGATCTCTAGGTTTGACATCACCGGACTTCTTTCTATGGGGTTACTAAAAAGACAGGATTTACGCCACACGTCCCCAGACATTGGACAATCTGAAGCACAAGAATAATCAAGCTATCCAAGGATTAATATTTACTTTTCACAAACTGCAAAAGATAAAAAAAAATATTGAACATCACAAAGGAGATTCAAGCTATTGACAACAGAGCCCTTCAACGAGTGGTCAGTAACATGGAACAACCTGTTGAGTTGTGCCTTGTGCAGGATGGAGGACATTTTCAACATTTGCTATAGAGGTAAATAATCTCCCAAAATTCCTCTACAATTTAGGTATAATAAGTTGTCGCTAGCATGACACATTTTGAAACAACTAATGAAAGAAATGTAAAATGTTTGCACACTCGCTTAAGCTCAGTTCAGCAGCAAGAATCGTTGTTATTTTTTTCCATGGTGTTACCACTAAGTTTTTGTAGTGTACAAGGTTTAGAATGATGAACTCTGTCTTTTAAATAAAGATCACAACCATTTAGGTTGGGGGAATGAGGGTGCCACAGACCAACACATATAATTATATCGGTATAACGATAGAAATGGCACATAAGGGTACAAACAGAACTTAGTGATAATATTGTGCAAAATATCACAACAATTCCTGCTGCTGAGCTTGTGAATGAGCAAGAACATTTTTACTATATGTATATGCTGCCTGTTTGACAGCAGAAGGTCAATATATCCAGCATTTACTTTAAGACAACAACCACTTTCCCAGCGACTATCAGCTCTCTCGCTCAGTGTAGAGAGACTGCGAAAGAGGTTATCTTATAATTTAACAACCCTATACTTAAAATTTTCTTTCATAAAGGCAGCCATATGTTTGTTATTTACAGTTTTTAGTGAATAAATTACTTAATTTCATATGAAATGACTCTTTAAGGTAAAGAAAAATGCAAGGAAGCAATCTCAACTATGTAATCTGTAATGTCTCTGAGTGATTTCTGGCCTATGTAAAAGTAAGCACTAGGTATAATTGATTCATCAATTATGACAGCTTTTATAAAATTTGGCCACAAAGAGATATCATTGTGCAAATCTAAATGAATTTATCCCTATTTTTCAAAATTTTACTTTTATTAAGGCACACTAATATAGATTAGCTGCTCATTATCAATGTATTTGTGTTTCCTTTTAGGCATTAGTTATTAAATTAAAGAATACTAGATATACTAACCCATCAGCACAGTGAGCAGCAGTAAGTATATGACGCCTGGTGATAAGAGTTCCAGCACAATAGAATTTTCCTCGCTTAATAAGTGCCACTATCCAAGGAAACTCATTCACTTTTGTCACATGGCCACCAACAATACGCTGCTTCCTGTTAGGAATCCCACACACTGTAACAAATATCATTTTTATCACTTTATAGGAATATATTTTATTGCTTTTTAATTACATTAAGCATTAAATAGGATTTTCTTTATACATTAATAAAATTGAACAGGTTATTTATGTGGAGTTTTCAATGTCTTCTTATGCAGAACACAAACACAACAACTCATGAGATCTAAACATTTCTCTCCAGAATATTAAATTATTTATTTATTTACTAATTTATTTGTTTGTTTGTCTGTTTATTTATTTATTTGTTTATTTGTACTAAGCTGTATACAGGTGAATATGGCTGGTGTTTATCCCTGGCTCTTTACATACTCATACTCATATTTTACAATAGTGTTTTAATTCTAGTTTGTTACATCATTTTTTACTCTATTTACTGGCCATACCCATTTATTTTTCACTTTATGTAAGAATTATCCAATTTTCTTGCTGTCTTTTTGAAACATTTCAACTAGAGCTATGTTTTTATGTCTCTTAAACCATTTCTTATTAATATACTCTTTTCTCCAAGCTTCAGTCCCTTTACATTTAAATATTATATGTTCCATGTCTTCATTTCTGTCACATATACGACATTGATTTTGTGGAATACCCTTCCTTAAACCTTTTAACCTCCATACTCCTGCTTTCACCCATGCAATAGCTTCTCGCTCCTCATTATTTGTCACATCTATGTACTTTTCCCTTCCCCATGAGTCTTTCATTGGTGTATAGAAAACTAAAGATCTAGCTAACTAAATATTTTTTGTATTTCTATATCATCAAATATTTTCCTTGCCAATTTCCAGAAGTTATTCACATTATTTTCTCTTCTTCTCCACATTTCCCCTAACCCACTACTTTCCAAGTATTTCTGGGACTGTCTACCCATCCCTTATTTTTCAACTTTTCTCTTGATATATGAAACACTGTTTTAACAAATTCCTCTCTCCCAAGTTCAATATTCATGGTTGCATTTGTTAACCCAAGCATTTCTCTACAGAATTTCCTATGCACCTCAACTATGACTTCCCATCCTCCTTCTAATCCCCATACTTCTATCCCATATAGCATTTTTGCCTCAACCACCATAATGTACACTTTTTCTGATCATCTAATATTTATATGAGGTACTTCTGATACCTGATAAAGTGCCTTTTCCTTTTGCCATTGCAAATTTCTTTTTCCCAATTGCCATCACTGTCTATTTTAACTCCTAGATAAATACATCTGTCACTACCCTATACATATTAAATTAGTTAACACTTAATAGAGAAATCAGTTAATTTAAACAACAAAATTTAATTACACTCATTCAGGTAATAAACATTCATCAGTGATGGGTTTTGTTAATCATTTTGAGGTGCAATATTGAAAGTTTTGTTTGACTAGTATGCTTTACTTTTATGTTCTAATGGAAGAATTGAAATCTAATTCCATAGCGGTTATTGCTTATTTTGTTTGTATGAGAAGGATGTGGCAGAATATATGTTATGCCCATGCTGCATGCAATCCACTCAAGCTATTATAACTTACTGGGCCAGTGAATGTAGTAATGACTTTGAATTGAGCTTTTAGATTGAAATAAAATTGCAAACACTGTCACAGCCAGGGTCAGGATTTTTTTGTTAGGGTTAATGAACCATTTTATGAAGGTTGTAGTGAGTAGGTTTTTCAACATTTAAAAGGAAAATTCTTAAAATTAAGTGAAATCAAGTAGAGGGAATATTTATTGTCCCATAAATTTATAAACTGATGCAAGGTAGGGATTTTGAAGACCTTAGTCAATGAGAAAGAAGTCCATGAAGCTTTAGAAACACTGCATAGGTGCTTTTTGAGAGGAAATTAGGGACTGAAAACTAAAAATAAATGTCAAAACATTTTAATGATATACAAAACTGTGGGATGTAACATAACAATAAATTCCTATATTCAACATTTCCACTATAAATCCTTTCCTATTAATTGTTAAGAGTAGTGCATATGTATAATATTTTCATCAGAATATTCTCACATATTCTGCATCCATATTACAAACCACATGTCTTAAGCAAATGCTGAGCTCAAAATAAGTGTAGGAAAATATAAAAATGATTTTCCCACTTCTGTGGTGTAAGGGTGGTATGATTTTGATGCCAAAAGACCCAAGTTTGAAGCTATGTTGGGTTGAATTGCCTGGAGAAAGGCTTTTTTTGGTGGTTTTCCTTATCGACCTAAGAAAAATTTTTGGTGACTCTCAACTTAGTGGGACCTAGGCTGGTTGAAGATCATTCCACCTAAGTTTACGATCTTTATAAGTCTAAGTTCCAAGAATGATGTTAAGAGCCTCAATATCAAATAAATATTTTAATAAATGATCTTCTTCTTTTGCTATTTACCCTCCTTGTATGGAGGACTTACAAGCCAGCACCTGGAAGATGATATGAAATGATGGTGAAATGGATGAAAGGAAAGGTGCTTTTGGAGCAGGGGAAACCAGAGAACCTGGAAAAAACCCAACCAGATGCCACTTTATCCACCACAGATGACCAGGGTTTGAACTCGAACTGGCTTTGTGAGAGTTTAACCACTCAGCTATGGCTGCCTAAATTAATAAATCATAATTCAATAAATCCTTACATAAAATGAATCAATTCTCCAACAAGCCACTTTGGTGATGTTCACATGCTGCATTTCAGTGACATTAGTGGCATTTGGTAAACTGTTCACAGCTAGCTAGTAACAACCCAGTAAACTTGTTGTTTGCTTTTTTGTTTTATTTCTTTTGTTTTTGTTTGTTTTTTAATAGCTGAAGGTCCTTTAACCTGGTTGGTCATATCGGACAATGAATGAAATCAGTGAAATGATGCTCCATGATGGGTCCACAGAGTTTTAAGTTACTCGACATTCGTCTTCTCAGGATAAAGGAAAACCCCGAAAAAAACCTTATCCAGGTAACAAACCCTAAGTGAGATTCAAACTCGCGACCTGTTGAATGTGAGGAAGAAACACTACCCACACACTAACCAGGCAGGTCTAAACTTGTTCATGGCATTATAATTCTCAGGACAGGTTCAACCTTCCAAATTGAGCCTAGAGACGGTCACTATGAAACAAACAATTAGTTGATATTAATCATATACCTATTGCTGTTAAAGGGTAGACAGTGGAGGGGGATAATTCACGCACTGCGATCTTTGCAGCTCTGTTGTGACTAACATCCCCCAAGAGGATGGGACGAGGTGAAGGAACCATAGGAGACCACAGACCGGAGGCACACAGGCCACCAGAGACGCACGGAGGTCCCTAACGTTTCCAAGCCTCATGACCCATCCCACAGCGTGGCCGTCAGAGAGAGCGTGATAGGGACCCGTCGATGTGGCAGCCATCTAGTGAGCACGGGGAGTAATCTTTTCATTGAGCATGCAATGGATGATTGCAATTAAGTAAAACCGTAAAGAATCCACATTCAAAAGGTGAATTTTTTTCACGGTCTTCAATAATGTTTTACTTTCTCTAGCCCCCGTATGTACAATGTACATAGTGGATTGAGAGGGTATTGTCGATGTCGAGATTTCACCGGAAATATATGTTTTGGGGTCCCCAAAAAAGGTCCGTGTTGTGTGTGTCTGTGGACAGCATAGCTCAAAAACGAAAAGACTGTTAAATACCAAACTTGGTATTTAAGTACAGTATCTTCCAGGGATGCGACACGAAGATCTTCAAGAAAATCCCCTCCCCCAATTCCGCAAACTACCCTTTACATGGGAAAAAAATCGAAAATTTTGATTTTCTCAAAAATGACTGTAACGATTTTGATGAAAATACCGTAAATTAAAGATATTTACATCCCAAATAAAATGTATATCTTGAATTTTCAGGGAATAGCCTCTGAAGATCTCTTTATTCTGGATGAATTTTGCCGAATTTTGTTTAATTGCCAAACCGTAAGAAATAGACAAAAACCTACTGCACAAAAAATGTAGATCTCGCCAAAAAAACACAATTTAGGTCCTTTACATGTTTGTTGTGGAAGTAACCGTTTCCGAGACATTCCTTGTTATTGGTTTGAATTGTACTTATACTTTTCTCAAATAGGAAGTGTCCGTTTTTCTTTTGTTCTACTAATGACCAAGCAAGCAAGCAATTTGCAATGACAATCACATAACGACAGCTTTTAAAACATTTGACTATCGGTTTAGCCTAGCGTATTCCCTTAGTTCCCTTCTAAGTAAGTAACAGGAATATTCTGGTAATGATTATCTCGAGTAGTATGGTGTAGAAAGAAGAATATTGTGTAAAACGTTTGTAGAAGCTAGATAAAGTCATGTGAGTGTAACACATCAGATTTTTTTTTATAAAAGTTGGTTAATATTATTACGATAAAAGAAATTGTTAATACAACTATAGGCCAACACATCCTGAAAGCACTCCTGAAAGATGGAAGGTAAATAGAATGAAGGGGAAATGATGGAAAGGAAATCACGATAGGCGAGGAACCATCCCAGCATTCGCCTGAGGAAGTCACGAAATACCCTGGGTCAGAGAGGCGTTCGCTCGCCGGGGATTGAACCAAATGCGAGACGCACATGTTGCCGCAGCGCCACCGCGCTCGGTATAGTGTCGTTAACCAGCAGCCTGGATTAAAAGTATTTCCCTCAGTAATATCTCAAAAAGCCTTGAAGGTTATGCGGGAGATAGAGAAGTCAGACGAGAGAAGTTCAATGAACTTTCGGAGACTTCAGTCATAGCGACTGAATAAAATTATAGACCGGGTAGTCCGCAGATGTGCTTTTCGAGTCTTGGCCGTGACTTGAAATTGTTCACATCTGATCCAAATACCCAAATTTAGTCCCTTATTGTTATACTTTGTTGAGGATTACTTGTATGAAACATATAAAAACTTTGAATACCTCCAGTATTTCAGCCAAGCATAACAGCAAAGTAAAGAATCAACTTGTCAGTAGTATTTATTTTCTAAAAAAAAAAAACTGCACACGTCTCACTATTTGGCATTCAACCAAAAAATCAATATGGTCTCTTTCAGCCGTCTGAAAGCATCTGTCCAAGAGTTCTCCCGTAAGGAAATTCATTGTCAGATTTCATATTCTCTTGCGCCTTATTCTTCTTCTAGTTTTCAAAATACTGCATTAGTCGATACCCTGATTATAAAAATGAAATTGTTTTTTCTACAGTTTTCACTTTCTCTAGACCGCATGTATAATGTACATAGTGGATAGAGAAGGTATTGTATTTCACCCAAAAATTCGATGTCGAGATTTCACCGGAAATATGTCTTGAAGTCCCCTGAGTCCGAAAGGGTATTTTTTGAAAAAGATCCGTGTGTGTGCGTCTGTGGACAGCATGGCTGAAAAACAAAAAGGCCTTTAATACTAGACTTGGGATTTATATTTAGTATCTTCCAAGGATGCGACACGAAAATTTTCCAAAAAAATCCTCCCACCAAAAGTGGCTCTAAGCATTTTGCTTAAAGTACCGTATTTTAAAGATATCTGCATAGCAACTAAAAGGTATATTTTGAATGGTGTGGGAATAGCCTCTAAAGACCTCTTTATTCTGGATGAGTTTTGCAGAATCTTGCATAACGATTAAGCAGTAAGAGATAGACAAAAACTTACCACATAAAAATGTAGATCTCGATAAAACATATAGTTTATGTCACATCGTATACGTTTTTCTTGTAGAGTTGACACTTTTCGAGATATTCTTTGTTATTGGTTTCAATTTTAAACTACTTAACTTATTCTTTTGTAAGAATAGTTTATATATGGAACATCTAGAGAAAGTTATGTGAATGGAACACATCAGATTTTTACAACATAGGTATCTGTAGATTCAAAAGTGTGCAACCCACAAAATATATGCCAGAAAGCTGAACATTTTACTATAGCTTCTCAAAACTTTTCTTAATATAACCAAGCATACAATTTTTAGGCATTATGTTTTGAAATAAAAAAAATAAAACGTGTGCACAAACATAAAATCTTTTAGAAATGTTGCTTTTACAGAAGATATAATTTTTGTTTCTCTCTTTGTAATGATGTTATTGAAAATGGGAGCTTGAAGCTTTCCTTTATGCTTTTACTGTATTGTCATAAACATTTTAGACATTTTACTAAAAAGCTGTAAGAGAAAAAAGATTTTGAAAAATGTGAATTCTTAAACAAAAAAATCAATAACTCAAAAACTATTAGACTTAGATAAATGAAATTTAGCATAACGATGTATTTTATACAAGTGCTGATATGCGTCCAGAAAATTAAATCTATTATATTAAAATTGAAAAAAAAAAAAAAAAAAAAAAAAAAAAAAAAAAAAAAACTCTGCCCTTAAACCATATGTTTATGTTCTGTGTCGTGTGAATAAGCGTATAAGCTTCCTAGTTATAGGTAATTTACACAGAGAACTGCATTTTTAAAGTCCATCCGCTACTGGGAAAGAATAAACATCACTTTAATTTAATTACTAAGCAATTAATTTAAATACGTGAACTTATAAATTATAGGTATGTTCGTGAGTTCCTTGCGGGCCTATGTTAATAAGACCACATCAGTTCAATTCATTCAGTAACCCTGAAGATGGGAACAAAGTATGCTCCCGAAACGTTGTTGTCTCACCATATCTACACCTGGCTGGAAGCTCGAGAGAACCCCGAAGATTTACGCCGCCAGGAAAGCTACAGCTCTTAATAAGGCACCTATTATATATTTAAACTAAAATCCGAGTATTATTTTTTTTAGATGAGGCAACTCTCAAAATTGGTCAAAAATGAGAAAAATAGCAAATTTGGTTTTTTATGCTTAAAATAGTCCAGACCGCTTCAATAATAGTGCTTCAATAATATGAACTTAGCTTTGATCTAGTGCCACTACCAAAAGCGTCACGTGACAAATGTGTTGATATTAGACTTTTTCTTTTGGTAGTGTTTAACGCCCGCTTTAACTACTTATGGCACCGCAGGCGGTGATACTGATGATACATGAATGAGATGGAGCACCGGTGAAATGCGATGGTGGGGGAAACCCGCCCCAGCGCCGCTTTGTTCAGCACAAATCTATCTTAGACCTAAAAGTAAATCCCTAATTTTAATAATAAAGACAAAATAATTCCTGTCCTAATACTTTAAAGCATTATTGTATTTCCTACAGCTGTTATGTAAAGGAATCCTTATATATTATGCAATGTGAGGTTTCAGAATGCTATTCCACACCTGGTCACTTTTAGTTGGATAGCAGCTTAGGAAATAGAGATGGTATTTAACAAAACTTTAAACTTAATTTTCTCTGTTTAACTATTTTTGACATTTTCCTAAATTCTAAATGTTCCATATGATGCAGTTTTATCAGTCTGTCTAAATATTTAATCACAGTTGTAAGAACTATCGTGGAATATAAGTACCTATTCACATTACTGTCATTTTGTTTCACGGCCATGAAAAAAATAGAATATTTTTTCTTAAAATTATACACATAAACATTCTTAGACATTTTTCTCCCTTAATGAGGAAAAACACCAATTTCACATGAATGAAAGTAAAAGCGAATTAAAACGAATGTTAAAATCCTAAGCCTATTTATTCTTTCTTTGGTTCTTTCTTTCTCTGTTTAACCTCCACGCCTGTACTCATTAGCCAATTTCTGGACTCAGACGTCTGTTGAGGAGCAAAAGCTCTGGATCAGATAAAAGCCAGGATGGGTGATCAGCCTGATGCCGGATATAAAAGTGAGGAAGTGGATGTTAAGAAATGGCGTCGAAATGGGTGACAGGAAAGATGATTATGGAGAAATTGATGGAATGAATAGTGAGGAAACTGAAGAACCCAGAGAAACCAGCCAAGACGTTGTTTCGTCCACCACAAATCCCATACGTGGTCCCCTGGGTTCGAACCTGGACTACTTAGGTGAGAGGTGAGCGGTCTAACCATCCTGCCATATCCTATTTATTAATTTTTAGAATCACATTGTACGGGAAATTTTCAAACTCGCTTGCATGTGAGACATAGGTATTAATGTTAAGTCAATGCAAAGAAAAGTATTAAAGCTAAAAAGCTGAAACTTAGTATTTTGTTGTTTATGTTTATATACAAATAACTTTAGAAGAAAATGCAATGAAAACTTTAGAGCTTTTATTTTTCACTTTTGGCTCCCTTTAATGACTTAAGATCAGAGTTATGATGTAACTTAGGTTCCTCTGATTCCTTAAGGCATTTTTTAGAATTTTTAATTTTAAAGCCATTTTCTTGAAAATTGGCGCACTTAATATAAATAAATAAATATATATTTTACAAAAGCTCAGATCTAGCTCAGTTTCCAAGATAATGCAATTAAATAGTTTTAATTAGCGGAAAAACTGCAACTTTTGTTTACTACCTTGCGAAATCACATCTGTCAGAGAAGTATATTTACATTTTCTGATTCTTTTGTATAGTGAAATTACATAAGAATCTTATTTAAGTTACAAGAATTAGTTTTAGAGGAACGAAAGTTTCATTTTCATGAAGCTGTTGGTGTTATCATTTTGCTTGTTTTTTTAGTATAAATACATTTTTTTAACCAATGGATGAAGCAAACATAATGCATCCTTAAATCTTCAGATGTACATTTCAGATTCTGTAAGAAATTTTGCTAACAAATAAAGTAAGACTGAAATATAAGAAATAAATTCTACGTGCAAACATTTTAGACTGAGAAATAAACACATCTAGAAAGCAAAAGTAGGGTTAAAATGTTAAAATGAGCTACTTAAACGTGTTGATGGACTTTTAAAAATAGGGAGTCATGAAAAATGTATTTGGCCAAAATGATCCACAGGTGTCTATGGAATATTTATAAGATGTAATTAAAAAATAGAAAACTTTAATTTTCACTTAAAAAGTCAGTGCCAGAGTTCCTTAAAAAGTCTAATAGTTTCTCCCTCCTTAAACTCGATACTTTGTTGTTTTGAACAGCTGTCCATCACAGTGTACTAAACAAACGGGAAAGTCGCAAGAAGTAATGCTGATTGGTACTTACCACAATCACAGGAGCCGGAATCTGTAGTGGCTGTAGGGTTGTTTGCAGTGTCGTTATAATGCACCTGTACATTAGAGCTTGGAAGATTCGGTGTTGGCTCAACAGCTTTATCCAGCTTCCGCTCCTATGCAAAATTTCACATTTGATTATAAGAGTCATAATGGGCGCTTTCTATGTATACATGCCATTCATTTAACTATTTATATTTACACGCTAACGGACTATGGAAAGCCTCATGAAGGAAACTGACAAGTGACACACTTTTGTTTTAAATATAGGAAGTGGAAAACATGGTACTGAAATAGCGATTCAGACGTAATCTACGCTCTCATCATTGCTGTAAGAATTATTATTCTCAACTACAGCTCCAGACCCTGTGTCCGGATATTTACATAATTAAGAAGCTTTTTTCAAGAAAATTTGTATGATTTTATAACTATTACTTGCGTAACGGTTTTAAAGACAACGCTCTCAACAGCAATAACAAGAATTACGATCATCGCTTGTTTTCTCGTTCAACTGTTCGTACACAAGAATAAAATAATGGCTGCTCTCGCTAACACCTGTTGTATGTTAAGTTCTTGGAACACCGTTTAGTGGAACTGCACATCATGCATAAAAGATAAGTTAGTAAGAAATGAATTTAAAGCCAACAATTTACATTCCTATTCCCTAAGCTGCTAACCAAAGATAGGATTATGCTGAAAACAATGAAACTTCACTGTTATTCCTGAAGCATATTATTGTTCAAGTTATTCTTAGATTATGATCTCGTATCTTTTAAGTATGTACTTTGTTCTGAAACATCTTAACCGAGTAATCGTAAAAGTTTTTCTAGACTGGAAATATGGGATAAAAATGTCTCAGACTTCATTTATAGGTACACATTTTGATCTTAGGAACACTGAAATCCACGTCCCTTCTTAAACACTGGATGAAATAAACATAAAACTGGTCAAATGTATTAGTTTATTTAACAAAACATTTATTTATGATGCAAGAGCGTAAAGTTATGGTTTTTGATTCGAGCGAGAATATTTGAAACGAGACGCAGTAGACACAGAATCAAAAAGAAACTTTACGCTCGCGTATCATACAATGTTTTTTTTTTTTTTTTTTTTTTTTTTTTTTTTTTTTTTTTTTTTTTTTTTTTTTTTTTTTTTTTTTTTTTTTTACCTTCCTACGAGAATTTTCTGGTACTAAAAGAAAAGCAATAAAAGATGAAATAAATGTGAGATTAAGTTTGAGCTATTCACCAAGGGTTATACTTTGTTATTTATTTCGCATTGCTGGGCGCGATAACGGTTAGGTTATAACAGCCCGTGACAAGCCAATATTATTGTTGTTCTGTGGTGTATTTTAAGAAAATGGCAGCTTTTGAGCAGAATGATATCCCTAGAGCTGCGAAGGAAGCAGAATCAAATTTACTACCTGCTAAATTCCGAAATGTTTATGAGGCACGATATGAGAAATTTATGAAGTGGTGTCAGTTGATCAGTGTTGTATACCACTAATATCGTAAATTATTGTGGCGAGCGTAAAGTTGGAATAAAATTACTTTACGTTTGTATTTTACGCTTGCTACACTTCTTTACGCGTGGATTCCTAAAAATCAATTTTACGATCTGAAATGAACTCGTAAACTACTCAATTACGCTTGATCGTAGAAAACATGTATTTTATCATAGCTATTCAAAGACTCCTTGGTGCTGTTACTATTTCTGTTGTTTTAAGATTTAATTTTAGTTTATTAAGCTATTGCTCTCTGAGCTCCGTGTCCAAATATGTTTCATCACTGGAGCCTAGACACTGACCTAAATGATTAATGCCTACTTTTCTTAGATATGAAAGAAAAATAATGTTTCTACAAGGAGCTAGAATACAGCAGAGTTTTGAGGGCATTTAGGGGCACCCTAATTTAAACACCGAGCAATTAAAGCAAGTTTTGTAGAAGTAGATGACAAAACAGTAGCTGAGTTGTATTTTAAGTTATCCTTAAGCGCCTAATTTCGCCAGCAATGTTCGCTAGTACAGGGTTTGCAATTAGGCACTGGATTCCTATGCTTCCATGAGCAAGTGCTCAATCTAGGCGTCACTAGCTGTGCAAGTTGTGACTAAACTATATGTTCCGTTGCTATTTTATTTATTTTAGGTTGCAATAGACATAATATAGGTTATTTCTTGGTTTATTCTATTAATTGCTTCTATAGGGTTGTTAAATTATAAGGTAACCCCTGTCACGGCCTTCCTCCAATGCGCGAGAGATTCGAGAGTCGCCGGGAAAGTGGTGCCGGCAAAGGCGCACTAAAATACGTATCTTAAGATAAATTGCGGAAATCTTGACTGACTGCTCACATACGGGCAACACAATTTGCGAAAATATTCTCGCTTACTCATCTAAGCTTAGCAGCAGGAATCCTTGTGATTTCTTGCATGATGTTATCACTAGGTTTCTGTAGATTACACAGGGATTTCTGTTGCTGAGCTTAGGTGAATGGGCGAGAACATATTTAACTTGTTATACTGCCTGTTTGGGAGCAGATGACCAATATTTATCAGCAGATAAGGTAAGGACTCCAGAACACCTTTGCCGGTACCACTTTCCCGGCAACTCTCGGATCTCTCACGCAGTGGAGAGAGGCCGCGAGAGGGGTTACTTATAATTTAATGACCCCCATATAAATTAGTAAATAAAATACCCGATTTACTTTGAATTGTTTTTATAGAATTCTGTTTAACACCCTCAAAATGATCTACCAATGAAGTTAATACTTAATCTTCGTATGTAGTTTGGTAGTTTGGAGACAGTAGAAGGAGAAAATAAAGACGTCACGCACTGCACTGGCTGCTATCACAGAGTAACCAACCTGGGTACAACCAGCTTATTTTCCTGCCTTTGCCTTTTCCCTGTCTCAGAATCTTTTGACTAAAGAATAAGTAAATGTTTAAGCGAGCATTTGTTTTCTTTGGTTCCTTCACCCCAACCCAAAGCACATGTTTCGGCTTTCGTAGATTAAACATTAAAATGTTTGCTGAAAAAAGTAGTAATTAAAATCATCAACAAAAATTAATATAATTTCCGTGATGCAGAAGTGGACGCCTTTCCAGGATCACTCCACATTCTACTGTGAGTCAGCCATGTTTGGCCGTGACTTGCCCCTCAGTCGTGGAATTTTTCACTCATATGCATGATACAGCGCGCGGTTCCCATACGTCTCTTCTTTTCTATGCATTTAGCTACAAATGAGAGAAGAAAAGTCCGCATAAACCTTTTCATTGTATTCATTAATATATCTATCCAATTTAAAGGATGAAATCCATGTCCCTTCTACTCGATATAAAAACTTTGAAAATGCAGCAATGCATTAAGAAGCAATAATATTGTGCATAGACATACGTTGAATTTCTGGTAGGTCACTTTTTGGCGTGAGTAATGCAGTATCATTGGTCTGATTTACAAGTATTTTAGGAAATAATACAAAAAAGCTGTAAAATCGTTGAGATTCGATATTAACTATGTAACTATTTCAATATACCACGATGTGTCCATATATTATTTTCCTCGAACTCGTACATTGAAATTTCAAAATCGTACATGCAGAGGTTTACATAAATTTTACATCTTAGCAAGTTCACCATAGGTACCCTTGACATCGCACCGACCTCAACCAAATGTGAAATAAATGAACAAATCTTCTTCAAACCCTTCACATAATTTGTGATTCGTCCAGGATAAGTACATTTTAAGACTCTCTTTTTTTAAACTACCCTTAACTTGCACCGATTTCAACCAAATTTCAATGTGATGGCAGTATCTCTTAAAATTCTTCTAAACGACATTTCAAATCCTTACACGAAAAGAAATTTTGTTTAGAAAAACTTCATGTAAGTTACCTTCAGTGTGGCCGGTTTGTAGCCGAATTTGAAATTTATAGGTATATTTTAAATGAAGTTTGTGTTAAACTTTAACTCCAGATATCTCGCAGTTTGAGTTGTTTCTTGGTTCATACGAACGGACAGACTGCGGCGCTGAGTAAGGTTTGAGTATTAAGCAAGTTTAATTATCGGTTATTAATTTTACTGAGCTTGACTTCATTTGTTTCCTTAACAGGCCACTCCACCTATCATGGAAGTTACACCATTCATTTATGTTATGGCACTAACAAGGGATGGAACATGAGATGGCTATTAAAGCATATGGCGTAAATCCACAGCTACCTTAGGTTAAAAGCTTTCTCTTTCACTGGTTCCTAATTAGCACCCTTATGTTTCATTTCTGTGTTACAATACTATCTAGTTTCTTAAAGGTTACGTACGTAATGTTACGGAAGAAAACGAAGTTACTTTTTCTTGGTTTGCGTAACACAATAAGGTGCGTTCTTTCGACAATGCAAGTTTCGTCACAAGATAAGGGGATTTGAGTGTTTAATTTGAGTGGCAAAGACAAATACAGCGTTCCCGTTTTAATCTTCAGTGTACATTTTTAACTTCATCTTAGCAGAACTCATCTTTTCAGGATTTCACAGATATTTTGGACATTGGGAGCTAATTCTTCAAATCTACACATTTTATATGTTGTTTATTTTTTAAATTGTACTATGATACCATTTCTGTTTAGTTAATATGCATATTAAATTTAATTCAAATTGGATGACATTTTGAGAACTATACATCTTTTCATTTTGTAAATACGTCGCGCAATAAAATGTCACAGACGTCTCATAATTTGAGAAAAATAATTTTTGCAATTACAGCTTTAAAACACAAATTATTAAAATATATTTTAAATAAATATGATGAGCTAATTGTAAAACTCTATAAACGAAATTTTTAAAATTAAACACATTTTCATATACTTTTTAAAACTGTTATTAGTATTAGAATGTATTTTATCATACAAATGTTGCAGTGGATGCTTCTACACATTCTAGGAAATTTTAACGGAATTTAGGTAGAAGCTGAGGCGCGTGGAACATTTTAAATTTGTGTAAATGTAGTTTTGAGAAAAAAACTGTTTTATAAAATAATGGTTAGAAAACAGGTATATTGTGCGATCTTCAAATGACAGTAGAGCCCGAAGATAGGGGAAGTAGGCAGATGTTGACTCCTCATAGATACCTAAAGGTACCAACAACCATGTACTAGAAAAAAGATTTTCGATTTTTTTACTGATTGTGGCCAAAAATACACTCCCAGTGTCCTTTAAATATCACGCACGGACAGTTATAGTATTAATACAGGCTCTAATATACCTACTTAGAAACGAATGCAGTGTGAAAATATGTCTAGCTATCGAAACTGTTGAAAGCAATTGCCTATCTAATACGATTGAAACCGCAAGCTTGTACAGTTGCTAACGACTAATGTTGAAACTTTGTGATATAACTGCAACGGGATACTATTGTGTTTGCAGGAGTAGAAACAACCCCAAACGTGCCGAGCTAGTAAAGCTCTCGGTAAAGGCCCTTTCACAATGAAACTAAGCGAAGACTTTGTATCCATGATATTTAACATAAGCATTCACAGGGTCACGTCATGCGCTACATAATGTAAGAGTTTGCAAATTCCAAATTTTGCTTGCATTGCGCACATAGAGCAAGTATTATGCATTTATTACCTTCTCTAAGAGTAGGTACTATGTACATGGTGTATATAGAAGGTATTGCATTGCACTTAAAAAATTGTAACCGAGATTTCACCGGAAATATATGTTCTGAGACCCCCTGAATCCAAATAAAAGCATTTTTAGAACAAGATCCATGTGTATGGCTGGGACAGTATAGCTTAAAAACTAAGAGGCCGTTAAATACCAAACTTGGTATTTCAGTTTATCTTCCAAGGATGCGACATGAAGATTTTCAAGAAAATTCCCTCACTCCTAACTACCCTTTATATGGGAAACGTTTGAAAATGTTGTTTTTCTCAAAATGGCTCTTAACGATTTTAATTAAAATGCTATATATTAAAGTTATTCACAACACAAATAAATTGTATGTTTTGAATTTTCTAGGAATAGCTTCTAAAGACCACTTTATTCTGATTGATTTTTGCAGAGATTTTGCATGACGGTTAAACCGTAAGAGATAAACAAAAACGTACTACACAACAAATTTAGATCTCGTTAAAACTCACAATTTATGTTATATGCGTTTTTTTTTTTTTTTTTTTTTTTTTTTTTTTTTAAGAGTTCACCGCTTCCAAGATGTGCCTTGTTGTTGGTTTCAATATACTTTTCTCAGACAGGATGTGTCCGTTTTTCTTTTGTTCTACTCCTGGCCAAGCAAAGAAGTCATTTTCAGTGACAATTTCATAGCTATAGCTTTTAAAACGTTTGACTATCTCTTTAGCATAGTGCATTCCTTTAATTCCCTTCTACTTATAGGCA
This sequence comes from Hymenopus coronatus, assembly GCA_030762935.1. Classification (NCBI taxonomy): domain Eukaryota; kingdom Metazoa; phylum Arthropoda; class Insecta; order Mantodea; family Hymenopodidae; genus Hymenopus; species Hymenopus coronatus. Next base: position 510,554,414 of record CM060900.1, read on the forward strand.
TTCTGCTAATGCCTATCTCGATTGACATGGTGTAGCAAGAAGAATAATCTTTTGGAAAAAGTATGTTTGTAGAACAGTTAGAGAAAGTAATGTGAGTGTAACACATCAGATCCCCCCCCCCCCATGCATTTCCAGCTTCTGAACAATCCACGATTGCGCTTCGATATCTTACGTCATCTACTGTAGAATTAGGTGCTGTTCCTTGTGGCCATGCCTTGGTGCTGATCTGATGTTTGGTTCATAAAACTGTTGTGTCCTATTTATCTAGAAAATTTATATTTTCATTTTGGTTTTATTGGTTATGTTATTCAGTTTGAGATCTCCGCATATAATTTACGGATTTAGAAGCCCGTGCCAATTTCATGCGTTACGCATAAGGCTGCATTTTGAATTGTCTCTCGCGCTTACACTTATGCTGCATTGTGTTAGTGCTACGCTTATAGTGCGCGACTCGCATTCGGGAGGTCTTAGGTTCGATTATTCCGGGCGACCGCCCATTCTGACCATGGGGTTTTCGTGGTTTCCTTAGCCACGTATGTTGGGGTGCCTCTCTTCTACCTAATTTTCTAACCACCATTTCCTTCATCACCTGTTTCAAGGTTGAAGAACCAAGCGACGGTGTTCGGCGTGTTACGGTTGGGCGGTGGTGGTGCTTTGTGAAGGTTTCTCTCTGGCACCGGTCGGTCTATTCTCCGTGGTGTAGTGGTTACCACACTAGCCTTATATACCCATGGTCGCGGGTTCAAATCCGACGGAGGGGCGTAAAATCCTTAGCATGGCTTCATTCGGAAGGGAAGTTAAGCCGTTATTTTCGTGTCGTAGATTTAACTCAAGCCTGATAAAGGGGCCTCTGAGTAAAATTAAGCGGTCTTTCATGCCCAATTTAGAATGGGGCGCTGATAACTTGAGCAGTTAAAGAGTGCCCATAAATAAAACTCCAATTCTTTCACGGACCCGCTCTCTGTGAATGACTTCCCTTTAAGGACCCCCGGGAATCACTTGGGACTTGTGGGCAGGCTTGACCTGCGCCAGATGCTTTCAATCTAGATCTTTAAGGAACCAGTCCAGTCCCAGATCTAGTCACTCTCCTGGCCTCTGTCTTATCCCTCCTTCCCAGGGGTCGCATACGAAGCACAAAGGATCACATTGATATCCGCGCGTGCTGTGCTCTGGTTTCGGGGGGGGTCCCTTGTTATATGTACCTTTACCCCCAAATTTGGCACCTATGTAAGGTTGTTGTTTTAAATTTGTAATATTCCTTGCCAGAATGTGTTTTTAAAATGGTCCTGCTTTTCACCCTTGGACGGCATGTGTGAGGTAAGGGCGCTAGGGTAGCTCAGTTGTTTCGTTCGCGGCCATGATGCTGATGGCCCACGATTTGATTCCCGGCTCTGAGGTGGCGAGTTTAAGTCGGTTTTATTCAAGCCTTCACCTCTGACTAATGTGAAGTATCCCTGAAACTCGGTGTAGTTTAGAGTCCCAGGTAAAAGCTGTAGGTCCTCTCATTTCGACGACATCCTCATCTTCATCATATTATCGGAGGCAGTGGACTCCTCCCTCTGGGTGCCACCACCTCAGAAGTGGGACTGTCATCGCTTGGTGGAATGAGGTAACTCCCGAAGGTCAGTGACCTTATTGAGAGCGTTGGAAAACTTCAAGTAGTCTCATAACCTGCCACAGCGATAGTGTTTTTTTCTCGCAAAGTACAGGGGAGGATTTAAGCACTGCGGCCTGAGGCCTATTGTGCCGTATTCAACCTCCGGGAAAAAGGGATGAGATGAAGGATCCGAAGGGTTGTTGCCCGGGCCAAGTTACGACCGGTGGGGTTATTGCGAGGTCCATAAAGTTTAAAGATGGAGCCGCTCCTCCACACGAAGAGGTACACAGCGCATATCCGCCGTGCACCGCACACCACCAAACTACTCAGTCAACCCCCGTACTCCGAAAGGTGATATGAAATAAAATAATGGGTAATGAGGGGCCGGAAGATGTGATATTAGAAAAAACAAACTCAGTATTCTTCTAACGACAAGGAGAAAGCACCAGAAACCTAAGTCAAAGTAAGCGGTCGACGGGGATCGAACCCGAGACCTCCCAACTGCAGGCCAAAGACGAAACCTTCTGAGCCAACCCGCTCGGTTATTATTGTGTTTTACATTAACTGAAGTTATTATTTCAACAATTTGTAATTGTAAACTTATTACGTTTGACAGCTGCAATATATAGAAAACATTCGAGTATATTGAATGAGAAAATAAATTTGATGAGGTAGACTCTCACGATTTTTTCTACCCATTAGCGTTTCAGAAGTATTGCATATTATTTTTTCTGCCTATATAAAAGTAATTCTTCTGTTCGCTTTACCTTAATCATGATAAAAATGTACAGAAATTACTTCAAATACATTTAAGCGGAACTTAGATACATTTTGTATTTCTGTTTACATGCAAGATACGGAAACGACTGTCAGCTGCTGACATCAAAAATAGCATTTTCTTTGTCACGGGATCATAAAAAAAAAAAAAATGATTTTTAGATGGAATATTGCATAATACCTCCTTAGGTAGGCGATAGAAAAAGTTATATGTTCAAGTTCAGCTTTAGGATGAATGAAAGCTTTGGAAAGGTTATTATAATATACGGCGCCAAACAAGTTTTATCGAGCTGTTTGGCACTGCCTGTGATGAACACACACAGAGTTCCCAACTCATGATTATTTTTTCTGTTAGTCAACACCCAAAAAAAATCCGTCAAAATTAGAAATTTCTGTATTTTCTATGAAAAATAGAAATTAAATTAAAACTTTGGAAACATGTCTTGGTTAGATCTGAAAACGATAAAGGGATCTAATTGCACACTGAACAACGAAACTGTTTTTAAATGTTTCCTATTTTTTTATGAAGAAGTAAATCTGACAAGCGTATATTCACATTACATTGGCAATACTTGCACCGCGCACTACTAGGTTCTCCGCGCACCCCTAACAACCATTCCTTTAATTGTTCATTATTTAACCATTCTTTTTATCTACCGCTTAGCCTTCTATTCAGCAAGGCAATTAAAAATGAAGAAAAGGCACTGTAAAATAACTGTTAAACATACGAGGCGCCACAATGGAATGCGTTCACTGTGCTCCATTCAGAATTCATAAAATGAAGACCGCTCACCTCCCATCTAGGCGGCCCGGGTTCGATCCCAAGCGCCCACCCGTATGTGGGATTCGTGGTGGACGAAGCGGGTCTAGGTGGGTTTTCTCCGGGTCCTCCGGTTTCCCCCGCCACTCATTCCACTAATTGCTCCATCATCACCTTTCCAATCATCAATTTCGCTTACATTTCATATCATCGACTTCCTCATGTCTATTCCTATCTAGGAGCCGACCCCTCGTACCAGGTTCTCCATTCTGTGGTTTCGTGCCGTAGGCTCCCCGACAGGCTTCTGACTCCTAGGCATTGATTTTTAAGTCATAGGGGAGTGTCAGTCCTATAAATACGGGGAGGGTAAGCCGATTACGAAACGAAACATTGCATGATATCATTATAATTATGCAGTATAATATTTATATGCCACAGTATTATAGGGATATATATAGTCAATATAATATTAATTAGTAACTTCTAATATCTGTCAAAATATCCGTCATCCGTCAAAACTAAATTTTGCCAGTTTTACAACTTGAAAATCCGTCAAATTGGCAGCCCTGAACGCACACCCATACTCACATCTGGAGGAAGCAGGGCAGAAACTGCCACTAAAGCCGATGCCACTATCAGAATAAATCCGTAGCACTTGTTTATCTCCATGTTTACACGATATGCTTTTGTTTCACTGCGCTATCAAAGTAACTCACTGCTACTGATGCTGTAGGGTTGCGGATGCTATATTATATAGTATCATAAGCTCCGTAGAGTGGGGAAAGGACACATATTTCACCTTGACTGTGTTTTTATTTCAATTCTTATTAGCTTGCTATCTCCCCCGCCACCACCACGCCCTTTACTTCAATAGTTAATAACGAAAGCGAGATCGTTTGTGCTTTGTTCCGTCGTGTTGGATGACCTCGACCTCCTGATGAGACATGGGGGGCCGGGAGCAGAACGTACGTGCCCTTCCCTATAATTAATATGAAGATGCATGTCCACGCTTTGTTCTGCTATAATACCAACAAGTATGTCAAGATTAGGTCATTGTCATGCAGGCATCAAAAAGCATATGTTCCTCAGTGACATAAATCGGTAACTGCAGAGAAACCAGTGGCGTTGCTGTTGCCTGCACTTCCGCTGTGACTCGAACAGTTGTCTTTCTGCAGCCCTTTCGGAGCGTGACTCTAATTGCGAACCTTTTGAAAGCAAATGCGATAACTGTATTCAAGTAATGCCTTCGAGAAACTTCCTTACAGAATTATCGACTAACTTTAAAACAAACAAAAAGCAAAACATATTTCCTGACTTATGACCCGGAGGTCCCGGTTTCGATTCCCGGTTGGGGCGGAGAATTTTTCTTTAGCCAGAAGTATTCCCTATCCCCCACAGAGTCTGGAAGTATGTAAACGAGAGTGAATGTGTGTGTGTGTGTGTGTGTGTGTGTGTGTGTGTGTGTGTGTGTGTTTGAGGAAAATAAAATTATTTAAACCAAACATGAAAGAACCTACAGACAAGAGTTGTTTCAAGTGCAAAGCCCCCGATATGACCTTAAATGTTAAAGGGGGCTATATAAATGAAATAAAAAAAAGAATACGTTTTTAAATCTTAACGAAAAAAAAAAACAATGTAGAATCAGGTTCCAACTCAGTTTTGCCATTCTACCCACTTAATTCCCCAAATACGATGTCAAGTAGAGTTTGTTGATGTGTGCTACTATTGCCTGAGATTTTAGAGCTTAATTTCTTCATATGCTTGTTTCTTAACTTCTATCAATTCAAAATGCTCCCCATGATGAAATTTTCTTAACTTTCTTTCAAAATTTCAATATGTTTATTTGAAAGATTTATATAGAGTTCAAAAGAATATTTTCCTAACATCAAGTATAGCTTTGAATTTAGAGTTTTAATAATTAAACTGGGCGGCGCCGTAGCCGAGTGGTTAGAGCGCTCCCCTCCCACCTAGGCAGCCCGGGTTTGATCCCAAGCGTCCATTTGCGGCGCCTGGGCGTGTTTTCTCCGGGTCTCCGGTTTCCCTCGCCACTCATTCCACTAATTTCTCCATCATCACCTTTCCTATCATCCATTTCACTTGCATTTTATATCATCCACTTTCTCGTGCTCATGTCTGGCTACGGGCTGACCTCTCGTTCCAGATTCTCCATTCTGTGGCTTAGTGCCGTTGGCTCACCGACAGGCTTCTGACCCCTAGGCATCCGCTTCTAAGTCCTAGGGAGTATGAGTGCTAAATACGGGAAGGGTACTACGAAAAAACAAAACAAAAAATTATTATTTTAGACAGTATGTTATAATTTATAAATTGTGATATTACACAGAATTTAATCCCTGATAATAAAGAGATATTCCTAGGAATAATATGCAAATTTGAAAAGTTTAACTTTCCAAATTTTCACCAGAAATGCCAGTCCACAAGTGACTTTATTTGTGTTTTGTGAAAATAATGTTCAGGGAAGTTGGATGCATAGGACCGTCAAAGTTGACTTTATACTACACCTACCTTATTGTGTTAAATACATTTCAATTGCAGCATCAAGTGCCCTTAATGGTTTAAGTGCTATTTATGTGGTTTCTTTCAAAACTTCAGGCCTTTAGAGAATTTAGTGAAATAGATTTCAGGAAATGACCTCAGGCTGCACATCAAGCATCTAATGAGAATTAAGGAAACCCCAGGGGGTTCCAGGCTATATCGAGACAGCTCACCACCACAGAGATACGCACTAAGGGAGCACCTTTTCTTGTAGAGGGGGGACCTCGACTGGTAAATTAGATAACCTCAAATAAAGAAACTTTCTTTGTTTTACTGCGGAAAGACAGGCGGGCGAGCGAGCCGTAAAACCTTAGCCTAAGAAAAGGTAGTTGGAACCTCCCGGCCATAGTTATTCTCACGTGAAGGAGATGAGCTATAAATAAACTAAATTCGTGTTCACTTCTTGATGGGCATTTCTAAATGTTACTTTTTACCCGGCTCTTAAAGTCATATAAAGCTACTTATATATTACAACTGATTTTATGTTTTAGCTTTTTTATCCTATCTTGCATACTTCATTTGTACATTTCATGAATCCTAGGAAACAATAAAAATGGGTCTTTATTTCATTGTAAATTATATTTAACTCATTTAGCAGCTCCCCATTCTTTAAATAATGAAAATTCCTTGTCATATAAGACCTTCGACTTTCCGGGTAACAAATTAAGTACACCTTTTTTTATTATAATCTAAAACTTCTTCGGGAATAACCATTTTCATTCGTTTGTTTATTGATTTATTTGGTGCAGTTTAAACAGCCATAATTGAATTAATATCAATAATAAATATAAGAATGTTTAGTTAATATTAGGAAAGAATAAAACGTTGTATACTACACGTGGCTTATTAGACTATTATTTGCTCATGAGAAGTTAGAACACTCATGCTTACTAAATATCTCTCACAAATAATATTCTATTTAAGCCCCTTATGATATAAATAGGTATTATGGTATAGGTGTATAAGGAGGGAAGACGAGCATATGCTAAAAATATACATGAAACAGCGCAATATAGAACAGAAGTGCTGGAGGGATCCGCTACAGGAAATCTTGACAAAAATAGGGTTGGGAGACATAAAAAATGAAAACTCCGATGTGTTCCAGTCACATAACTTCTAGCTGTCCAAATATAAACTAATCTTACAAAAGAGTATTTTTATCTACTTCATACTAAGCGAAATAAACACTAGCAGAATTGGTCTTATTACTTGCTTCCTTGTAAGTAGAAGAGGCATAAGGGGATACATTATACTAAAGTGACAGTCAAATCTTTGAAAAGCTGGTCACTATATGAAACAATTGAGGTTCGCTTTACATGGTCCCGTTTGATAAAAATTAGGCACTTTAAAGCTGAAACCAATAACAAGAATATTTAAAAAAACGACTAACTTTACAAGAAAAACGTGTATGCCATACATTATGTGTTTTAATGAGATCTACATTTTTAGTTTTGTATGACTTTTCTATCTCTTATGGTTTAACCGTTGTGCAAAATTCATCCAGAATAAAGTGGTCTTCAGAGGCTTTTACCAGAAAATTTATAATATACATTTTATTTGAGATGTAAATATATTTAATATATGGCATTTTAATCAAACTCGTTAAAGCCATTTTTTTAGAAAAACACAACTGTCAACAATTTTTCCATGCAAATGTTAGTTTGTAGTGGAGAGATATTTTTGAAAATCTTCGTGTCGCATTCTTGGAAGATACTAAACTTACATACCAAGGTTGGTATTTAGCGGTCTTTTTATTTGTGTATTATGTATTCCACAGACCTTTTTCTAAAGTTTGTTTTTCGAATTAAGGGAACCTCAAAACACATATATTCGGTGGAATCTGGACATCGAATTTTTTTGGTGGAACACAATACATTTTCTAGCTACTATTTACATTGTGTGCATACGTGCTAGAGAAAGTAAAAAGGACTCTGGATGTCATTGAGAAATAGGATAGTAATCATGAAAAACAGGAAATATGGGGTTGACTATAAAATAAAAATTCGCTTATTTCCAGAGAAAAATAAAGAAAGAATGTATAGGAGAGGGGTATATAGATATATATAATAGACAAGAGAGGGAAGGATTAGCTTGGATTAGGACATGAGTATTACTTTTGAAAGGGATAAGAGACAATGAATTAGAATGTTGTACTTTATGCGGGGATAAAGACAGTATTGTTTACTGTTTAACTGAATGCAAAGAGGTAAGAAATTTGGAAACACAAGTGGGGATAGTATGGCAGGAGAGATGGTAGCGATGGAAATGTCGAATATCAAGGACAAGAGAAGAATTGAAAAAGTAGGGTAGTATTTGGAGGAAGGGTAAACGGAAAGTGGATACGAAGAATGAAAGAGAACAGCAGAGGAAATAGAGAGAATAGGATGGAATAGATACAAACAAAATGGGGCTACACTCGCTAACAGTAGGAAGCTAAGCGGATGTAGCGCCTATAAACAGTTCTCGAAACAGGATAAGTAACGGGACATTATTTATTAAATAATTGAAACTGTAATCTAAGTACAATAAATTATTATTAAACAACTCAAAAAGATATACAACAGAAGAGTTTACTTATTCTACCTGTTAGTATTGTAAATTCACTCAAAAACATAGTCAAGTCAATCTTCTTCCTTCACTACAATCTGCAAGGTATGATAAGGTTTTTTTCTGTTTTGACTCGTCACTTGGTCATAGAATAATTAATGAAGAAATGCGTCCACGCCGTTTCACTTATAAATCTATTAAATACTTCGTCTCATTACCATCACAATCATAGCGTTAATAAGTACGGTTACCAATTATGCAAAGACCGTCCAGAATGAAGATAAATAAAGACGCAATTTATGTCTTATATTTTTTTTAGAGCTAACCATTTCCGATGTGTTCCTTGTCAGTGGTTTCAATTTTAAAGTACTTAAACTTTTCTCATAGGGGAAGTCCTCATCAGTTTAATATCTCGTTTGTTTTACTCCTGACCATGGAAAGAGAACCTAATCTTGGTGACATCGCATATCGACCGTTTTTAAAAGATTTGACTATCGGTTTAGCCTAGTCTATTCCCTTGTTTCCCTTCTGCTTACAAGGAACTAAGTAATAAGTCAATTCCTGATAATGTTTATCTTAATTAGTATGATGTAGATAAAAGAATAATATTTGTAAGAATGTTTGTTTTCAGAACACGCAGAGAATAGCATGTGAATGGAACACAGTGCTCTCAGGCAGTTGTTTCTCGCGATGGAAAGAGTACCGACTTTTAAGTCCAGCATAATTATTATAGCGCCTCGCATTTAAACATCCATCAATATGGGGTTTTCTATCTTCCTTGTACGTACCTGCAACGTAACGTGGGTTTTTTTTTACTTCCTTGTACGTACCTGCAACGTAACGTGTAACGTAACTATTTCTGTGAAGGTTTATGTCCATTAAAAATCAGTTAGATGGAAACACAAGCTTTTGCAAGAATGTTTTGTAGAAAAAAGAATCTACATTGGGTAAACAAAGTCATGTAAATGTAAAACTTCAGACACATTGTACTTTCTCTACCACGTTCTCATTCCACCCAAAAATTCTATACCAAGATTTCATGGAAAATACATGTTTTGATGACCCCTGATTAGAAAAAGTAGAAAAAATTATATCATATATTGTGAACAATATAATAGTAGTATTTTATTATTAAGTTCACAGTAATACAATATTAGCGTCACACAGTTGCATGGGTTGGTTGACCGTACATGTCTAAAAATACTTGAATTTGGAATATTAGCTAAATATCTATTTTATATATTTAACATTAGAAATACACACACACACAAACACATACATACATATGCTCGCGCGCTAGGACAACAGAACCATAGAGCAATAAAAGTAAGAACATTTTGATATCACACACACACGCATACACACACACACACTTGCACTCACAACTACACACGTATTCATACATATAGATTACTCAAACAGTAAATAAGCCTATACAATATTTACAGAAATATGTTATCTCTTAGTGCACGAACTTCCATTAGGTATGTGCCCAGGCTTGGCCAATTTTGGCTGTTTAGAATCAAATCCCAGAATGCTGTCTTTCGTCTGTTTGAAGCTAAAAATACTTCCAGCAGTAACTTTTCCTAATATCCTCCATCTGCACGCAATCTGCCAAAATATGCGTCCAGTCTTCCTGATACCCGCATAATGGCAAATCCGCCTACCAGCTTCATCAACTACCTTACGTGTTTTCCACCCTCCAACCTCAGCCACGCTATTCCCGATCTTTGTTTCATACCCAATTTTAACATATATGTTTCTTTACTCAACCTAATTTTTATTTCGTTTTGTAACTGCAATGAAGATTTTTTTCTACATTCATATTTTATTTCCTGCCTGTTTGTATCGCATAGTCGTCTTTCTACTTTATTCACGACGCTATAACTATTTTCGTCATCCCTTTGCCAAATATCATTTTAGCCAATTTTTTATAATCCCCGTTGTAGCCCCGCCGCCCACTATTTTGGATGTTCTATGTTATTTATCTGATGCCGATAACTTATTCCTCTTAGAGTTGTTCGATCACCTTTAATTATTCGCAGCCAGTGAACAATATAGCCCAAAGACGAGGAGTTCGTTAATATACAAACTGATATTTAAGTTCGTCTTCCAAGGATGCGAAGAAAATGCCCCCAAGCCAAACTACGCTTTACATAGAATATTTTAGGAAATTTTTATTTTATAAAAATGATTCACACGGCTTGTACTAAAATACCGTATGTTTATGATATTTTTAAGACAAATGAAACGCGTACCTTGAATTTTCTGGGAATAGCCTCAGATCCTATTCATTCTGGATGACATTTGTATTACTGTTAAATCGTAAGTGATAGAGAGAATCTGTATACTCAAAAATTTAGATATCGTTAAAGCATACACATTTATGTGAGATACATTATTTGTGGAATTAACAATTTCCGAGATATTTCTTGATGTTTAAATTGTCCGTTACTTATCTGCAACTTTCTGAAGTGTGAGGTCGTTATTCGTTGTTTTTCTCCCGATTTTGCAAATAGAATGGAATTTCAAAACCATCACAAAAGGGACCAACTCTTAAATATTATGCAGTTTAAACATTAGCATTAAAATTCTTATGTGCTAATCTTATTTGCTTCATAACTTACGTTATTCATGTTAGCCGATAAATAATCGACTGAATTATTCGCCTGCTGTGTATAAAAAATATTGTGTTTCGGGTCGGTAAACGAATGCTGTGGTGGTTTATCATCTACCACGACCTTCCTATAGCAATCATTGCTTGTCATCTGCCCCAGGGATGCAGGACCAGGGGAAGGTGTTCGGCGGGCTGCGTCTGGGCAGTGACTTGAGCCTTGGCAACGTTGCCGGGGCTTCCCGATCAGGATCTCTTCCGGGACCCTTTGAGTGGGATGCTTCCTTTTAGTGCCACCAGGGTTTCAGGGTTTTGTGACGTCTGACGCGCTCTAGCTGGAAACGTTAAGGACTCCGACCATATTTGCGCCCAACATTATGATGTAGTTACTCTTCGGGTCTCTTCCCTCATCCTTCTCTCGTAGGGGCCATATAAGTCGCAAAGGGCCTACGTGCAGTGCTGTGTCCCAGTGCTTGGGGGTCCCAATCGCGATAATCGTAACTCTGACCTTAACATGAAGCTGAGAGAAAGTTTGGCTTCAAATAGATGAGTAGGTTCTAGAACAGGCACGGTCAATTCTCAAGCACGCCGTATCGGCACTGTGCTCCCTGATCTTTGCCTGCGATGTATACGCTTATGAGTCAGTCAGTACTTCACACGATGGAGTCCGGTAATCTGCAGTTGCGTTTCCATTAAAATATTAAGGATAGGATAGTTGAGGAGGAATAAGTCACATACCATGTTATTGATAAGATCTAAGTAAATATATATCATTAAGTTATTATTATATTATGAGTGCATTTTTTACTTAATTTTAATATGACATATTAATGTTATTTTAACTAACTTCTTTTCATCAGAAATAATTGCTATATTACTATGATATTGTTTAAGAGACAATTACTTGCTTTTCAGTCATATTTTTTATACCTATATCACAAATTCACGAAGATTATAATATTTCCAATTAACCAATTTATGTTTTGAATTATGGTTATAATTGTAATTTTATAACTTGAATTGGAGCTGGTCCTGTTGAAGGTCCTTATATTTTAACAGGGCAGATTTTAACTATTTTATGTTTCCTTTATTATATCTTAAATCCCCTGATTATTAAAATTTGAGATAATATCCTTTATCAATAATAATTTAGTTATAAACTTAATGAATAAGCTTATGTCTAATAGTCTTCTTGTGTTTTTTATTAAATTATAGACAAAATAGCCCAATAGAAATCAAATATAACCTTTAGTCCTATTCAACCAAATGATAGCATATGCATGCAATATTTTACTATAAGACCAAAGCAGTACTTTGTTAATGGGTATTAGCACAATTTTGACTATGGAAAAGTTACACAAATATAAAACAACAAAACAAAGCTTATGTACAGTGATAATGTTACACAGAGGACTTCAAATTAAACGAATATAAATTTTGCAATGCATTCATTTTCAAGAGCTGAATAACCATTTGCATGTAGCACTTGCAATTTTTTGTGACATTCCACGAAGAATGTATCTTACCATTCGGGATTGAAATAATTTGTTGACGTGGGCGCTGAGACAGGCCTATACAGACTGCGATATTTAATAATGGGTATTAAAGAAATATAATCGATAAATAAAATAATAAAGAGCATTTCAGAGTGTACATCAGCTAATAGTATAATGAACTACGCGCCACAGTACGCAATAAGCTACTATTATCGAACAGTAAAATTGCACAAGCTTGAAATATATAACGTAAAAATCTCATGAGCTCCAATCACATGACTTTCTCTACATCTCTGTAACAAATTATTGTTAGTAAGCTTATTCTTCTATCTACCCCATACTAATCAGAACAAGTTGCTTTATAAGTGGAAGGGAAATAAGGGAATACACTAGACTAAACCGACAGTCAAATTTTATAATATGTGGTTGCTATGGGATTGAAATTCGTTTTTTGTTTTTTTTTTTTTTGCCTGGCCAGTTGTTGAAAAGTTCCCATGTGAGGAAAGCTTACATTTTTTAAAACTGAAACATATGACAAGGAATATCTCGAAAATGGTATACTCAAGGGAAAATATGTATATGAAATGAAGTGTGTGTGTGTTTTTTGTCTATCTCTTATGGTTTACTAGTTTTGCAAAATAAAAAAAAAATGCATCCAGAGTAAAGAGGTCTTCAGAACCTATCCCAAGAGAATCCAAGATATGCATTTTATTTGTCATGTAAATATCTTAAATATAAGAGATGATATAATCAACATCGTTACAACCAATTTTGAGAAAATTAATATTTTCAAAAATGTTTCCATGTAAAAAGTAGTTGGTGTGGAGGATTTTCTTCAAAATATTCGTGTCGCATCCTTGGATGATACTGAATTTAAATGCCAAGTTTGGTATTTAACGGAACTTTCGTTTTTGAGCTATTATGCCCACACACAAACACACGGACATTTTTCTAAAAATGCCTTTTTTGGTTTCACTGGGTATATTTCCGGTAAAATCCCGATATCGAATTTTTGGGTCCAATACACCTTCTCTATACACTAAATGCATAGTACGTGTAGAGAAAGTAAAAAGGAAAAATCTGATGTGTTACACTCACATGACTTTCTCTAGCTGCTCTACAAACTTCCTACAAAAGACTATTCTTCTTTCCACACAGTACTAATTGAAATAAACAATAGCAGAATGATCTTATTACTTAGTTCTGATAAGTAGAAGAGAACTAAGGAAATGCACTAGGCTAAAGTGATAGTCAAATGTTTTAAAAGCTATCGTTATGCGATTGTCACTGCAAATCGCTTCTTTGCTTAGCCAGGTGTTGAACAAAAGAAAAACGGACACTTCCTGTCTGAGAAAAGTGTAATTACTTCACAATTGAATCCAATAACAAGGAATAACTCGGAAACGGTCACCTACACAACAAAAAAGTAAAGGACATAAATTATGTGTTTTGACGAGATCTACATTTTTTGTGCAGTGAGTTTTTGTCTATCCTTTACGGTTTAGCAGCGAAGCAAAATTCAGCAAAATTCATTCAGAATAAAGAGGTCTTCAGAGGCTATTCCCAGAAAATTCGAGATAAACGTTTCATTTCGGATATAAATAGTTTTAATATACGGGATTTTAATCAAAATCGTTATATCCATTTTTAAGAAAATCAAAATTTTCGAAAAATTTTCCATGTAAAGGGTAGTTTGTGGTGGGAATTTTTTTTTTTTAAATCTTCGTGTCGCATCCTTGGAAGATACTAAATCTAAATATCAAGTTTGGTATTTAACGGTCTTTTTGTTTTGGAACATGCTGTCCACAGACACATAAACAGACAGACACACACGGATATTTTTTTAAAAAAAATCGGATTTAGGGGACCCCAAAACATATATTTCCGGTAAAATCTCGACATCGAATTGTTGGGTGCATTACAATACCTTCTCTATTCCTATGTACATTGTACATATGGGGCTAGAGAAAGTAAAAAACATATATCGGCCACCTAGGGAGTCATTTGGTGCACCGGAAGCTGGACACAAAAACAAAAGGTGGAATTCCCCTAAGGAATGTGACTGTGCGGGGGACAGTTGTGACCGGCTTTTAAAATGTAAGGTTTTCCAGACGTTACTGCTTGTTGGAAGCCTGTGATGATCAGGCATGTGTTTCGTGGAAACTTCCGAGATGTGAAATATTTCTAAATCTAGTAATGTTGGCACACCAACCCTAGCTGAATTTCGCGAATAGTACTAAACGCTATTCAACCAAGTGTATAAATAGTAATTTTTGATACAAGTGGTAAAAATTGTGTTTTATATTTTGTGTAGGAAGCTTGCGAAACGAGGCCATAGGCCGAGTACAGTAAACCTACCAACAATATAAAACAAGTTTAACATATATGTGTGTCATATATTATTTTTAGAGTTCTCAATATTTATAGAAATATTATAATTATAATCCACGGAGTTCGTGCTTAATCGTCTGCGATGTTCAGTTGTTGCCTCGCTTAACATCAGTGCTGACAACATGATGACTTACTCGTACAGAACGAAAAAAATTCTATACAATGAAGGCAGAGAAGCAGTTGTAATTTTGCTCTCTCCTATCCCAAGAGAATCAAGATTTCGTCTGGTTCAGCAGATTCCATGTTCATGACATTCAAATCATCCGCCATTTTATGGATAGATACGAGCTTTCAGAGTCATAACCTAGTTGAATGAGGCCGTGAACGCATAAACCAAAGTTGGCTACATTGAGTGTTATAATTTTATAACACTGAGTGACAGAATTTTCTACTTTTAACACTACTGACATCTGGTAAAAGGCCTACTTTTAGCATCAACTGTCTAGAAAGGCAATTATTTCTTTCACGTAGGAAACTTCATCGATAAACAGCCAAATTATATTCATACTCCTTTATGAATTTTGTGGAGTGCTTCCTCGTTTTCCTTTTGCTTCTATGTGCAGATGGTGCAGAGCGCTATTATGGTAACTCATTAACAAACAATAAACAGATTTAATGAAAGGTATATTCACTTGGTATTTTTGTAATGTCTCACTGCCTCAACAAGACAAAAGTGCTCATTGCTCGAGGGCCAAGCCTTCGAAATATATTAATTAAGTACGATCCATTATTGATAACCAATCGCGCGATTGCTGCAGCGCACCTCGTTTAACGACTGCCCATTACAAAATGAGACAAAAAGACGCATCAACCTGCATGGAAGAAATATTGGAGCTTCAAGTTTATTCTGGAAGACAGATTCCTAAAAGTATACCTAAAAAAGAGTAAACATTCACACTCCCAGTAGCTACTATTAACGGGTGATCCAAAAACGTCTGAACCGGCTGCGACGGTGTTTTACATGTCCGCGTCCTCGGCGCTCGTTGCCGTCTGCCGCTATCATAGAAAGGCGCGGATGAAACCATGCAACATTTTTAAAACTACTTTTAAAGGTTTTACTTATTAATGTTACTAAAGAGATGCTGAAACTGGCAACCGCCATTGTCCATACATTTTTGGCACCTCTTTAAGAAACTATCCATCACTCGCTGTTGAGAAATCCTGGTAATTTCCTGTGGGATACTTTGTTTTAACTCTTCCACGGTATATAGCTTTGTTTTATACACTTTATGCTTTAAGCTACCTCAGAGATAGAAATCGCAATGGCATAGTTTGGGGGACCAAGGGAGCCAAAAAAAACCCTACTAATAATTCTGTCCTGAAACACACTTTCAATTGTTCTCATCGAAAGATTGGCTGAATTGATTTGTTGCAGTCTTGTTGAAGAGAGACAAAATCATGCTCTCTGTCTGTTAATTCTCTAAAAAAAAGGGGGGGGGTTGTATTATTCAAGTATGTACGGGCATCAACTGTTGACTCGAAAAAATTGGGCCTACAAGTCTTTCTACGCTAATACTGCCTATAACAATACGAGATAAGATGAAAAACGAAGCGGCGCAGCTGAAATGGAGATGGGGAGGGCACGTCACCAGATTGCACCATTGCCGATTTACCCTGCAAGCTACAATGTGAGACCCGAGGATAGAATAAGAACGACTGGGAGAGCGAAGACTCGTGGGCAGACGACTTCAAACGGGCAGCATAAACACTGTGGACAAGGCAAGTCATGGACAGACGCAAGTGGAAAACACTGGAAAGAATAGTTACTCAAAAATACACAACTTCCTTGTGTGAAGCTTAAGTGATAATGATAAGAGTTAGACCAAAACAAAGAAATTAGTGTCAATTCAACCTGCAACCACCAATTTCTGAGTAGGTAGCTCGAGAATATAGACAAAGCTGTAGGTTTAAGTGTACAATCTATTGGCTAAGCAGCTAAGTTGTATTAAGTCCATCTACTAAACACGAGGCCTTTAGGATTTGGTTCTCTAATGAACTTCCAGCAGCAACTCCCTGCATAAGCAACATCCCTTTACCCTTAAAGGATCTTTTGGCTATTTATTTATTATTTTCCAATGATGGGACACAAAGATTTAAAATAATAACTCCCACCGTCAAATATCTAATCTCTATGTGGAATTTTTTTCAAACATTTTACTCCTCTAAAAAAAAAATAACTGTAATGGTTTTGAAAAAATACCATATATTAAAAGATTTAATTGACAAATAAAATGTATACATTGACTTTTCTGGGCACAGCCTGTGAAGCCCTCTTCGTTCGTAAAGTACTTGTATAATAATCTTGTATAATTGACATGTGGCGGCGCCGTGGCCGAGTGTTTAGACCGCTCTCCTCCCATCTAGGCGGCCCGGGTTCGACCCCAAGTGCTCGCATGTGGGATTTGTGCTGGACAAAGCGGCGTATGGGCGGGTTTTCTCCGCCACTCATTCCACCAATTGCTCCATCATCACCTTTCCTATCATCCATTTCGTATGCATTTCATATCATCCACTTCCTCACGCTCTTGCCTGGCTACGGACTGACCACTCGTTCCAGGTGCTCCATCCTGTAGTTCCGTGCCGTTGGCTCCCCTCTAGGCACCCGCTTTTAAGTCCTAGAGGGGGAGGGATGTTAGTCCTAAATACAGAGAGGGTAAGCCGACTACGAAACGAATAACTGGTTCACTTCCAGCGATTGTCGATAGCGCAATGCCCAAAATTGTAGATCTCTTTAAAACACACAAATTACCCCAAATAAATTTTTGTAACATAAGCCATTTCCGAGATATACGCTACTAGTGGTTCAAAATATTCTATACTTGGTGATTTTTTTTAAAGTTCTTTCTCGAGGTTGTATGCGAAGGGCATGAACTACAACGTCAGTATACAGCGTCCAATTCTAAAACTTTTGCCTATTACTATTCCCTTTGTAACCATAACAAAATGTGTACTGTAGCTATTTTGCAAATGTTTACTTCAATTTAAGTTAAGTGGATAGGAATATAAACTATCATAAGAATAGTTTGCTTACTGCAGTAATAAGCGATAAAGAAATTAAGCAAGTCCTGTGGATGTAAAACTTCGGATTTATTTTATTGCCTCCCAAAACTACACAAAAGAAAATGTCAGTATACTTTTTAAGGAAAGAGGTGTTTTGTTTTATTTTGGTTGGAAAAACACGAGAGTGATACAGAAAATTAAGTACGATTTGATATAACTTAAATAATAATAAAATATATCAACGCAAACTTTCATACACAAAGTTACAGTACCTTACTGCAATGTCAATGATATCCACTTCTAGCACCAAAGACCTGATTCGCTTTCTGAATGCGTAAAATCTTCGGCCAATCTAAATTTATAAGCAAAAAACTCTAAAGGATGGTGATAAAGCAATGAAAGGGTCTTCAGTGAGGAAATGTCACATAACTTATTGGGGAAGTAGTGCGCACGACGAAGACCAGGCGGATGGCAATTACTTTTTATGGAGGTGCTGAAAGCAAATTATAAAAGAACCCAGGAAATGCATTTCAATTTGGACACCTTAAATGACGTTTTGGTTGGAAGAGTTCCCAACAGATGAAGATATCAAAGCGGAGGTGACATCCTGTCTTAGATCTTTGACGGAGAAGAGTATAAATAACATTAGCATTGAAAGCTGGTACAAGGTCGTAATAAGGGCAAAAACGTTGAGAAATAAAATAAGATACTGTTACGTTGTAAATAAAGTTTTGTTATTGTTTAGTTATGCCAAATCTATCTTTATACTCTGGACGGTTCTCGTATCTCGCAGTTTTATTATTAGGATCTTGTTGTAACTCAAGCAGTTTTTATCGGTATAAATCAACATATGTCCAAAAAGCTATTGTGTTCCATTCACATGACTTTCTCTAGCTGTTACACAACAACTTTCCTTACGTCAGATCATTCTGTTATCTACAAGCTAATCAAGAAATCGTCATATTACTAGCTCCCTTGTAAGTAGAAGAGACATTTGGAAATACACTGGGCTAAATCGATTGTCAAATCTTTTAAGAGCTTGTCTATGTGAAACAACTGAAGTACGGATCGCTTTGCATGACCTGTAGATTAGATTAGAAAGAATTTTGTAGGTTCGTTTAGGCCAGGAAGCCACTGAACATAGAACTTGTAGGCATATGCATGTATACATATGTTTATATACTACGGAAAAAAGCAATGTATAAAGCTCTTGTGCTAAAAGCATGGGATACAAAAACAGCAGAATAGACATATAAGCACACCATTTACTTTTGAGGCTTGTACGTCACTGCACTATACTTAATGTGCTCTATGAAAGCATATGTACTTCCTTTTTTTTTTTTTTTTTTTTTTTGTATGCACATATAAACAAAGAGTATCAAAACTTAGTGTTAAAATGTATAAATAAATATAATTTCATTATATGTAACACTGCTGTAATGTTAGATGATAGTTTCTAACTATCGACATAATAGTTACTACTAGTAATTATATAGAACTAAAATATGATTATTGTAGTAAAATAAGAGAGATGAAAAGAAGCGTCACTTCCTGTATGTAGTTTCAAAGTGAAACCAATAACAAGGAATATCTCAAAAACGGTCAGCTCTACATAAAAACCTATATGCCACATATTATGTGCTTTATGGAGATCTACAATTTTTGTGCAGTAGGTTTTGTCTATCTCTTACAGTTTAACCGTTATGCAAGATTCTCCGAAACTCATTCAGAATAAAGAGGTCTTCAGGGGATGTTCCCAGAAAATTCAAAATGTACACTTTATTTGTGATGTAAATATCTTTAATATACGGTATTTGAATAAAAATAGTTAGAGCCATTTTTGAGAAAAATAAAATGTTCAAACATTTTTTTCATATAAAGGGTAGTTTGTGGCGGGGGAGGGGATTTTCTTGAAAATCCTCATGGAGGATACTAAACTTAAATACCAAGTTTGGTATTTAACGGTCTTTCCGTTTTTGAGATATGTTGTCCAAAGACACACACACAGATGGATCTTTTTCTAAAAATGACTTTTTTCGGACTCAGGGGACCTCAAAACAAATATCCGGAGAAATCTTTACATCAAATTTTTGGGTGGAATACAATACCTTTTCTATTCACTCTTTACATTGTGCATGTGGGCTAGAGAAAGTAAAAATACATGAGAACTCATGCAATCCACTTATATTGATGGAAGTCTTTTAGTTTGAGGTCAAAAAACTTCTTGCTATCTAATCTTCCCGTTGTCTAATGTCTAATTTATGAAGGGTACTATACCCCCGTCAAGTTGTCTAACCACTCGGTCATGGCGCGGCCCACTTCTTTAAGAATGGTTACAAACTACATGTATAGGACATTTTTAATGCACAAGTGTAACAGAAATGAAAGCCAAGTATATAGTTTTCTCCAAAACCTGATGATCCTCAAACGGGACCAGGGACCACTCCCACAATCACCGGGCAATAAACATTAGCAAAAAAAGACGTCCCTCTACTAGGGGCGAGAGGCAACGTAGAAAAATCTGTTTCCTGGAGACACTGCTTACACGACGAAAATCGCGCCTCAGTTAAGGAACCAATAAGAGGAAGATTTGGCAACAGCAAGAGTTGGTTTCCAGCCGCACACACCCTAATCCCAAACTTCAAGAAGAAGAATGAGGCAGGGTCATCATGTTCTGAAAAATACTCTATAAGGCATTGCAAGGAACAGCAGGCCATTGGACCGTGTGCTTGTGGGTTATCAATTGTCTTTTGAAGCTTTAAAACTTTTGCTTTGAAATTATAGTTTCAACATAAAAGCTCCATCAAGTAGCTCCTCAATTGCCCCCC
Source organism: Hymenopus coronatus (assembly GCA_030762935.1). Taxonomy (NCBI): domain Eukaryota; kingdom Metazoa; phylum Arthropoda; class Insecta; order Mantodea; family Hymenopodidae; genus Hymenopus; species Hymenopus coronatus. The sequence continues at coordinate 510,574,977 of CM060900.1, forward strand.
CCCCCCAGGGAACTCACGAGGCTGAGTGCTCTCCGGTCCAGGTCTCCCAACGGGGGAAAAATCATCACGCCGGTACTGGGAATCGAACTCAGGTCTCCCGCTTGGCAAGCAGCAACGCTACCACCGCACTAAGTTGACGACAGATAATGCAATTAAATATTTTAACTAAACAAAAAATGTAACTTTTCTAGAACTGCCTTACACAATCAAATTTGTCAGAGAGTATAGGAGTGACATCTCATATTTTAGTACAGTAAAATAGACGTAAGAATATGATCTTAAATTGATGTTATATTAGTTGTAGAGAACTATTTTTATTAGCTGTTGAAATTAAAATTGTCCTTGTTTTTTTCCAGTATAAATGTTTTAAGACAATGAATAAAGAGATCGTAAAAATATATTCCTGAATACTTAAATATCTCATTTAAGATTATTTATGCAATTTTGCGTACAAATCAGAACAAAAATAAAATGTAAAGAAGATTTTCCATGCGCAAAAATGAAAAATTGAGAGAAAAAAAATCAAAAAAATCTAATGTGTTCCATTCACATAACTTTATCTACATCTCTGCAACAAGTTATTGTTAGAAAGCTTATGCTTCTATTAACTTCATGCTAATCGAGAAAAAAATAGCAGAAATAGTCATATTACTTGCTTCCGTGCAAGTAGAAGCGAAATACGGGAGCACCATACGTTAAAGTGATAGCAAACTCAGGTTGCTATGTGACTGAAGCTCCTTTGTTTTTATGGACAGGAGTTGACAAATTTCTGTATGAGAAAAGTTTTAAGTTTTTCGAAGCTGAAGCCAATAACAAGGAATATCTCAAAAACGATCAACTCCACGAAAAAAATGTATATTACATAAATTGTGTGTTTTAACATGCTCTACATTTTTTGTGTGGTAAGTTTTTGCTCATCTCTTATGGTTTAGCAGTTATGCAAAATTCCGTAAAATTAATCTAGAATAAATAGTCTTCAGAGGCTATTCCCAGAAAATTCAAGATATAAATTGTATTTGTCGGGTAAATATCTTTAATACACGATACTTTAATCAAAATCGTTAGAGCCTTTTTTGAGGAAATCAAAATTTTGGAAAAAAGTTCCATGTAAAGGGTAGTTTGGGGTGGGGGATTTTCTTGAAAATCTTCGTGTCGCATTCTTGGAAGATACCAAACCTAAATACTAAGTTTGGTTTTTAACGGAATTTTCGTTTTTGAGCTATGCTGCCCACAGACACACACACAAACACAAGATAGACAGACAGATAGAAATTCGATGTCGAGATTTGACCGGAAATACATGTTTTGAGGACCCCTGGATCCCAATAAAGCATTTTCAGAAAAATGACATACACATTTTTCTAAAAATTCTTGTTTTGGATTCAGGTGGTCTCAAAACATGTATTTTCGGTGAAATCTCGGTATCGAAATTTTGGGTGCATTACAATACCTTCTCTATACACTACGTACATAGTACGTGTAGGGAAAGTAATAAACACATACAGAAAGGAGAAGTAAGGTTAAAGATAGTCCATGAATGATTTAAGATGTAGCTGGGCTTTTATAAATGGCGGATCGTCATATATGTTCGACAAAATGATTCGCAAGTGTCTGTAAAATATTTATATGATGTAATTAAAAACAGATTTGATGTGTTTCAATCTCATCTCTACTTGTTCTGCAAATAAACTTCTTGCAACAGATTATTTTTATTATTGCTTCATGCTAATTGAGATAAACATTAACAGAAATGGTCTTAGTTCCTTATAAGTAGAAGGGATACACTAAGCTAAAGCGATAGTCAAATCTTTTAAAAGTTATCTCTATGCGATTGGCATTGAAATTCGGTTCTTTGCAAGGCCAAGAGTAAAACAAAAGAACACGGAAGACTCTGAGAAGGGTATGTGAAACCAATAACAAGGAATATCTTAAAAATGGTTAACTCCAAGCCAAACTGTACAAGACATAAATCGTGTGTTTTGAGATCTACATTCTTTATATAGTAGGTTTTTGTCTATCTCTTACGGTTTACCAGGTTTATTTGGAATGAAGAGGACTTTAGGGGCTATTCCCAAGAAATTCAGGATATACCTTTTATTTGTCATGTAGACATCTTTGATATACGGTATTTTAATCAAAAAATTTATAGTCATTTTTGAGAAAATCAAAATTTTCGAAAAAAAAAAGTCCATGTAAAGGGTATTTTGGGATGGGGTAATTTGCTGAAAACCTATGTGTCGCATCCTTGGAAGGTACTAACATAAATACCAAGTTTGTAATTTTGCGGACTTTTCGTTTGGAGTTATGCTGACCTCAGATTCACACACGCACACACACACGTACCAAAGACACACAGTACTTTATCTAAAAATAAGTTTTACTTTCTCTACACATACTATGTACATAGTGTATAGAGAAAATACTGCATTGCACCCTAAAATTCGATGCCGAGATTTCATCGGGAATATGTTTTGAGACTCCCTGAATCCAAAAAAGCACTTTTAGAAAAAGGTCCGTGTATATATATATATGTGTGTGTGGGTGGTGGCTGTGGACAGCATAACTCAAAAACTAAAAGACCGTAAAATACCAAACTTGGTATTTAAGTTTACTATCTTCCAAGGATGCGATACGAAGACTCTCAAGAAAATCCTCCCACCCCGAACTATCCTTTACAGGCAAAAGTTTTTGAAAATTTTGTTTTTCTCAAAAATGGCCCGAACAATTTTAATTAAAATACCGTATATTTAAGTTATTCTCAACCCATATAAAATGTATATTTTGAATTTTCTGGGAATAGCCTCTGAAGAGCACTTTATTCTAGTTGCTTTTTCCAGAATTTTGCATAACGGTTAAACCGTAAAAGGCAGACAAAAATTTACTTTACAAAAAATGTAGAGCTCGTTAAAACGCACAATTTATGTCATATGCACTTTTGTTGTAGAGTTGACCGTTTCCAAGATATTCCTTGTTATTGGTTTCAATTTTAGAATATACTTCTCTCAGACAGGAAGTGCCCGTTTTTCTTTTGTTCTACTCCTGGCCAAGTTAAGAAGCCAGTTCCAATGACAATCGCATGACATCTCTTAACGCATTTCACTATCGCTTTAGAATAGAGCATTCCTTTAGTTCCCTTCTACTTATAAGGATCTAAGTAATAAGAACATTCTAGTAATGTTTATCTCAATTAGCATGGTGTGGAAGAAGAATCTTTTGTAAAAAGTCTGTTTGTAGAACAGTTAGAGAAGGTAATGTGAGTGTAACACATCAGACTTTTTAAAGATGTATTTCGGGTGAAATCTCGGTATCGAACTTTTGGGTGGAGTGATATAACCTTCTCTACCTACTATGTAGGTTGCATATACACGCTTGAGAAAGTAGACTTGAAATGTCCCTTAGGAAAGTCGTATGAAGTAATGTTGAAGTTGTCGCTACATGCAATACGCCACTGAGGTAACAGGTGAGTTAATGGAATGGGAAATCCCTTGTCTTCAAGGTAGCGCTTGTAGTGGTGAAGAGCACGTGTCACTGTTGCAGCATCTGTATACATCTCTAGAGTGGGAAGCTGATGATGTAATGGTTGACGGCGCCTACTCCCGAGATGGCGGTAATGTGTCCACTCACTTTAGCGCTGCCTTGTTTTTAATCAAAACGGATTGATTGTTTTGTGCATAAAATAAACTAAAAACGTCTGAAAATTATTACAGTCACCAAAACAAATAGCCTTAACTAAGCAAAAGAGAATTCTACAATTATTTTTAAAATATTCATTTCTCTTCTTTGTTTCAAAGAAAAAATACATCTGACAATTTAGCTCAACTATTAAAGCGCCAATGCAATGGCCGAGATTAGGCAATTTCAACCAATCGCGGTCATTTTCCTGGAGCGATATTGTCGAAACATCTTATCGCAGCTGATGTTCATTTCTTCTACGTTCGTTTGTCATAGTTATTGGTATCAAGGTGAAAATCCAGTCAGCAAATCTTCGCCTTTATTAACTGTCAGTTCCACAATTGTACTTTCAATTAATTCAGTTACAATATTTATTTAAAGTTTTATCCAGTTCAGATTAGATTAGATAAGAAAAAATTCTGTAGGTCCTAAACGAAGGCCAGGAAGCCACTGAACATAGAACTTGTCAAGACATATATACATATACACATGTTTATGTACAATGGAAAAAAAAATGTATAAAGCTCGTGCTTAAAGCTTGAGTTACAAAAACAGCAGAATAGACATATAATCACACCATTTGTATTTGAGGCCTCTACTATACTTAATGTGCTCTATAAAAGCACATGAACTTCCTTTTTTTTTTTCAATCACAGAAAAACAAAGAGCATAAAAAATTAGTGTTAAAATGTATAAATAAATATAATTTAATTATAAGTAACACTAATGTAATGTCAGATGATAGCCTTTTAATTATCGACATAATAGTTACTACTAGTAATTATATAAAACTAAAATATGATTATTGTATTATGTACTCTTCATAAATGTCAACAAATTACAATACATATTTACAAACATGTTATAGAGTTTCCAATGCAAAAATTTACATTTATGCACTAGAGTGTAAAATATTAAAGCATCACACTATACAGACATTGTGTCATTGCTAAACACTAAAAATTCATTTGGCACATTCCTGCAAGTCAAAGTATACATCAGTTTAATTTGAATATAAAACACACACACTAATATACACAAAATGCAATACATTATAATACTTATAAATACAATGATTGTTGACAGTATTGTCAGACAGATTTGTCACTTAAATATTCATCTACAGAGTAAAATGATTTATTGCAAAGGTACTCCTTAAGAGAAGCCTTAAAAGCCCTGAGATTCCCAACATTTTCTTTGAGATTACTAGGGAGAGCATTAAATATCTTGATTGTTTCATAATATACACCTTTCTGAAAGCAACGAAGATTGGCATTGGGACGATGAATATATCCCTTTTGTCTAGTATTAATGTTATGAATTTCCATGTTTGTTATAAAACTATGTCGATTAACTGCATAGAATTTTAAAATGGATAATATATAAACACAAGGTAAGGTGAGTATTCCCAATTTTTTTTAAATACTTCTTTGCATGACTGTCTGCTATAAGCATTACAGATTATTCGTATAGCTTTCTTCTGTATCCGGAATATGCATTTACTATCCATAATGTATTTAGTTCAAAAAAAAGGTGTGAAAATAATCATTATTTGTATTTCTTATGTATGAGATGAGTGCAATAACCTCAAATAAAATAATGTGTGTTTCCATTTCAAGTATTAGTTATTAAGAGCTGAAATAAAATAATTATTCCCTGTTTATATTGCTGCAATCGATACTCGTACATTGGGTGTAGGACGGTCGGCCATATCATAATTCAGTCTGGAGGCAGTGAAGAAAGGAAAAAAAGAAGAAAAAAAAAACATAGTCGAATGCGTCGTTGAGAACTAATGTAAGTATTACTATCATAGCCTGATAAAATTTCCCTTGCTATATTATACTATGGTCTATTTCGCTGAATTATCTTATCAAGTACAACTCGTGTTTTCATCTCTTAGGACAATTCACCCTCGCGCTTCGCTCCGGTCGTGAATTATCGACAAGATGAATACATTTGTGGTATTATTTATGATAAGATTCCAGAACTAATCATGAACTGATAGAAAGTTAAGCTACTTTTACCGTCTCTACCTGGTACTATGTATGTACCTGCATATAGAGAAGGTATTACATTCCACCCAAAATTCGATACCGAGATTTCGCCGTACATAAATGTTTTGAAGTCCCTGAATAAAAAATAGAAAAATGTCCGTGTGTATATATGTTTGCACAGCATAACTCAAAAACGAGAACTGGGTTGAATACCAAAAGTGGCCTTGAAGTACAGAATCTTCCAATGATGCGACCTGAAGATTTTTAGGAAGATCCCCTACCCCTAACTACCCTTTACATGGAACATTTTTGGTAAATTGTGATTTTCTCAAAAATGGCTCTAACGATTTTAAAGAAAACATTGTATATTCAAGGTACTTTCGTGGCAAACGGAATGTATATCTTGAATTTTCTTTGCGGATGACTTTTGTTTAACTGTAAACCTTAAGAGATAGATAAAGCCTTATCTACTATAAAATATAGATATCGTTAAAGTACACAGTTTGTGCCGTCTGTGTGTGTGTATACATGTATTTCTTTCTTTTTTACTGTTTTTGAAATATTCTTTGTCATTGATTTCACTTCTAAAATACCTACTTAAACTTTTCTGAAATTGGAATTTGTCATTCCTGTTTAGTTTTACACCTTTTCAATTTTCAAACACAAAAATTATAATTTTTATGACAAAAAAGTATATTCACAACTTTAAAAAATGTTGAAGCCTAAACCAAAAGAGACACCAGAGAAACCTAGAGCATCTTCAAAAAGTAGCTGTATTGTGAACATAAGGTTAAAATATTAGACCAAAATGTTAAATTTTTTGTTGCAAGGGACTTTTTTAGTGACGTGACAAAAACATAAACAAATTTGAACATTCATTTCAAACCATTAGAGCAAAACGGATGAAATTTGCACTGTCTTATTTGCATTATACTGCATATGTGGTATAAATTTAAAAAAAAATAGCATTATTAATTTGGAATTTCAAACTTTCAGTCATACATGTCCTTAAATACATCTGACAGTAGAGCAATTCTTATTTATTGTACCTCTGTGAGCATGCACAGCAAATTTTGTTTGTGTAACAAAAACAAAAACAAAAAAAAAAACAAAAAAACTGCTCCGCAGGAGCGAGGAGCATTTTACAGGAAGAAAAATGCTGAAAATATCAATAGCGGGAAAACAAGGAAATGTTTGAATGCATGGCTCATATTGAAATCTGCCAGGGTGGTACGTTGGACCCTTAGCTTTCATTTTCATCTCCTCTGCTGCTGCCTTTTCTGTCCCTTTCTTCTTGCATTGCTGCTTCTCTGCTGCGCAACTTCGTTTTTTACTTTGTATGATGCGAATGAGATCTCGTCGATCTGATTTTTTCTTGCCTAGTCCGGTACAGTTTCACGTCTAATGCTCTGCTGTAGCACCAATGACATAGGCATTGGAAATGGCGCCTGGTGGTCAATTATACCTTTTTGTACTTAGGAATATTTAAATTATTTTATGGAATTAAAATTAAAGAAGTGATTTTTTGCTGTTGTGTTTTTGTGTTTTTTCATGAAATGTCGGTCATGCATATCCTAAACAGTCCTGCGATGAAGCACTTATGCTTTATGGCGAATTAAATTTCAATAACCTGCATTTCTTTCAGAACGATAAGCGATGTTACAGCAGAACAACATGAGAAGCTGTGCTGGATAATGGAGGCAAAGCCACTGGGACGGAGACTTGCAGGAAGACCTAGGAACACATGGGAGGACACTGTGAAGCAAACTGCTAGAAGAAAGGGGAAAGCCGTTCAGCAACTTCGTAGTGTATCCAGGGACAGAGACGATTACACGAGATGGATACGAGGCGATCCCCTAACGCGGCATTAAGACGGACTACCATGAAAACTCCGTTCATTGCCCACACAGCGACTTCTGTGGTGCTTTCCAAACAAAGTGATGTCATTCAGGGACGTTCAGCTTTCCAGATATGGCAGCCCAAGTCTTCTGTTTCTCTGGGATTTACCTTGAAGAGAAAGTTTACTCCCGGCTGCTACACCTACTGGCAACATGAAAACAGCTGCTCAACCTGCAATTTAGTCTATTGCGAATAGTATTACCTTCATGAATAATTTACCTGCAATAGAAAAATATAACATGCCAATAATTACGATACACAGACTGATTCAAAAATGCTTTTACTACGTTTGGGGAGGATTCCTGACATCGAAATAGGAAAATATGTTCATATAAACATATGCTCTGAAACGCTTCGTTTTCGCGTTATCAGTTTATTAATGAACGTCACCTTCCAAGGCTCTCCAGGTCCAATCTAATAACTTCATTTATTTATGCACTCATTCATGGAAGGCTTTGCCCCATTTTACCCTGTAGAGCTGGCCTGGTGTTGAAAGGGCTGTTTGAAAACATTTGGCATTTATCAGATATGTAATACATTCCCCCAGCACGCCTTACAAGTGCTGTCTACAGGGACTTATTCAGAACACTCTCCCATACTTATTAGAAAATGTACCACTGCAAATGAGAAGAAACATGTGGTTTATGCATGATGCTCTTGCACATTTTAGTCTCACTGTTCGAGATGCACTGGCTGGTATCTAGCATGACAAATGGATAGGTAGAGGGGGACCAGTTCCATGGCCTACACGTTCCTGACATTTCATACTTCGACGAGAGTATGCGTGTGCAGACGCAAGAGGAGGGCATTTGGATCATTTGTTGTAACTGCTGTTTATGTGGAACACCTCCAAGAAAGTTAACAACGTCAAAAATAAAATAAAGTGTAACTGTTTTGATTAATAGCATTTTGAACCTCAATAAATCGAGAAAGAAGGGCTTTAGAACATGTGTTTATATGAACATCTTTTCTTGTTTTGATGTAAGGAGCTTGTTGCCAAACTTTGTAAAAGTATTTTGAATCATTCTGTATGTATAATTACACAAAGGCTTTCAAGTTGCCATAGTTAAAAATTATTTTTTAAAATTACTTTTTATTTATCACTATGCCGCATTACATGCTTTTACATCCTTATTAATAAAGTTTGTGTACATTTGTTCAGTATCCTGCAGTTCACGGATATTTAACTTGAACTCTATATTTATAATATCTAAATACACAACTAGGTTGACGTTGTGTTGACTGTGTACATTTCCTTTACTCCCTAGAATTGAAAGTGTTCAAAGTCGATATTATTAACAAAACGCAGCAATTCTCTCATATACTTTTATACTATTTTTGCATAAACCATTGACCTCCCTGAAAACCTCGTTACTGTCTTGAAGTTCTGCAATGCAGTTCCAAAATTCTATACTCAGACAAGAAATGATCTATCGCTTGATCAGGACTCCTACAGAGGAATTCTACACTGGAAATCCTGAATCCGTAGAGATACGATTTTACGAATGCCATTCAGAAAGTGATAGACGATATGGCTTAACTAAATAATACCGAAAGATGTCAGCATGAAGCTTTATTTACAAAGTTACAGTACAGTATTTCTCACCGCAATTTCCATGCTCTCAAGATATTTATTGTCACGTGGTACTAGTCTTTCAATACCCATGCTATACTTTTCTACCCCCAAAGAACTTATTCGTTTTTTTGAGTGCACAAAGTGTTCGGCCAATCGAATTTTATAGGCAAATAACGCAAGTGTGTAGTGATAATGCAATGAACGAGTCTTCAGAGGAAATGGCGCATAATTTACGAGTAATCAAGGATGATCCAGGGTGTACAAAAAAAAAAAAAAAAAAAACGGAGTGGAATCATCAATCGTTATGGAGGAGCTAAATGCAAATATTGATAAAAGAATTCAGAAAACCCGGTATTTCACTTTCGACACCGTACTTGGATATTTTGGATGGAAAAGATTTCCCAGTCATGAAGACCTCAAAGTGGCAGTGACATCTTGGCTCAGATCTTTAGTGCTCAAAGAGTACAACATCTGCGTTGAAAAACCAGTACCACGTGACAATAAATACCTTGACGATTACAATGAAAAATAGAGTAAGGGTCTCTTTGTAAGTCAAGTTTTGTGTTTATAGTTTATAGTTGACGCTTTTTGTAGTGACGCTAGACCAAACCAAACCAATATATATATTATTGAAAAAGAGAATTTAATTTATTTTATAGGAGAAAAGCAAATATCTTTTTTTGGTCTATTTTTGATTAATTTTCACATATACTTCACCTTAATCTAAAATTTTATTGAGGTTCAGGCTAAGGTAATATTTGTAAACGTTTGGTCCATTGAATAAAGGCACTAAAGGTGCAAAACTTCGATATAGAGAATTTCTTTTGCGAGCTCTTCATCTGAAGTACAAATAGATCTTTCTGATAATCCTCATGAATTTGTAATGCCGGGATTACGATGAACGTCACGTAACGTGACTTGACTTAATCCGACGTAACATGAAAATATAACACATTGTATTAAATGCAGCTATAAGAGTTGACTTTAACGTAACTTAACGCGACGTAACTTAAGATTTCGGCAGCGTCATACTTTAACTTCCCGTTACGTTACGTAATATCACATGGTAATTAGAACAAACCGGTGTGAAGCAGTAGCATGAAGTAATAAAAGCTACCGATCAAAAGTAATTTCTGTAACGTTAAGTTAAAGTACATCCTAATTGGTCTTCAGTTTAGCAGCATTTCTAAACTTAATGTTACGTCTCGTTACGTTAAAGGGGCGTTACATGGTAGGTGAATGAAACACTCATGTTTTCGTAAAATTCTTGTAATGGTCATACGCTCTATAGTAACGAAAAATTACTAAATATGCCAAACACTCCATATTCCTTTCCTTAGTGTCCTTGAAACCATATGATTCGGAATATGTTTTACTTAATTCAAAATCTTCTCGGGCTTCTAGCCAGGTAATAACTTGGCTTGACACCAACGTTTCGAAGAAGTGCATCTTCCTCGTCTTCAGGGTGAACTGTGGCTAGAAGCCCGAGAAGATTTTGAATTAACACGTCGCCAGGAAAGCTATAGTTCTTATGTTTTACTTGTTTGAAATGTATTGTTTATAGCATATTCAGCATTAATGCTACTTAGATGTACTTTTATTGGAAAATTGCTCAATACTTGCTTATAAATATTTTTTCATGAGCATTTCAAGCATGAAGGGAAACACTAAATCAATCACTTTCTTTATTCAGTTTTTGTTTAAAAAATCTTATGTGTTTCACTCACATGACTTTCTCTACATTTCTGCAATAAATTGTTTTTAAAAAGCTTATTCTTCTATTTCCTTATTGCTAATTGAGAAAAAATTAGCAGAGCATGTCTTATTATTTGCTTCCTTGTAAGTAGACGGGAAATAAGGGAGTACCACAGGCTAAAGCTTAGGCAAATCTTTTAAAATCTGGTTGCTATGTGATTGAAGTTCCTTTGTTTTTATGCACAGGAGTTGACAAATTCTTGTATGAGATAATTATTAAGTGTTTTAAAACTGAAACCAATAACAAAAATATCTCAAAAACGGTCCACTCCACGAAAAAAATGTATATAACATTAATTGTGTGTTTTAACGAGCTCTACATTTTTTGGAAAGTAAATTTTTGTCTATCTCTTACGGTTTACCAGTTATGCAAAATTCTGCAAAATTCATCCAGAATAAACATGTCTTCAGATGCTATTCCCAGAAAATTAAAGATATAAATTTTATTTATGATGAAAACATTTTTAATATATGATATTTTAATCAACATTTTTAGAACCACTTTTGAGAAAATAAAATTTTTCGAAACTTTCTCCATATAAAAAATAATTTTGTTGAAAATCTTCATGTCGTATCTTTGGAAGATACTTAACTTAAACACCAAGCTTGGTATTTAACGGAGTTTTCGCTTTTGAGCTATGCTGTCCACAGACACAAACACATGGATATTTTTCTAAAATGCTGTTTTTGGACTCAGGGGGGTCCTAAAACGTGTATTTTCGGTGATATCTCGGTATCGAATTTTTGGGTGCATTACAATACCTTTTCTATGCACTATGTACATAGTACGTGTAGAGAAAGTAAAAATACATAACATGTTTATCCCCATTCAGATTAAACACAGATTAAACACTATTGTGCATTATGTATATTAGGGTTATAGCATTATCATTTAAAACAATTACAGTAATATCAATATATAGGTACATTTTACAACTTTTGATAGATGTGATGAGGAAATTGTACAAAATACTTATAACAATATCCTCTACTAAAAATGTTATATAATGGTTTTATAAAATCCATATTCTAGTTGTTTAAATGGAGCTTTAAGCAGTATCTTCTACACATGAAACGAAGACAATTGAAAAGTAACCGTTCTACCGTTTCTTCCATTCCACAAGGGCAGTTGAAACCCTTTTCTATAACAATATGGAACCGTCGAGAGTATGTCCCAAATTTTACGTGAGCAGAAACAAATTGAATACGTATAAAATTAGGTAAGAAGACTTTGCATTTTAGGCGACTGTGAATTCCATGTGTTTATTTTCTGCCTTTGGACAATAGATTAAGAGAAAATGTATATTCTGTTAACAAAAGTCAAACTATCGGGAAATAGTGAGAAATAAAACAAAAAAAAATGTAAAATACAAATGCATTACACTGTAAATGCCCAAAACACTTATCATAGCTATCACTTTCCTGAACAATAATCCACAAAAAAGGCATATTTCAAAATTTTCTTGTGTAACGTCCCTTTAAGTATAGTTCATCATAATCCCAGCATTACTCCCTTTCGTAAACCAAAGACCACGGAACCTGACAGCTGAATGAATTTAATTTATTAATGATTTTATCAAGGCGATTCAGGCGCCCGGCCTAATCGGCATTTCCCAAAGTTCTTAATAGGTTTTATTTGCTTTGTTTTATCTCTTAAATTTTACCAACATTGTAAAAAATTAAAAAAAAAAAAACGTTTTTATATAATACAACCGTATGCGTTCCAAACTATAAGAGAATACGTTTTTCCACTGTGCATCTGAACTGCCAATTAATTGAGCCTATTAATAGCCAGGCGCATACCACGTCTAACTTTAAATGTGTTTTCTTGCAAACAATTTTCCTACGTTTTTTCATACTCAAAATGCTCCACACAATGGACTTTTTTACTAAATTGTTTCAAAATTTTTGTTCTGCATCTCAAAGGTGTATAAAATATCATATAATTTTTCGATATAATTCTGCAATTTTGAGAAATCAATTATTTACTTTTGAAAAATCAGGCGTTTTGCGGAGTATAAAACGCAATAAATTATCTACAATAATTACTGGTTAATATAGAACAATCCCGATGTGTTCCATTCATATGACTGTCTCTACCTATGCTGTAACGAAGTGTTTTTACAAAAGATTATTCTTCTATACCTATACTTCATACTAATCGAGAAACATTAGCAGAAATTTCTTATTACTTAGTTTCTGGTTAGTAGAAAGGAAATAAGAGAATACATTAGACTAAAGCGATAATAAAATCCTAGAGAAGCTGGTTGCTATATGTTTGAAATTCGGTTCTCCTTACATGGCCAGTAGTAAAGCAAAATAAAAAGGAATAACATATTTCCATTTAGAAAAGTTTAACAAGTAATGCCTCAGAAATGGGTAACCCCACAAAAAGTGTATATATCATAATTTGTGTATTATAATTAAACCTCCATTTTTTGCAGTAAATTCTTGTCTATCTCTTACGGTTTGTTAGTTATACAAAAGTCATCCAGCATGAAGAGGTCTTCAGAAGCTATTCATAGAAAATTCAAGATGTACATATAATTTGTCAGTAAATATCTTTAATATACGGTATTTTAATCAAAATTGTTTAGCCATTTTTAAGAAAATCACAATTTTGAAAAATGTTCCATGTAAAGGGTATTTTTGGGTGAATTGATTTTATTGAAAGTCTTCGTGTCACATCCTTGGAAGATGCTGAACTTAGAAATCAAGTTTGATATTTAACCGACTTTTTGTTTGTGAATTGTGCTGTCCACAGACACGCACAAAACCCTTTTTCTAACAATATTTTGTTTAATTCAGTGCGCCTCAAGACGTGTATTTCCGGGGAAATCTCGGTATCTAATTTTAGTGGAATACAATACCTTCTCTCTCTACTATGTAATTGTATTGTACCTACATACGTGCTGGTGTAAGTCATTTCTCATTCTATATCTGTATTTGTAAACTAATTTACTGTATATTGTTGATGTGAGTATTTTTACTTTCTCTACACGTACAATGTACATAGAGTATAGAGAAGGTATTGTATTACACCCAAAATTTGATACGATATTTCACCGGAAATAAATGTTTTGGGACTCCCTGAATCCCAAAATAAGCATCTTTAGAAAACGATCTGTGTGTGCCTATGGGCAGCAAAGCTCAAAAACGAAAAGTTCGTTAAACTCCAAAGTTGATATTTAAGCTCAGTATCTCCCAAGGATGCGACACGAAGATTTTCAAGAAAATCCCCACACCCCCAGCTACTCTTTACATGGAAAAAAATAAAAAATTTTGGTTTTCTCAAAAGTGGTTGTAACGATTTTGATTAAAATCATTTATATTTAGGATATTTACATGGCAAATAAAATGTGTATCTTGAATTTTCTGGCAGTAGCTTCTGAAGACATGTTTATTATGGATGAATTTTGCGGAATTTTGTATAACTGGTAAACCGTAAGAGCGAGACAAAAACTTACTGCACAAAAAATGTAGATCTGCTTAAAACACACAATTTATGTTACATACATTATTTTCATGGAGATGACCGTTTTAGAGATATTCCTTGTTATTAGTTTCAGTTTTAAAATACTTATACTTTTCTCATACGGAACTTAACTCCTGGCCACACAAAGAAACGGATTTCAATCCCATAGCAGTTTAAAACATTTGATTGTCGGTTTAGCCTAGTGTATTCCCTTATTTTCCTTCTACTTATAAGGAACTAAGCAATAAGACCGTTTCTGATAACGTTTATCTCGATTAGCACGAAGTAGATAGAAGAACAAGCCTATTAACAATAATTTGTGACAGAGATGTAGAGAAGGTCACGTGAATGGAACACATCAGATTTTTCAAAATCTATCGCTCAGAACATTGTTATTAGAACAAGGCATTTAATGAGGAACTTATCTCATTTAAATATCCCACATACTAGAATTTTTGAAATGGGACGAAAATATCGCTGTTATTACGTAAAATAACTGACATAAATTTCAACAAGATCTCTTGCATAATGTAGATTTTCAAAATTTCACTAATGCATGTCGGTCCCCGTGGCCGCGCTCGCTAAAGTGGCTTGCTTTGGTGCTTCGTGGCGTACGGGATCATTGGTTCAAGTCCCGCCTTGGGCATGGGTGTTTCTGTGTTTGTAAATGTGTATATGTCTGTGTATGTATATGTAAAAAGGAAAAAGTTTAAAACTATTAATAGGTTAACTAAGGAAATGAGGAGGAAAAAGGAATACAGCGCCGGAGTCCTGACAAGCCTGCGTAACTGTATTTTTATAAAAAAAAAAATGCATTACCTTAAATTTAGTCACATGCAGCGGACTTGAGGCTACACGAAACCCGGATATGACAGACTGTTTTTCTTTGGATAAATCCCGATGTAGATAACCCGCATAAGTTTGAGAATCTGAAGGTTGCAATGACAGCCACCATCCAAGCAATCATACCAAATACTTTTGGTAAGGTCTTGGTCAACACGCAATGGCCTTTATAGGAAATTTTCCACGTCAATGAGGGTATTTCCAAACATTTCGGAAACTATATATATTGAAGTTTAAACTAATTGTAGTGCAGAAGAAGGTTCTGGCCTACTCCATATTGGAAGCGTTATTATGGGAATCCTTGCAAGAACGTGCTCCGAAAATGAAGCTTAATTGAAAATGTTATAAATTTGGAACACACTATGTTGCGGGTTCAATCCCGATGGTGGACGATGGATATTTTCGGGCGTAAAAATCTTTAGCATGGCTTCCTTCGGAAGGGAAGTAAACCCATTGGTGCTGTGTCGTAGATTTACGGCACGTAAAAGAATTTCAAGTCTGATAAAGAGGCCTATGAGCAAAATTAAGCAGTCTTTCATGCCCAATATAGAATGGGACGCTGAGAACCACAGTAGTTAAAGACCGTCAATAAATAAAACTCCATTTCAATATATTCTGCTCTTTCTAACTCTTGAAAATATGTATGAAAGGTTGAAACAGACTTAAAAAGAACTAATAATTGCGCCTAGACTAGAACCGAGGCTTGGCTATTGACGAGACACCCACATGCGAATTAATCTTTCTTATCCAATTTTTATAGCAAGGCGATCTCAAACATTCCAAGATATACCGTAATACATTTCATTTCCTAAATAATAATTAGCCGCAATGTTATGGTTTATTACTTACAGTAATTGTTTTATATTAACTAACGTAACTCCATGGCACGACAGTCCACAAGGGATCTTGGCTTACCGCTCGGCCGCTGCCTACCTCATCTCGGCCCGAAGGCGTCATGAGTGGGGCGCAGTACTGGAGGGTGAGACGTGATCAGCACCCCGAGTCCCTCTTAGCCGGTTGATGCGGTCTTCTCGATCTGGAGCCGCTGTTTCTCATTCAAGTAGCTCCTCAATTGGCGCCCAGGGACCTCTCGAGGCTGAGTGCATCCCGGACCAGGTCAGTACCGGGAATCCCCACGCCAGTACCGGGAATCGAATCCAGGTCTCCCGCTTGGCAAGCAGCCGCGCTACCACCGCGCCAAGGAGACGAACATTTGCTCCATATTGGTTGTATATAAACAAAAGTTGCAAGTTTTTTTTTGTAGTATTTAGCGCCCGCGTTAATTACTTATGGCACCGCAGGCGGTGACACTGATGATACATGCATGATGAAGGAGCACCGGTGGAATGCGATGGCAGGGGAAACCGGAGTACCCGGAGAAAACCCGCCCCAGCTCCGCTTTGTCCACCACAAATCTCACTTGCGGTCGCTTGGGATCGAACCTCGGCCACGGCGCAGCCTAAAAAAATTGTTGCAAGGGTAGAATAGTATGAGGATACGGTCGCAGGGAATTTGGCATCAAACCGGAGGTATTGTGTTGCTGCCGTGCCGTGGTCGGGTGATTAAACCACTCGCCTCCTACCTAGGCGGCCCGGGTTCGATCGACCGTATGTGGGGTTTGTGGTGGACAATGTGGCACAGGGGCGGGTTTTCTCCGAGTTCTGCCGCCCCGGTCGGTGCTCCATTTTCATTGCTTGTATCATTAGCGTCATTGCCTGCGTTGCCATTCTAGTAAAAGCGGGCGCTAAACACAAAAAAGAGAGGGATGAGGTGAGAGGATACACCGCGCGACCAGGAGCGACGGCACAGCAATGACAGGGTCCCTACGTTTCCAGATTGAAGGACCCGGAACGCTTGCTCCTCACAGAGTCCAACGCCCCCGCTAGGGCGGTCCTCATCCGGGCAACCAGCCGAAGTCGGGGAACAGAGAGAGTCACAATGACCACCCTTTACCCTGCCACATCGCACTACGTACCATCGCTTCCAATCCTGAAAGAGACCAACGGGATAAAAGTGAATTAAATAATAAAGAAGGACAATGGAACAAACCTACCTCGCATTCACCTTGCGAGTTGGGGAAACCTCCGAAAAACTCATGGGGTCAGGTAGACCTGCCACGGTTACCGACTTTACAAATGCGGGCCGCAGACGAAACCGCGGCACGCCCATAGTACTGAAAGATTTAGCAAATAGTAATTATAAATTATTCTCAAAATAATTGTCAATTTTCTCCCTGTCATGATAACGCATTTCACATAAAGGCAAAACTCTTCGTTGACGACATTTCTGTTGACGGATCGACGGCTAATTAGAAATGGTTCAGCAAAATATATGGTGGTTTCAATTACACTTGTCAGTTGTATAGGTAGATATGTGATAGGCATTATATTACGTATCATTTATTATTATTATTATTATTATTATTATTATTATTATTATTATTATCATCATCATCATTATCATCATTACTATCATTATTATTGTTGTTATTATTATCATTATCATTTTTATTATTACTTTTACTATTATTATTACTATTATTTTATTTATTTATTATTTTAATTATTTATTGTTATATTAATTATTTTTTATTATTTATTATTGTTGTTGTTATGATTACTACGAAAGCCGTTCAGAAAGTGAAATACGATTTGGCATAACTAAATAACAACGATAGCTATCAACACAAAACTTTATTTACAAAGTTTCAGTACCTTACTCTATTTTTCAATGTAATCGCCATTGCTATCAAGGTATTTATTGCCACGTGGTATTGGTTTTTTGATTGCGGATGTACTCTTTCGCCGCTAAAGATCCGAGCCAAGATGTCACTGCCACTCTGACGTCTTCATGGCTGGGAAATCTTTTCTATTCAAAAAGTCTTGTACGGAGGTGGGTGAGTGGTTAGACCGCTCGCCTCCCATCTAGGCGGCCCGGGTTGATTCCAAGCGCCCGCATATGGGATTCGTGGTGGACGAAGTGGCGTTTGGGGGGTTTTCTCCGGGTGCGCCAGTTTCATCCGCCACTCATTCCACCAATTGCTCATCATCACCTTTCCAATCATCAATTTCGCTTGCACGTCATATCATCCACTTCCTCGTGTTCATGCCTGGCTACGGACCGACCCCCCGTAATAAGTTCTCCATTCTGTGGTTTCGTGCCGTTGGCTTCGTGACAGGCTTCTGACCCCTAGGCATTGACCTGTAAGTCCCAGGGGGTGTAAGTCCTACAAATACGGGGAGGGTAAGCCGATTACGAAGTGAAAACGTCATGTACGGTGTCCAAAGTAAAAGACCGGTTTCTCAATTCCTTCACCAGCATTTGTTTTCAACCCCTCCATAAAGATTGACGAACTTCCACTCAGGTTTTTGTCGTGCACACTTCCTTAATAACTCGTAAATTATGCGCCATTTCCTCACTGAAAACTCGTTCATTGCATTATCACCACACACTTGCATTATTTGCCTATAAAATTCGATTGGCCAAACATTTTGTGCATTAAAATAAAAACGATTAAGTTCTTTTGCGGTTGAAAAGTATAATACCGGCATTAAAAACTAGTGCCACATGACAATGAATGTCTTGACAGAATGGAGATTATTTTGAGAAATAGAGTAAGGAACTGTAATTTTGTAAATAAAGTTTTGTGTTGATATCTTTCGATATCATTTAGTTATGCCAAATCGTTCCTTACTTACTGGACGGCCCTCGTATTAACTCCATGGCACGACAGCTCACAAGGAACCTAGGCCTACCGCCCGGCCGCTGCGTCCCCCATATCTGTTCAGCACAGACATCATGGATGGGGTGC
Source organism: Hymenopus coronatus (assembly GCA_030762935.1). Taxonomy (NCBI): domain Eukaryota; kingdom Metazoa; phylum Arthropoda; class Insecta; order Mantodea; family Hymenopodidae; genus Hymenopus; species Hymenopus coronatus. The sequence goes on from CM060900.1 coordinate 510,594,002, forward strand.
AGTATTGGAGGGTGAGACGTGATCAGCGCCTCGACCCTCCGGACGGTTAATGCGGTCCTCATACCTGGAGCTGCTACTTCTCCATTAAATAGTTCTTCAATTGGCCCCCAGGGACCTCATGAGGCTGAGTGCACCCCGGACCAGGTCTCCCAGCGGGGGAAAAATCCCCTCGCCGGTACCGGGAATCGGCCCTCGTATTACATATGTTTTATATTAACTCCTCATTATTTCAAAAATATTATTACTTGTTATACTCTCCCAAAATCTTTATTTTTCAAAGGTTAATAGTTTATTTTGCAAACTTTGAGAATTATTTCGAAAAATACATGGCCATTTTCTGTAATATTCCTTTGAAAGATAGTACAAAATGTTGAAAGAAATTAGTAAAAACTTCCATCATGTGGAGCATTTGAGCATCGCAAGGTGCTGAAAAGGTTTTGGAGAAAATAAGGATTAAAGCTCGGCGGGTATATTCATAAACAGGCGTCTGTCCATTTTCTAGCTTCGGTTAAATGTGTCAAGGGGGAAAATCTGATGTGTTCCATTCACATGACTTTATCTGTTCTGCAGAGAAACTATTCTTAAAAAAGATTATTCTTTTATATACATCATGCTAAACATTATGTGTTAATTTGCGCATTAACAGAATTGGTCTTACTTCTTAGTTCCTTATAAGTAGAAGGTAAATAAGAAAATACACTGGGCTATAGCGAGAGTCAAATCTTCTAAAAGCTGTCGCTATGCGATTGTCATTCAAATTCCGTTCTCCTTCCATGGAGAAGAGAGATGAAATATATGAAGGATTCAATTTGAGAAGGGTTTAGGTATTTTAAAATTGAAACCAACAACAGGGAATATTTCTGAAATGGCTAGGTCTACAAAAACCGTATATGACAAAAATTATGTTTTAAAGACATCTACATTTTTTGTGTTGTAAGTTTTTGTCTACCTCTTACGGTTTACTAGTTATACAAAAGTCATCCAGACTTCAGGGGCTACTGTCAAGAAATAGAGATATACATTGTAATCACTATGTAAATTTCTTTAATATAGATATTTTAGTAAGACTCGTTGGAACCATTTTTTAGAAAATCGACAATTTCGAAAAATGTTCCATTTAAGGATAGTTTGGGATGGGGTATTTTTCTAAAAATCTTCCTGTTGCATCTTTGGAAGATTCTGAACTTAAATACCAAGTTTGGGATTTAAGCACCTTTTCGTTTTTGAGTTATGCTGTCCAGAGGCACACACATAGATTTTTTGGAATTCAGGGGTCCTCAAAACATGTAGGTATTTATGGTGAAATCGCGATATCGAATTTTATGCTGGAATACGATACCTTCACTACCTAATTGCACATTGTACAAACATGTTAGAAAAAACATAAAACAATATATTCTGATAAATTTAAAAGCATATTTCTTTATTATGACTATTTCGTTCATGACACGTGATCGTAGGAAGTGACCAGTCCAGTACATTGGCGCGTAAAATTCTAACTCATTATCGCTGCATTTTAATCCTTTTTATCACACCCGCGTTCAATTGTTTTTCTAAATGTATCGCACCCAGGTGTATTTGTTTTTTCTCTGAACTAATGCTCGTCTCATAATAATAGTATCAGTGTGCAGTGATATTCCCGTATATAATGACGGAAGTTCCGAAACGTTTTGGGGAAAGGTCTAAGGAAAACTCAAAGCCGCAGAATACGAAAAACATGATTTTGATATGGACATCAAGTTGCACTGATTTTGGTCCAAATATACGTCAAGACAAATGATATTTTAGGAATATTATTCTTCGTGTCCATATAGGCTAATCTTTGTTATTTTATTCACGAAATAGTCTTATTAAATGCAACTCGAGCTACAACTTTTCTCTAGATAAATTCGCTCGCAACAGTTTGCTTGCAAATTTGTCGATACAAGTTGGAGCCCCCTTTATATTACTTATGATTTTTTTTCACAATTATTGACCAAATTTCACATATGTCATGGAGCTTCATGAAATTACAGTCCTAAGCATCTGGCAGTAGGAAGCCCCGCCGTTTAGTCGGCCATTCTAGAGCTCTCTACCTGGATTAGTTCAGAATACCTGTCAACAGGATCGCAGTGACTTCAGGTAGCCGAAGACAGTCAAAGTTTGTGAATGGGGCAAAACGCATCTCTTGTCCGAATATGTGTATTTCGTAAAAGTTGGGCAAAACGGTCTAGCAATATTGAAAGTATAGATGAATTGATATTTAAACGTTATAAATGTGATTAAAAGCGACGTGCTTTATGGTTTTTAAAGTGGTAAGATAGCAACAATGAAATGGATATTAAAATGTTGTAATATGGACAGTAAAAGGACAATGTTATTACGGAATTAGGAGACAAAGTGTAAATTTTGACAAACCAAGTTGTGTTAGTGAGCGAACATTCTCAAATCACCTCATCCTGCCTGAAGTGTGTGATATGATGTTAGTACAAACAATAAATCTACCTCCCGTGATCTAGTGATTGGTAATAACAATTCTCAAAATGCATCGATCTACAAGGTCACCTCAAAGATAACCTGAGTGCAATCATCAAACAGGTAAAATAATTTATGGACATTGTTTTCTACATACATAAGTAATGATAACCTCACCCATAACTACAGCCGTGTTCCTCCGGTCCCATCTTCAAGCCAGACCCGGGGACATGAGCACGTCATACAGATAGCCAATTCTTCGATGCATGCAACTATTTTTAACACCACCAAATTATAGCTACTGTTTTTTTAACCACCGCTACCACAAATAATTCCATATCTACAATTCTAATATCTTTTGCAATTTCTAATCCACTTGCAATATTCTACGACTACTTATTACTGATACTCAACAAACAGTTATTTTAAAAGATTAGATTAGAAACCATTCTGTAGGTTCATTTAGGCCAGGAAACCACTGAACATAGAACCTGTCAAGGGATATACATGTATACATATGCTTATATACTACGAAAAAAAAACAGTATAAAGCTCTAATGCTAAAAGCATGGGTTACAAAAACAGCAGATTAGACATATAATCACCCCATTTGCTTTTCAGGACTGTACGCCACTGCACTATACTTAGTGTGCTCTAAAAAAGCATATGTACTTTTTTTTTGCACATAAAAATAGAGTATCAAACATTAGTGTTAAAATGTATAAATAAAGATAATTTGATTATATGTAACACTGATGTAATGTCAGATGAAAATATCTTAATTATCGACATAATAGCTACTACTAGTAATTATACAAAACTAAAATATTATTATTATTATTATTATTATTATTATTATTATTATTATTATTATTATTATTATTATTATTATTATTATTATTACTGGTAATTATTTACAAGTTGGGCCGCTAACTCTCTCCGCTGCGACTTATGCCAGTTTTGCACTCTACCGGGACCGGTGTGGTTAGAGAGGGATTGTGGGTGGGGAGATGGTTTAAAAAACTAATGTTGTATCCATTGCGCTGTTAGGAGTTGGAAATATCGATGACGAGGTACTACCATGATATAAAATTAGGGTAATTATTTACAAGTTGGGCCGCTACATCTCTCCGCTGCGACTTATGCCAGTTTTGCACTCTAACGGGACAGGTGTGGTTAGAGAGGGATTATGGGTGGGGAGATGGTTTAAAAAACTAATGTTGTATCCATTGCGCTGTTAGGAGTTGTTGGAAATATCGATAATGAGGTACTACCACGATATAAAATTAGAAACATAAATTTATATACATACACTAACCTAAACGGATTGGAACCTAACCTCGCGCTAAATTTGAAATCCACAGCCTTTTAAATTGTCATCATAAATACAAAGTCAATCAATCGCAGTTAATTTCATTCGATTTTAGAGTGGCCGAAGTTCTGCATAATAAAATTCACTGAACAGCTGTATATGCGTGAAACATACTCGTCATACATCAGCACAGCGTCTAGCGACATATGCCGGTGTTGCATTCCACAACACTGTTCGCCTGCCGCCGACAATGAAACTTAGGTTTTAGGCACTTTAGCATGTATTATTATTATTTATATTTACATTGCAAAAGTACTACAAGACTTCTTTATTTATATTCTACTCCTTCTAGGCAGCATACTTCATAAATATTCACAAAAAAGGATCGCTACGCGCACGTAATAAATTAGCGTCTAACTTAATTACGGAGCTTTTCCGATAAAAAAAATGGTGGAAACGTAACAAGTATAAACCAAACTTACAGTCAACCCACAATTTGTTTCATTTCTAGAGGGGCCGAAGTTCTCTATAACTACCAATGGTTTTATAATGTGTATATGCTGAAATGATTGCATAAAAACTGGATTTATAATGAAAAAACTTGGTTTCGTTGCTAGCGGAAGACTCTGTAACTATTGGTATGCAAGAACGTGATATGTCGCTCTTGGCAGGATGACCGCGTCGTGAGAACCCGTAGGAATAATTCACCGGTTAGTGTGACTATAGCAGTTGGTAGAGGAGTATGTTTCTGAGTTTTTTTTCATTTTTTTTTTTTTAACTGTTTCTGTAGGCGAAACCACTGGGACCGATGATTTTCAAATTTAGCGCGAGGTTAGGTTCGAATCCGTTAAGTTTAGTGTGTTTATATAAATTTGAGCTTCTAACTTTCTATTGTGGTGGAGAAATATGTTTTGGAACATTATAAAACCATTTATTATTTATATAATACTCGTTTATATATAAGTATTTGGTAAATATCCGTCATATACACAAAATGCCAACCGTTCCAGCGTGCATACGAATTTGTCTATGCTAAAAAAAAATTAAAAAAAGCTTTTCCGACAGATAAAACCTTTGAAATCGTCATCAGAAATACAAAGTCAATCAATCACACATAGTTTTATTCGATTTTTAGAGCGGCCGAAGTTCTGCGTAATTACCACTCGTTTGCGGATCGGTCACTGTATTTTTACACAAAGCCACATTTTAAGGAAAGAACCGGCTCTCATCTGCCCGCTTTGAGGATGAACATAGTACGTCATGTGCTGCTGGAGTTCATTGCACCAGCAGCCCTTCATTCATCTTTGCAGCTGGCGGCCTCCCTTGAGGAGGTTCTTGCCGATGACCACAGAGCGGTAGAGACGGTTTCATGGTTTCTATCTCAGGTGACATTCCCAATGAGGATTTAGAATTTATTTCTTTTATCCAGACAGTTTTAATGGAGCGGCAGTTGTTACATTTTAAATTATTTCTCACTAGTTACTTTTAACCCAGGGGCTGGTTTTAGTCACCCATTTTGTCCTATTTAATAAACCTTGTTTTGAGTTGATCTGTGGCCTTCGCCATGAGCAGTTTTATCTGGATGTTATAACTAACCCTCCTTTTTAGCTTTGGTTTGGTTTTCACATTGTCTTTTACCTCTGGTGTTTTAATTGGACCTTGTTTGTATAAGGGCGCTAATGTCCTTATATTCGAGCGAATCTCAACAGCACCACCACCAGGGCAACGCCTTGATCGTGTGGTTAGACTGCTCGACTCTGACCTAGACGGGCATGTGAGATTTGTGGTGGACAAAGCGGCGCAGGGGCGGGTTTTCCCCGGGTTCTCCGGTTTCCCCCGCCATGACATTCCACCGGTGCTCCATCTTCATTCATGTACCATCAGTGTGCCTGCGGTGCCTAAAGTAGTTAAAGCGGGCGTTAAACACTACAAAAAAAACACCATCATGATCATCCACATATATGCAAAATATCAACTGTTCCAGCATGCGCAAGAATTTGTTTATAATTACAAAAACCCAGATTGACCGCCAAATAAAATCTTTGAAATCGTCATCACAAATACAGAACCGTCGGTCACACTTAGCTTCGTTCGAGTTTTATCGCGGCCCGTTTTCTGCATAATTCTTAACATGTCCAGATTTGAAATCCACTAGATTGCCGAAAGTTATACTACTTCTTAGGATCATTCTCTCGCCTAAGCCCTGTCGTTGCTTCCCAAACGCGGAAGCTTCCATTCTTCTGTTTATAAAAACATTCCCTGGTTACGCTGGACCCTACAATTTTATAACAGTAAGTAACCACAAAACGGATCTAATGGCAGAATAACAAAAATACCAAATGCAAATCACATATGGAAGTAGGTGGTTAATTTCAAACTATCAGTGTACTTGAACATTGGTATTAAATCTATAAAAATACTAAAATGTTTCTTCCCACGAGTTGTATTTCATGCGGGAAGTAAGTATTCGTACAGATGCAACTACAAATGTGAGCATCTCTGCTTTTAAAACTCAAACATATATCGAACATTTTAAGTCTCAACGTCCTATTTTCGTACTTACCCATTTACATTAAATTTAGAGTTCTACAAACAGTACAAGAATGTTTCTTCCTGAAGGTTGTATTTTTCCTGGGACATACATAAGTGTTCGTACAACGATGGTAAATACAGAACAAATGGCAATCTGTTAATCTACAACATGCATGTCACCTATAGTACATTATTATTAACGACACTGTCAATAGCCAGGATCATGTCAGCGCCGCACAAGTTCTTAAACATTCCAGTAGTTCTACTGACATGAGGCTGTCGCTTTAAAGCACACTTAATAACCATCGTTTTGGGCCAGGTTTTAACCCGCGACTTTGATCTCAAAAGGCCAGCACCTAACCAATTTAGCTACCTATAGCTGCAGTGCTGACTGCTAGTCGTGTAGTATGGTGTGCCTCAGAAGGCCAAAATGGGACGCAAAGGAAATGGAGATTTTTTATTATTATTTATGGACGCTCTTTAACCGCTGTGGTTCTCAGCGTCCCATTCTATACTGGACGTGAAAGACCGCTTAATTTCGCTGAGAGGCCTATCTATCAGGCTTGAGGTTATTTTACGTGCCTTAAATCTATAACACGGGACCCACGGCTTTACTTCCCTTCCGAAGAAAGCCATGCTAACGATTTTTACGCCCGAAAAAATCCATCGTCCTCCGCCGGGTTTGAACCCGCGACCTTGGGTATATGAAGTTGGCAAGGTAACCATTACACCACGGAGGGCGACCGAAAAGGAAAGAAAACATCTTTAGACTTTTTTTTTTCCTTTCTTGTAGCTTAACGTCCTTTAACCAATTATTTAGCTGTGATACAATTTCAGTAGAAATTAAAAAATATATATATTTGCAAATTAAAAAAAATAAAAATGTGGAAAATTTGCAATGTTGTTGATTTCTTAATATGATCATTATACACTATAACATCTCGATTTTGGTTCAGAAAGTTCAACCATGTGTTGTATATATGTGCTAAAAATTTCAGATTTCCAGCTCTTATACTTTCTGAGAAAAAGGTACATAAGTATCCAAAAAAGCTGTGTTGAGAAAACTGAATTTAAATATACATATATTCTAAAAAGAGGCATTTCATGACAGTTTTAAAGAAATGCAGGCTAGCACTTAAATTATATTTAAATTCATTAAAATCCTCTTAACCCCCCAAAAGTATACATTTTCTGAAACTATAAGTAATAGAGACTTGAAAAACAAAAAGTGTTATTCTTTGCCATTTCAGAGTACCATGTCCCCTTAAATTGGAGTGTCCGCACTGGGACACAAATCACAGACACAGTATTGCAGATTTGCCAATACACAGTCATTTCCGAACACATTAATGTTACATTATACTGCACACATTGTAACCATGAGTTTAGATTTAATTAATTTGGAAGATTTTACAAGTGAAGTAGAAAGTCGTCCTGCTATTTGGGACATTAAAAAAGATCTGTAGCAACAAAGTGGTGAAAATGAATGTGTGGCAAGAAATTATAAATAAGTTTGTGCCTGATTTCAATGAGAAGGACATGATGAAAAAAACAAAATTGTTAAGTTGTATGTTATTTTTTCACTTTAGTGCCGTATTTTTCGTACCATAAGCCTAGTAAAATTTAGTTTCTACATCTGCACGAGAATTTATAATCTTCAAGGATATTTGCCTCCCTCACCCCCCTTTATTTTGTAGCAAGTGTATTTTGTATGCAGTCTCAATGCAAGAAGAACGGACAAAATGGACGATTAAAGGACGTTAAGCTGCCAATAAAAAAAATGAAATAAAAAAATTCACCCCTGCAGGGCGAGTGAAGAGAAAATTTTATTTCAAAATTTTCATAAGAAAATTACGGAAACGTCTTATTGTCGTGTTAAAGCGCTCCGCCTTGTGGTCCGAAAAATACATTCCATTTCACTAAACAATCAGTTGGTAATACCTTCAGTGTCAGACATCAGTGATCTAGGAGTGTTCACCAGTCACCGGTGACCGTCACCAGTGTCCCAGTGTGAAACGAGCCTATATTTCACAAGCGTTCCATAACAGCTTCAGTCTCTTTGATCATTTCCGTATATTTGTAATTGCAAGCACAGTTTGAAGAATGAGAACGCAAGCTAAACCCGTTGATAATATGAACAACTCCACTTTTCTTGTTATGCAAGTAGAGTCCGGGTGTTAAGCAAAACGCCTTTTTTTTTAATGAGCAACACCGAAATAATTTGCGAGGTTGTGCACGTGACTGATATAAGTAATTTGAGATCGGCGATGCACGGTCCCCGGATAAACATAACGCAGCTACATGGCGTTAAACGTGTGGGTATCATGTACTGATAAGTCGGTGTTAAAGCAAAGCAGGTCGAAAAAAATGGCTTAGAATGTCTTTAAAACTGCTGCCCGAGTATAGAAATATCGATTTTTAGCAGCTCGTTACTAGCGTTCTCAAGATTTAATGTTGCAAAATCTGTAAACTCTCGAACTAATCACTTGACAGTGCGACACTGAGCATTCATTAATTACGTTCTTGAGTTATGTAGCCTACTCTGGGGGCGTTTTTTGAACTACTTTGGTGGCTTAATGCATAACGCGGGAAGCTGCTATCCTAAAGGTCATGAGTTCGATTCCTAACATAAATGTTTTTTACTATTTTTTTCATTCCAGACGAAGTGCCGCGATACGTGAACGAGACCCGAACTCGGAAACTATATTTCACTTGAAAGCCAGTATCATAACCACTGCGTTAGAGAGGCACGCTGTAATATGTCCTTTCGTTTTTTGTGTTATGCTCTCGAATGGTTGATATATTAGCAAGTGGTGTACTGGCACTTCAGAAACTTATAGCCGTTACTTCGACATTTCAATAAACAGGCCATAAGTCTCCTATCTCAAATTACTTATTTAAGTAATCTACATATTCTGTGCAAATATTTCGGTATAGGTCGGTATAGTTCAATAGGTATATGAAAATCCTATTAGGGATAAACACGTTCCACATATTTGGGGACGATAGGCACTATTTTGAGTTTGCCTTTTTCGCCTATTTTAGCTCCCGTTGCCAATTTAAAAGTTAACCGTCCTTTTTAGCCTTTTTACTTCGTTATTATATATTTTCTTTATTTTTAATACATTTAAAAAAAGCTCGCATGGATTACATTAAAAACAAAAAATAATGGTTTTACAAATTAAAAATATGTATTTGCCTCACACAGATAGTTGCTGAGAATCTTATTCTCCAGCACTACATATATTTCCAAGAAGTGTTTGAACAGTATAACAGGCTACTTCGGAGTTTACCAGCGAAAGCAAATATTACGTGGAGGGTGTAGAAAGGAATGCATGTTTGCAAGTGTCTTTTGTGAGATTTGTATTATTCGTCTCCCTCGCCCGATGGTAGCTTTACAAAGTTACCTTTTTCTCCAGATTCCGTTATTGCGTACTTCGAACTCTCTAATCCCTTCTCACACCCCTCTTTTTAAGACAATACACAGTCGGGTTTTCCCGGTCTCTGAAAGAAAGTAGACACACTCAGGCCTCAGCAATCAGAATCTGTTAGAGACTGAACTTGTATTAAACTATTCCATCTGCAGTTTTCGTGATTATTGCAATACTTATCATGCCGAAAGTGAGTGCACAGATAACTGCATGATTATGTCCGCGAATTTAGTTCAGATAAGTTTGTGAAAAAAGCTAATTAACCATGAGAAAACTTCAACATTTTGCAACAGCGAATCATAAGACTGGAATTACTAAAATGGGCGGGTAGAACAAGCTCTGTTTAATAACAGCAATTGCAATAACTAGTAAACAATCTCAGTTTTCTCTGGAACTGTGTAAGGCTTTTTCCAGCATGAAAAACCTTCTTTCTGACAGGTGCCTCAGTATGTCAATTGACAACTTAAAACAGCATTTTAATGTGGCATGTAACCAAGAAAAGTGAGTACATATGAGATAGTTTATTAAGTATTTGTCTATTTTAGTCTGTTTCCGTGATTAATAAATGCCTATTTCACTGCCTATTTTTACTATTTTTAGTGCATATATGCCTGTCTCTCTTAACCAAAATAAATGCCTAAATATCCGGGCTCTATGCAAGAGAGTTGAGTACACACACACTTTCTAGATACGTGTGTTTCATTTCTGCTCCCAGCTAAGACGCGCATTTCCACTGGCTTTGCTTTCGTTACTTTGACTACGCGGTAATGTGTTCTATTTCATAAGATGCTATACTCCCTTTGATATAAGAACCGCACTTGCTGTACACAAAGGGAAGGGAATTCAGCGACGTGCATGACCATTGTGAACGCTCTAATTGGTTCCTTATCGAACTTCTCATCATGAAATGGAAATATCTGATGTGTTACACTCACATGACTTTCTCTAGCTGCTCTGCAAACTTCTTTCAAAAGATTATTCTTCTTTCCAGAAAATGCTAATCGAGATATACATTAGCAGAATGTTCTTATTACTTAGTTCCTTATAAGTAGAAGGGAACTAAAGGAATGAGCTGTGCTAAAGTGATAGTCAAATGTTTTAAGCTATGGTTATGCAATTGTCAATGCAAATCGCTTCTTTCCTTGCCCAGGAGTAGAACAAAAGAAAAACGCACACTTTCTGTCTGAGAAAAGTATAAGTACTTTACAATTGAAACAAATAACAAGGAATATCTCGGAAACGGTTACCTCCACAACAAAAACGTAAAGGACATAAATTGTGAATTTTGACGAGATCTAGATTTTTTGTGGAGCTTTGTCTATCTCTTACGGTTTAGCAGTTGAGCAAAGTTAGGCAAAATTCATCTAGAATAAAGAGGTCTTCAGAGGATATTCCCAGAAAATTTAAGATATACATTTTATTTGGGATGCAAATATCTTTAATATACGGCATTTTAACCAAAATCGTTAAGAGCCATTTTTTAGAAAGTCAAAATTTTCGAAAATTGTTCCATGTAAAGGCTAGTTTGTGGTAGGGGGATTTTCTTGAAAATCTTCATGTCGCATCCTTGGAAGATACCAAAGCTAAATACCAAGTTTGGTATTTAACGGTCTTTTCGTTTTTGAGCTATGCTGTCCAAAGACAGACGCCCACAGACGCACACGGAACTTTTTCTAAAAATGCCTTTTTCGGACTCAGGGGATCCCAAAACATAATTTCCGGTGAAATCTCGACATTGAATTTTGGGCGGAATACAATACATTCTCTGTCTCTATGTACATTGTATATACGGGGCTAGAGAAAGTAAAAATAGTTCCGCTCTTTCTTGACGCTACGTTTGCCTAGAATGTTTAAATGGAACGAAGTAATAAAAATCTGATGTATTACATTCACACGACTTTCTCTATCAAGCCTGTAACAATCTATTCCTTCTAAAGCTTGTTCTATCTACAACATGCTAAACGAGGTATGCATTAACATAATTACTGCTTAGTTCCTTATAAGCAGAAGGTATTTAAGGGAACATACCTGGCTAAAGCGATAGTCAAACCTTTTAAAAGCTGATCGATATGTGTACAATTGAAGTTCCGTTCGCGTTGCATTTTCAGAAAAACAAAAGAGAGACGAAACGAAAGGTAACCCCTTCTGAGAAGATGCTTAATTTAAAATTGAAACCAATAACAAGGAATATCTCGAAAACGATTAGTTGTTTAACAAAAATGTATATGACACAGTGTGTATTTTAACGGCACCTACATCATGTTTTGTGTAGGAAGCTTTTGACTATCTCTTACCGTTTACCAGCTATGCAAAATTCAGCAAAAATTCATTCAGAATAAACGAGTCTTCAGAACTTATTCCTAGAAAATTCAAGATATAAATTTGATTTTTCATGTAAATAGCTTTAATATGCAGTGTTTTAATCAACATTGTTAGAGCCATTTTTGAGAAAAAACACATTTTCAAAAATGTTTCCATCTAAATAGTAGTTTTGGGTGCGGCGGATTTTCTTGAAAATGTTCGTGTCGCATCCTTGAAAGATACCAAACTTAAACACCAAGTTTGGTATTTAATAGTGTTTTCGTTTTTGAAATTTGCTGTTCATAGACATACATACGCGGACCTTTATCTAAAAATGCTTTTTGTGTACTCAGGGGACCTCAAAACATATATTTCTGGTGAAATCTCGGTTTCAAATTTTTATTGCAATACAATACCTTCTCTACACACTATGTAGATAGTACGTGCAGAGAAAGTAAAATTATGATATGTCTGTTCACATGTCTTTCTCTATCTGTTCTGCAAACAAACTTTTCTTAAAAATATTATTCTTTATTCTACATCGCGATAATCAAGATAAACGTTTCCAGAAATGCTTCCAAAACTTAGTTTCTTACAAGGGAAGTAAGGGCAAAAGCGATGGCCAAATCTTTTAAAAGCTGTCGCTATACGATTGACATTGAAATTTGGTTCTCCTTCCTTGTAAAACAAGAGAGACAGGAAAGGGATGAGGAATTCCGGTTTTGTAGAAGTTTTAGTATTTGTAAACTGAAACCAATAACAGGGAATCTGCTGCGTCTTTGTCGTGCACTGATCCGATCAGAGTTCGGCTATGGGTGTATTGTTTATTCTTCAGCACGCCCATCTGTGCTGAGAAGGTTAGATGTCCACCATCGGAGCATCCGTGTGGCTGTTGGAGCGTTTCCAACTATCCCAGTTGTGAGCTTCTACGCCGAACCCCCTCTGCGATGTCGGCGGATGTTCTATCTATGACTGTAGCCTCAAGTGCATATACCTGCGCATCTATCGTTTACTCCCTTTTTACTTTCTCTATACGTACTATGTACACAGTGTATAGAGAAGGTATTGCACTCCACCCAAAAATTCATGTTTACACGTTTTGAGGAACCCTTGTCTAAAAAGCATTTTTAGAAAAAGGACACTGTGTGTCACACAACTCAAGCTGACATAAATATGATGTACTTTTCAGTCAGCGACCGCAAAACGTTTATTGGACGATGATGGTATTGCCTCCATATTGTAAGTGTAGGCCAATTACTACCAACTTAAACTTGTCATTTCCCAAAAATATTAAACCGCATTTTCGTTATGTTTGTTTGGTTTAAGGGTCGTGTGGAAAACAAATCCTCTAGTCCGCAAACTCCCAGTTCAGATATAATATTTTGTTTAGTTAGGGAGTCGATTCTTACACAGCCCTACCTTAACCTAACATCGTTGCCTATGTCTCCAACCACATTGCATCTGCAAAACGGTGTTCGGAAAATGATTAATTATTTCAAAACTTTGTATGATGTCACGCGGTTATTACCGAAACTATGCCACAACCCACCTTACAAGTAACACATTATTATCCTCGTTCATTTTTGTGGAATATACCATCTATTTTGGAGAAACAACTGTTTTCTTTTCCTAGAAAGCTGCTGTACACAGAACAAAATATTATTATACTTTTGCATATAGCAGATGTTTCCCTTCCATACTGCACACACTAAAATGGGACAAAAGAAGCAAATAAGCAAATGCCGATCTCTAATAAAATACTTTTTTGTCAACATAATTAAATGCGGGACATCACAGACGGTAGCGTCTGATGCTGGCATTCGATTGGATCGACCAGCCTGACCTTGGGTATTTTCGTGACTTTCCCAAGTTGGTAGGCGAATGCGGGTCTATTATATACTACCATGAATTTTCCCATCCCTTATTTCCTCTCATCTGATTTCATTTCACCTTGAAGGGTAAGGCGCATTGGGCGGTGTTGTGCGGTGGATATGCTTTAAAGAGAGTTCTGATTTTTTGCTGGCTAGAACCTTCTCTATAACCTACGTGTGCGGATAATTGTGACGGTTGAAGATGTTCACTCTGGAAACGTTAGGGAGCGTAACACATTGGGCTGTGCCTGCCGCCATCAGATTTCGTAGCCCTTCGTTCACTCTAGCCTCATCCTTTAGTAGGGTTAGTAGATTAACCTTGACCAAAGCGCTGAAATACTCCTACGTTTCTAATCTCTATAGTTTTTCCTATTGGTGTTGGTATTTCAACAGAAACAAATTGTATGTATACATGGTGCATCATAATTAAAATAGCAAAACGAAACGCTTGAAGGTATACGATAACAGAAGCAAAATAGCCAGCTAATAAGGCCGCCAAACAAGCCGTGAAAGATTTACTATCGTAAATTTGTGGCAGTGAACCTCCACTGATATCCTTAGACGTATTTCACTCATTGCGCACTTAACCCTTAATTGCATGAATTATTTGCTACATATGCCACTCTTGCTCTTATTCGCAAACCGATATTCATATCCCTTTCACCGGCACCATAATTGAAGTAACTTGAATAGCCGTGATCGTAAGTGCGATACGACATGGACTGGTCGCGCAGGTTGTGGTGCCTGTGATAAAGGATGGGGAGGGCCCAAGTAAAATAATCGGTGTAATGGCACGCTTGGATGCTTACGGGGTTACATTTGACCGCAGTTGATGTGCAGCTATAACTAGCCTAATTTTATTGTTGAAAGTTGGTGTCATACGAAATTAGATAAAAAGTCCACTGAAAATAGTAAAAGCTTTGATTAATCATCTTTGTTGTATATACGTCTGCGACCTATTTATTATTATTATTATTATTATTATTATTATTATTTATTAATATAACTTTGTAATTTTAACGCCTTTGAACCTAGAAGATAATGTCGGAGGATGAACGAAATAGGTGAAATGATGTTCAAATGAACCCGGGATCCATAGAGGTCAGTTACCCGACAATTTTCTTCGGAAACCCTATTTTCCGGCAACTCACCCTGTCAGAGATCCGAACACGGGACTTCTTGAATGTGAGGCAGACAATCTACCCCCACAATACAAAGGTGGCCTCGATGTGTTGTTTACAAAACTGAACATTGCCACCAGTGGAGTTGTAGTCAAACCATATACGACAGACACAGTTACTCAGCCTTAAGTTAAGCCTCGCCAAAACATTAGCCAGGCGACCAGTGCTCCGTTATAGTGTAGCCTTCCGCCATTTGCGTCAGAAATATGCCATACTTTCAGGACCACGTGGCGCGTACACGTGGCATATTGTAATACAAAACGAACAGTCCTTATTCCGACAACTTAACCGGGACTAAAATATTCTGTTAGGTATAATGGTGATAGTATTGATAGTCAATAACAAAATAAATGGGCGCAATGTAATAATTAACTCTAAAATCTTATGTTACACTCACATGACTTTCTCCAGCTGCTCTACAAATAAACTCCTTAATAAAGATTATTCTTCTTTCTACACACTTTTAATCGAGATAAACATTAGTAGAATGTTCTTATGTATTACTTAACTCCGTATTACTAGTAGGGAACTAAAGGAATGCGCTATGCTAAAGTGATAGTCAAATGTTTTAAAAGCTACCCTTAAGCGATTGCCACTGCAAATTGCTTCTTTGATTGACCAGGAGTAGAAAAAAAAGAAAAACGGACACTTCCTGTCTGAGAAAAGAAAAGCACTTCAGATACAACAGAAACTAATGAGAAGCAATATCTCGAAAACGGTAAACTCCACGAAAAGATGTATGTGATATAAATTGTGTATTTTAACGAGATATACATTTTTTGTGCAGTAAGTCTTTATCTATGTCTTACGGTTTACTAGTTATACAAAATTCAGCAAAATGTATCCAGAATAAACAGGTCTTCAGAAGTTATTCCCAGAAAATTCAAGATGTACATTTTATTTGTGATGCAAAGGACTTTAATATGTGGTATTTTAATCAAAATCGTTATAGCCATTTTTAAGAAAAACAAAATTTTCGGAAATTTTTCCATGTAAATGGTAGTTTGGGATGAGGGGATTTTCTTGAAAATCTTCGTGTCGCATCCTTAGAAGGTGCCAAACTTGAATACCAAGTTTGGTATTTAACCGTCTTTTCGTTTTTGAGCTATGCTATCTACTGAGACAGACAGGCACACACGGACCTCTTTCTGAAAATACTTTTTTATTTTCTCTATACGTACTATGTACATAGTGTATAGAGAAGGTATTGCATTGTACCCAAAAATTCAATACCGAGATTTCACCGGAAATACATGTTTTGAGACCACCTGAATCCAAAAAAAATCATTTTTAGAAAAATGTTCGTGTGTGTGTCTGAGTATGTGTGTGTCTGTGTGTCTATGGGCAGCATAGCTCAAAAACGAAAAGACCGTTAAATACCAAACTTGGTATTTAAGTTCAGTATCTTCCAAGGATGCGACACGAAGATTTTCAAGAAAATGCCCCCACCCCCAACTACCCTTCACATGGAAAAAGTTTCGAAAATTTTGATTTTCTAAAAAATGGCTGCAACGATTTTGATGAAAATATCATATATTAAAGTTATATACTTGGCAAATAAAATGTATATCTTGAATTTTCTGGGAATAGCCTCTGAAGACTACTTTATTCTGGATGAATTTTACGGAATTTTGTGTAATTGGTACACCGTAAGAGATAGACAAAAACTTACCACACAAAAAAATGTAGAGCACATTAAAACACACAATTTATGTCATATACATTTTTTCGTGGAGTTGGTCGTTTTTTAGATATTCCTTGTTTTTTGTTTCAGCCTTAAAAAACTTATACTTTTCTTATACAGGAATTTGTCAGCTCCTGTCCATACAAACAAAGGAACTTCAGTCACATAGCAACCACCTTTTGCTATCACTTTAACCCATGTTAATCCCTTATTTCGCTTCTACTTACAGGGAAGCAAGTAATAAGACTATTTCCGCTAATTTTTTTTTTTCACTTAGCATGAAGTAAATAGAAGCATAAACTTTTTAACAAAAATTTGTTGCAGAGATATAGAGAAAGTCATGAGAATGGATTACATCAGATTTTTTTATTTTGTATTCATTGTCGACTAAAGATTTCTTTTATGTGAGAGCTGCAAACTAACTAACATGACTTAAAAGATTGTATGATAAAATGTCTCCATTATACAAATCTATTTTTTGAAATACTTGATGTGTAAGTTAATCATTCTGAACCATATTTAATAATGTAAGCTAAATTTCCAATTCATTTATTAATTGCCATGCCAACAAGCACTATAAGTACTTACGGTAAAAGTTTGAGAGGTCATTAATAGTTAACGGTGCAATTAGGTAATGACGTAACACTCAAGACAAGTGCTACTTCAAGTAAAGAATCTATTGCAAAATGCATTAACAAAAGCTTTGTCCATATAATTTACATGTAGTCTCATTTGTTCACATTGAGAATTCATTTTTACTTTCTCTATACGTACTATGTACATAGTGTATAGAGAAGGTATTGCACTCCACCCAAAAATTCGATACCGAGATTTCACCGGAAATATATGTTTTAGGGTCCCCTTTATCTAAAAAAAAAGCATTTTCAGAAAAAGGTCCGTGTGTGTCTGTGAGTGTCCGTGTGTCAGTGGGTGGTATGAATAAATTTGAGACGCGTCTTATGAGACACCACTTGCAGAAAACGTGAGACGCAGCTAGTCTTGAGACGCGTCTCGCTGATTTCGTATGAATAAAAATGTCCCCTCCGAAGTGAAACGCGCTACTTGCGTTTTATCTGTGTGTAAACAGGTCAACAATGTATTGTTGCATGAATGAAAATGGTTTATTTCAGCACTTATGAATGAATGTCTACGATTTATACTGTCAAAGTGGAGAAGGAAACATAACATTTTAATCGTGTTTCGCGGAATAAAATCGCAGTTGTCAGAAAATTAGAACTTTACAATTATCGGGTATACACAAGATCTAGGAAAAATTCTTGTCAGGGGTTATAATGAAATTTATTTAGAAAAATAATGTGAAAAGCAGAATAAAACAAAAAATATGATGTTCCATTCACATGATTTGCTCTAGTAAATTACTGCAGCTGTTAGTTGGTATGTTTGGCAGGGAAATATATTCAAAGTGCCTGTAACAACCCTTTGTCTTCAACCGCGAGAAGGTGGTATTGGTCTTTGGAACATAGAAATGAAATGCAAAGCGAAATAACAAATTACAAAATAGTGACGCTGTATTTTCTAGTAAGTGGTTACAACACTGGATTGATGATGTAGGAATGGATACTCCAGTAGACATTAGAAGAATACCTACAATTTTAAATTACATGCGCCTTTATATTAAAAAAAAAGTTATCTAACTCCTGAACAATGCTGTACATCGAAGACAACCGAGAGAGAGAGAGAGAGAGAGAGAGAGAGAGAGAGACTATCGTACGCTCATTGTTTATTGTAATGCACCTGAGATGAGAATAATGAAGGTTTTGCCTCCGGACACTCATTTTTTCGGTAAAATACCAAAGTTGGTATTTAAGTTTGATATCTTCCAGGGATGCGACACGAAGATTTTGAGAAAAATCCCCCCACTCCAAACTACCCTTTACATAGAACTTTTTTCGAAAAATGTTATTTTCTCAAAAATGGCTGTAACGATTTTGATTAAAATTTCGTATATTAAAGATATTTACACGACAAATAAAATATATATCTTGAATTTTCTGGAATAGTCTCTGAAGACTGCTTTATTCTGGATGAATTTTACGGAAATTTATATAACTGCTAAAACATAAGAGATGGACAAAAACTTGCCGCAGAAAAAATGTAGAGCACCTTAAAACACAATTTATCTTACATACTTTTTTTCGTGGAGTTCATCATTTTTGAGATACTCCTTGATTTTTGTTTTCAGCTTTAAAAAACATACTTTTCTCATACAGGGATTTAACAATTCCGGTCCATACAAACAAAGGAACTTCAGTCACATAGCAACCAACTTTTGTCTATCTTTTTAACCAATAGTACTCCCTCATTTCGCTTCTACTTACAGGAAACAAAGTAATAGGACTATTTCTGCTGATGTTTTCTCGATTAGCATGAAGTAAATAGAAGCATAAGCTTTTTAAGAATAATTTGTTGCAGAGATATAGAGAAAGTCATGTGAATGGAACACATCAGTTTTTTTTATTCAGGGGGTCCTTATATTTATATTTCCGGTGAAAACTCGGTATAGAATTTTTGGATGGAATACAAAACCGTCTCTATCCACTATGTACATTGTACATACGGGGCTAGAGAAAGTAAAACCAGCAGCGAAAAGAAATACGGATATGCAAGAACTTGGTGTATTTCTTTCTGAAAGCGACTCTACTCCCTTCAGATCAGAAATGGCGTCTGAGCTGTTTGTGCTGGTGCAGTCCACTCCAAGTTATCAACAACTGTGTCACTTAAACTATCCAACTCCCAAAACAACGCCGAGTGGTTAGACCACTCGCCTCTCAACTAGACGGCCCGAGTGGAATATAGGTTTTAAAGACGCCTAATTCCAATTTCTAATTGATTAAGATATAAGAAGAATCTACAAGGCATAAGTATTAGAAGACGAGCATGTTGGAGTCATAAAAGGACATGCTACGTTTGCAATGGAGTTACAAAACTCGTTACTCTCCGCAGAAAACGGATGTAAGATGCACGGATCTCCCAGTCTCTAGCCGGTCAGTTGAGAAATTTAATGTTGTGCCAGTCTGTTGTCATGGTAGCTCAGTGGTAGAACATGCGACTAGAGATCGGGAGATCCCTGGTTCAAAACTCGGCTATAGCACTGAGTTTTTAAGTCAGGATGATTATTACTGTCGTAGATAATGAATGCAAGAAGTTACAGGATTCCGGTTTGTTTCTATAACTTCGCAACCGTTGTCAACATTTTCTGTTGATTGCTCCCCGTTGTTACCCCCCCCAAAAGAAAATTAACTCTGGCTGCCTGGCTTTTGTACAGCATAAATATAGAATTTTCCGAAAATCTTTTATTTAAAAAATCACGACTCTGCGCTTGTCTGATTAAGATGGAACATTTAAACTAGGCGGCTGTCAGCACTTCAGTTTACTCGGCTAAGAAAAAATATGGTTGCATTCTGACTTTAAGTTTATTAGTTACTACGTGATATACATAAAAACTGTTACTAATAAACACGTTTTCGTTGGAAACCTGGGCCCACGGAAGTATAGAAAGCATCTTATAGTTATGTAATCTCATAAGCGAAAAATATTCTGTATAGGATAATTTGTTCAAAGCTGAAAATTATATTAACTAAATACCAGATGGCTCACCTGTCCCTTATTATTTTTGGAGGTAGGCAAAACTTCATGCTCTGAAAGCAATAAGGCCGAAATTACCGTGCTTATCAACCATTTGGTAACCATGCAAATCTAGCCTGCTTTTCATAGGAAACTAGACCTTAGAAGCAATAGGATTCCAAAAACATGCGCTTAAATAACTCCTGTTACAGTAGATGTTATATCAATAGGATCGCTGTCATATGTTCTGCAACGTAAGTTACAATGAATGGAAGTTAAACGAACCGCTTAAGTTACAAAAAGAAGTTATACAACAGTTATAAAAAGATCAGAAGTGGTGAGAGAGACATGTCTGACACTATATCTCAAATTTTAACAAAGCAAGAGTGCGCAATGATTATAGCTCAACTGGTTAATTTCATGTTCCCGCATTTACCTCAGTATGTGTCCGTGGTTCGGGTCACGCCGTCTGTGAACGTTTTTTTTTTTTTTTCTTTTTCTTCAGAATTGTTCAATTTTGTCACACTAATAAATTTAGGTGTAAACTAAAAGGTATGCGAATTGAATACATACGGCAGCTCATTTTACGTGTTCTTCAGTTTTTGAGCTTTAAGTTCTAATTGTTTTGAAAAAGAAACTTCACTAAGACCTTATATAATACTGGACTGATAAAGATAGAATTAACATAAATAAAGAAGAACAATTAAAAGAAGCACGTTAAAGATGTTCCGATATCCCATCTAACTTTGTACCAAATCAGGAAGAAAGAAAGGAGAGAAAAAAAAGCTGTCAACGTTTTATCAAGTTTCGTTGAACTCAAACTAACACCGCACGTTAACCACATACGCTACCGTTTAGCTATAACTTGGAGCACCAAAGTTTATAATGCTAGTTTGCAGAAGATGGTTTTTCGGGAACGATGTTTTCAGGTTAGTCAATAATCTGCGGGTTGCATAAAACCAGAGAACAAGGGACTGGTGAACCACTTTGTATATATTTTTACAGTATTATTTATTTAAGATCGCAGAACTTAGTGTTCGTTGTTGTTGTTGTTTTTTGTTTTTTTTGCAACCACAATATTACTGTAACAAAATACAAATATTATATAAGAACAATAACAAAAACTATTTCTAAACAATACATAGAGTATTACTAAAAATATCATTACAAATCATTAAGGAACACAAGATAATATGTTATAGTTTAAACTGATTTATACAAAGAAATATCTTTAAAATAACAAACAACATTATGAAGGAACTTTAGATTTTTCAGAGCTGTGGCTATTCCTGATAATTTGTGTTTCTGTCTAACTGTGCTGTGTATGGTACATTCTGTAAGGATGTGGTTTACTGTTAGGGGTGTCTTACAGGTGCTGCACTCTGGCAGCACTCTTGGATATTGGAAAGGAGTGCGTAAACTTGGTGTGTCCAAGTCTTGATCTTGTCATTAAAACTTGATCTGTTCTCTGTAGCTTATATATTGCTGGCGTGTATTTGTGGTTTTCATTGTAACGTGTGGTCCAAAGGTTTTTAATATTTTTATTTATGAACTAGGGTGCCCAACCTCTGCTCTTACGAGCCAATTGCGTCATGTTACCCCGCCGCCTTCATTTTGTGCATGGCCAGGAAGGAAGCATTTCCCCTTCAATCATTCTATGGCGTTTGTTTTCGACTCTCGACACGATGGCAGTCTTCAAGTGAACCAAACATATCGTATTCCACAAAGAATTTGAGGAAGTGTGTGTGTGTGTGTGTGTGTATATATATATATATATATATATATACACTAATGTGAAATGTCTTATTTGTAAGCATCACTTATCTTGGGATTCCGGTGTAATATTAAGCGACACTTTGAAAATACCATCATACTGACTATGGAAAACATTTTTATGAGGTATGCAATCAGTAACAGCACTTGAATTTGAACTAATTTTGTCTGCAAAGGTGCTCCCCACGATCTTCAAATGGAACTAGTTGCTTTGAAAAATGCAACAGCCAATAAATATTCTCATAAAATAGTTTGGGATTTATTTATTTGTCTGACTCTACCTATCCAACTCCTGTCCTAGACACGGCTTGTGTGAAAAAAAAATAATCCAATACCAATTATTTAAATGTGTTCCCAATGGAAAGTTTCCCAAAAAATGTGAAATTTTGCTGGAAAGCATATATCAATCTTTGAATCTATATATATTTTTGATCAGATATTCTCGAAAATGAATCAAATATTGTACTAGGGAAGGAAAGGATGGTTCATTTGGTCTGTCCTTTAAAACTCTGCTGTCCATCCCTGTCGGCAAACATTGACGAACTGGTTAAAAGTAAACAGGGCCAAGCAAGTTACTAACAAGAATGGCTTTCAAACATTTTTTTTACACCATCCTGCTCAAGCCCACGTCACTGATGGAAAACATAGATAGAGAGGTTTTTGTCTGCCGCTACCAAACAAATAGGTAAAGGTAAAACTGCCCTCCCCTCAATCGCTGTAGGTTTTTTTTTTTTTTTTTTTTTATAACAGTAACGGAGTCTGATCAGGACTCCGGTACTGTATCCCTATTTACATTTCCCCCCGTAGGTTTTACTGATTACTGGTTTTACTGTTTCTTTTACAAACATATACACATTGCACAAACACATAACATCCATGCCCAAGGCGGGATTCGAACCCACGATCCCCTGCCAACGAAGCACCAAAGCGAGACGCTTTAGCGAGCGTGGCCATGGGGACCGGCCAGGTTGGGCGCCACTGTCAGTAAATCTCAGTGAGGATTATTGGTGGAGTTTTGCATACTTTTCTTTGTTACAAGGTCTGCCAGTATATGTCACAATGTGAAGGTATCCATAAGATGACAATTTCTTTTCCCTGTTTCAAAGAATGCCTTGTCACTAATTGCTTGCGTGGAACTGAGGGAGTCAGAAAGCTTAATGTAATGTTGCTGATCCATATTTTCCCTTTCTCTAGCCCCATATGTACAATATACATAGGGATAGAGAAGATATTGTAATTCACCCCAAAATTCGATGTCGAGATTTCAACGGATAAAAACACTTTTAAAAAAAAGTTCCGTGTGTGTGTGTCTGTGGACAGCATAGCCCTAAAACGAAAAGACCGTTAAATACCAAACTTGGTATTTAGGTGTAGTACCTTCCAAGGATGCGAAACGAAGATTTTCAACAGCAAAAATCCCCTCACCACAAACTACCCATTATATGGAAAAAATCGAACTTTTTTATTTTCTTAAAAACGACTAACGATTTTGATTAAAATTCCGTGTGTTAAAGCTATTTATATCCGAATTAAAATTTATATCTCGAATTTTCTGGGAATAGCCTCTGAAGACCTCTTTATTCTGGATGAATTTTGACGAATTTTGCTTAACTGCTAAACCGTAACTATACAAAAAATGTACATCACGTCAAAAGACAAAATTTATGTCCTTTACGTTTTTGTTGTAGACGTAACCGTTTCCGAGATATTCCTTGTTGTTGGTTTCAATTGTGAAGTACTTAAACTTTTCTCAGACAGAAGTGTTCGTTTTTCTTTTTTTTTTCTTTTTTTTTTTTTTATACTCCTGGCCAAGCAAAGAAGCGATTTGCAATGACAATCGCATAACGATAGCTTTTAAAACATTTGACTGTCACATTAGCCTAGTGCATAACCTTATTTCCCTTTTACCTATAAGAACTAAGTAATAAGAACATTCTGCTATTGTTTATTTCGATTAGCATAGTGTAGAAAGAAGAATAATCTTTTGTAGGAAGTTTGTAGAGGAGCTATAGAAAGTCATGTGAGTGTAACACATCAGAGTTTTAATATTCAGCATTGCCTGTTTGATTGCATAAAGTTCACAGGTGAAATATTTACGGCTTGTTATTAGCACTTGATGAGAGTAAAAGCCGAGGGAGCTAATGCTAACATGTACATATACATTAAATAGAGATTTATTTTATTGAACTCCATAATGGTGTTGCAAACTGATCTTTTGTAGTATTTAACGCCCGCTTTTACTACTTTTGCCACTTTTGCGATAACACTGGTGATACATGGAATGATGATGAATGCAATGGCGGCGGAAACCGGAGAAAACCCGCCCCCTGCAACTGATGAAGATCGTGTTAGAGGTTATGCAAATGTATTGTGGGAGGGTTACTTTGTTTTCGAATGAACTAGAGGGCTTTAGGATGATGCGCAAAATTTAATTTTGGAGAACTCGAAAACTATGAAGTTGGTTTTGCTTTCAGCTCCCCAAACTAGACTTGCGTAGGTGGGTAAGGGTTTTGGCACTATACACTATACGCAACATCTGTCAAATTAATTATCGTCCTCCGTGGTGTAATGGTTACCGTGCTAACTTCATAAGCCGAAGGTCACGGGTTCAAACCCGGCGGAAGACAATGGATTTTTTCGCGTGTAAAAAGCCTTAGCATGGCTTTCTTCGGAAGGGAAGTAAAGCCGTTGGTCCCGTGTCGTAGATTTACGGCACGTAAAAGAACCCCAAGCCTGATAGAGAGGCCTCTGAGCAAAATTAAGCGGCCTTTCACACCCAATATAGAATGGGACGCTGAGAACCACAGTAGTTAAAGAGCGTCCATAAATAACACGCCATTTACATTTGTCAAATTAATTGTTTTTCTCATTTTTGAAGTAAAAAACAAAGGACAATAGAAGGGGAGAGAGGTCTAGTTGAGGGAATATTTAATACAATCACATTTTTGGCCTGTCAGAAGTTATTATTGATAAATTGGTATTACAGCAGTAAACATCGCGGCAAAGCCTAACATAATGTTGTTCTAATTTCTTGATTTAAAGCTACTGTTAATGTAACAAAAGGCTGTATAATATATTACAGCATTGGTTCAAAGCTATAGAATAATGTGTGATATTAATCAATAATTTCGGACGAGGAATATTGTGATAATTACCATTGCATTCCATTGCCCAAGTCTACATAACCTATAATTCTATTTCCTGAATACTCTGGCAGTTTTATTCTATTACGTGCCTTACACAACTCTGCAGTTTCGTCCTTCAACTTCAACATAAATTTTCTCTTTCTTGGGCTTTGCAACTCAACACTATTGTCAGTATCATCTTTCTGTGTGGCCTTTTCAGTTACTGTTTCACAAACAATTGGGGAACTTCCACTATTTGGCAGTCTACGTCGAGATGTAGAACATCTCTGCACATAAGAGGGATAAGCAGGAATCGCAGAAGAAATGGCTCCTTCTCTTAGTCTCCTGGTGTGCCCCGTTAAGTCCAAATTTTCGTATGTAAAGTGTTGTAAGCGCACAGCAGAAGCCGGAGTAGGTTGTCAATTTTGTCTGTAAATTGCCTTTACCCAAGCTTCTCTAAGGTCTTTCCAAGTTAGAAATCTAAACGAACGAACAACAAATCTAAAATTAACAAACAATGCAGAATCGTTCTGTTGATAATGTATAACATACTTCATTGAGTATACCACCTGTGTATTGAATCATTTCCTTTTCCTTGTTTTTGCTTCTGCTATTCGAGAAACTACAACCAAACACCACTCACGGTTTAAAGTTTACAGTCTAAATTGTCTGCTTAATTGAACATTTAACACCACAAAATCTTATTTCTGTGTGCACATTTAAACCTCACGAGGCGTGCTCATCCCAAAAGTATAGTGGTTAACTATGGTGGCTGCGCAAAAATACCGCTTCATCAATCATCAATCATCAATCAATACCGCATAAGGATTTCCAATCTAATCTCACTACATATTTGTGCGTCTACGGTAGCAAGGAACAGTCAAGACTGAAGGACGGCAGTGTTGCCAATTTGCAGTTTTTCTCAATAAACCTAGCTTTTTTAAATTTCATATTAGCAGCTTGGTGGGAATTTTAGCGCTCTTTGATTTGCTACCTTCATTGGGCAGTTAAATGTGTCGGCAGAAGGAAAGCTTATTTGCTTGTTTTGCTGAAATGTATGTGTGATGCATTCATACCTATGTGTAAATTCATGAAAACAGAAAATGTGTGTAAACATAATACAGTCGAAATAAGGGTTAAAAATGGAGTTTTCGAAAACTATTTCTAAGGGGGGTTTTGAAAGAGCAATGCAAACTAGGGATTTTTAGAGAGAGAGAGTGAGAGTGAGAGTGAGTGAGTGAGAGAGAGAAACATGAAGTCCGTTCTAAACCTAGTCCAAGTAAACTTCTACCGAGATTTTTATTTAATTGTTTCATTTATATTGCCCCCTTTAATCCTTAAATCATACGCACACTCTCTCTCACATACAGACTCTGTAGCGGATGAAAAATTAATTTGATTAAAAAAAAATTCTTGACCAAGCTGAGTTTTGAACCCTGACCTATGAACGTGAAGCCTGAACGCTGACTACTCGACCGCAGGCAACGATCGTTATAAAGCTTTGTTAACTAATAATCACAGCTACGAAAATTCTTCGCTTTCTTTCTAGCTTTTGTTCAGTTCCTATTTATACATTTTTAGGTTATGTTGAACGATAATACAGCTTATCTCTTGAATCACGGGTTGGCAGTACTGAGGAAATCTTGTGAAATAGGGATGCAGTCAGTGTTGCCAATTTAGCTTTTTTCTCGCCAAATCTTACTTTTTAAATTTCGTATTAGCGGCAAAAATTATTATTCCCGCTTGGCAGGGATTTTTAGCTTTTTCTGGTTCGCTATAGCGCAGTTAAATGTGTTCTATGGGAGTTTAAAACAGTAATGCAAATTAGTTATGTATATATAGCTTTCTAGTTTACTTTTACCAGGTACAGAGCGGATTTCAGGTTCTGTAGTCAAAGTAAACTTTTACCGAGTTTTTATTTGTTTCATTTACATTGCCCCCCCCTTAACATGTATGGACATATTGGAGGTATTGTATTAGAAACAACTTGCTAACTAGAGGTTCCTTAACGTTGGGTTTTTAATCATTTTCTTTTCTTCAATCATATGCAGATTCACTCTCACATCCAGATTTTATAGGGAATATTTCTGATTTAAAAAAAATCCTCAACCCAGCCGGGTATCGAACCCGGGACCTATGGATGTGAAGCCAATACGCCAGCCACTCTACCCCAGAGGTAGACATTGTTATTGAAAGTTGTTAACTTAATCACAGTTACGTAAATTGTTAGCTTTCTTTCTAGCTTTTATTCAGTTCCTATTTAGATATTTTTAGTTTATTTTGAACGAGGATCCAGCTTATCTCTTTAAGCACGGATTGGCAATACTGAGGGACGGTCTTGTGAGGATGGGATGCAGTTGTGAGACCTGGATTGAAGCTAAGCGTCTTGCATGAGCGTAAGTAGCACTGCAAGATATTTCATTATAAGCAATACTTCATCTTGTCGATAATTCACAAACGGAGCGAAGTGTCCTAAGAGATGAAAACACGAGTTGTATTTGATAAGACAATTCAGCGAAATAGATAGTAATAATTTATGATACATAGTAAGGAAGATTTCATCAGGTGATGATTGTAATACTTTCATTAGTTCCCAAATGGTAGATGACGCATTCGGCCATGTTTATTTACCGAATGTTTCTTTTTTTTTTTCCTTCTTCACTGCCTCCTGAATTATGATGTGGCATACCGCGCCTGCACCCAATGTGCGAATATCGATAGCAACAATAGAAAAAGGAACGATTATTTTATTTTAGCTTTTAATAACTAATTCATTAAATGGAAACAAACGTTATTTTATTTGAGATTATTGCACTCCTCTCATACATAAGAAATGCAACTAAAGATTATTTTCATTCCTTTTTTGAACTAAATAGATTAAGAACTGATAAAACTTTAAATAAGCATAACTGAATTAATTGAAAGTACAATTGTGGAACTGACACTTATTAAAAGTGAAGGTTGGCTGACTGGATTGTCACCTTGTTATCGATAGCCAATTAAACAAATGAACGCCAGGCTGGACAAGATTTCAAAGAAATGAACATCAGCTGCAATAAGATGTTTCGAGAATATTGCTCCAGTCAGATGCCCGCGGTTGGTTGAAACTGCCTAATCACAGCCATTGCATTGGTGTTTTAATAGCTGTGCTAAATTTTCCATGGAATGTTGTGAACCATCTTTGTTACACGCCTTTATACGCCACCCAAGTCTAGCGACTCCTCGCGAAAAAATATCTGCACCTGCCAAAGTTTAGTCATATAGAAATGTTAATTTTTCCTCCTCTAACATCCTCCAAATATTAGAAAGAAGCCTTTTGAAACCCGGCATACAAGGCTTCATATGAATTAGTTCAGCCATTTTGAACACGTATTCCAGTGTAAGCACATACATATAACCAAACATAAACGACTTCCATTCGTTACTTGAGCGTACTCTACCATTCATGTTGAAGTTATTTATTTCTCCAAAATTGAAAATTGTAATTAACTTCTTTTACACTTGCATTGCTCACAAAAATTCCTGTAGAATCTCAATTTTACGTAATCGTTTGTTTACTTTTGCGTCTTGCCTCATTTTGTATCTTTCTTTGTAATTTCCTATGTCCCCGCGAATGTTAAAATAGTGTTTCATAACATTGCATATTCAAACGTGTTATAGGAATTATTATTAAAATGCAATAACTGATTGAATGTGCGTGCTATTTCTTATATTAACTTAATACCTACAATACCTTAATTAAAGTAACTATAAAAAATGTTTTATTTAACATCATCCTCGTCATTTCAGTAGCTCTATGGTAGTGAGGCTGTCTGTTGTGTGGAAGAGCCTGTGTTTGATTCCCGATACTAGCATACGGATTTTATTTATTTATTTTCCTGCCGGAAGGTCTGATATGGGATGCATTCAGGCATATGTAATAACATTTGTATATACGAAGGGCATTTCAGAAGTCATGGCAACTATTTTTTACCAGTCAATAAAGCTGCAGGAAATAGAACTCAGCATATACGATTGAAAGTCACTGGAATGTTCTTTGAAATACTGGAAATAAATTGGGATCCGGGTACAAGGGGCATTGAAAGATGCGTAAATGGTGATCACTGTTTTATTCGTATTGTATATTCACAGAAAAAGTACGCATACATACGCGTAGTACTCTTACAGCTAACGACTTTCAAAATAACCCCCCCCCCCCAAGGTTTCCACACATCTTTGCCAACGATGGGGAAGGCGCTGAATACCATCAACTTTAGTGACATCCATCTTGTAACACAATCTCTAGGATATTAAAGATTGCATGTGTCTACCGGCACCTACAAATGCACTCGGACGTCATCTCGTGGTGGTATCCCGTACTGTGTACACGTTTTCAAATGTATACAGGATGATTCAAAAATACTTTTACAAAGATTGGGGACTGGTTCCTTACATCACTACAAGAACAAATGTTTATATAAACATATGTTCCAAAACCCTTTGTTTTCGATCTATTGGGGTTCAAAATGTTATTAATAAAACATTTTAAAGTGACACATTATTCTTTTTTGACGTTGTCGGTATTTAACACAAACACCACTCTTGGCCAACGCTCGAAATGTGTTCCTCTTGCGTCTAAACTTGCCTGTACTTTGTCGAAGCAGTGACTGCCAAACACTCCATGTCGTTGTATGTTTTTGCAGGCTTCCATGACACGTAGATTAAGAGTTTCCTCATCCAGGATGTCTGCTGCATAAACTAATAGTTTAATTTGACACCAAAAATAAATATCTAAAGGATTGAAGTCGGGGAAACATTCACGCCATGGGACTACTGCTTCTCTATCTATCAATCTTTCATGGTGGATACCAGCCAGTGCATCTCGAACAATGAGATTGAAATGTGCTGGAGTCCCATCAGGTATAAACCAAATGTTTCTTCTTATTTGCAAGGGCACACCTGCTAGTAAATCTGGAAGACTTTTGTGAATAAAGTTCTGTAGACAGTACCTGGGAGAAAGTATTACGCAACTGACAAAATTACAAACGTAAGCTAGTAGCCATGGCAACGCTAGGCCAAGTCCGCAGGGTACAATGAGTCAGAGCCTTCTGTGAATGAGTGTACACATAAATGAAGTTTTTGGGTTGGACTCAGAATGCTGTTGAACGTAAACTTTATTTAATCAATTGATAACGTGAAAACGAAGGATTTTAGAACATATGTTTATATGAACCTATTTTCTTATTTCGATGTAAGGAATCTATCACCAAATGCTGTAAAAGTATTTTTGAATCAGCCTGTATATTGCAATAACAGCATATTCGGTTATTCGGAAATATATAAAATAGTTCCATGACTTCTGAAATGACCCTTGTGTGAGTGTGCGCCTGTGTGTGTACATTATTATTATTATTATTATTATTATTATTATTATTATTATTATTATTATTATTATTATTATAATACATAGTTACTTTCGAACACCGCATTCTCCACACCCTTAACTTTGTTTTTCAGGGTTCATCGCTCTAGCTAGCCGCAATATACTGGGAAGAGTGGCAACATTAAGGTTCAGTGCAATAAAGTGGGGTAAGGGCCAGCTAGATGCAGCAACAATGAAAACAAGGATAAATCCATTCGCCATCACCTTCCTCTTTCCTTACGTCGAGCAAACATCTGCAATCGCAGATTTATTTTACTTTGGTTCATTATTGAAAACAGCTGTTCATATCTATCTATACATCGCCTGCTATTCTCTTCATGTCAAAAGTCTGGCACTGAAACTCTAACCAATAAACGGAGGTCTATTATTGGATCAGGAGGGAAGTAAATGGTGGTGTATCATAAACATTATATGGACTGGTTTCATGAAATTTCCGTGTAAATATTGTTCTATTTGTTCTATATGTTTATGAAAGAAATAAGAACATGGACAACGAACGAAAAATTATTGCCCTTATTGAGCAAGATTATAGCTCCATGAGCCCCATTTCACCGATTTCATACATTGTCTGATATGACCTAAAAGGTTAAAATACATTAAACCAGTGTACGCCAAATGGCGGCCCGTGGGCCTAATCCGGCCCACGAATAAATATGATTTATTCCTTTTTTTAACTTCCTGCATAGATCTCATTTTAGGATTTGAAGATAGATTTCAAGGTTTTGAAGTATTTCGATCACAGATGGAACTTTTTAACAATGCTATGTAATGTTAAGTAGAGTGCCAGCCCGGGGATCTACAGTTAGAACTATTTGAGCACCAATGTGATTCATCTTTTAAATAACAGAGGCAGCTGGTGTTGAATTTTGGAGACTCGTTTCAAAGGAACGTTTTCCACATCTTAGAAACTGGGTTTTAAAACTTACTTCCATATTTGGCGGTACTTACATATGTGAAACTGCCTTCTCTGCTATGAAACTAGTGAACTCAAAGTCCAGCAACCGATTAACTGATTCAATGTTATCTCATATTCTTAAAATTGCAACATCAGAACTGCAAGTGGATTTTAAAAATCTTATAAAAGATTTTGACAAACCTCATTGTTCTCATAAAAAATGGTTGTTGCTTCACTGCGCATGTAATAATATTAAAAATAATATGCTTTTAAGCTGCCATTGCTGCTATTTTATTTTAAATATAGTTATACTATTAATTTTCCTGACCCAGAAATAAGGTCCTTAGCGTATTCTGGCCATCACTGCATTAAACTAAGATGGAAGGAAGGGCGAGAGGGATAGAGATCTCTCGTTTAGTGATTTTCAAACGCCGATATATGCAAGGAATTAGATATCATTAGTGGAACATTCTAATATGTATATAATGTTTTTCGTATCAAACTTGGACCTGGGAGAAAAAAAGCGGATATTTTTAACTTACATCTATGAAATTTCTACTAGCTGAAGATAACTAAAGCTTAATCTTTATGAAAGGTTTCAAGGTTATAGGTTGAGGAAATAAAATCCTAAACACGAGGGTCATCCAGAAAGTGGCAGACGATTTGGCATAACTAAACAATAACGATCATAAGTTATCATAAGTAATATAACGGGAGCTCTAACTTTTATCTGGAGGAAAGTTGTAGCTCCAGTTGTATTTAATAAGACTATTTCGTGAATAAAACAACGATGACTATCCTAAATGGACAAGAAGAATAATATTCCTAAAATCCCATTTGTCTTGACGTATATATGCACCGAAATCACTGCAACTTGATGTCCACATCATAGATCATGGCCTCGTTTAACTGGTTGTACACACTGTTGTTTTTAGTATTCTGAGGCTTTGAGTTTTCAATTAATATGTCTATTTCCGCGGTAGACCTTTCCCCAAAACATTTTGGAACTTCCACCATTATGTACGGTAATATCACTTCGCACTGATACTATTATTATGAGGCGAACATTAGCTCAGAGAGAAAACAAATGCACGTGGTTGTGATGAATTTAGAAAAAGAATTGCACGTGGGCGTGTCATGAACGAAATAGTCAACACAAAATTACAGTACCTTAACGCAATCGTCATTGCTATCAAGGTATTTATTGTCACGTGGTGCCGGTTTTTCAATGCAGATGTTATACTCTTCCACCGCTAAAGATAAAAACCAAGATGTCACTGTCACTTTGAGGTCTTCATCGGTTGGGAGAACTTGTCCATCCAAAAAGTCATGTACGGTGTCCAAAGGGAAACACGGTTTTTCTTAATTCTTTTATCAACATTTGGTTTCAACTCCTCCATAACGATTGATGAACTTCCTCTCCGGTCTTTTTCGCACACACTGGTTCATCCTTTGTTACTCGTAAATTATACGCCATTTCCTCACTGAAGATTCGTTCATTGCATTATCACTATACGTTGCGTTATTTATCTATACAATTCAATTCGCCGAACAATTTGTGCATTTAAAACGATACAAAAAATAGTAAGTTCTTTGGCGATAGAAAAGTATAGTAATATTATCTATAATTTTTTTGAGTATTAGTCCTAATTTAATTAGAATTTTGTTAGGGATCAGTAAGAGAGAGGTGAATTGGATCAGTAAGAGAGAGGTGAATTAAGTAAAAATAAACAAAGGCCTTTCCGAATTTTTGCCCAAAATTCAAACTTTTAAGAATAAGGAAAAACATTGGTCCCTATTTATATACTTTTAGTTATTTTCCATTGAAAAACTAGCACCGCGTGACATTAAACGGCTTGACGGAATGGATATTGTGTTGAGAAATAGAGTAAGGTACTGTAATTTTGTAAATTAAGTCTGTGTTGATATCTTCCGTTATCATTTAGTTATGCCAAATCACCTGTCACTTTTTGGATGGCCCTCGTGTGTGTATGTGTGTGTGTGTGTGTGTGCGTATAACTATAAATTCAATATCAGAATATTAATATATTTGTGTAATCTAAAATAATTCAAATAAGATCCTGATATTTTTAGAAACCACACACAGAACATTATTTAACATGTCTTTCAAGACTACTGTTTGATATCTTTTAGAGTTTATCAAATACGAAATACTTATGTAGCCATGGTAGCTCAGTGGTTGGAGCACTGGATGGAGAGTAGGAGATCCGTGGTTCAAATTCGGGCTATGATATTGAATTTTTCAGTCTGACTAACGTTCCAACTCCTGTTGTACACAGGGCTAGTGTGAAAAAAACAATTGATTGATAGCGATTGACCTAATAATTGGTTACATTTTTAAGCCTGCGACTAAAAGCACTTACGACATTAGTGTATGTCATCTCCTGTGGTTTCCCAGAAAATCTCGAATCAGTTGAGGAATTTAGTATCATATTGACAGGTTGCCATGGTAGCATAGTGGTTACAGCAACTGGACGGAGACCAGGACATCCATGGTTCATATTCCGGTGATGCATTGAAAATATATTCATATTGTTTCTAATCGTAATTTTATTGAGTTTGGATGGACATTTGCATTGTTGATAATAGATGCTTAACAATGAAGGCAGCATATCGTATTACATAATTGTAAATACAGAGTGAGAAATACAGTGAAAAATATTACTCTGACAATGTATTTTAAATGTAAGGTGTGTCAGATTATCGTTGCTGTATGTTTAAATGTACACGACTTCAGTAATGTTGCAACGGAGACACTTTTCGAGGTGGAAGGAAATTTTATTTTACTCGGTTAAACTTTGGCGGCAATCCTTTAATTTGCGACAAGAATATAGCGTATCCCTCCAATGATTTCTTATTCCAGTAGCTGGTCAGAATTTCTGGTGAAATGTGCCTCAGCCTAGTAAATTATTTTTTTAAGTTATGTTTTTTAGTAAGATACTTTTCTCAGGTCGTTTAGAAGATAGGAAAGCTGTTCTAATGGAATAATTATTAGATAAGATGAGTTCCGTATAACTTTTATTATACAGGATGTTAACGAACTGCACCGAGCGTTAAACGTGAGGGTATCAGGTGCTGATAAATCGGTGTTAAAGCAAAGCAGGTTGAAAAAATGGCTTAGAATGTCTTTAAAACTGCTGCCCGAGTATAGAAATATCAATTTTAGCAGCTCGTTACTAGCGTTCTCAAAATGTAATGTCGCAAAAATCTGTAAAATCTCAAACTAATCACTTGGCAGCACGGCACTGAGCATTCATTAACTACGTTTTTGATTTACGTAGCCTACTCTGGAGGCGTTTTGTCAACTGCTCTGGTGGTTTAATGCGTAACGCAGGAAGTTGCTATCCCAAAGGTTATGAGTTCGATTCCTATCAAAGAGTAAATGTTATTTATTATTATTATTATTATTATTATTATTATTATTATTATTATTATTATTATTATTATTATTATAGTTTCATTCCAGACGAAGTGCCGCGATACGTAGCGTACTAGCACTTCAGAATCTTATAGCCGTTACTTCGAATTTTCAATAAACAAGCCATAAGTCTCCTATCTCAAATTACTTATTTAAGTATTTTACATATGCTGTGAAAATATTTCGGTATAGTTCATCAACACCTGTATATTTGCAAAATGTTAACGTCGAATTCACAATAAAACAACATACACTTTCAACACTCTAACTTACTTGATATTATGTTTTAGCTTTTTTATCGGAGCAGTCCTCTTCAATGTTTGCTTTTTATATGAATTTAAAATAATTGTAATATTTCACACCCAATCTTTCTTTTCTTTAAGATCGTAGCTTATCCCAAATCATGCGTGTCTTTTAGGTAATGGCGTCTCAATAAGCTTCTTTAATAAACAAGATTTTTCAAATTCTTTCATAACTATGACAAAAAACAATGAACTGTGACCGTCTCCTTGCATTTGCTTTGTTTTGCTCCATGTTTTGCAGACATTTAAAATATATAAATTCTACTTTAATTATTTTCTTTAATATTATTACTTCTTTTACAGCATAAAATACTCCTTATTATTGACAGTTTTAGATTTTACACAACCTTTTCCTGTATTTTATCTTAGTTTTTGAAAGTTGCAACGAAACAAAATTTAACATATTAACATTCGTACATTATTCTTAACTCGTCCATTCAACATACAATATTTACATAACAAGATGGTATTCTTATGGATTTAAACATCATGTTCTATTTTTTTTTTTTTTTTTAAGGTTTCCTGAGGGCTTTAGGGTGTATTCTGTTACAATGCTAAAACAGAAATTGAATTAAACAAGAGGTTGATCGCCCAAAAATCTCGTTTATTGGGACAAATATGGCCAAATGGCGACAGCCGTATTTGTTTTAAAAACCATCGCAAAAATCCATTTGAAGTAGCCCAAAAAGTCTACATATCGTCCAACCTGGCCATCCTGCATTGGTGAAATATTTACCATTTATTGCAAAGTACTTGAAGCTAACTTAAAAGATAAAAATCCTTTACATATACGTACTATGCGCGCGCCTTTTCTTGGGCGCTAGTTTTACTGTTCAGAAGCGTGGACCGGAGGAAGAAGAGAGATGTTGCCCGCCTCTCCGCAATGTTGCCAATCAAATTAAGTTTTTATTTGACACCCTCAGTTTTTGTGGTGTATAGGTTACATAATTTACAGCGAACTAGCTGAATTATTAAACAAATCACAGCGCAAATGCATGTGTGTGAACCCTGGGGCACACAGAGAAAATGAAACCTTAGCATTAGAGCTACTAGGTATGTGGGTGTATAACGTACTTCATATCTCAATGCTGTTGCTCTGCTCTGCTTCTGAAGTTTCGCAAAATCTACCGAATGAATTCAGTTTGTTTATTACCTGAGCCAATCGAACTGTTGGTATGCTTTTTACTTTCTCTACATGTACTATGCATATAGTGTATAGAGAGGTATTGTATTGCACCCAAAAATTTGATACAGAGATTTCACCGGAAACACTTATTTTGGGACTCCCTGAATCCAAAAAAATAAAATTTTAGAAAAAGATCCGCGTGCGTGTGTGTCTGTGGACAGCATGGCTCAAAAACGAAAAGTTCATTAAATACCAAACTTGGTATTTCAATTCAGTATCTTCAAAGTACACGACACGAAGATCTAACGATTTTGATTATAATATTGTATATTAAAAATATTTACATCACAAAATGTATATCTTGAATTTTCTCGGAATAGCCTCTGAAGACATCTTTATTCTGGATGAATTTTGCGGAATTTTGCATAACTAGTAAACGTAAGAGCTAGACAAAAACTTACTTAATAGAAAATGTAGAGCTCGATAAAACACACAATTTATCTTATACACATTTTTTTCTTGGAATTGATCGTTTTTGAGATTTTCTTTTTATTGGTTTCAGCTATAAAATACTTATACTTTTGTCATACGGGAATTTGTCAACTCCTGTCCATACAGGCAAAGGAACTTCAATCACATAGCAACCAGCTTTTGATTATCGCTTTAGCCTATGATACTCCCTTATTTCCCTTCTATTTACAAGGAAGTAAGTAATAAGACGATTCCTGCTAATTTTTTCTTGATTAGCATGAAGTAAATAGAAGATTAAACTTTTTAACAATAGTTGTAGAGATGTAGAGAAAGTCATGTGAATGGAATACGTCAGATATTTTTAACTATTTTAATTTTTATCATTTTGTGGTGTTTAATGAAGCTATAGTCTCGACTTTTTTATCTCTCTTGTTCTCTCCTTTTATCATAGTTTTGTCGCTACCCTTGGCTTTTTAACAATAGATAATGCTTTTACCCTGGATTTTATATCTGGTTTTAGTTCTACTTTTATTGGTGAATTAATTTTATATGCGTTTTAGCTCTGCAAATGGCCACGCTTTGTTTTTTAAGGCGCTAATGACCTTAGCAGATAAACGCCCTTAAACCCCAATCATCATTATCATAATCATCATCATCATCACCATCTACCAGATGAAGACTAGGAAGCCGAGCGCTCAAGAAAACATGCGCGCATAGTTAATTGGGCACACCGTATAAGCAGACAATTAAATGTAGGTGAAGAACGCATATGTAAGTGTCTGTGAACGCCAAGGTTAAACAGTGTTTTGAGTGATCGTACAGGTTAAGTTGCAGTAAAAAGTTATTCGCAACAAAATATCACGCAAATATTCCACAATTAGGAATAACTGCGCATAATATCAACACTTTAACTAACCTACTACCTTACTCTATTGACAAATGCATTGAGCAACACGAATCTGCGGGTAAGCATTTATGTATCAGGGTCACCGGTGGATTTAAATGCCTCAAACCTTTCAACTAAGTGATTATGGATGAATGAATTGCGATTGACACAACTAGTGGGGATAGATAAGTGACGTCACACATACATACAATCCATTAAATTCTGAAATGTGAATTTTGCACTATATGCACACCTGTGATCATCAGAAGAAATACAAGCTCATTAAAAATTAGAATGTAGACCAAAATAAGTTTTTCATAGCAATAGCTGCTTCTAAAGTTTACGCTATTATTCATTTGAACTTTACAGTATTTTAAACGTTACACTTTCATGCTTTCGATAGTTTGTTTCTCGTTAGATTAAACTAAGGACACCAACTTGTTGCCCTTTTATTAACGCAAAGAGAGCAAATTTGCTCGGTGCTCCTGTGAATCACCTATTGTGCACTGTGCGACCAACTGCACGGAAAGAAAGGGCAGATTGTTCCTTCAGTGTTTTGACAGTAAGCAACACGGAATCCAGGCGGTGCCGTGGCCGAGTGGTTAGACCGCTCGCCTCCCATCTAGGCGGCCCGGATTCGATCCCCAATGCTGCATTAGGGATTTGTGGTAGTTGAAGCGATGTCTGGGCGGGTTTTCTCTGGGTCCTCCGGTTTACTCCGCCACTCATTCCATCAATTGCTCCATGATCACCTTTCCTATCATCCATTTTTCTTGCATTTGTTATCATCTACTTCCTCATACACATGCCTGGCTATGGGCCGAGCACCCGTTCCAAGTTCTGTATTCTGAGATTTCGTGCAGTTTGCTTCACTAGGATTCTGACCCCTAGGCATCCGCTTGTAAGTCCTAGCGGGGTGTTAGTCCTAAATATGGGGAGGGTAAACCGACTACAAAAATAAAAACCAAAGAAACAAAACGTAATCCATCGTTCATGCATTAATATGATAAAGAGAGGTAAAGATTTTGGACTTACGAAAGGCGAAGAGAATAAATGGGAGCCGCTAAAAGTCAGACGTAAAACACATAGGTTAGTCGCACTGTTTAAAGCTTATACTGCTTTAAATGCCTGAGTGGACGTTAGAAAGAGGTTAAAAAACCCAAAATACTACGGACGAAACCATCATTTGTATAAAATTGAGGGTAGAAGGTATAGAACCGACGTAGGAAAAGTTTCTTTTGTTAATAGGAACATCGAAGAATGGAATGAATTGCCTGTAGCAGCCTTTAAGTGCTACCCTCTGACCTTAAAGAACTTTAGGAATAATTTAAAGAGAATAAATGTTAGTTAATTTGAGTAAATATTGTGAAGTGATTAAGGATTTCAAAAACTGTATTAGTGTACATTATTATTAATGTATATATTAGTAATGTGTATTGTTAATGTTGAGGCTTCATAATAACTGTTTATAAACTAGCTGGTAATCGACATAAGTATTGCTATACCAAATAATAAGTAGTTAGGCATTTAAAAAAAAAAACATGTATAGGTAATATGTTGCTTGTATAACTATTCTTAATTTAACTTAATATTATTATTGTAAGTGAATGTTGTATATTTAACTCTACTACCGGGCAATACCCAATTGCAGAGAATAAATACATAAATAAATAATACACGACTGGTAGAACAATTGCTGTATTATGACTCTTGCATTAGTATTTATACTTCATAGTTTTGATGGTAATTGATAGTCTAATATAAGCAAAATATCTTATGTATACCATTCACATGACTTTCTCTACATCTCTGCAACAAATTAGTGTCAAAAGCTTATGCTTCTATTTACTTCATGCTAATCAAGAAAAAATTAGCAGAAATAGTCTTATTACCTGCTTCCTTGTAAGTAAAAGCCAAATAAGGGAGTACCATAGCTTACAGTGATGGTCAAAAGCTGGTTGCTACGTGACTGAGGTTTCTTTGGTTATATGGAAAAGAGGTGACAAATTCCTGTATGAGAGCTTTTCAAAGCAGAAACCAAAAACAAGGAATATCTCAAAAACGATCAACTCCACGAAAAAAAATGTATGTAACATAAATTGTGTGTTTTAACGTGCTCTACATTTTCGTGTGGTAAGATTTTGTCCATTTCTTACGGTTTAGCAGTTATGCAAAATTCCGTAAAATTTATCCAGAATAAAGTACTCTTCGGAGGCTATTCCCAGGAAATTCAAGATATACATTTTAGTTGTTCGTAAATATCTTTAATATACGATATTTTAATCCAATCGTTACAGCCATTTTTGAGAAAATCAAAATTTTCGAAAAAAATTCCACGTAAAGAGTAGTTGGGGGTGGGGGGATTTTTCTCAAAATCTTCGTGTCGCATCCCTGGAAGATACTAAACTTAAATACCAAGTTTGGTATTTTACCGACTTTTCGTTTTTGAGTTGTCGTGTTCATTATACCCGGACACACACACACGGACCTCTTTCTGAATTTTTTTTTAATTTTGTTTTTTAGATAATGAGTGCCCTAAAACATATATTTCCGGTGAAATCTCGGTATCGAATTTTTGGATGGAGTGAAATACCTTCTTTATACACTATGTACATGGTAAGTATAGAGAAAGTAAAAAGACACATATTAACGTATTAACATAATAAAAATACAAGCTCTTCAACTTGTAATCGCATTGTACCACAAACAGCATGACGATTAATTTTTTTAACGAAAAAACGTTCACATTTATAGCAATGAGTAGAAAAGGCGTCTTGGCAATTAATTGGTCACGGTAACACAATCCGAAAGAAACATTCTTCTCCTTGGTAACTGTCCTACTTACTACTAGGGTTGCGTAATGACGCTGCAAATTGAATTTTCTGAGCTCAAAACTTAGCCGAAAGCTGAACATTTATTTCCCACTTTCTATAAATGGAGATGCCTCCTGGATAGACATAAACATGGAAGGGTATGGCTTGCGTTGCTTTCTGTTGTAAACGGACATACTACGTAGGTACTATACAAGAAAGAGAGACAGATGTTTACCCATTGCAT
Organism: Hymenopus coronatus; assembly: GCA_030762935.1. NCBI lineage: Eukaryota > Metazoa > Arthropoda > Insecta > Mantodea > Hymenopodidae > Hymenopus > Hymenopus coronatus. The sequence goes on from CM060900.1 coordinate 510,634,849, forward strand.
GTACGGAGCAAGGCTGTTTGCTGCGGCACTGAATAAAGCTATCCCCATTCGATAAGGGCAATAACTTTAACATTTGCCTGCACCAAAAATTATGTCGAGGTTTTTCCGGAAATATATGTTTTGAGGTCCCCTGAATAAAAAATAGAAAAACGTCCGTGTGTACGCATGTAGACAGCATAGATCAAAAACGAAAAGACCGTTAAATATCAAATTTCGTAAGCAGCTTCCAAGGATGTGACGCAGTGAATTTCAAGAACATCTCCCCACCCCAAACTACCCTTTATACGTTTTTTTTTTTAAATTTGTTTTCTCAAAAGTGTCTCCAACGATTTTTATTAAAATATCGTATATTAAAAACATTTACTGAACAATAAAATATATTTCTTGAATTTTCTGGAAAAAATAGCCTCTGAAGACCTTTTCATTCGGGATGAATTTTGTATAATTGGTAAACCGTAAGAGATAGACAAAAAACTACTACACAAAAATGTAGATCTCGTTAAAACACACAATTTGTCATCCTTTCCTTTTTTAGAGTTAATTGTTTCCTAAATAATTCCTTGTTGTTGCTTTCAATTTTAAGCTAATTCAACTTTTCTCAAACGAGAGGTCACTTTTCGTTCCATCTCTTGGTCTTACTCCTGGCCGTGCAAAGCGAACCGAATTTCAATCGTTTCGCATACCGATCTGCTTTTCAAAGGATTTGACAAATGCGTTAGCCATAAGTATTACCTTATTTCCCTTCTACTTATAAGGAACTAATGCAACAATTTCTGCTAATGTTTATCTGGATTGCCAGGCTGCTGATAAAGGAATAATAGTTTTTAACAACAATTTATAGAGAAAGGCATGTAAATGGAACACATTAGGTTTTAGTTGGTTAGTATCAGAGGTAGGTAAAAAATATGCGAGAGGAAAAATTGAATTAAATGGCAAAATAATAGAGCAACTTTCCAGATTCAATTATTTAGAATAAACAGCTTTCTATAATGTAGAAAACAATATCCTTGATAAGCTCCTTATACAGGGTGTAATGAACTTTACCGAAATCTTTTCACAGAATATGTAGATTAGTTAAATAAGTAATTTGAGATAGGAGACTTATGGCCTGTTTATTGAAATTTCGAAGTAACGGCTATAAGTTTCTGAAGCGCCACTGGCTAATTTATCAACAATTCGAGAGCATAACAAGAAATACGAAGCGTACCTCTCTAGCGTAGTGGTTATGATACTGGCTTTCAAGTGAAAGATAGTTTCCGAGTTTGGGTCTCGTTCACGTATCGCGGCACTTCGGCTGGAATGTAAAAAAGTAATAATAAAAAAACATTTACTCTATGACAGAAGTCGAACTCCTGACCTTTGGGATAGCAGCTTCCCGCGTTACGCATTAAGTCACCAGAGCAGTTGAAAAAACGCTTCCAGAGTAGGCTACAAGAACATAGTTGATGAATGCTCAGTGTCGCACCATCAAGTGATTGGTTAGAGATTTTACAGATTTTTGCGACATTAAATCTTGAGAACGCTATTAACGAGCTGCTACAAATCGATATTTCTATACTCGGGCAGCAGTTTTAAAGACATTCTAAGCCATTTTGTCAACCTGCTTTGCTTTAACACCGACTTATCAGCACCTGATGCCCACACGTTTAACGCTGTGCAGTATTATGTTTATCCGGGGACCATGCATCGCCCATCTCAAATTACTTATATCAATCACGTGCGCAATCTCGCAAATTATTTCGGTGTAGTTCATTAACACCTGTCTATTAGGTTAATAGGGACCATTAAATGGATACTGTGTTAGACGAAACAGTTTTAAAATGTCATAACGTTCTGGCGATTCCAGTCCTGCTATATGCAGAAGTATGGACTGCGTCCAATGGCTGGATACACTTTGTTGGATCATCAAAGGAATAAAGATATAATGAAAGAATTAAGAATTAAAATATAGTAGAAACGATGGAAAACAAGAAATATGAATCTATGCACCTTCGTGGATTTTTTTTTTTAAATAAATTTGTTACATGACTACGTCTAAGTATGGACGTGAACCCATCGCATGCGGCTCGCAGTATTTATTCTCACATCACATTCGGCTCGCAGTAATATTTGTAGGTTTTAATATTATTTATGAAATAAGCAATTCTACTTGAAACAAGATAAACTTGAAAGAGCAAGACCTTTGGACTGGGCTCACACTGTAGCCTTCTCGAAGTATTAAATTAGCGTCCATCTAATAGTAGTAGTCATCTAGGAAGACCCAAAAAGCGATGGAGAGATCTGCTATAACCCTGAGTAGCCTTAGGATCCAAACCGTGTAGTTCATGAAATTGGTTAGTTTTCATGTCCCTATTTGGTTTACAGACGAGACACAGAATTGACACCGCTCTTTAACTGCTGTGGTTTTCAGCCTCCCATTCTATACTGAGCGTGAAAGACCGTTTAATTTTGTTTAGAGGTCTCTTTATCAGGCCTGAGGTTCTTTTACGTGTCGTAAATCTACGACACGGGACCAACGGCTTTACTTTCCTTACGAAGGAAGCCATGCTAAGGATTTTTACGGCCGAATAGATATCCATCGTTCACCGCCGGGTTTGAAACCACGCCCTGTGGTATATGAAGTTGGCATGGTAACCATTACACCACGGATGGCGACCCTACAGAGAGAAAAGCACCACTGCGATCTAGGGGAAAGGACCAACCTCTTCGCTTCGCAAGTAGCCACATTAGCTCAGCTATTTCACACTCTCTTGTGATTCGCTGCTATTTCTTTTTCTGATTGCATTGTGAATTACAACATATCAGCTTAAGTGTATGCTTAAGGTTCATTGTGAATGGATCATTATTACTTTCTTTACACGTACTATGCATATTCTGTATAGAGACAGTATTGTAATGCACCCAAAAAGTCGATACCGAGATTTCACCGGAAATACATGTTTTGGTACCCCCTGAATAAAAAAATTAGAAAAAGGTCCGTGTGTGTCTGTGGACAGCATAGCTCAAAAACGAAAAGACCGTTAAATACCAAACTTGGCATTTAAGTTTGGTATCTTCCAAGAATGCGACACGATTTTCAAGAAAATTCCCACCCCCAGCTATCCTTTACATGGAACATTTTTCAAAATTTTTCATTTTTTTCAAAAATGGTTCTAACAATTTTGATTAAAATACCTTATGTATAAGATATATTTACGACAAACGAAAAATATAACTTGAATTTCCTGGGAATAGCCTCTGAAGACCTCTTTATTCTGGATGGATTTTATTTAACTGCCAAACCGCAAGAGATATACAAAAACTTACTGCACAAAAATGCAGATCTCATTGAAACGCACACGTTATGGCATATGCATTGTTTTTGTAGAGTTAACCATTTTTGAGATATTCCCGATTATTGGTTTCAATTCTAAGGCACCTAAACTTTTCTCAAACAGGAAGACATATATTTTCTCGTTTCTCATTTGTGCCACATAGCGACCGAGTTTTAAAGCCGAGACTATCGCTTTAGCCTGTGTATTTTGTTTCCCTTCTGCTTACAAGGAAGCTAATAATAAGATTAACTCTGCTTATGTTTTTCTTGATTAGCGTGATACAGATCGCAGATTAATGATTTGAACACAGGGTTTATTTACCGAAAAGCTAGAGGACATCATGGGAATGGAACACATTATATATTTTCTCCTCTACTTACAAGGAACCAAGTAGGACAATTTCTGCTAATGTTTATCTCGATTATCATGAAGTAGAAAGAAGAGTAAGCTTTTTAACACTAATTTGTTTCAGAGATGTAGAAAAAGTCATGTGAATGTAACATCAGCTTCTTTTTTAGTACTTATATAATTCATTCGTGCATGTTACCTATTTCAGTCATATTATCCTAATATTTGTTAAAATTTATTAGTGTTATTATGGAAGTTGAAATGCCTTCGTTTAAGGTATGCATCTGTGAATTCTGGAAAATCTACAGTATATAAGGCATCATTTTGAAATTTATACCAGCTATACAATAATAGTAATAGTTTTGAAGTGTTTCGAAATTCTAACCTTATGCCTATTTAAATAAAAAATTCTTACTCGTTATATTCGTTGTTTTTAATAGAACTGAGCCACCTAATGCATTTTTAAAACTATTGCCATAAAAAACTAAAGTTTTACAGTAAATTAGTTTATAAATAGATCTGTTATGTCATATTTTATCAACCTAAATTATTTTATATTTTTTTTTACTCTTTTTAATCTCCAAAAATCTTGCTTTTTAAAAACTCAGTCATTTATTTCTCAAAGTTGGAGCATTTTTTTTAAACAAATTAGTAAAAATTACATCGTGTGGAGCATTTTGATTATAGAAAAGTGTTGGGAAAAGGTTTCCGAAGAAATAAGGTTTAAAGTTCGGAGTGTCCATTATAGTATATGCTGCCATCTCCTTCTGTTTTTCGCTGTGATGGTTCATCTGTTGCCAAAAGTTTTCTTCAAATCAAGGCGGCTACAATACATGTGAGTCAAAAGTCTTCATACAAATGTTTATAATATTATGCTACAATTATAGAATATGTTCCATGTTTCCTTTCCATGTCCACACATAGTGACAGGCGCTCCAACCAATTTCGACGATCATCTGTCAATGTTGTTTGCACGCTGCAGTGATTCTCTTTTTAAGATGATCCAAATTTCGAACTTTCCTCTGGTACACCACCTGGCCCTACAGGTAAAACTCCATGGTAGTGAGAATTGGTGACCTGGGTGGCCACTCTACCGGACCACGTCCATTGCCCAGGAAACTGCTGGTCCAGCCATTGACGCACTTCAATGTCGTAGTGCGGTGGTGCTCCGTCTTGCTGAAAGAATGCAGGGAAGTTCCCACTCTCGGCCATGATTGACATGAAGAGTCATTTTTCAACATGTCCAAATAACCATTGTCGAGGTTTCCTTAAATGAAAAGCGGACCAAAACTCGTGTTACCCCATATCCCTCACCACACCATGAGTTTCACTGGACCTTGGCGTTTGCAGTCCGACATCCAATGTGGATTGGTATCACTCCAGTACCTCACATTTTACCGATTCACTTCACCGTTAACATAAAAATTTGCATCATCTGAAAAAAGGATGGAACTAACAAATTCAGAAACATTGTGGTACATGTTTAGTGCCCATTCACAAAACTGTGTCCTACAATCAGGATCGTCCTCTGCTGCAACATTTGCATCTTGTATGGATGCCAGATCTTAATACGCAAGATGCGTATGACACTGCTGTGGTTGATAGTAAGTTCTGCAAAGAGGCATCGGGTTCCGTTTTTCGGACTCTTGATCAGCGCTGCTAGCACCACTGTTGACGTAGCTTCATCTGTCGCAGGATGAGTTTGGCCACCGTGTCATGGATTATCTGCGTTCTGTGTGTTGCATTGAACGTACGCGCTACTGACGCCTGGTACCACTCCCAACCAATAGAATAAAGTCAATCTTCTCTTCGTTCGTTAGTGGCATGCCTTTGGAGTTGGTTCACCTACCTGAAAAGCAAAATAAACATTATTCATCTGTATCCCCATTTTATGGAGACTTTTACTCACACTGTACATAGGTGCATTAGCCAAAATAACCAGTGTTAATCAGTAGCAAAGTAAAAAATGACTAAAGAGCTAAGTGTTTAAGTGCATACAACGGACCAAAAAATGTGCTAAATTAACTCTTAAAACAATGGCGCAGTTTATAATAGGGAATGCCATGTTATTCAGAACAAATTACCTTAACGGTTAAGATCAAAAAGAGGATCCTTCCTGGAATGGCTAACCAGGACTGCCAAACCAAGCCACCTCTCCAAGAAGAGAGGCCCGTGCCCCCAGAAGACGTTATGGGCAATACTAATGCTAATTGGCATAACCAGACCAGTTACAGCTTTAGTTAATTGATAGTTAAAGTGCTTCAAGTGAGAAAAACAATATCGGTAGTTAGGTTGTTTGGTCGAGTGGTCAGCGAGCTGACTTCTCACCCGAAGGTCCCGGGTTCGATCCCCTGCTGGGGTGGGGAATTTTTCTTTAGCCAGAAGTATTTCCTATCCCCCACAGAGTCTGGAAGTATGAATGTTTGGGTGAAATAAAATGATTTAAACCAACGCAAAAGAACCTACAGACATCAGTTGTTTCAAGTGCAAAGCCCCCGATATGACCTTAGATGTTAAAGGGGGCTATATAAATGGAACAATATCGGTAGTTTCTTAAGGGGAGTCGAAATGTCCTATCTTGCCAATGTTAAAGTTTCACCCATTATCTCTGCAAATATTAATAGAATGAGCTAAAATGTTCAAGGTATATTTAGCAACACCTTTACTAATGACTGATGAAAAATACAGTACCTCTGTTCATTAGAAGGAAAGGTATGATTTTTTAAAAAAAAATTCTTAAAATGTTATTGAAAAATTATGATTTTTAAATTTTAAAAAAATAACTAATCCATATATAAAAACCTTTTAGTTAAAAGAAGCCTATTTAGGTGCAAATACGTATGTGGTAAAAATTTCAGTGTCAGTTTCTGAGATAATGGAGCATTTGTAAAGATAATCTTACTTCTTCAGAAATTGCTTTCAAACATAAGATTAAAAAGACACGTACCCTAATTTCCAAACACAATTTCGCAGTATTTCGAAACTCTCACATGAAGGAAATATTAGCGGGATGTCAATACTGTAAATAGCTAAAGTAAAACTTTCCGATCACAACAAAATAAAAAATCTTTTTTCTAACATTAATTATTACAAAGTTATTGATGTTTTACCAAGTGCGTGTACCAAAACGTTCTAAAAAACTACTATGCAGGATTACTTTCAACAATATTTTAAAACTATTTACAATCAGCCTGCCTCTGTGAATGTTAAACCAAAATGAGCGGCAGATTCCAATTATTCATATGGAATTAAAACAGGAAAATGGAAGAAGAAAAATACAAATCCTATTTCGACTCCCCTTAAGGTTTAGAATTGATATCATCTTATTGTAAAAATAATGTTCTAATCTTTCAAAATAATGGTCAAATCTCACAGATGTATCGCCTTAAATTTGTCAGCAGGAATTTTATTAAAAAAAAAAAAAAAAAAAGACATGTTTGTAATAGGTTAGAAAAGTGCGGCTGGGAACGTTTAAAACCATTGAAGTACGAGTATTTTAGCTGTAGACTAGAATAAACAGTTTTAATGATATGTTTTACAGAATTCGTGATTGTAATTACAACTTGCACATTCAGATGTTATACACATACGCCACATCTCCCCCTCTCTGCTCGCCAATGTGACAGACATCTGATGTGGGAAACAATAGAATGATGGCGATATATCTGCTAGTGTTACCAAACGACCTAATTACCTAATTCTTCTATTGAATCCTGACGAAAATTATCAGTTTTCAGCACATCGAAACAAATTACTGTCACTCTGCTTTAGATCCTGAGTTATGTATGAAGAGCAGAAGCTTTAGGAACTAAAAAGTATGCTTTAAATAGGCACTATTTAAACTGTATGAAAAATATGACGTTCCATTCACATGACTTTCTCTAGATCTATGTAACAAATTATAGTTAAAAGCTTATTCTTCAATTTACTTCATGCTAATCGAGATAGACATTATCAGAAATGGTCCTGTAGATGTAGTTTTGTAAGTAAAAGGTAAATAAGGAAATACACTAGGCTAAAACGATAGTCAAATCTTTTAAAAGGTGGTTACAATGGGATTGAAATCCGTTTCTTTGCATATCCAGGAGTTGATAGGTCCCCGTATTAGGAAAGTCTTGAGTATTTTAAAAGTGAGATCAACTACAAGGAATATCTCGGAAACGGTCAACCCCACGAAAAAATATATATTACATAAACTGTGGGTTTTAACGAGGTCTACACTTTATATTAGTAAGTTTTTATCTATCTCTTACGGTTTAAGTTATGCAAATTTCAATAAAAGTCATTCAGAATAAATAAGTTTTCAGAGGCTATTCCCAGAAAATTGAGGATATACAGTATATTTGTCATTACATATCTTTAATACACAGTATTTTAATCAAAATCGTTAGCCATTTTTGAGATAATCATTTTTTTAAAACAGTTTCATGCTAAAGGTAGTTGGGGCTAGGTGAATTTTCTTGAAAATATTCGTGTCGCATCCTTGGAAGATACCAAATTAAAATATCAAATTTTGCATTTAACCCTTTCAGTACCGGTGTCCATTGGAATGGACATAACTTTCTACAGATTATGTAATAACTTTAAAAGTTGTAATTACTATTTAGATCACTTGGGAGTGTGAACTGTTATGTTTTTCAAGTTTTCCAGTTTTGTGCTGCTATCTTTGGCCAAGTTTAGAACTACTTTGGAGCTTTTGTTACAAGAGGTTCACAGATAATTTTTTCAATGAAGCATAAAAAGTTAGGTCTGAAAGGGTTAATGGTCTTTTCGTTTTTGGGATATACTGCCCAACGTCTCTACACACACACACACACACACACACACACGCACGGGCGCGCACGGACATTTTTCTTTTTTTGTATTCAGGGGTCCCGAAACATGAATTTCCATTGAAATCACGGTATCGAATTTTTGGTTGCAATATAATACCTTCTCTACACACTATGTACATAGTACGTGTAGAGAAAGTAATAAGCTAAACAGAAAAATATGCGCTCAAATTAGACTTAGTGGAAAATGGGTACTAGAGTTAAATAGGCACTATTAAGCTATTTTATTTATATATAAACGTTCTTGAAACACGTAAATACAAAATAACAACGCAAAACTATGTTAAGGTGATGCATCTGTGAAAATTGACCAAAATTGTGAACAATTAAAAAAATATTTTTATCAAAATAAAATTGTATAAATGTTTACACGTTTATTAATTAGCTGATGCTACAAATGGTTCGGCGCATGCTTATTAATAAGTACCCCCAACTTAAAACCTTATTTTCTTACAAAATGTTCCACACTATGCAGTTTTATACTAATCTGTTTCAAATTGTTGTTATAGTCTCTCTCAAAAGCATATTAAAGAAAATTGTCATATACGTTTTTCGAAATAAAACTCCAGTTTTTAGAAATAAATTATTAGATTTTGAAAAATTAAGGATTTTGGAGAGTACGAAAATTAATAATTTTTGCACTAGTAAGTGGTAATTAAATAAAAATACATGACAGATCTATTTGTAAAGCTATCTTCTGTAAAACTGGGATTTTATGCGGATATTGTTTAAAATGCATCACCTGGATAATTTTATTAGAACTGCGAATTTAGACAATAATAAAGTATTATGTAAATAACCATATAAACTAGCATTTTGATACATGGCAAAATATAGCTATTGCTTTGTATAGTTGCTTTGTAAATTTCAATATGATAACTTACGTACTGTGATTTTCCAAATTTCAAAGATGTATCACCTTAAGGAAAAGAATAGGAATTTATGTCTAGTTATATATGTTCTTTGTGCCTTTTGTACATTGATAGATGCGGCTATTTGTAGAAGTTTACCAGCAATTTTCCGTTATGTTTCCCTAAATAACGCCTGGCGACCTCTGTGGCAGTTCACTTTCTTTTCCTTAGCATTTCAGTCTCATTGCTCTGCCTTGTGAAAATTATGGCCCTATAGTGACTTCAGAATGTACATATTTGTCTCCACTTTAAGCGGGATTAAGCTATGACGTTTGGAAAAGTATATATTTTTAAGCAAATAGTTTAATTTTTACCACATATTAATGCTATATTCCAACACAAATTTACAAATGTTCAGACCAGTAATTCCTTGTCTAGTTTCTATACAAGGAATTGATTTACTGGAAAACCAACGTGCTATGCATTAACTTCTCTATTAAGTATAGTAATTAGAATAAGTGTTGTATTCCGCCCAAAAAATAGGATGTCGAGATTTCACTGGAAATATTTATTTAAATAAATTTAAAAAATGTGATGTGTTCTACACACATAACTTTCTCTAGCTCTTCCATATACAAACAATTCTTATAAAAGTATTTTTCCTATATCATGCTAGTCGAGATAAACATTAGCAGAACCGGTCTTATTACTTGCTCCCTTGTAAATAGAAGAGAAATAAGGCAGTACATTACACTAATGCATTATTCAAATATTTTAAAACCCTGTCGCTATATGAGACAGTTGAGATTCGGTTTGCTTTGCATGGTCCGGTTTGAGAAAAGCTATTTAGTTTAAAATTGAAGCCAATAACAATGAATATCTCGAAAACGGTTAACTCAACAAAAAATACGAATAGGACAGAAATTGCGTGTCTTAACGAGGTCTACATTCTTTGTATAGTAAGTTTTTGTCTACCTTGTACAGTTTAACCGGTATGCAAAATTCTGCAAAACTCAATCAGAATAAAGAGCTCCTCAGAGACTATTCCCAGAAAATTGAAAAAATATATTTTATTTGTGCTGTGAATGCCATTAGTATACGACATTTTAATCAAGACTGTTAGAGCCATTTTTGATAAAATCAAAATGTTCGAAAAATGTTCAATATAAAGGGTGGTTGGGTGTGGGGGGGGGGGAGGATTTTCTTCAAAATCTTATGTCGCATCCTTGGAAGATACTGAACTTAAATACCAAGTTTGGTATTTAACGGACTTTTCGTTTTTGAGCTACATGTCCACATACATACATACATACATACATACATACATACATACATACATACATACATACATACATACATACATACATACATACATACATACATACATACATACATACATACATACATACATACATACATACATACATACATACATACATACACACACATACATACATACATACATACATACATACATACATACATACATACACACACATACATGGACCTTTTTCTAAAAATGATATTTTTGGACTTAGAAACATATATTTTCGGTGAAATCTCGGTATTGAATTTTCGGGTGGAATACAATACCTTCTCTATCCACTATGCACGTTATATATACCTGCTAGAGAAAGTAAAAAGAAAAACGTGTTTTTAGAAGAAAAATAAAGGTCTGTGTGTGTCATAACGGATGCGTTCTATTTACATGACTTTCTCTGTGTGCTCTACAAACAAACTTCTTACAAAAGATCATCCTTCTTTCTACTTCATGCTAGTCAGGTAAACATCAGTTGAATGGCCTTATTACTTAGTTCCTTATAAGCAGAAATCAACTAAGGGAGTACATTAAGCTAAAACGATGGTCAATTTTTAAAAACTTTTCGCTATGCGAATGTCATTGAAATTCGTTTATTTGAATGGCCAAGAGTAAAATAACAAAAAGATGGACGGCCTGTGTTTGAAAAATGTAAAAATTATTTTAAAATTGAAACCAATAACAAGGAATATCTCGGAAATGGTTAGCTCCACAATAAAAGTAGAGGACATAAATTGTGTGTTTTGACGAGATCCTGCATTCTTTGTGTGGTAAGTTTTTGTCTATCTCTTACGGTTTACCAGTTGTGTAAAATTCATTCAGAATGAAAAGGACTTCAGAGGCTGTTCCCAGAAAACTAATGATATAAATTTTATTTGTGATGTAAAAATTTTAATCATTCTTAATATACTATATTTTAATTTTAATCGTTAATGTCGTTTTTATAAAATCAACATTTTCGAAAATTTTTCCACGTAAAGGTTAGTTTGGAGTGGGGGGATTTTTCTGAAAATCTTCGTGTCGCATTCCTGAAAGATACCAAATTCAAACACCAAGTTTGATATTTAATGGACTTTAGTAGTTTAGCTCTGCTGTCTCCACACACATACACACACACACACATCTTTATCTAATTCTTTTTTATCAGGTATCCTCAAAACCTGTATTTCCTGTGATATCTCGGTAGATAATTTTTGGATGTAATATATATCCTCTCTATCTACTATGTATGTACATTGTACACAGTGCTGGAGAAAATGAAAATGAAGCTGTTTTAAATGCTAATTTGATATTTAAGTTCAGTATGTTACAAAGATGGGACAAAACATTTTCAAGACGATGCTTCACTCTTAACTGCCCTTTTCGTGTTTGTTTATTTGATAATCAAAAATGGCTGTAAAAAGTTTGTTTAAAATACTATAAGCTAAAGATATTTTTTGCGACAAGTAAGATGTATAACTACAATTTTCTAGGAGTTGCCCGTGAAGCCCTCTTTATTGTGGGGGGGGGGTGTATAATATTATGGAACTTGGTAAATGTGAAGAGATAGACAAAAACGTACTCCTCAAAAATGCAGGTATATTTAAAACACACTGTTTATTTAAGATAAGTTTTTTGTAGCATAAACTATTTCCGAGATGTCTGCTATGAATGGTTTGAATTATCCAATACGTTTTCACCGTTTGAAGTCCCTTCAATATTGAGCTGTTACGGAAGATTGCATGGAAACATTAGGGAATTTTAAGACGAACAAAAAGAAAATATTGTGTACCCACTAATAAACGGCAGATGGTAGAGAAAGCATGAATTTGGCACATTGGAATTTTATTTTTAGCTGCAGTTCATGGTATTATAAAGAGAAATAACTCTGCTTCTGAAAATTTCCAACCCTGTCCTACACACTGTTTGTGTGAAAAAACAAATTGTTAATAGCCATTTTTTTAACTTTTTCTTGACCCGTGGATTATGAATATATTATTTCAGCACTGCAAAGTCCTGTTTTGTTGGTTGTGTTACAAACAAGTAAGAAAAACATGCTCTTCTTTAAGCTGGTGGTAAGTAATTGTTGAAGATATTCACAAAGCAAAATATGCATCATGAAAGAGGTCGCTCTCCCCCCCCCCCCCCAAATTCTTGTGTGTTGCACTCGCAGGATTTTCTCTAACTGTTCTACAAACAGACTTCTTACAAAAGATTCTTCTTCTTTCTACACCATGCTAATCGAGACAAGCTTTAGCAGAATGTACTTATTCCTTGGTTCTTTATAAGTAGAAGGGAACTAAAGGATAGTCAAATGTTTTAAAAGCTATCGTAATGCGATTGTCATTGAAATTCGCTTCTTTGCATGGCGAGGAGTAGAAAAAAAGAAAAACGGATACTTCCTCTCTGAGAAAAGTATAAGTATTTTAAAATTGAAACCAATAACAAAGAATATTTTGGAAACGGTCAATTCTACCACAAAATGTATGTGACATATATTGTGTGTTTTAACGAGATCCACATTTTTTTTTTTTGTAGTAAATGTTTGTTAGTCCTTTATGGTTTAACCGTTATGCAAAGTTCTGCAAAAATCAACCAGAATAAAGGTTCTTCAGAGGCTGTTCCCAGAAAATTAAAAATATATATTTTATTTATATTGTGAGTAACTTTAATATATGATATTTTAATAAAAATCATTATAGACCTTTTGAGAACAACGAAATTTTCAAAAAATGTTCCATGTAAAGGGTAGTTTGAGGTGAGGAGATTTTCTTGAAAATCTTCGTATCGTATCCTTAGAAAATGTGTTTCTGTAGGTTTCAGTTGATATTTTTGGCCAGCGAGGTTTCTCTCCAACAATTATTCTTTTACACAAATCCCATATTGGTTCGTCTTTGACTTTTGTTTTGCTGTCTATTTCACAATTATAAAATAAAAATTCTAGAAGATATTAAGTTTTTTTAAGCATTAACTACGTATCTTAGTCACTGATCAAATATAGTTTATGTAATTTCGGATAGATTTTTCGTATATATCTATATAATTTATAAAAGTATTCAAAATGCCTAGATACTGTCAATTGCACGACATTATTTCTACTGATTGCTATATTCGTACCTAAATTTCATTGACGTACTTAGCCATCTATATGAAAAACTAGTTTAGAATACTATCTGTGCCTGTCTGGCTGTTCTTATATGAAAGATTTTGAATTCTACAAACTAAAATAATTAAGTTTTTCTCACCATGTACAATACAAATATTGCCTTAATTATAATGCTTATATTGCATACATTTCATTTCATGATATGAACTTCGATTAATGCCCAATCGTTTTAAACTGAAATATTGGTTGAATTTTCGAGAATATTGAAAGCGAGTGAACAAGGTGATATTAGTTTATCATAAATGACGCGACTGGCGGCCGCCGCGCCGGCTCAGACTCAGTCGGATGTGGGTAGAACACCTAGGCTTTGTGGTAGCTCAGCTCGGGCGCAGAAGCTAAGCATTTACAGCTCCATCTGACGCATTTACAAATCAATCAATCAATCAATCTATTCACCTGTAAAAATCATTAAATCATATTGGATACTAAGGTTATATAAAGATATAACAATTAATAAATGGGGTTAAAATAACAGAATGTTTACAGTTACAGAAAATTTGATTAGTGTTTAAATATATGTTTTAATTTGTTCATTTTGAAGTAAATGCTTCTACATACAGAGTCTATACTATAAAGCAATTGTTTATTTTAAAGTTTGAGGTCTTTACTTTCCGTCTCTGGAATTTGCTCACCTAAAACGTTCCTAAGTTTCCACCCAATTTTTCTGTAATTTCACGTGCGTATTCAGAAAATTCAGGCAAATATATTGTACAATTTGTTGTAGTTGGGAGGGGTTTTGAATTATTGACTTTTAACACAAAAATTAGCTGTAGGGAATAGAAATAATAGGTACAAGATACTTTGTTCTGAGTCTTTTGAGACACTAGAAACGTATAAGGTAGGAAACAGGTTGCTCGTGCCCAGGACGGTTACGTGTAGTGCCTTTGTTGCCTATTCATTCATTTAGCGTAAGTGAAAGTTTTTAAAACCGAATGAAAAAACCGACTGGTTCATTCGATAGTCATCTTATATTCGATTGTCGAAAACATTCCATAGTGCTCATCACTACTAGGGGATCTTTGATCTGGAACGTTCACATTGTAGCATCTATAATTCAGCAACTATTGCGCGGAACGTTGAATCTCCCAGAGTACGAAACTTTACCTTGGCAATATTCCAAATACCTTGGCCCGATATCGAGGTTGCATTCGTTCTGGCTACTTACCCGTTACAATTGTCCGTATTCCGGGAACCTGGACATTCGGTATCATCACCCACATGGGGTGATACCTTGACCCACATCTTGCGCACCAGTTCCAAGGTTACACAGTGTGCACCATCGCGCATGGACTGCTCCCGTATAAATAAACACGTACGCTGATTACTGCGAGTCATTGAAAGTGAAGGTGCTCAATCCTCCAGGTCTACGACAATGATGGCATCACACAGACTGTCTCTTTTGGCACTCTTCTTCCTGCTTGGATATGCTCTAGCACAGGTTGGTATTTGTTTATCCAGACCGTACTTCATCAAAAACTTACTGCTGTCATATTGTTCAAGTACGGGAATTCATTGTTTGGGAGGGTTGCACACATTTAGCTACAACCATGTGAATGTAAATATGCATCACATAACCTCATTTTCTGCCAGTATTCGTTTTGCTCATTTTCAGTTCATTTAAAACATTTCCTTCATAATTTGCTTAGAAATACATGAAATTTTAAACATCACTTAGTAGGAGGAATTTTTTCTTTCCCAATATTGGGGGAAAGGGATATAATCCAAAAATGTAATTTTTCAATAAGCAGTTTCAGATAATTCTCACATTTCAGTAACATTGTTGACCCCAAGTTTGGTTTGACTATGTGATAATTGAAAGCTGTCCATAATCAAATTTGGATTTCATCTGGCTTGATTGAGTATATTAATACAACCTGTGTAAAATTCAGTTTTTGGACTTACAGGCATTTCCCCAGGCACCGGCAAACTAAGAGGGCATTACACACTTCCAGAAATGTTAGCACTTTGTATACCGATATTCTCTGAATATTACAGCCTTTTTTCGTAAATTAAGCAGCATAGATCACTCAAATTACTAAGAAGAAGGTAAAAGACATACTGTTGGTTTTATTTTTCCTTTTTTTAACTACATAAACTGATCAACCAAATTATATTTACATTTTAGTGTTCTATTTCAGTTTATATGCAAACAAAATATAAAATTTATGTTTGAAATGCAGAGCACCATATTAATTTCAAACATAAGTAAATATTGATAAATATTTGTATAAATTAAATTATATATTTATGCTTATATGGGATCTGAAGAACTTTTTAGGATTTCAAGTAACCAAACGCTTTTAAGATAAAGCAAAGCCTTTAATACATTATTTATAGTTACCATGTACGTAGAAAATATTATCTATTTCTGAGCTGTTTTTAAAAATGGACATCTCTGCTAATTTATGCAAAAAACAGTTAAGTTGTATATTTTAAAGGAACTCCGCAGAAAATGTTATGTCTATAAATCCATCTCTAAGCGTCCTTAACGACGAGGGAACATAGTAATTTTTCTTTTTATAAAATCTCAGTGAATTGCTTTTGCAAACAATTTGATTTATAATAGCATATTTAATATTAACATGTAAATTATATAGTATATTAAAATTAATCATATCTCAAAGAGTCCCGCCGGTATTGAGAGAATCTAGATCGTTAGCATCGCTGATTTAATCCCAATACTTTCCATATATCCCACCTACATTAATATGTTCCTAAATTGCAACCACATTTTGTGCAGTTAGAAAAATGTTTGCACCTTGAACACTTCGAATGATCAATCATTTACCACACCATTTTTGCGAAAGAGTCTCTGCCATTTTTCTTTACTTCGTGCTATTCTAAGCACAACACCAAATGATATAAAACGTGCTCCACAATATTCCCAAAGAAAATTGGTTTAAACTGGCATTAGAAATTGCTTACATTAGCAAAGTATTTAGTTCAATGTTACCACTTCAGTAGTGTCTACAGAAAAACAGTTACAACGTTGACCTCATTTCTAGCCAACAACGGAAGAAACTATAAGCGAAGAAGACGAGGACGACTTCAGAGGACCATTGCCGCCTGATCATGAGGAGTACTTGGATGACCGGATCTCCTTTCTTCAGTGGTTGTTGAGTATCATTGGTACAGGATGGACATCCACTGAAGAACCTGCAGCACAGCCCATTGATCCTGCACTGTGCAAACCCTGCAGTAAGTTGTTTTAATCTCGGTTCTCGAAACTTCGTGATACTTCTTTAAGAACAACGGCACGCGTGCAAATCGCGATGTGTATTCTCAACTATATGCACCTCAAAATCACAGCTCAAAGGGTTTTCTCTGTCATACGGTAGCAAAAATGACATCATCTCTTTCTTAATATGCTGATAATACAAAATATGTAATATAAGGTCATACTTAGTATTGTTTTGAAGTCAGGTCAGTGAATGAAGTTCTAAATACATATGTTATTAATCAGGTACAACAATGCAAATCTTCACTTTTTTCATGACAGACAAACTGGATGGATTGCTTTTGTTTTATCCAAAGTGCCAAAAAGGAGAACATATGCTTCTTCTTTAAAACACAATTTCAAAATTTTAAAAAATCGATATGTTGCATTTGAAAAAATCTTTCCACTCACTTTGTTAAGCTGTTTCTTTTGCAACTTCACAAAATAAACTTCAGTCTCTAACTTTAGTACTTTCTGAGAAAAGTGCACCTAAAGCTCTAACATTTATACTTGCGGAAAAATGCTCCAAGTGGGGGCTGTGCCCCAAGTAACACCACATTAAAATAATGGTTTAAGGGACTTAAACATTGAAATACCTGTAATGTGGTAAATCATTCTATTCAGAATATCTTGTAGATTTTTATAAAATACAAAACAAAAGATCTGTGTTTGAGCCATTTGCACGTCCCACTATTCTTAAGCTGGGATAGACAGATAGCTGTTTTTTTTCTTAGAAATATCATGTAGTTGCTTAAGTGGAAAAGTTATTTTTAACTTTTAAGGCACGTAACTAGCGAGTAAATTCCGGATTGTGAATGTGTTTTGGACCTACATGCCTCAAAACTGAGCATTTGACTTTTGGTGCTGATATGAAAGAGTTCAAAGTATAGTTTTCTCCAAAACATAATCGCCTTCAAACGGGACCGCTCCCCCTGCCACTGGGCAATAACCATTAGCAAAAACAAAAGGCAACCTGTGCTAGGGTTGAGAGGCAATGTAGTAAAATCTCTGTTTCCTGGAGACTGCAAGACTCTGCTTGCAAGTCGAGATTCGCGCCTCAGTTACGGGGCCAGTAAGTGGAAGACTTGGCAACCGCAACCCCTTAATCCCAAATTTTAGAGCCTTTGATAAAGGTTTACGCTCTGAAAAATACTGTAAGAGCTAGTAGTAGGTAGGTGGAGGGGACTGGGCACTGGACCGGTGAAGCTATTATACCAGTGTCCCATGAAGAGGACACCCCCCCGGAGGGAGAGAGGATTTTAGAGACTCTGGGCGGGCGAAGCCAGGAGCGACGGCACAGCAATGACAGGATCTCTACAGCTACCAGATTGAAACTCCCCAACAGTTTGAGTCCAACTCAGTGCCTTCGCTGTCTTGGATAAGAAGTATAGTAAGTAATACCACAAAATATAGAAAGAGTGGTCCTTGCTGAGAGTAGGGAAGAAACGGTACAACTGATGTGAAACATCCCCACGTCGATATGTGATAACCACCAGCAGCGGTGGTTGTCCAACGTCCTTGAGAGTTGTAGCAAGGGCTAATTCCCGAAGTGGCATTTTCCAACGCGAGAACAAAAAGTACCGGGGTTAGAAAAACCTTCATTCCTCATCATGTTGGATTTCCGCCACATTAAACAAAAAAATTCAGAATTGCGCACTGGTTCGTCTCTCAGTCAGATTGCTCTAAAATAAAATATTTTCATCCTGGTGATACCCGCTTACTTAAAGCGTTTATTCAACTGTGAAACACAAATACGCAGTCACCGCCTGCGGTGCCATTAGTAGTTAAAGCGGGCGTTAAACACTACAAAAAATAAACATAGTCTATACTTGTTTCTCTCTAATGATAGACGCCATCCGTGGTGTAATGGTTACCATGCTAACTTCATATACCCAAGGTCGCGGGTTCAAACCCTAAAGCCGTTGGTCCCGTGTCGTAGATTTACGGCACGTAAAAGAACCTCAAGCAAAAGCTTGAGCAAAATTAAGCGGTCAGAGAGGCCTCTGAGACAAATTAAGCGGTCTTTCACGCACATTATAGAATGGGACGCTGAGAACCACAGCAGTTAAAGAGCGTCCATAAATAAAACGTCGTTTCATTTCTCTTTAATGGTGAAACATTAATGCCTTCAAATTCCAATTTAAAATGTAAAACACGAGTTTTAGAGTGTGATGTTCAGGCGGGGGATTGATTACAGCTGAAGAGCTGTGTAGTGTAGCGTGAAAATGTAAACAAATAATATAGATTACAAAGTTTATTAACTTTTATACGGTTGTTTAGGATATACACTGTAGAAAAAAAGTGGAATGAAATGTTTGTCGCTTATTCATATTTTAATAAAAATAAGGAATGTTTGTTTGTGCAATGCTAACATTAAAAATTAAATAAAAAATTAAAAACAAAGTTGAACAGGCAGAACCGAGACCACGTCCCGTATAGGATCCAACGCCCTCCAGTAGATGGTCATATTCCGTCATCCAGCCGAAGGCCAGGGATGGTGTGAGATCCAGAGAGAATCCTTGGATGGACTAGAAATTCGGTGGATGAAACAAACTACTCCACACTCGCCTTAAGACGCCGGTCTCGCTTTGGTGTTTCGCAGCGCAGGGGATCGTGGGTTCGAGTCCCGCCTTGGGGATGGGTGTTATATGTTTGTGTATGTGTGTGTAAAAAGTTAAACAGAAGTTCAGTTATCATACAGTAATCAAAGTAAACAAATTAGGTAAATAAAAAGTAGGGTATACAGCGCCGGAGTCCCGATCAGACTCCGGAACTGTATTTTATAAAACAAAAAAACAAAAACAAAAAAAGACGGGAAACCTCGCCCCCCCAAAAAAAAACCCATAGTCAGGTTGGGCGATCACAGTGTTCGAACCCGGGATCTCCGGAAAGTGAGTCGCGCCCGTTACCGTGGCGCTATCTCGGTACCTAGAAGCAAGTACAAAGACGTGTGTCTGGCCCACGCTAACGGAGGTAACGCAGATAGGTTGGGATGTACCGAGTCGCGTGGTTTTTGAATTGTTTTCTTAAACATATGGACATTCTTTTATTGGTTAACTAACATTAAGGTATTCCTTGCCTTACTTAACCCCGCTAAAGTGCATGTACCTTTGGTTATTTGTTTATTCTTCCAAAATACAATTTCATCCTAACAGACAACAAATGAATGGAAAAGACTGGGAAAATAAGCTGGGATGCATATGCCCAACTCTCTTTGAGTGGTAATTTTACATGATAATAAGGATGGAGCCAAGAACTCGTAAAAATAAGAAGCAAGAATACTGTGAAAATACTGTCAACGGATTGTCGATTGGTTAAACAAAACTATATACCTTTTGCAGTGAGTCAAGAAGTTAATTTTAATGGCTTTAAGGGACACTGGGAATGAAATTTTGACTACAATCGGATAATTGTTTTTTTTTATAATAAATAGTTTTTGAAACCTTTAAACTTCTTAGAGTCTCCCTTTTCCTCGGGCTCTAAGGCCATTTTTTCCTAGCATAATATTTCATTAAACAGCGTTGTTCTCAAAACTACATTTTCACATTTTCAAAATGTTTTATGCGAAGTCAGTTTTTGTTAAAATATAACTAATATTTCCCAGAATGTGCAGAATATTTATTATAATATTAAAAAGGACAAAATTATTCTATTGTAATTTTTAAAAATGTATATATTTAGGAATAAATGATTAATTTTAGAGATTAACATTTCTAACTTTGAAAAAGAATTATAATAGTTCAGTAATCAAATTTATTTAAATATGCCCATTCAAAGATTTTGTGGTGTTTCAAAGCTCCATTTTAGAGACCAATTTTTTCAAATTTTGAGGCGAGTGGGGTATTGTGGCTATGCAATATATTTATATAATAAAATTTATCAAACAATTCATAGCTTACAAATTATTCATCCAATTGGAATGCAATTTGGTATTCATATTAACAGAACAGGAAGTAACCAAGATATTTTTTCAGAAAAATCTATATAGAAACATAGAAAGTTGAAATCTCATTCGCAGTGTCCCTTAACTTATTACAGTAAACAAAGCATTTTTACATTTAACAGCAAGCTTTTGTTGATATTTACAGTAAGTTGTTGAGAGTTCACTATTAGGATAATTACAAAATGCTTGGGATACTAAGTAAAATATACTCATTGTTAGGACAAAATACGTAAGAGCAACCTCGAAATGTCAGAGTCTTTTAAGTATGTAACTGCCTTTTGCCCCTTTACCTGAAAGTTTAGACAGTTTTGCTGATAGCGAACAAGGAGAATCCTGCTTATTGTCCTGACACGCGGTTCTCAAAGACACCCTCCGAGGTATGAATATGTGGATCTCACACACTGGTGCTTCGTGCACTCCCTAATCTCAAAATTACGTAATTTTCAATGTTACATTAAAACATACCTAAAACGTTTCGAAGCTTCGACATTAAACTTCGAACTAGTTTAATTATAAGTTATAAGACAGTTATATTCTTTCGGTGTCGTTTCAAAACAGCCTGTGACTGCCTCCGTGTCGAGTGGTCAGCGAGCTGACTCCTCACCCGGAGGTCCCGGGTTCACTTCCCGGCTGGGGCGGGGAATTCTTCTTTAACCAGAATTATTCCCTATCCCCCATAAACTGGAAGTATGAATATGAGAGTAAATGTGCGTGTGTTTAATAATATAAAATTAATTAACCTAATATTCTGAACCTACAGTTTCACAAGTCAAAGCCCCCGATATGACCATTGATGTTAAAGGGGGCTATAAAAATGAAACAATAAAAATTAATAAAGACAAAAAAAAAAAAACAACAAAAAAACAGCCTGTATATTCATGTTGGTGGAAAAATCATAAAGAAAAAGGAAGCATCACAATTTCTTTGGGTACGGTTAAGCAAAGCTTTAAAATGGAGAGCATACATACATATGCTTTAAAAACTCAACATATTAAGCAAACTAAAGCTGTTATTGCACACAGGTTCTCAGAAGTGTATATTTTGCCCAAGTTCAAAGTCATATTCGATAGGAGTAATATTTTGCGGCATGACAACTGGTTGGGAAGAAGAGAAAATAATAATTCCATGGCACGACAGTCCACAAGGAACCTTGGCCTACCGCCCGGACGCTGCGTTCCCCAACTCGGTCTAGGACAGACGTCATGGATGGGGTGCAGTATTGGAGGGTGAGACGTGGTCAGCGCCTCGAGTCCCTCCCGGCCGGTTAATGCGGTCCTCCTGACCTGGAGCCTCTACTTCTCCATCAAGTAGCTCCTCAATTGGCTGAGTGCACCCCAGACCAGGTCTCCCAGCGGGGGAAAATCCCCATGCCGGTACCGGGAATCGAACCCATAATAATAATAATAATAATAATAATAATAATAATAATAATAATAATAATAATAATAATAATAATAATAATAATAATAATAATAATAATGTGTAAAAGTAATAGAACATCTTTCAGAGGACTGTTCAAAACTTTAAAGATCATGTTGCCCTGTATATACCTGTTTGAAGTTATATACTATATTCGGTTACACAAACATAAGCCAATATAAGACAAACCGGTATATGACGATTAGACAAGACAGGGAGGATTTTCACATCCAGTTCTACAGAACTAACCTAGCTAAAAAGGCACTCCATATTGGAACAATACTGTGTAACTCGCCTGGGTAGTGAATTGCCTCACATTCAACAGGTCGCGAGTTCGAATTTCGTTTACGGTGAGTGACCCAGATAAGGTTTTTTCGGGGTTTTCTCTTATCCTGAAAAGACGAATTTCGAGTAACTTTAAGCTCCATGGACCTGAGATAATTTGAACATAATTTCACCAATTTCATTCATCACTCTAAATGACCAACTAGGTTAAAGGACGTTAAGCTAGGAAACAAAAAAGAAAAAAAAAGCTACCTATCAAGATTAAAAACATATACAGAGTGTTAATGCAGAGCCGAAATATTTTCATAAAATATGTAGATTACTTAAACAAGTAATTTGAGATAGGAGACTTGTGGCCTGTTTATTGAAATTTCGAAGTAACGGCTATAAGTTACTGAAGTGCGATTACTCCACTGGCTACTTTATCAACCATTCGAGAGCATAACACGAAAAACGAAGGGACATATTACAGCGTACCTCTCTAGCGTAGTGGTTATGATACTGGCTTTCAAGTGAAAGACCGTTTTCGAGTTCGGGTCTCGTTCACGTATCGCGGCACTTCGTCTGGAATGAAAAAAAAAAAAACAGTAAAAACATTTATGATAGGAATCGAACTCATGACCTTTGGGATAGCAGCTTCCCGCGATACGCATTAAGCCACCAGAGTAGTATGCTCAGTGTCAATACTGTCAAATGATTAGTTCGAGATTTGACAGATTTTTGCGACATTAAATCTTCAGAACGCTAGTAACAAGCTGCTAAAAATCGAGATTTCTATACTCGGGCAGCAGTTTTAAAGACATTCTAAGCCATTTTTTCAACCTGCTTTGCTTTAACACCGACTTATCAGCACCTGATGCCCACACGTTTAACGCTATGTAGTATTATGTTTATGCGGGGACCATGTGTCGCCGATCTCAAATTACTTATATCAGTCAAGTGCACAATCTCGCAAATTATTTCGGTTTAGTTCATTTACACCGTGTGTGTGTGTGTGTGTGTGTGTGTGTGTGTGTGTGTAATACATACATAGGTATATCTTGCAGCTAATTCAATGCTGTATTTGACGAAGCAATGGAAATATAATTTTTTTCTGGAACAGTGAATAAAGAATGTAATGTAATGTAAATATGTGGGAAATTCTTAAACTGTTCATACATACCGGTAGTTAGATTTTCCAATTAAAAGTCTGAATAATCCCCTTCAATAATGTCTGTAAAAACAACGTACGAAACATGTATTTTAGCATAATAACTGTAGCCTTCAACTACGGAGCATTTCATCTTTTACAGAATGTGGCATCGCCAACAAGAGAGTCCGCATCATCGGTGGCACACAGACAGAAGTAAATCAATACCCCTGGATGGCAGAGCTGCACTACAACGGTCGCTTTTACTGTGGAGGATCTCTTCTTAACTCAAAATACGTGCTCACAGCGTCGCACTGTGTGAACGGGTAAGCTAACTGCCAGTTCTATCGCTTCATTTCTTAGAATTCTTAATGAGCCGCAATACTATCGGAATAAGTTTTATATGCAGGAATATATTGAAAAAGCTTTTTTGTCGAAGGAGGATACTTTATCTATTGGCCCTTCTTCGTAATATATCCATATTACTGGTCCTGCAGTCTTACATCATAAACATTGCAAAAAGGGCTAAACATAACCTCAAACTGTTCATGCAGTAAATATTAATGCATTTTAAAAATATCGGATATATTACATTCAAAACCTTCCTCTACCTGTTCTGCGTACAAACTATTCTTACAAAATATTCGTGTGTGTACAACATGCTTATAGAAATAAACATTAGCAGAAATTGTTTTATTACTTGCTTCCTGTTAAGTACAAGGGAAATAGGGGAATACACTAAAGTGAAGTAAACTCTTTTAAAAGCCGATTGCTATGTGAAAAATTGAAGTTCGGTTCTCTTTGCGAGGCCAGGAGTAAAACAAAAGATGACTTCCCATGAGTTTAAGTAGTTTAAAATTGAAACCAATAACGAGGCATATTTCGAAAATGGCTAACTATACCAAAATAACATACTTATATGTTTGTATGAGACGCACACACACACACACACACACACACACCCAATGGAGTGCTTTGAGGAGATATACATTTTTTGTGCAGTAGTTTTTGTCTTTCTCTTACGGTTTATCAGCTATGCAAAAGTCATTCAGAATGGAGAGAACATCAGGGGCTATACCCAATAAATTAAGGATCTATATTATATTTGCTAGGTAAACATGTTAATATGCGGGATTTTAATCAAAATCGTTAGTATTTTTTAGAAAGCCGAAAATTTCGGAAACATGTTCCATGCAAAGGGTAGTTTGGGGTGGGGAGATTTTTTTGAAAATTTTCATGTCGTATCCTTAAACATCAAATTTGGTATTTAACTGACTTTTCATTTTTTAGTTATGCTGTTCACATACACTGACTCTTTTCTATTTTTTTTTTTTTTTAAATTCAGGGGTTCTCAAATATGTATTTCCGGTCTAATCTCAGTTGAGATTTTGGATGGAATACAATACCTTATCTACCTACTATGGCTATTGTACATACATCCTAGAGAAAGTAAAAAAGTTGTACCAAGGTTTGCTATAACCTCAAAATTGGTTCTAAATTTTCTTCAGCTTACTTAAGTCGTTCCTTACTTTCTACCAGTAATTTCAGTAAACAAGGGATTAACATGCACAACAGGGTTATAACTTGAACTTCCCTGTGCGACAGATTTACCAGAAATCGAATACTTGTGCGATTACTCGATCATCGAAGGGACACCAGCAGCGAGAGTCAGACCATTGACAGATATGTGAAACGTATTATCATGCACAGCCGCTACGATCAAATGAACTTCAACAACGACATAGCGCTTCTTCAGCTAGATAAAGAGGTGGAGATTGGAGGAATTCTGCGTCCTGTTTGTCTTCCGGAAAAAGGTAAGAGCTGCTCACTCTCTTCATACATTATAGTTTCTCTTAGTAACTGTGAACATGAAAGTGACTTTCACTATTCCTGAACGATCTGTACTTTCTTATTTACGTAAACAATTTTCAGAACAACATAACCTATACCGCAATAGATCCAAATCCGTGTTCTAAGAGACCCCTGCTTCCCTGAGGTTATTTTCGAAATTGGACTTGTAACATCTTATAATGCTTTCTCTTCCTCGACATAATTACGAGGGCCATCCAGAAAGTGACAGACGATTTAGCATAACTAAATAATAACGAAAGATACCAACATAAAACTTTATTTACAAAGTTACGGTACCTTACTCTGTCAACGCAATCTCTGTTCTGTAAAGATATTTATTGTCACGTGGTACCAGGATTTCAATGCCGATGTTATACTTTCTACCGCCAAAGAACATATTCGTTTTTTTTTTTAATGCACAATCGGCCAATCGAATTTTATAGGCAAATAACGCAAGTTATAGTGATAATGCAATGAACGAGTCTTCAGTGAGGAAATGGCACATAATTTATGAGTGATCACGGAAGAACCAGTGTGCCCAAGAAAGACCAGAGTGGAAGTTCATCAATCGTTATGAAGAAATTGAAAGCAAATTTTGATGAAAGAATTTAGGAAAACCGGTATTTCATCTTGGTCACCATGCATGACTTTCTGGGTGGAAAAGATTTCACAACCAATAGAAACCTTAATATCTTGGCTCAGAACTTTAGCGGTGGCAGAGTATAACATAGGCATTGAAACACCGGTACCACGTGACAATAAATACCTTGATAATAATAGTGATTACGCTGAAAATAGAGTAAGGTACTGCAACGTTTGAATACGTAGTCGAAGAACATAACCTTGACTTCACTGGAAAGCGTCTAGACCACTTTGAACCATTTTTGGGCAGGGGGAGGGTTGGGGGGATAATGCCAATGACTGCTTTAGGTCCCAAACTGTGCATCTTGTTGTATTATACTTACTGTAATTGTTATATTAACTAATTTTATAAAGATATTGAATATTAAGTAAAAAGTTCTCCTTTAGATCGTGATACTTAAGCAAATTAAACATATAATTAAAATTGAAACAATTAAAATAATTTAAATAAGATATTAGACGTCCCCGTGGTTGAGTGAATAGACCGCTCTCCCCATCTAGGCGGCCCGAGTTCGACCCCAAGCACCCACATGTGGGATTTGTGGTGGACGAAGTGGCGTCTGTGCGGGTTTTCTCCGGGTCCTCCCGTTTACCCCGCCACTTGTTCCACAAATTGCTCCATCATCACCTTTCCTACCATCCCTTTCGCTTGCATTTCATAGCATCCATTTCCTCGCGATCCCGCCTGGCTACGGGCCCTTACTTGTTCCAGGTTCTCCATTCAGTGGTTTCCTACAGTTGGCTCCACGACAGGCTTCTGACCCCCAGGCATTCGTTTGTAAGTTCTAGGGGGTATCGGTCCTCAACAAGGGGAGTGTAAGCCGATTCGAAACGAAATAAGATATTAGTTAATTTGTTTGGAATCGCTGATTAAAACAAATTTTAAAATAAGATAATTCGGAAAGTACTAACTGTTAATAAGGAATTGCAATTTCTATCTTGGTAATGCTTAGGGTGAGCAGATCAAAATTTTCAAAGGCAGAAAATTTGAAGGAAAAAAAGTACATTTTGAAAAGAAAGAAAATAATAAACAATTAAATACCTTTTATCCACTGAAAGCAAAAACATATTTCGAGTAAAGTAAGATATCACCGTACGAGAGGAAGATGGGCTTTTAAAGCACGTAATATGCCTATTAGTCTAAAGCCAATGATCGAAACTCTTGAAACTACAGATACATAAAACTTGCACACAGTGTATTTCGCTACCCTGTCAAACGGACATTTACTTCTCATAAAATAATTAAATATGCACTTTCCCTCTGTGTGTTTGTGTGTGTGTGCGCGCGTGCGTGCGTGCGTGCGTTTTATCAGCATTAACCGGTTACATGTCCAGCAACCTTAGGCGTGGAACTTTGTTTTAATACAAGCTTGAAGACATTTTATAACTCAAAAGAACAAATCACGTGTTCATTGAAACAAATTAATAGCAGCTAGAGCAGGAAGAGTACCTAATTCAATTTGAACATCAGATTTTGTTGCGAGTGTTGTGGCAGTTAACCGGAAGCAGACTCATTACACGTATTTTTAGGAACAGAAAAATACACAATCTTCATATTGTGCCAGAAACATCTTCTGTTTTGTTTCGGATGTTTTCTTACAGTCTATTACAACGACTAGAACAATCTGTTGTCTGCTTTATCTACAAAGTCGGCTGGATGCTCTCAAAATACTAAACGGTGAAATCGGGTTGAAATGTCTGATCACGCTAAACTCTTCCCGAAAAAAGAAACACACTTGAGGTAAACAAAGGTGAGAAGCGGTCCTCATGACCTGGAGCCGCTACTTCCCCATCAAGTAGCTCCTCAATTGGCCCCCCAGGGACCTTACGAGGCTGTGTGCACCCCGGGCCAGGTCTCCCAGCGGGGGAAAAATCCCCACGCCGGTACTGGGATCGAACCCAGGTCTCCCGCTTGGTAAGCAGCTGCGCTACCACCGCGCTAAGGAGACGACCGTATAGTAGTACTGCTGGTTCAAAAGCTTCTAAAAGAAGTCTTGCCTGTCAGTATGATAAATAGAGTTAATATAACTGAAAATAATGAAATTTATATCAATTTAAATGTATTATTTGAGGGATAAAGAAGTGTTACTTTTTTAACAATTTTAATATGACGTATTAATGTTATATTTTAACTAACTTCTTTCATCAGAAGTAACTACTATAATCTGGTCTTAGCTAGTTTAAGACTACTTATAAAGTAATAAAATTTCATTGGCCTATTTTAATTTGGCTGTCCATCGCATATTTTTATGCGTCTGCCTTGATTAGAACTTACTCCAAATATTTTCTTTTCCAAGCAGATGCTGAAATGAAAAACAAGACCGTGATCATCTCTTTTGACAGGAAAATATCTTCTATAATACTACTGTTTACTTACATTACCTTGGTTTTCGCAGGAATGTCTTTCAAATTGCATGATTTGGGTTCCGCCCATCAATAGCTTAAAATTATTACGTATAGAGAGGGTATCGAAGTTGGCTTAAGTCCACTTTATGTATTAGATACATAAAAGGGAGGCCAGAAAAATCCAATATTAAGTAAACGCGGATTGTACAGTGAAACTCCGTAATCATTGATAAATGCATTTCTCTCTGTGGATAATATATAGTAGGCATATCAACAGATGTATACCTTCATTTAACAACGGGCTTGCTTTAACTATTTGAAACAATGATAAAGATGGTAATTCAGAGCAGTATCGGTTCGTATCCAATGCTACAAATAAACCTGGGTCTTCTTAAAGTCGATTTTAATTCATTTTCCGTATTCAATGCAATCCACGTTTCATGTCAAACTGGACATTAAATGCGATAGATGTGGATTCCAATCAACTTCGCCGGAGTTTTATATAACAATTAGAATCTGAAATAACTAAAGCAAACTATTGAACTACTAATTTTAGCATGAAATTGATGATCTACTCAGCATTATTCACGGAGCAAATTCGAGACGAAAATGGATCTGAAGTATGTTGTACCGAATACAATGGAGTTACCGAGTTCAGAATCCCATGTAAATGTACCAACTGATATATTTCCTAATAAGTGTGGATGTTATCCGTAATATCCATTTATTTTGTTAGACTATTTTAGCATCAGCTTGTAAAGCAACATTCAGAAAAATTACACAGCATGCTCCAAAGAAAGTATGTTTGTTTGTGTTTCTTTATACGGGGGCCATCTAGAAAGTGACAGACGATTTGGCATAACTAAATGATAACGAAAGATATTAACATAAAACTTTATTTACAAAAGTTACAGTACCTTACTCTATTTCTCAACGTAATCTCCATTCTGTCAAGACATTTATTATCATGTGATATGTACCAGTTTTTCAAGGCCGATGTTTACTTTTCTACTGTCAAAGGAATTATTTGTTTGTTTTTTTTGTTGTTGGTTTTTTTTAATGTACAAAATGTTCGGCCAATCGAATTTTATAGGCAAATATCGCAAGTGTATAATGATAATGCAATGAACGAATCTTCAGTGAGGAAATGGCGTATAATTTACGTGTAATCAAGGAAGAACCAGTGGCACCATAGAGATCGGAGTGGAAGTTCATCAATCTTTATGGAGGAGTTGAAAGCAAATGTTGATAAAAGAATTTAGAAAAACGGGTGTTTCACTTTGGGAACCGTACATGACTTTTTGAATGGGAAAGATTTCCCAGCCATGAAGTCCTCAAAGTGGCAGTGGCATTGGCAGCTTGGCTCAGATCTTTAGTGGTGGAAAAGCATAACATCTGCGTTGAAAAGTCGGTACCACGTGACAATAAATATCTTGATAGCAATGATGATTCCGTTGAAAAATAGAGTAAGATACTGTAACTTTGCGGATAAAGTTTTGTGTTGATAGCTTTCGTTACTGTTTAGTTATGCCAAATAATCGTATGTTACTTTCTG
Source organism: Hymenopus coronatus (assembly GCA_030762935.1). NCBI lineage: Eukaryota > Metazoa > Arthropoda > Insecta > Mantodea > Hymenopodidae > Hymenopus > Hymenopus coronatus. The sequence goes on from CM060900.1 coordinate 510,665,044, forward strand.
GATGACCCTTGTATAATGTGTAATTGGTTTTATCACCTTTAAAGTTTAAAATTCACTGCATAGTAGACTAATAAATGATTTCTCTTGCAGTGTGACTGAATCTCACAATTTTTTTTTTTTTTGTTATATAAACAGAATGAATGGCTATTAAAATGTACTATAAATGTAAAGATCTTATAATAGTAATTATGATATGTTAAGAATATGTTAAATTTGGTATTAAATGCAACATTAACATCATTGTTTACTTATTACTATAGGAAGAAGCTTCACTGGCATGCAGGGTTTGGTAACAGGCTGGGGTGTGACAGCCCCCAATGGAGCCCCCTCTCAAGTACTAAATGAAGTTACTGTTCCAATTATGTCCAATAAAGACTGTCGAAAAACAGCATATGGTTCTAAGAAGATCACAGACAACATGATGTGTGCTGGTTATCCTGAAGGAAAGAAAGATTCTTGCCAGGTAGTGTATTTTTCATTTGCACCTTTAACGCTAAGAAACAGTCTTCCAAATTTGTTATGCTGAAGAGATGAACAGAGTTTAGAATTACTTTGTTTTCATCCCACAAGTGGCCATTTTCACATTGACGTTACAGATCGAGCTGGTGTTCTTTTCAGTGAAAAGTAAAAATACCTGTATCTCGACTTACTCTCCCATGGCCTTAGTTTTACAAGAAACATTATTTACAAATTGGAATTATTCACTAACAACATTGAATTCATGCAAATATCAGTGTTAAAAATCTGATGTCATAATCGCATGACTTTCTCTAACTGTCTACAAACAAATCTTCTTAAAAAAGATTGTTCCTCTTTCTACACCATGCTAATCGAGACAGGCATTAGCAGAATGCACTTATTACTTAGCTCCTTATAAGTAGAAGGGAACTAAAAGAATGCTATATGCTAAAGCGATAGTCAAATGTTTTAAAATCTATCGTTATGCGACTGTCATTGAAATTGGTTTCTTTGCTTGACCAGGAGTAGAATAAAAGAATGATGGACACTGCCTGTCTGAGAAAAGTACAAGTATTTTAAAATTGAAACCAATAACAAGCAATATCTGGGAATCGGCCAACTCTACAACAAAAACGCACATGACATAAATTGTGTGCGTTAACGAGATCTACATTTTGGGTATAGGAAGTTTTGTCTACATCTTACGGTTTAACCGTTATGCAAAATTCGGCAAAAATCAACCAGAATCAAGTGCTCTTCAGAGGCTGCTCCTAGAAAATCCAAAATATGCATTCTATTTGTGTTGTGAATAGCTTTAATATATGATATTTTAATCAAAATCATTATAGCCATTTTTGAGAAAATAAAAATTTTCAAAAATGTTTCCATGTAAAGGGTAGTTTGAGGTGGGGGAATCTTCTTGAAAATCTTTGTGTCACATCCTTGGAAGATAATAAACTTAAATATGAAGTTTGGTATTTCACAATATTTCAGTTTTTGAGTTATGCTGTCCACAGACACTCATACTAGACCTTTTTCTAAAATAAGTTTTTTGAATTCAGTGTATCTCAAAACATATTTCTGGTGAAATCTCAGTATTGACTTTTTGTGTGGAATACAATACCTTCTCTATGCACTATATACATAGTATTTGTAGAGAAACAAGGCACGTTACAAAAATAAGACATTTTTATCTGTTCAGGTTTTTCTTTCTTTCTTTCTTTCTTTCTTTCTTTCTTGGAGGCACCCATCATGGGGAAAGAATGAAACTACTTTTAGTTGATATTTATTTGCTAAATGAACTCATGCTTGTAAGTTATCTTTAATATGGTTTTGCACACAGATACTTGTAGCCTCAGTGTGGGCAAAGTTCATCATCAGTGTCTGGCATACTACCAGGCTGATTGAGCAGAAGACAGACCTAAAATCAGTTGTTAGAAATTAAAACTATTTTTTTTTTTCTGTTGAGCAGGGACCATATGGGAGAGAAAGTCAAGACATGGGTATTTTTGTTTTCAATACATTTTCACTATACAAATTGAAATTCAATCTGTGTGATAATGCCATCTAGCCAGTCAGTTATCTGACTCCAAGTGCATACTGTAAAAGCTATAATTTTCAATTACAAAGTAATTTTCAATAGTTGTTCATCAGGTATACCAAGGGTTGGAAAGGGATAGTATTTCACTTTGTTGTGTTTAATTTTCCAACTACTTGTTTTGCTTGTATAGTGTACCTTCATTTCAAAGTTAAATACTGCTCTAATTACCAGGATTCTTATGACCCCATTGGTAGATATACTTATTTGGTATTTGTTTGTGTATCCACCCCCTTTTATGTTTCACTCTCTGAAGGCTGGATATTATGACCAAAGTCAATATCCTGTTTAAATATTGCAGTCATTTTCATACACTTCATGAAGGAATATGACTATGGAAAAATTTATGAAATAGATACTGAATTGTACCTTTAAAATGCTTAGTGCAATATATGTTTATGAAGAAAACTAAGCAAAATTAATTGAGCTAGGTGGTTTAGGTGTTTCGTCTGGGACTGGCATTCGGGAGGTCCGGGTTCACGCCCCCTTGACCGCTCACTCTGGCCCTGGGTGTTTTCGTGGGACCGCTTAGGTGAATGATGGGGTGCTGTATATCTACCTCCTTTCCTTTCTATTCCTTTCTTTCATTTCCCTTGTTCATTTTTTAGGTCAGTCAGGTGTGGCTTGAGGCTTTGCAGGCAGATGGCACGGTTGCTTGCTCCAAGTGAGACACTCTTCCCCCTGGTTGCACTGGTTAAGTCTAGGTGTTGTTGTAGAGGTCTCCTTTCGGCCTGCCAGTGCCTGTATAGCCTCCGTTGTGTGCCAGGGCTGCCATCTAGTGAACTGTTAGGGACTTCTGTGCATCTCTGTGCTTAGCTCCATCGTTTCCTGTGGTTTTCCCTCCTCTCAACCCTTCTCCCAAGGGGAGGGGGGGAGTGGTAGGCCACAATAGATCAGTACCTGGTCAGAGTTGCAGAGGTGCCCCTGCTGTTAACATGCTCTACCCTCTAAGCAAAATTATGTTTTTCAGATTTCATTCTTAAGAAAGTTCTTCACTTTCCTTTCTTTTAAATCTATATTAAAAGCCAAGCCAAAAACGAGTAGTCTGAGACACCAGTATTTATTAATTTTGTATTTCAAGTATAATGAACTATAATTCTTATATGTTATTGTTTTTTACATTTGAGCCCTCTTGTTATATTTTCTTTCTGTTCAGCATACATTTCACAAGAGCAGTATAGATGAATTACCTGGTCTTACACATATATGGTAGGAAAAAGGAATGCATTTAATTAAATTGCTGAAACTGTTTTATTTCAAAGCAATAACATAATCACAATTTTTCCAATCATTTTATTGAATACAAACTGAAAACAGAACTATGTTTGATAGGTAGAGTCAGACTGAAAAACTCAATGCCATAGCCGGGATCTGAACCATGCATCTACCTATCAAACTCGTATCCTACACACACCTTATTTGAGAAAACAATTAAAACAGAACTATGTTTGCCTACATTACTATACATTCATATCTAGACAATATGATGGGAAATGCTACTGATCAGACCAACTGTTAGTGACAATTACAATAAAGAAATATTTTATTTTTACATGAAAAGCTGTGAAGCAAGGTATAGGATCTGGAAACTATGATGAAGCACTTGTACTGTCTGACAAATGAACAATGAATTAAGTTTAATGCATCTTGGAACCTTTTCTTTCTTTTTTCATTTTGTTTTATTTCACATGTAAAATGTAAATTGGTATATTCCAGTGGCAGCTATTCAGGTGAAGCTAGTGAAGTTCTACTTAGTTGTAATAAATTTGAATATAAGTGTTTAACCAAGTAACCAAAAAAAACCTATTGCACACATATCTGTGATGGAAGAAGGACGAAGTGGGTGCTACTTGCCCTCTGACCTTGAAGAGGGACAATAGGAATGGAAGGGATGGCCAAAGCTCTGTAGGTTTTCAGCTACTTTTTACTTTTTCTAGCCCATATGTACAATGTACATAGTGGATAGAGAAGGTATTTTATTCCACCCAAAAATTTTATTCACCCGAAATATATGTTTTCAGGTTCCAAAAAAAGCATTTTTACAAAAGGTCCATGCATGTGTTTTATTTAAAAATATTTACATCAGAAATAATATGCATATATTGAATTTTCTGGGAATAGCCTCTGAAAACCTCTTTATTCTGGATGAATTTTGCATAACTGGTAAATCATAAAGAGATAGACAAAAATTTACCATACAAAAAATGTTGATCTCATTAAAACACATAAATTATGTCATATGCTTTTTTGTAGAACTGACCATTTCTGAGATATTACTTGTTATTGGTTTCAGCTTTAAAATACTTATATTTTTCTCAAACAGGACCATACAAAGTGAACCAAACCTCAATTGTTTCACATAGTGACAAGCTTTTAAAGGATTTGACTAGCTTTAGGTTAATACATTGTCTTCTACTTAAAAGGAGGCAGGTTCTAAGACCAATTATGCTAATATTTATCTCGATTAGCATGATGTATATAGTAGAATAATCTTTTATATGAATATTTTGTATTTGGGACAGCTAAAGAAGGTTATATGAATGGAAGACATCAGATTTTTGTCAATAGATATGTAGCTGTGTGTTTATACTCAGTTCCCATGACAACGAAACAGAACTTAAGGTTCCACGTGTTACCAAAAGACCTGTTTTGAGGCTACTATGCAGCTAACAGTACAGGAATTTAGTGAACAAAGATAGCCCCTTGCAGAGACTAATCCATTCGTTTGTTGGCCCCATTAAAGAAAGACAACCTTGGGAAGTGGCCCCCTTTCCTAGGGATGTTTCTGGTATCCCCAAAAACAGTTTACAAATATTGTTAACATAAAGTAGTGTATTATATATGCTAGTTGAGTTCTTTTACATTACTGAAGTTAGTTCCGCTGTAACTTCTTATTTCTGTCTACAATTTTGTTCAGTATAAATTAGCAGAAGGATGAATCTGCAAAATGATATAATGTGTAGTACATTATACACACAGTTTTCCCGGTAGACTGATTATGATAAAAGGGATAAGAAGACCAGATCCTATTCTTAGCTTGTCTGTACAAAAAGTGGAACAAAAAGGTGGGAAATGCTACAAAAAGCCCTTTAAATGTTCTTGGTAGAGTGAATACGAGTGGCTGTGCAGTATTTAAATGTAAAAACTGTTTTGTTGGCCTTGCAGCCTATTAAAGATAACATAATTGAGAAGTGTGCTATCGGTGAGGCCAAAAGAGTTAAATTAACATATAAGAAATAGGTGTTTTGCATATGATTTTCTTGTGATAAAAGCTTCACCTATAGTTAGGCCCTAAGCTGCCACTGGTATATTTCTGTCTGAACTTCCGCTTTCATTCATACATTTAAGGCAGCAAATCTTAACAGCTTCTTTTCTTTTTCAGGGTGATAGCGGTGGACCCTTGCACATTCTCAATGATACCAGTCATCATGTTGTTGGTAAGCAAAAGAATGTCAAAAATAATTTTAAAATGAAGTAAAATCACTATATGTGTTTAATATTTCAATATAATGATTTACAAGAAAATATTAATGGGAAATGATGGTATTATATCAATTCTGTTAAATTTTGAAAATTAGAAATGTTAAGTTCATATACTTTCATTTAAAAATTATTTACATAATATTGGTGCTTTTCAGAATCAAAGACTCACATGTTGCTTAGTAATGTATTTAACTTTGTGTTTTATATTAATTTAAAGTATTTTCAAAATCTGCCTTAAAATGAGAGCAATGATTCATTTAAGAGTACAATTACATGTTTATTTTACATTTTCTTCAGATACACTTACACACACAAAAGTGTTCACTTAGTATTACCTAACCCTTAATTGCATGATTTATTTTGCTTCATATGCTGTTCTTCCTCGTAATTTGCAAATCTGTGTTATCCGGCACCACAACTGAAGCGATTTGAATAGCCATGATCATTAGTGCAATACATAATGATCTGGCCACTCACTCGAAGCCGGATATTTTGAGTACGAGTCCCAGCGACTGTAGTCAAATGTGCCTGTGGTAAAGGATGGGGAGGACCCAAGTAAAATAACCAGTGTGGTGGCATGCTTAGATGCTAACAGTGTTACATTTGACTGTAGTCGTATGGATTTTGCTCTTTTGTATTTAAAAAAACACTACAGATTTATTGCAAAAACATTAATAATTTTAAAATATAAAACAGCTATAACTATCCTAATTTTATTGCTGAAGGTTAGTGTAATACGAAATTAGGAAAAAGTGCACTAATAATAGTAAAAGCTTTGATTAATCATCTTTGTTGCATATGTGTCACACCATGCAATTAAGGGCTAACCTTTAGAATGGATATAATCACAGTACAATCAAGTTCTTAAAGTAGATTTGCACCAAATTTTGCAATTGAACTTCATTTTTAACTTCTTACATTACTTTATATATTACTTTTTGTATCTATATTAGTCCTCATTTATAACTTTGTGCAAAAATATATTATTTTTTATCCTACACTTTATTCTATAAAATCACTTCCTGTGATCTTAAATATTGATATCAAAATATAATTTTTATGTAGGTATATACACAATCTATGAATATTCAATTAAACAAATACATGCCAGAACTCTTACTGACCATGATATAACTTTCAGGGGTTGTGTCTTGGGGTGAAGGATGTGCCAGGCCAAACCATCCAGGTGTTTATACAAGAGTTAACCGGTATATAACTTGGATACAAAGGAATACAAAAGACGCCTGTTACTGCCAATAAAGTTTATGTACAGACAAAAAATTGTGATATTCATGATGACTAATGCTAATTTATAAATAAATTGTTTTTGTTATGTTGTTAAAATAAAACTTTTTGAATAGCTATTACACAACTTTTGTTTACCTTTCAATAACCATTTTACAATCCAAACTATGCTACAAATTCTACACAGAGCTGCTCTCATTACAAAGCACATATGCTTCTTATTGATTAAAAGCTCTTAAGATTAATAATCTTAGAATAAGATTTACAGTAAAGAATAAAAGTTAAAAGCACATATTATTATGTAAAAAAGATTTCATTCTAATTTCTGCCATCAGTTGGGCAGACTAGATTTGGAAATGGCACAGCATTTTAAGGCTGCATATCATTTTGTAGTGATTCAGCCCTCCAAGAAAGTACAGCAGCTTATTGTTTCTTACTCTACATGTACTATGTACATAGTATATTGAGAAGGTATTGTATTGCACCCAAAAATTTGATACCAAGATTTCACCAGAAATACAGTTTTGAAACCCTCTGAATCCAAAAAAGGTCCATGTGTGTGTGCATGTGTGGACAGGATAGCTGAAAAATGAAAAGACTGTTAAATACCAAACTTGGTATTTAAATTTGGTATCTTCCAAGAATGCAACCCACAGATTTTAAGAAAATCCCCCCACCCCAAGCTATCCTTTACTTGAAAAAATCTTCGAAAATTTTGTTTTTCTCAAAAATGGCTGTAACGATTTTGATTAAAATACCACATATTAAAGCTACTTCTATCAAAAATAAAATGAGTAACTTGAATTTTCTGGGAATAGCTTCTAAAGACCTGTTCATTCCAAATTAATTTTGCTGAATATTGCATAACTGGTAAACCATAAGAGATAGACAAAAGCTTACTACGCAAAAAATGTATATTTCGTTAAAACACACAATTTGTCATTAACATTTACAGATGACTAATTTTGTGCTCATCTAGATGACCTGGGTTCAATCCCAAACGACTGCATGTGGGATTTATTGTGGATAAAAGCAGCGCAGTTACAGTGATAATGCAGTGAACGAGTCTTCAGTGAGGAAATGGCACATAATTTATGAGTGATGTCCCTTAAGCCTACAGATTTCAACAGTGAACAATCTGACAATGAGGACTGTTATGTAAACTTGAAAGGTTTAAAAATATAACATAATGTCACCAACCTAATGTAATTTATAATGGTAGTAAATGCTCAACTCCAAAACTAGTTTTTATTAATATAATGGTATATCCAGTTCAACATTATTAATAATTTAAACAATTCCATTGTGGCTCTTTATTTTTGACTTATCTTGTAACAATATCATTGTATTATAGTGTTCAAATATTTTGATTGCAAAATTGAGATGAAAATAAAATTATTCTGATTTGTAGGTTCTTGAGAAATATATTTTGTTCTCTAGTTTCAAATATGCATTTTGGCATTTACCATTATGTTCTCCTAAGCAGCTCAATTATTAAGATATAGGTACTCTTTATAATTTTGTTATGGTGTTCTTGGAGATTTAAAAAAAAACAACCGTGGTTCTATTAGGAGGTGTGTTCAAATGGAAAGGTACAAAATGACATACCAACTAAACCAGTTGAAATTTAAATATGTTGCTTTGCGAGACATCTAGGGACTTGAACAGTGTCTGACGTGGTTATGTGCATGTGTGGGCACCTGCACGTGATGTAGATGCAGGAAAGAAGCAGACAGTTGTGTGTTCTGACCAATTGACACAGCAGTGCTTGTGTGGTAATCAAGGCAGTTCACATTGCAAAATTTGATGACTTAAGGAGCAGTGAGGTGTTTTGAATTTCTGACTGCAGAAGGAGTTAAATTAGCTGATTCATTGCCAGATGGTGGCCATTTATGGAGATCACTGTATCTGACAAGTCAGTGTGAAAGTGAAGTGTCCGTTTTGTGGCCAAATTCAAGTGAGGGCAGCTTGAGCATCTGCCCTACAGCCCAGACATATCGCCCTGCAATTCCCAACTGTGTGCTAAATAAAATGTCTCAAACTGAAGCACTTCAACTCGAACAACAAACTGAGGAACACAATGTAGGACTGGCTCTTGTCATAACCACAGGAATTCTGGGAAGGAGGAGCCCAGTAGACCACGGCCCACAAGCCCGGATTATACTCCAGCCAGTATTGACACCGGCCGTGAAAGCCTAAGAATTTCGAGGATATCTTTTGGCTTGTGAAACAGTGGGATATTTGCCCTCAGGCCTCTAGTGATATTTGAATAAAAATTTCAATTATAACCACAATGCTGTTTCATACATTTTCATTTGAATACCCCTCATAGAAATGGGGAAAAGTGAGTGAGTGTGGGATGGCTGGTAATCAAGCCAGTTTGAAAATGTCATATCTCAAACCACTGAGTCAAATTTCAATGGAATAGCGCCAAATACCAACAGTAGGCCAAGAATAAAGGGAAATTGATACTCATTAATGGAAGGAAAAATATATAACTGGATAGAGAAAATCTAAAGGAATTGAATCTAGAATGATATAAGATGTGGATTTGAAGATAATTATGGCAGTCTATATTTCTTTAATTAGAAGGGCAAAGTTCATGTCAAGTTTACAGTAAAATTAAAGAATTTTTTCATAAAGAATGATATACTGAGAAATTTAGAAATGTGGAAAGAAGTGATTACCTTTTTTAGATAAGAGATTTTTAGATGAAACTGTGAGCAAGTGACATACATGCCTTAAATATAAGAATTAGAAAGAGCAATCATATTTTGTTGAAACACCTAGAAACCCATGACTTTGTTATAAAGTTAGCAAAATGAGTGAATTTGTATCAGGAATCAAGGCAAAGTGACTATGGTTAGTATAATGGGAAAAATCATGTTTGTGTTAACTTGTTACACTTAATAATTATGACATTTATGCACTGTTCTTGAATGTTAAATTCCTAATTATAGCTTGGGAGACTTAGAGTGGGTCAAACCATTTGTGAAAATAAAAATCTACTCTGCGACATCCATATTAGGGGTGTTGGGTATGTTAGTATAGCCACTAATTGCATGAACTTTGCAAAATAGAATGAAGCTGTTTTTATATGAATACACAAACGAACTACCTACTAGAAGTAACTTCAATAGAAGTAGCTTCTTAAAGTTAATACTACAATAATATAATACCATTATCTGGATTGTTACGATACATATTTCTTCAAGCAACTAGGCAAACTTCTCAAATTAAACATCATAAAACTCACGACTGCATTAAATATTATATTGCATTGTGCTAGTACTTTGTTCAAAAAACAGGGAATATATTTAGAAACATTAGGTAAGTTGTATGCTTTCAATACTCAGAAGGCTTAGTAATTGATATGTTAGTCTTCATTTGTGCAAGCGCTTATATTGTGTAGAAGATTCCATGCATATAACATATACATACTAAACATTATAGTATATTGTGCTAATGTTATGTAAAACCTATTCTTTTATCATGAAGTCAGCTATGGTGAGGCAAAGATTTCAGATATTCTTCAAGCAGAATGCTGTTTTTAAGGATCTTAGTCATTCTTGTTTTTCCTGGACCCAGTAAGTTTTCAATGGGCCTTTACCCTGCAAAACCACAATAAAACCTTTATTCAGTATATGAGTATAATCTCCATGGTTTAGAAGATGTTAAAATGCTAGATTATTACACTTTAAAGCCAATATCCCACGGTCAAATATTTCTTCCAATACTCTTCAAACTTCAAATTGGATCATGAGATATCGTACATTTTCATTGTATACAATTTCCATCGCATTTTTTGGTTCAATTCCAGTTGGCTACAACAGGATACAGCGGTTTCTGATTTTTGGTCCAAACTTATGAAATCAACCAATGAGGTGGTATTGACATAGTAAGATGGCAGCTAATGCTGGTGGGTCTTCCTTTCCGTCAACGTGATTGCTTCTGTGAAACTTTGCTGTATCTTGTAGACTTTGTCCTAAATAATAGGATTATAATAGCTGAGCTATGGTTGAAATACACATTTTTTTGTGCGGCAGAGATTTATGAAATAATGACTCAGGTATTTATAATCCTGCAAATGTATTTTATTGGATCCATTTGTACCTAACCTTCTTTTCTCAACAAAAATATAAAAACGTGGTCTTATATTTGATTTTCTGGTATGGACTGCATCATATTTGTGTCTTGGTGAGTGATTTTTGCCTCAACTAAGAACAGTAACTTTCCAAACAAATTTTTGTCTATTTCTAAGGAAGTTAAAATAATTTACAGGGTCAGAAACGAGTTAATTTTGCAGCATATGTAGTACACCTCTTCCTAGTCCACCGATGCCTCTTTATTGATTTTTTCTTTCTATTATAATATGCTCTTGCAATGGCTACATAAACTAAGCTTGCGACAGTGAACGTAAACAATTGTGGATCAGCAACCTCCACCATTTTCTATCAGCTGTTCATGTGCATACGAGAAATATTTGGACCAATACTCACTCCCATGGGAATGAAATGCAGAGATTGTACACAATGTTCACGTTGTATACAAAATTTTGGACCAAATTTTGACCGTGGGACATCGGTTTAAGTGTTATTTCTACAGTGAGGAAGTATGCATGTATCAAGTGGTGAAGCTATACATATGTAAAAGTGCTTATAATTTTCAGGCCATAAATTACTAGACATGCTACAGAATAACATGAAAAAGGAACAGGGAAAAGTGGCTGAATAAAGTTGGTAAAAATAAAGGGTGTTTCACTTATCTGCTGAAAATTTTGCTCTAGTTTATGTTCAATGTTCTACGTAAATTAATACTCTTAACTTATCTATGATTAATTACACACAACCTATATTATAATCATTATCAGTATTTACAGTAATTTCTTTCATCACTGGTGTTAAATTTGAATTACCCTAATTGTTAAGGAATCCATTTTTGCACTTTAAGTATAAAAAGAGGATTTTGTAGCTATCATTATACATTACTTGGTGACAGTAGTAATTATTTTGTTTTATGCAGTTATTTGGAAAAGAAAGATAGTTAGGTAGCTAGGCAGATGATGAGTAAAGGGGCATAACATTACAGTCTACTGGGTAATGAAATGGTCTTCAGAGAAGCAATATTTCAGTTAATCTAACTTGAAAATGGGTTGAGGTAGATTTTCAAAGTTTAGATTAACAAATTCTTGTCATATGCACTATTATACTTCCAGCTTGCAGTTTCCAAAGTCAGCAGGAAGCATTTTTTCCCACTGTTCTACGTCTTCGCATGTTACATTTATAATTTTTGTGAGGGTTGGGACTTAAATATTGGCAACTATTTATTTACAATTGGTGCAAAAGAGATCCATATTACCAATTAAGGGTAAAAACATAAATTACACTCAAACTTCACTCTTGAAATAAAGCAACTTTGGACATGAATCTCCATTGAAAATGGTGGCAACAGCTGCCAAAACATGTCCAAAGTAAGTCACTTTATTTCAAGAGTGAACTTTGAGTGTAACCTATGTTTTTATTCTTAATTAATTAGTTACTTCACTGTGCATTCCCATTAATGCTTTAACATACTATCAAGTTTTACTGTCCTTCAAAGTAGTCTCCAGCATTGTGTACAACTCATTGCCAGCAATGTGGAAGTCAAAGGATACCTGTAGCAATGCCTGCCGTGTTGACAGAATGGAGCAGTCTACTGCCTGACGAATCTCTGGAACAGTTCTGAAGCGAATGAACAAGTGGTTCCTTCATCTTCAGAATCAAATCAAAGTCACAAGGGCTTATATCTGGGGAATATGGTGGATGGTTCAACTAGTTTGTGGTAATTAGATAGCCTATTCACCACAATGGCTGAGGGCCTCAAAAAAAAAAAAAAAAAAAAAAGAAAAAAAAAATTCTTTGGTGGAGAACATTACAGAAAGACAGGTATACAACCTCTCTCCCCTTCTCCCTGGCCCTCGCTTCCCTGTAAAACTAGTGCCCAAAAACAGGTGCATGCACAGTTCATAGCGGAACAACAAGCATAGGCTGTTGGTGAAAATAATAATCAACAATGTTGAAGGAGCCGTGTGTAAAACCAGGCCACACTAACAGAGGACTAAGTAATATGTATATATTCATTTGTTCATTTATTTATTTATTTATTTATAGTGCTAAGTGTATATATGATTATGGTCTGACCTTAAACCTAGTTAGTTGCACAGGCAATAAATATTCAATATACAATATTTCAAGGTATTACTAAATTTCGAGGTGTTCTTTATCCTCTAAAATTAATCTAGTTTCTATGTTTTTCAACTGACCATTTCCATTTCATCCTTACCTTCCATAAAAACTCCCTTAATTTAGGTATCTGTTTATGATCCTCAAACATTTTTCTAAGTGCAATTTGGTTGTTCCTCAGTAGCTATTTCCTAGTTATTAAATTGCCCCTCCAGCATTTGTGGCCCTGCACTGAAAGATAATGTGAACTTCATCTTCCTTCTCCCTGACACACTCCTAGGATAACCTCTCCTCTCATTCCCCTTAATTTCCAAAAGCCTAATCTAAACCAGGCTATCCCTTCTCTTCCATTACTTTTACAGATCAAAATGTACTTCTCTTTCTCCAGGTCATCTTTTAGTTCCCTGTAAAATGCCAATGAACTTTTCTCTCTCATTTTAGAAATAAAATTTGTCTATCCATGTCTTCCATCCTGCGTCTCACTTTGTCCCGAAAGCCTCTCCCAAAATGTCCAATACTAGCCCAAGAATCTCCTAAGCTATTTATAATTAACTTTTAGTAATATGTGAAACAATATACATAATTTAATTTTTCCATTTTTAATGCTGGATTTGTGTGCCTTGACAGTTCAGTATCTCATACTTGGGAGCTTGTTTACTGTATACTCTTTCAAAGTCTTGTTCTCAAATCTCAATTGCTTTATCACACAAATTCATCATAATCTATGCACAGTTATATTCTTTCAACTTACTTTGTTAGTAATGGGTATGATAAATGTCTCACTTTGACATTACCTTACCTTCATTGAAATAAGTCCTCTTGGTACAATATTGTAGCGATTGAAATCAAGAAGATTGTAAGTGGCTGCAGATATATGTATTCGACCAGGCTAAAAGCAGAAAGGAAACAATTTCATTGGTTGTAGTTAAAAGATATTATGCCAAAAATGTCATTTCATTTATTATTCCATGTATGGATATGCTACTTCAGATGCATTATATATAATTAAGTACATCCAGAAAGTAAATCCTGATTGCATCCAGAGATGGCACCACCTGTTGGATAGGAATGCACTTGCACAGGAGTAGAGAGGAAGTATGTGGGAATAATGTAGTACAGTTTGTCTTTTGGTGAAGAGGTTACTGCGCTGTGCTAGGATAAAATGGCTGATCTGATTGTTTCTCCAGCCAACTGCGAGGTTTGAGCAGTCTTCCGATTTTTGCATGCTCAAAAGCAATCTCCAGCAGAAGAGCCATTGACAATTGAGTCACTTTTATGGACCAACATTATATGTGACAGTATGGTAGACGATGGTGCAGGAAATTCAGTGAAGAACGAACAAATATTCACGACAAAGACTATAGTGGCCAATGGTCCCTAGTGATGCTAGAAGTGTTGGAAAGTGTGCAGAACTGGCGCTTCACAATTTCAGAACTCTCTTGGCAATTCTCCCAGATGTCTCACTTGCTTTTACATAAAAATGTCTCCTGGTGGCTTGGTTTTCACAAAGTGTGCAAGATGGGTGCCTAGGCAACTGACAGATGAACACAAAACCAAACATCTGGCCGCAGTATTGACATTCCTACAGCAGTTCATAGAGAAAGGTGACGAGTTTCTTGACAATATTGTCACTGGGAATGAAACATAGGGTGTAGAGACAAAACAACAATCAATGCATGGGTGGCACAGTGGTTTACCTGTGAAGACCAAATTCAAGCAGACAATCTCTGTCACAAAAAGCATGTACTCTTGTCTGCCTGGATTGGCGTGGTGTCCTCTTGTGCGAGTTTTCACCTCGAGAGGAGACCGTAAATGCTGATCGGAATTATCAGACATTGCATACTGAGGAGGGCAATCCCGAACAAGACATGTGGGATGTCAACAAGAAGCGTTACTCTATTACATAACAATGCAAGACCCCATACAACCAATGCCACACAATGCATTGAATAAGTTTGGATGGAAGATCTTCGACCATCCAACCTACAGCCCCGACCCTGCTCCAGTGATTTCCATCTCATGAAGACATGACAGGAAGACGTTTCCACAATAACGCTGAGGTGCAGAAAAAAGTGACTTCATGGCTCCGGATATTGGTGACAGACTCCTATGACTTGGGCATACAATTGATAGTGCATCTTTATGATAAATACCACAGCAATGGTGATAACCATGTTGAAATGTAGCCAATGAATCTGTGTAATTATTCCAATAAATATTTCTTACTTAGTGATATTTTTGTTTTCTTTATCAAATATGGATGCACCTTCTGGATGCACCTCATATAATGATGCCATTTAATGATTACCTAGAGTTAATAGCATTGAATTGAGTCATAGGTCCTCAGACTCACTGTACATAATTATGCACAATAATTTCTGTAATTACAATGACGGTCTTTGCTGATGACCTAGAATTAATAAAATTGAATTTCATCAAAGGAATTGAATTTGAACCATATGCCTTCAGACCAGCTGTACATTAGAAATGCATAGTGCTGGCATTTAGCAAGAATCTGCCAACTCTTTGAAAGAGAATGCGCCAGCCAAAAGTGCTCCTTGTGGTGGTAAAATCCAGAATTACTTTCTCTAGCATGTATGTACAATTTACATATTGGATAGGGGAGGTATTGTATTCCATCCAAAATTTTGATACTGATATCTCACTGGAAATACATATTTAGAGACCCCTGAATCCAAAAATAAAAAGTATCTTTAGAGCTTTAGAGCTGAAAATTATCTTCATGTATCACATATGGTATGACCAACAAGGTCCACATCTTTGTTTGGTGTCATTTTGAAACATCCTGTATAATGTTTAACAGTATTTAAGATAATATTATCTTGCAAGTATCTAAGGCTTGTACATGTCCTTCCAATGTCTTTTGAGACAATGGAATGGACAAGGCAGGAAACAGGTGGTTCTTGGCCAGTCTGTTACTTGGGGCAGCACTTTCCTATAGGCGCTGGTGCAGCCAAGTCACATTCTTATCTCTATCTTTCATTGTCTCAATAATACTCTGACCATAAAATATTTGTCATGCTACTAAATTTTACTGCATTATCAGTTATTGTAAGTATATAGTGTCTCATTGAATTGTTACCATAAAGAAACCTTAATATCTCCTAAATTAATAGACGCAAAATAGCCAGAATTAGACTGTATGTTACACAAACTTACTAAGTTTCAATAAATCTCCACATGTGTGTATTTGGTGGCCCAAAGAATATCAAAACACAACTCTATCTCCTTCCATATGTTCCACAGCATTACTGGTGTGACAAAAGACAAGAGTCTATTACTTGTCTTCGGAGGTCAACCAGGTCCTGTAGTTTGGTATTTGTGGGACTACATAGTTCAGCAGCATATCTAAGTATGTTGTCGCCGTTACTGTGCCTTCAGCAAAGAAAAAACCCTTGTGTCATAATGGTGAAAGGTTGCTTCGTCTGAGAATGTCATGTGGTTGAGGAATTCATTGTCAACATCAATACGGAATAGCACTACAGTAGGGAACTTGGCCTGTTTGGGTTTATCATTCCACTGCAACTTTTGCAGAAGTTGGATTTTATATGCTCTAAGTTAAGTCTCTTATGGACAACTGTGTGAACAATCGTCTTCAGAATGCCTAGCTCTAAACTAGCCTGTCCAATTAACTTCCTTGGATGCTGAAATGCTTGCCTTACATCTACAACTGTAACTGCAAACACTGCCTTTTTGCCGCTTCCCTTCTTTCTTAGCACAGATCCTATTTCTAATAGCAGATTATGCCATTTCACAATGTATTTAATGCCATTTGCACTACACTCCTGTCTAAACCTTCTTCGTACTGCAATTGGGAACTTCAATTTGGCTAACCAATTACAACATTTCACTTTCTGCTGTACTGTGAATTGTGCCATTTTAACTCTGTGTGTTGTCATACCATGCACATGTGCAGTAGCATCAAAATTTTCATTGTCACGAAACTTGGAGACCTTCTACACAAGACAAGCCGAAAAGTATATTTATAACTTGATTGTGTGAGAAGATATTTACATTTCTTAGTGGTAACGATTCAATAGGACACTGTATAATATGTTGTAATGTAATTATTGCCCATTTTACTCTGTTTAAGGACCCAGTAATGACAATAGGTTACAAATAGATTCTGGAGATTCGAATTATATTTTGTATGATAGAATAATGGACCAATGCACAATTGAGCAGCTCTGATAATGCGACACTAGCAATACATGACATGATACTGTTCTTCAAAATCTAGTATTCACAATAAGACAACAGAACCTGACATTAATGCATGAGCTTGGGCACATTTTCAAGTATGCATCCATACACATACACCTACCTGACCATACATGCACTTACCCACACTCATGCATACACACAAGTGCATGCACCGGCATGTGCGCACACAAAACTTTTGTGGATGCTACCATGCCACACAGTAAAATTTATCTTCAATTCAACTTTTGTCACATGGATTTTCTCAAATTTATGCTGAGTTAAAACTGATCAATTGCCTTGTTGCTCCTATCACATTGCCAGTGCTGTTCCATTGTGAATTGGGCATTAGATTGCAAAGTGAAAACAAAAAGAAGTCAATATCTTCCTGGGCTGGATTTTTTTGTGCATTATAAGGAAATCTCATAAGCAAGTCATACTTCACAATCAAACCTTCCAAACAGAACTGTTTCTTCACATAAGAATCTTAAGAGAATTATAGAAATTACTTTCTGAAATATGAGTAGCAGTGAAACATAATTTCAAACATTCATCAACCTTTTATGTCATTTTTAGTGTGCTTTTACCAATTGAATATTAGTCAAATAATGTGATTACCAAACTATATGTCTGCATTCTAGCAGCAGTGTTGACAGTATCACCAAACAGGCAGTAGCGAGGAACTTTGATTCCAACCACTCCTGCAGCAACAGGTCCAGAATGGATACCTAACACAAAGAAGATTATGTATTTTAAAGTTTTTAAACACTGCTTTGTAAATAATTTTTTTTTTCTTCATAAGGGTGTTATTCTTAGAACTGTATAATCCCTGTTTTGTAATTAAAAAATCTTGTGTGTTACACTCACAAGACTTTCTCTAACTCTTCAACAAACGACTTCTTACAAAAAGATTATTATTATTCTTTCTACATCATGTTAATCGAGATAAGCATTAGCAGAATGTACTTATTACTTAGTTGCTTATAAGTAGAAGGGAACTAAAGGAATGCACTATGCTAAAGCATGTCAAATGTTTTAAAATTTATTATTATGCGGTTGTCATTGAAATTGGCTTCTTTGCTTGGTCCCGAGTAGAACAAAAGAAAAACCGACACTTTCTGTCTGAGAAAAGTATAAGTATTTTAAAATTGAAAACAATAACAAGGAATATCTTGGAAACAGTCAACTCTACAACAAAAATGCATATGCCATAAGTTGTGTGTTTTAACGAGCTCTGCATTCTTTATGTAATAAGTTTATGTCTATCTTTTATGGTTTAACCATTATGCAAAATTCTGCAAAAATCAACCACAATAAAGTGCTTTTAAGAGGCTAATCCTAGAATTCAAAATATACATTCTATTTGTATTGTGAATAACTTAAATATACAGTATTTTAATCAAAATCATTAGAGACATTTTTGAAAATAACAAAATTTTCAAATATGTTTTGATGTAAAGGGTAGTTTGGAGTGGGGGGATTTTCTTGAAAATCTTTGCGTCACATCCTTGGAAGATAATAAACTTAAATACTAAGTTTGGTATTTAATGGTCTCTTAGTTTTTGAGCTATGCTGTCTACAGGCACACACATAGACCTTTTTCTAAAAATACCTTTTCTGGATTCAGGAAGTCTCAAAACATATCTTTCCGGTGAAATCTCGGTATCGAATTTTTGGGTGCAAAACAATACCTGCTCTATACATTATGTACATAGTACATGTAGAAAAGGTAAAAATATAATTATTGATAATAGAGGAATACCAATTTTATAAGGACAAACAGCATCTATGTAAATTGCTGTCTAATGGTAGTTTAATTTTGAAAGGTGACAGAGTATATTCCATAAGCTAGGGCTGAAGGGCTGTAGACAGCCCTCCTGGTGAGCTAATTATTGTTCCATGCAAGCTCAGCCATGCTCTTCAAGATTCAATTTTAATTACATTTTCACTCTGCAAGTAGTGACTTCATTCATAGCAGCCTCAGTACTAGTTTTTCACATCAAGCAGTGTAACATGTATCTCAGATGTGCCATATTGCCAAATGCTTTTAATCACTAATCTTGTTATGTCAAGGATCAATAAAATAGAAGGTCGTGTCCCCTTGATGAAGTTCACATACTGAATGAAGCCTGTAAGCCAGAATCAACCATTTTGAATATATTGTACTACAGTTAATTACTTTCTCTTAACTCCATGGCACTACAGCTCACAAGGAACCTTGGCCTACCAACCGGTCACTGCATCCCCCATTGCGGTCCATGACAGACATCATGGATGGGGTGCAGTATTGGAGGGTGAGATGTGGTCAGTGCCTCGAAACCCCTCCGGCCAGTTAATGTGGTCCTCATGACCTGGAGTCACTACTTATCCATCAAGTAGCTCCTCAATTGCCCCTCCAGGGACCACATGAGGCTGAGTGCACCCCAGACCAGGTCTCCCAGTGAGGGAAGAATATCCACACCAATACCAGGAATCGAACCCAGGTCTCCCACTTAGCTGTCAGCTGCGCTACCCCATGTTAAGGAGATGACCAATTACTTTCTCTACACATATTATATACATAGTGTATAGAGGAAGTATTATATTCCACCCAAAAATTTGATACTGAGATTTCACCAGAAATATATGTTTTAAAATCCCCTGAGTCCAAAACAAAATTTTCTAGAAAAAGATCTGTGTGTGTGCATGTGTGCGTGTGTGTGGACAGCATGGCTCAAAAACAAAGAGACTGTCAAATACTAAACTTAGTATTTAAGTTTGATATCTTTCAAGGATGCAACATGAAGATTTCAAGAAAATCCGCCAACCCAAACTGCCTTTTATGTACACTTTCTCCAGACAACATGAAGGTGCACATACAAAATGCTTGTGCCAGTATTGGAAGTGACATGCCTTTATGGACGCAGCAATTGTTTATTCACAAAGTTTGAAAATGCATTGTGATATAAAGGCATCATTTTGAACATTTATTAAGCAAAGGTACGATGCTTATGAAATAATACTGTACAATACCCATGTAGTGGTGATATTATATGGATGTATCTTTCATCAATATTTATATGTCTACACCAGTAAAAGAGCCCTGTATGAGAAAATGATTTAAACAAAATTTGTTTATTTTTTGATGAGGAATAAGGAAACAAAATACAAAATATGTGTTCCCATTTAAAAAATATACCTTGACCCTCAAATGGCATTTACTTTCCCCCATTATATCAACTAACTTTTATTCAAGACGTTTCTTGCTACAACACTTTTTTTTGGAGATATTCTACAGTCTCAAGTTAAATGGTCCACTTTCATGTTTTACAAGGGCCACTGAAAGCTTTGAGAATTAGCAACAGGCAACAAGGAATTGTGGTAAGCCAATGCAGCTCTTTCTAGCTTTAGATTCCAGTTCAGATAGTAATATGTGGAACTCTGGAATGCTCCAACAATGAGTAGTGTCAGCACTGCTGTGTATGTGTGTGCAGGTGTGGCAATAGGCATTTGAAAACTGGTCTGGAAGGATTAGATGTTGTATACAATACAATGGAGAATACTTTGAAAAGATATAATAATCAGGTTTAATTTTTAAAATGTTATTGTGTTCATTCTCAAAACTTTCAGAGTGACTCTCATATAAATACCAGTCCTATATTAACAGTCATTAGCATCACTGTGCTAGAGATAATTATTAACTATTCAAATAATTATTAATGAGTCGCACTATAACTTCACTTTAAAGTTTGTTACCTAAAAATATGTTTTTGCCAGCCACTGCCAGCATCTTCAGCTAACAACTGTCTGGTTTGACGAGTTCTGTGTCGTCTTGGGTTCCTCTATGATCGGAGAAATGAACTTAAATTTTGGATTGTTGTCTGTGTTAACATCCCAATTCATCAGACAATTTTCAATTTTTTTAATAAATATCTTCTCCCAGACCTTTACTTTATTGTTGTTGCCAACATCTTTTAGTAATGGCCAGCGAAAACATATTTCTAGGTAAGAAACCTTAAAATTAAGTTAGAGTATGATCCATTAATTAATAATTATTGAATTATGCTTCACTGTGAAAACTTCCTTATTTGAATATGTATAATTTTCAAATTTTTGTTGCCACTTCAGGTATTTCAAAATATTTTAAATGCAATAGTTACCTATTTTAATCTGCATTTTCATTCCACAAGGCAGCTTCAACTTTTTAATACGATACAGTAAATTGATGGCAGCATCTACAACATTTTGTGCATGTTTATTTGAGTATTCAGGTGCTCCACTGACAGCCATATAAACTTGTCCAACAGTTTCCACCTGAAATTAAATGTAGTGCAATTGCTGTATAGTTTCTTTTTGCTTCGGTAATACACATACCTTGAATAAAACATTATGTTCTAAGTGAATGCACTGTAATATAATAAATCATTATATGTAACATGTTATAGATTTGACTTCTGTGAATTTACAGATATATTAATTTTTTCAGACAGAATGAAACTCTAAATTTTGTATATTTGTAATAAAAGCCAAAGTTTATCTTCTCTATTAAAATACTAATATAACTTTATACACTTGCATTATTTTATCACATAAAAGTAAAAAACAGATCACTTCCAGTTTAAACCTTTATTACTGGCACAGGATGTTGTAAACACCCCACATTGAAAAATCCTATGTGTTACACTCACATGACTTTCTCTAACTGTTCTACAAACAAACCTCTTACAAAGGATCATTCTTCTTTTTACACCATGCTAAACAAGATAAGCATTAGCAGAATGTACTTATTACTTAGTTCCTTGTAAGAAGAGGGGAACTAAAGGAATGCGCTATGCTAAAGCCATAGTCAAATGTCTTAAAAGTTATCATTATGTGATTGTCATTGAAATTGACTTCTTTGTTTGGCCAGAAGTAGAACAAAAGAAAAACAGACACTTCCTGTCTGAGAAAAATATAAGTACTTTAAAATTGAAACCAATAACAAGGAATATCTTCGAAACGGTCAGCTCTACAACAAAAATGTGTATTACATAAATTGTGTGTTTTAATGTGGTCTACATTTTTTGTACAATAAGTTTTGTCAATCTCTTACAGTTTAACCATTATGCAAAATTCTGCATAAATCAACCAGAGTAAAGTGCTCTTCAGAGGCTATCCCCAGAAAATTCAAAATATACATTTTATTTATATAGTGAATAACTTTAATATACAGTATTTTAATGAAAATCATTAGAGCCGCTTTTGAGAAAAACAAAATTTTCAAAAATGTTTCCATGTAAAGGGTAGTTTAGGGTAGGTTACATTCTTAAAAGATAATAAAATTGAATACCAAGTTTGGTATTTAATGATCTTTTAGTTTTTGGGCTATGCTGCCCTCAGATAGACAGGCACAGACACATATGCACACCCACACGAATGCATGCACATATACATATGCACGTGCACGTATGCGCATTTTTCTAAAAATGCTTTTTTTTGGATTCAGGGGGTCTTAAAAAACATATATTTACAGTGAAATCTCGGAATCATATTTTTGGCTGTAATATAATACCTTCTCTATACACTATGTACATAGTATGTGTAGAGAAAGTAAATATGTAACTCTCCTGGAAAGCTTAACTTCATTATATGGGTGAAGATCCTCGTACCTTACTACATGTTCTGCCCCTAAACATTTAACCATGAAGTGATTATTTTAATCACCTATTTCTTGAATTAGATTAGATTTTATGACCTAGGGTGTTTCCAGCACCCTAAGTCAGCACTAATCAATCTTCCGGAAAATTTGTGGTATCTGTTTTAAATGCAGTTATTTTCTTTATAAATCAATGCATTGTTGAGTCTGTCAATCTCCAATCATTTCCACCCATAATTCCTGATTTTTCATTATTATTTGGTTATATTAGGAATCAGTGTGATTGCAGCTCTTGTGTTGCAAAGTATAAAAGCAACACATCATTGTAAAGAGCTACAGTGTAATAATAACACAAACTCATAATGGAGAAGATTTAAATAATTAAATTGAAATTGATTATTACCTTCTCTAGCCCACATGTACAATGTATATAGTGGATACAGAAGGTATTGTATTCCATCCAAAAATTTGATGTTCAGATTTCACTGGAAATATGTTTTGGGGACCCCTGAGTCTGAAAAAGCATTTTTAGAAAAAGGTCTGTGCGCAGGTGTGTGTGTGCACAGCATAGCTCAAAAAAGAAAAGACCGTTAAGTACCAAACTTGGTATTTAGGTTTGGTATCTTCCAAGGATACCACACAAAGATTTTCAAGAAAATCCCCCCACCACAAACTATCCTTTACATGGAAAAATTTTTTGATTTTCTCAAAATTGGCTCTAATGATGTTGATTAAAATCCTGTATATTAAAGCTATTTACATCCCAAATACAATGTATATCTTCAAATTTTCTGGGAATAACCTCTGAAGATTTCTTTATTCTGGCTGAATTTTTCCAAATTTTTCCTTGACTGCTAAACCATAAGAGATAGACAAAAACTTACTGTACAAAAAATGTAGATCTTGTCAAAACACGCAATTTATGTCCATGTTTTTGTGGTGGAGATAACCATTTCCGAGATATTCCTTGTTATTTGTTTCAACTGTAAAGTACTTACACTTTTCTCCGACAAGAAGGGCCTGTTTTTCTTTTGTTCTACTCTTGGCCAAGCAAAGAAGCATTTTGCAATGACAATCGCTTAACAAAACCCTTTAAAATATTTGACTATCACTTTAGCATAGCACCTTCCTTTAGTTCCCCTCTACTTATAAGGAACTAAGTAATAAGAACATTCTGCAAATGTTTATTTCAATTAGCATGATGTAGAAGAAGAATAATCTTTTGTAAGAAGTTTTTTTGTAGAACAGCTAGAGAAAGTCATGTGAGTGTAACACATCATAATTTTTTTTTATATTGGGAAAGACAAAATAGTAAAAGAGTGAACAAAAGCTCTTCCACCAAGAAATGTGCTAACAAGATACCAGAACAGTTTCACATTTTCCTGAAGTAAAAGGAATTGCAAAAATCACTAAAACACCTCTGAATCTTTCATGTTGTTGTTCAATGAAAACATTGGAATGAATAGGATACATAAAAACAAACCATATAAAACAACAATTTGGTTTCTGGTGAATAATAGTGATGCTTTCTGACAACAAAACAGTAATTTGAAAGCTCTTATGTTTGCATTTGCAAAATCAATAATACTTAGGTTTTTATCATTGAGTTCGAACAATAAAGTGGCTATATCCCAGTTTATATACAGCATAAAAATTAACATTTTCCAAATTCTTTAAAAAGAAAACGTTTTTGATGCAGAAACACCCCATGCCAGTGCTAATGTTACGAAATAATGTGCCAGTGGAGAAGGATAAATGTCCCTAGTTTCATTACCATGCCATTATTTTTTTAAATTTTTATTTTATGTATTCATCATATATGTTTATAGTACTGAGCAATGATCATAAACAGGTGACGCATCAAAGATCTTAAAAGTAAAGTACAAACTAAAATTAAATAAAAATTAACTAAGTAAATAACATTAAAACAAAGACATTAAATAAAAATAAAATAAAAGTACTTAAATCATCATAAATTCACATATTGTGTAAAGTATTTTTTAGAACATGATGATCCTGTCCCAAAGACAGCTTGACTTTGAAGTTAGGGTTTGCGGTTTTTTTGTTTAGTGATTAGGGTGTGTGTGGCTGGAAACCACCCCCACTGTTGCCAAGTCTTCCACTTACTGGTCCCTTTAGTGAGGCACAATTCTCTACTTGCAAGCGGTGTCTCCAGGAAACAGATTTTACTATATGCCCTCTAGCCCCTAGTACAGAGTAGTCTTTTGTTTGCTAATGGTAATTACCCAGTGGTAAGAGGGAGCAGTCTTGTTTGAGGGCCATCATGTTTTGAAAAACGCTATAGAACTGATGATCCAACAGGTATGAAATTAATTCTGATTTAAATGATTTCAATTTTGTCTTTTTTTTAATATTTTCTGGTAATTTATTGAAAAATTTAACTGTCATGTAGTTAAAACTGTTCTGATATGTTTTTGTGTTTGTTCTTTGTACATGTATGTCTGTTTTTTGTCTTGTTTTGAAATTATGTATATTATCATTGGTAATGAAGTGTTTGTTTTTGCTGCTGCAGCTATTTATAATTAAAAGTAATGTAGCAGTGTAAGGAATTTAAAACAGGAAGGGAAGGGAAAGACAAATGATGTTTAGTACAGCATATGTTATAAAAATACTTGCACCTACATTTGCAGATTTTGGAAGTGATTATAAACAGAGAAATTCTTTTATATACTGACATTGTGAGTGAATTGTTGATGCTTTAGTTTGAGTTACTGAGTTTCCACTCAGAACATGTTTTTGAAAACAATTGTCCCCATTGCCAGCTGTATGTCCGCTTATGTCTGCAAGGGGATCCCTACTTCAATGTTGATTGTACTGTCATGTACTGTCTAGTGGAGAACTTCACTATGCATTAGCCAGCAGATTTTCAACAACAATGACAGTCTTACATAACAGCAACATGAATATTTCACAGTTTGAACTACAGATTAGAAAACTCACCATTCCAATATGATGAACACAACAGGAAATATCAATATTCACTCAAAGTAACCATACAGAATAGATTCGACACACACAAAGTGGACAAACTAATACAAGAATGAAAAAAGTTAGGGATGACCACGCTCAACATCAGAGGTATAGTAAATTTGCATTCCACCCAAAAATTCATAACAAATTCAATAAACTGTTTCTAAAATATGGCATAAGTTTTATTTCATACAGTAAACACAACTACAAAAACTTAACTTCATCATGTGTTTAAAGTACACTATAACAAACACAAACATATCAGGGATATACCAAACTGAATTTGAAAACTGCCAAGAAATATACATAAGAAAAACCAAGAGAAACCAACAAACCAGACTAAGGAACACCTAAGAGATTCAAAACTTTGTAAACAGTCAGACCTGCAGCAGCTGGCCATTTTTAGTCAATAGAACTTTTAAGACATGCCAAAACATCAGTAGAATTCATATAGTGGAAAAATTCCAAATCACAAAAAATGCACACAGAGTAATGAATTTTGAAACTCTACCAAAAGTTTAGACAGTAAAACTTTTTATTTTGCCCGTCTCTATTCTTAACTAGTAATTAACTGTGCTGTTATTTTGTTCAATAATATTTAAGACCCATTCTTACTATGTGGCACCACAGACAGTGACACCAGCGATACATGAAATGAAATGATAGGAAAAGAAAATTTGGTTAGGAAGCATTCTGGAAATATGTTCATGGTGCCTCCCCATCAGGGCCATATTTAGGCGAGTGGGTGTTTGGAGTTCAAACTCTCTCTCAAAGCTTCTGACACATTTTATTTATTTAAAGTCATATCAAGCCAATAAGGGCAGATTTAATTAGATAACAGTACGTCTAATGTTAGTAAAATGTTTACAAGGAAAATGTATATGGTTATTGCATAGGGTACTGTTAAGCTTAGAACTGGTTATATAACCCCCCCCCCCCCTGGAAATATATATATATATATATTTTTTTTTTTGGTATGGCATGCTCCTTTGCATTTGCCAGTTGTAGGGAAAAAGCTCAAATCAGGGAGGATGGTCCTAGTAAAGTGCACATAACTTATTCAGGCAAAGGCCATTTTGTCCAAAGAAAGTAAAATTTTTTTTCTTTAAAAAAGAATTTTGTGTTCATGCATACTCATGCTTTAAAAATACTACAAGCTATAATTATGAAATTTGGATGAGTTTGTTTATATAGTGAAGTCTTGATACAATGTTGCATTTCCTTTTATGTTTGATCAGAGTTTCTATTTTCTCAAAATCATGCTTTTGAGTTCTATTTCAGTTTGGATGTGCTATGCATCTGGCTTTTCAGTGTTAAATGTATGGCATTTTGTACTGAAACACTAAGGAAATAGCTTAGTAGCCAGAAAAGTATGAAAGAAAAGCAGAGGAAAATGAAAGTAAAATCTACTCATGCAGTAAGCTAAGGATCTGCACATATTTAAAAAATAAAATGTCAAATGGTGCCCATCATTAAGCTTAACCATTACATTATTTTCACTTTTACTTTTACTTTTTAACTCTCTATGAGTTAAAACATAGTTAGCCTAAAAGTATGAACCATAGAGCATATTCTGATGCAATATAAGAACTATGTACCAATTAAGGATGACAGACAAATAAAAAGTTACTGTAATTTAAAATTATTAGCTTATCTAAGTATAAGAGGAAAGAAAGTTTTATTACAATATCGTAGCTAGTAAAAGTGCATTAAAATATAAAAACTTCTTAGAAATAGCTTGCCCTTAATGAAGAACATGTCATAAGCTATACTGTTAAACAACTTAGAAATAGTGGCATATTATTTTAACAAATAAAACAAATAGCATATGTTTATATGTTAAACTAGATAAATATGCATAACAAACCTTATATAAATTGTATGCGTCCATAAGAGAATCAAAGCAGGTGAAAACAGCATTCATGCTGGTAACTATATCCAAAGCATCCTTCACTGTGTTTGAATTGAAGTCCACCAGTTCACAAAACAGGATGGTAACCATATCAAATGACTGAGAAAAGTATAAAAACTGATTTTAAAATTCAAAATGAGTAAGCAAATATCCTACATTATGCATTTTTAAACTGATAATGGATGACTTCATTCCTTAGCAGTTACAAACTTATATGAGGGCCATTCAGAAAATGACAGACGATTTGGCATAACTAAATAATAACAAAATTTATCAACACAAAACTTTATTTACAAAGTTATTTATATTTTTCAACATAATTGTCATTGCTATCAAGGTATTTATAGTTGCATGGTACTGATTTTTCAGGCCTGATATTATACTTTTCTACTGCCAAAGAACTTAGTTGTTTTTTTAAATGCACAAAATGTTCAGCCAATTAAATTTTATAGCCAAATAATGTAAGTGTATAGTGATAATGCAATGAATGTGTCTTCAGTGAGAAAATGGCACATAATTTACAAGTACTCAAGGATGAACTGGCGAGTACAAAAAAGACTGGAGTGGAAGTTCCTCAATCGTTATAAAGGACTTGAAAGCAAATGTTGATAAAAGAATTCAGAAAAACCAGTGTTTCAGTTTGGACACCGTACATGTCTTTTTGGATGGAAAAGATTTCCCAACCATGAAGACCTCAAAGTGGCATTGATATCTTGGCTCAAATCTTTAGTGGTGAAAGAGCACAACATCTGTATTGAAAAACCAAGACCACATGACAATAAATACCTTAACAGCAATGATGATTACATTGAAAAATAGAGTAAGGTGCTGTAACTTTGTAAGTTAAGTTTTGTGTTGATAACTTTCGTTATTATTTAATTATGTCAAATCATCTGCCACTTTCTGGATAGCCCTTATACTATATAAAGAAGTCAAAAACAGAAGACTTAGTTTATAACAAACAGATATGATTTTTCCAAACATTATCCACTATTACCTCACAGGTGCTAAGAGAATTTTCACCCCTCCTCAGTCTCTCTGCAATCGGCCTAGGAATCATGGAAAACAGCAATTCATCTCCCCTCTGTTTCCATTCATCTAAAAGAGAATAGGTGTCTTCTAGCTCAGTGGAGCGTTGCTCTGCTCTCTCAAACATTAATTCCAACCTGCCATGAAATAATGTGTGACAATTTAAAATGAATATAACATTAATTATATTTCTCATGTTATAATATATTTATTCAGCACTCACATCAGTGTTTTAAAAATTTGATCTGATGATTACTTCTTAATATAACAACAATAATAACAATGATAACAGGATCACTCCAAATATTTTAAGAATTTTTTTGACAGTGTTTAAAGCCTGCTTTTACTACTACAGCACTGCAGACAATGACACTGGTGATATATGGAATGAAAATGGAGCACTGGTGGAATGCAATGGCAGGCAAACCAGGAGAAAACCTGTCCCTGTGCCGCTTTGTCCACCACAAATCTCACATGTGGTTGCTTGGGATCAAATCCAGTCCATCTAGGTGAGAGGAGCATGACCTAACCACTTGGCCACTCCATGGCCTATATTTTAAGAATGGACAACAATGATAACACATAAGCCAAAGCAGCTTTTCCTAACTCCAAATAGCAAGATGTGCAAGTCTGGGTGCACTCCAACAATGTGCATCAGCAGTACCGCATTTTTTTTTTCTTTGGTAGTGTTTAACGCCCGCTTTAACTGCTATGGCACTGCAGGCAATAACATTGATAATACATGGAATGAAGATGGAACACCGGTGGAATGTGATTGTGGAGGACACTGGAGAACCTAGATAAAAGAACCCTGCACCACTTTGACCACCACAAATCCCACATGTGGCCACCTGGAGCATTGTTTCTATAAACATTGCAGGTGTTACTGCACTATAGTATACTAGGATGGATCTCAAGCGAGTGCATATCCATGTTATGATTTTCTACAACATTTAAGTTGGTTTAGAGGAGTGATAATGCCTTGAAGAACAGCATCTTGCAGTGGGGGAGCTTTGACCTTTGCAATCCACCATTTATTGTAGGTATGCAGAGTTTAAAGGAGGAAGGGATTCCCTCTAAGATGAAAACCACTCATAAATAAGCAGAAACAAACACTGTGCAGTTGTGCCAGGAAATTACAGAAGAATTCATTGGAGGAGGATCCAAAAACATGTTTAAAATTGTAACAGGTGACAAAAGCTGGATTTACCATTATGATCCAGAAACTAAATGACAGTCATCAATCTTGGTCTTCCCAGAAGATCCAAAACAAAAATGAAGCAAACAAGAACTGTTGGAAAGAATGATTTGTTCCCTTTCAGCAAGTGGCCCCATTGAACAATTCTGCTTGAGGGACAAAGATAGTACACCTCAAAATGTCTGTTACAAGTGTTCAATGAACTGGGCAAAAAGTGTTTTAAGACTAGTCTGTGTATAATTTTGTACTGCACAAGAAGTAATGTAATTTCTGCAGGAGTCAGGGGTCTGATATTTGCCCCATCCTCCCTATAGTCCAGATCTGTACCCATACAACATTTTTCTATTCTCCAAAATGAAAGAAAAAAATTCCAGGTCAATGATTTGAATCACCTGAAGCTGCAGAAGCTGCTTACAAAGAATGCATTTTCACTCTCTCCAAAGAAGAATGGTGTTCAGCATTTTAAAAATGGTTTGAAAGGCTGAGATAGTGTATAGAATACAATGGAGAATATTTTGAAAAGATGCAGTGATAAGATCCAAATTTTTAATATTTTATTACTTCTCTTCTCAAAACTTTGGAGTGACCCTCTTGCTTCCTATTAGTAAGGTAAAGTTCAACCCATGTATTTATGCTTCTTCTAATTCCATATTTATACAGCTTAGATATTAAGATTTTGTGGTCTAATACATTATTGGCTTTAGTAAGGCCTAAGTATATTCCTACTGTTAGAGTATTTCTGTCCACTTTGGGATGAATTTGATCTAGCAATTTAGCTAAAGCTGTTACTGTGATCCTAGTTTCTCTGGAACCAAATGAAAGTATGTTGTATTTTTCCAAGAAAGATATTAATTTGTTATACACTAATTTTTAAAACATTGTAGAAAATACGATCAGTATACTTAATGGTCTGCAATTTTTTTTTCTTTGGTTTTTCTCCTTTTCTTTGAAGGGGGATAATTTTGCAATTTTAAGCTTATCAGTGAAAATTCCAGAGTTGGACAAAGAGGTGAATATACACACCACAGATAATTTATTATCAGCAACATGGCACTATGCCCACATAACTCCAGCCAGATAATATATTATGAAAATATTCTGTACCTGACTTAGGTAAGACAGGAAGGAAATTACTAGAAGTCTGACTGTTTCTTACAATTAATTTACTTATTAAACTTACATGCATAATATTTAAAATAGAGGGGAAAAAGAAAGAATATTGTTATAGTTACAGATATCAACAGTTTGAAAATATATATTATGCAACAAAATAAAGGTACAGTGATATTCCACCTGTTTCTTTTTCTTACCTGGCGCAATGTTGCCATCCAACCAAGGCCATTTCTCTGCTGAGACCATGTAAGCTAAGATCATTTAAGTACAGGCCTAAGTTTGGCAGCTCATCTATGTTGTTTACTCTGGCAAACACAAATAAAACTTAGGTAACTTAAATATGCTTTAATATTTACTAGAGTACAGTATTACAGAGTTAGCAAAGCCTACATGGGTGTAAAATATTTTATATCAGTCATGAGTAACATAAGAAAAGCAGATTATGTTCATATAATGACATTTATTAAACCACTTTCTATAAGAACATTTTTTTAATAAATAATTTTATTTTAATACACACAGATTGGTAGTTTCAGAGGAGAAAATAATGCTTAAGAATATTGTTTACTCTGCAATTAAGATTATTTGCCTCTCACCATTTCTTAAGATTTGCCTCAGTTGCATTACATTTCAACAGATTAACAGAACTGTTCCAAGATACATTGACTGCTTCTAAATTGTTTACAAATGTTCTGGACTTAAAGGTATGCAAGGTAAGGTTCTTAAATATAAAAAGTGCATACATGATAAACAATAGCATATGAAGCAGCATTTTCACCTCTAGTCCAACTTTGTTCTGAGAATGAGAAATATTATAGGAATAGAAATTATGTAACTGTTTCTTTAATAATAAAAATCTAGGGTGCATAGTAAACAACAACAATGGTGACAGCAATAAGGAGGAGAAAATGGAGACAATAAAGCTAATGATGACAATGACAAAGAAGACAATGACGAAGATGAAAAAGACAAAGGCGACAACAATGAAGAACGACAAATCAGGAGCAGTAGAAGGAGTGGTGGTGCTAGATAATGTACTAATAATGTATAACTGAGCTCTAATCTGTTTGATTTATATCATTATGCTTGTAAACATTCCTTTCAAAAGTCATGAGCATAGAACACATCTCTGACATATGTGCAGGATAGAGAGAAGTGAACACAAATATTTGTTTAAGTTTCCTTCCCTGAAATGCAAAACCATTTAGAGTGCTATGCTTCTTAGAGGCAAGTTATTCAATCATAGCAAATAAAAGAAAACTTTGCTCTGCCAATCAGCAGTCCAGTGTTTTCCATGTCACTATCTTTATCAGTCTTTCTTCACTCCTATATTGTAACATTAGGAGTATTCTTGTGCGAGACAGATTATAACAAGGTGTTGAATGTGTAGAAAGTACAACATGTGATAGATATGTGGTTGGTTCTAGGATTTAAGAAGATAGAGGTTCCCAAGTGTAATAACTAGGGATAGCATCTTGGGAACTGATAGCAGACAGAATCAAAGTTAGCACAGCATGGTATATAGCTATCATGTCTTGACAAAGCAGTGTGTACATAGTGATACTAATGGAAGGAAAATGGGGCAATGGTTACATGGTAGACTGTGATGTTTTCACTAGCAGTGGAAGGCGATTGAGTTTGGGTGGGTTATTAACATAAATACTACTGATTTACAGGAACTAACAATTATAATATTTACATGCATTCAATTACTTTCTGCAACAAGTCATCAGCATCATTATCCATTTCATTTTTTCTCAAGATCCATAGATTACAATGCACAACAAGCATTCAAAATGTTTCAAATGTGAATCATCTTCGATTGGCTCAGTAACAGACTTTATATTGTGAAAAACTTTGTGCCACATCACAAGATGTGACAGGAGCAAAACGGAAATAGGTCACATTGTTGACTATTGAGTAAGATATTCCATCAGTAATTATTTCCATAGCAACACCTAGTAGCACATTTTGTATTTCATGCATTATTGAAAATCTGACATTTTTTCCAAACACTCTCTTCACTTTCTTTTTCATGGTCTAAAACAGGTGTCATGGGTCTCTGATTAATTTCTTGCACTAGTTCATTGACAGGTTTCAGAGCTCGAGGCATTTCAATGTTCGATGTTTCCAAATATGTATTATTGTCGTAGATATATCTGCAAAGTTCTTCTGTATGAATAGCAAATCTTCAGGCATTCCATTTGAAGCAAGAGATTTTACTTGATTGAAGGCATTAATTACCTGTGAAACAATATTGTAATATACAGCATAGTGTACTGCTGCATGGAGCCATGTTACTACAGGTTGTTTACATGTGGCACGTACGGTTGCCAAAGCAGTTCGGTCTTTACTTGGTAGGTATGCAACTGGTATCCACATGTGTCCTGCTATTGGTCCCCAAGATGATATCCCTATTACTAACCAGTAAAATGTACCTATTTGTTCATTTTCAGAATAGTTGTATTCCAAACTTGTAAATCTGGCTATGTTGGTGCATGTATTTATTTATTATTGTTATTATTTCAGCTCAAAGGGTTGTTTGGTAGAGAAGATTTGTAAACTATTTGAGGAAAGTGGTAAATGAATGACAGTGATGCAAATTTGAGTGACAAGAACACTGAATCAGTAAACCACAATAGTTAATCTGAAATGAAAGATATGAATGGCAAAGATCTTGACAAGCTAGGAGAGGTGCAGCAGTTCTTTATTTGAAGAGACAAGCATATACAATAGTGTAAAAGTGAGCATCCTGAAACTTCAAAAATAAAGAGAGCCCTATTGTAAAAATTCTTCTAGGAACAAAGAGGAGTTTAATGAATGTTGCTGCTACAATTAGTGATTTTCTGAATAGAAATGACCTTGACACTTTGATTTTTTTTTTTTTTTTTTTTTTAGCTTAACATCCTTTAACCTGGTAGGTCATATTGAATGACAAACAACGAATGAAATCATTGAAATGATGCTCAAATGATCTTGGGAATCTTGCAGCTTAAAGTTACTCAACATTCATCTTCTCAGGATAAGGGAATTCCCCCCCCCCCGACAATAAAAGCAAACAAAAACAGACACTTTGATGAAATCTTAAAATGTCCGATGAATGTGAATGCTTCTCAGAATAACAACAAACAATACTGTCTTCAAGAACTAAAATAACTAAAGTTGTTGGTATATGATTCTACAACAATGACTTAAACTGTTTCTCCCATAAGTTGTCCAACTTCCCTTGAAATGTCTTGTAATTACTTAAAAATGTCAATGTTCCAAATTTTACATTGTTTGCCTGCTGTTATAACAAAATTAAGCATGCCTGCCGTTAGGTTAACACCTAATCAACAATCAGAAGGTCACAGGTTTGATTCCTGATTGATTGGCTGGAACTTTCAGCTTCTCAAATTCCTCTGCCTCTTGAATGTGATTTAAGGACACTTATCTCAAATAAAAATGAATTTTAGGGGTGATCTATACAGCAGTATGATTAACAAAGGATTTCCCTTAGTATAAGGGATGCAAGGGCACTGACCATCACATAATGGAGTTTTTAAGAGATTTGAATCACTTGGTGACTATTACTCTTGTATATTTTTATAATTCAAATGAAAACATACACATTAATGATTAAAAACAGAAGCACTATTGACAGTGAAGTATTCTTTATGATGGAGTTTTGATGAGTCACACTTATTCACTTTTAAATATTGGAAAACATTTAAACACTTTCAAGGAGATTCGTCCTCATCTTCAGCAGTTGGGTGGCTGAAGCTCCTGCTTTGTTGATTTTTCTTCCTCTTCCCACTGTAATCAGTCCTGTTGTAATCTAGTGTTAGGGGCGCAAAATTTTAACCTTTTGTTCAATTGCAGAATTTTGAAATTTATTTCATTGTAGCTCTTTTGATGCTATGTATTTCTTCACAGGTGTCCAGCTCTATGGAAGCATAAGCAGTTTTAACAAGTTTATGTTTTGGTTCAATGTGGTGGTTTCCTCTCCAAAATTTGTGTGATACCACAGATTACCACTTAAAATGAGGGTGAATGGCCCTAAAACTGTTTGCATATTTTCCAACAGTTAAAATGTGAATTTGAATGTAAATAAGTGTGACTCATCAAAACTCCATTGAGAAACAGAACAGCCATACACTTTAAGAAACAATCACTTAAGTTATAAGCATAAAATACTTCACATTCACCAAAGCATACTACTTTTGGAATATTTTTTTTTTTTTTTTTTTTCTCCCATTTATATAGCTCCATTTAACATCTAAAGGTCATATCTGGGGCTTTGCACTAGAAACATTTTAATGTAAAAATAAACAAGAGCATAAGGAAAAAAAAAAGAAGAGAAGTTGGAAAGGGATATGGAGCTAGTGTGTTGGAAGAAGTTGAAAAGATGTGAATAGAGGAGAGCAAAAGGAAGAAAAAAGAAGTAAGAAAAACATTTGATTTAAAAACCAAATTTCATTACTTTCTAGTATTATTAACAATAGGTATCATAAAAAATAAATCCGAACGGCTTTTCTTTACATAACATAAGGTAGATAATACATACATGGGATTGCACAAGAAGACAAAAGACTTTATTTCCTTTAGATATTTCATCTGTCCTTTAAGAAGTATGCTTTTAGTGCCTTGGCTTCCCCGACGATCAATAAGAGTAGAAACACATATATCTGGAATGGAACTCGTGGATCCATCAGCATTTCCTGTCTCTCTGGTGTTATTTCGCTTCCTTAGCACTTCCAGTTCAAATGTTACTGACTGCAGATATTGGGCCTGTAAAGTTTAATGAAGTATGATGTCAGAAGTAATGTTGGTATTTTATTCAAGAACTGGACATAGACACACATAAGCACATAAATTACACATTTGTAATAATTATTTTATAAGTAAATTCTGCAGAGTCTTTTTAAATATCTTTGTATTCTTTCATTTACGAGTATATTTTAAATTTTCATTGAATCTTAAATCTCTATATTTTTAATATTTTATGCATCTTGGTATATTTTTTCTTGCATTTTGAATTGACAAGTCCTATAGCCAGAGGCAAAGAGTTTTGTTTATAATGAGAAATGAGAAAATTGTTGAATTAAAACACAACATATTTTGTGTGCCTTTTGTAATGATGTATAGGGTTTTTTTTTTTTATGAACTTTTGAGAATTTTTCATATTTTCAAGAATATGTTTTTTTTAATGATGAATGAGAAATTTAATTTTTTTTTTTAATTTGCATAGAAAAATGAGCATTTATTTCAAGTTACAAAAATAAAACTTTAATATTCACATCATACCAGGAAGCTAGAAGTTGTGAAACAATGTTTAGAACTTCAGTGAAAAGAAGTTAGCAGTTACAATACTTAGAAGGAACCAAGCAAAAAAAAAAGCCTACTCTCACATTAAAGAAAGCCATTACTGCATATATGTGTGCACTGCAATAACTTACAATATATTGTCACCAGTGCATGTGCCTGGTTCATGAACTGTTACCCTAGAATCGCTTAATGTAAGTTAACCTTAAGTGCTATTACCAGGTACACCATACCAAAGGCTCCTATTATGCTCACTTAAGGGTACTTAGAAGATAGCTGCTTGGAAGAAATTGTTAGGTATTTTATTGATGTGAAAATATTCTCCTTGGCAAACCACCTGTATCTACTTATGTGTCAAAGATTAAAAATGGGAGGATATAGTGAAATTAGTGCAACCTCCTGCATTGTACAATATCAAGAACAAATACTTTATGTAAGTGCTAATGAAATGATGTGCAAATTCTGTAACACAAGAATCAAATGGAAGAGACATGAAACACGTGAAAAGTATATTAGAATATTGTTCTTTGTAACAAGAACTTTGTGCCATTGTTGAGCTGCTAAGCCATGATGATAATGGTAACAAATTACACACATGCTTGGCATTAAAACCATAGGATGAGTCTTACCATGTTTACTGTGAAAAGTCCCTTCAATGTCTTTGGCTACCAATATCAAATGCTATCTGATATGTAATATTTTATTCTATTCAAGATATTGATTTGAAATAAAAGGTTTGAATTTAGAAATTAGAGTTTTTAACAAATGTTACCTTAGTTACCTGTTATTTTAATTTCAATCATGTCGTTGCTCAGTAATTCTACCCAAAAATTAGCACAAAATTAATGCAAATTTATGGTAAAATATTCAACACAAAACATCACTAACTGAAATTATTAATGCAAATTTTTAAAATATTATCAACACAAAATATTGCCTCTGCCTATAACATATGTATTATGTTTCTATGTATGAAAATAAATATAAATACCCTTTCTGATTATTGCACAAGTTTAATTCATTGCAGCAGTATTACAGTACCAAAGAAATCTAATTGCTATCTAATACTATATAATACTCTTCCCAAGCAATGGATAAAAAGCTCAGTAGAGTCTAAAACTATTGCCTTTCTCCTGCCGTCTTA
Organism: Hymenopus coronatus; assembly: GCA_030762935.1. Taxonomy (NCBI): domain Eukaryota; kingdom Metazoa; phylum Arthropoda; class Insecta; order Mantodea; family Hymenopodidae; genus Hymenopus; species Hymenopus coronatus. The sequence continues at coordinate 510,702,575 of CM060900.1, forward strand.
TGTTCTTATCCCAGGTCTACAGAGATGATGGACAATGTGGTGATATTGACTGCTCAAATCATTTGGAGTCCAGGGTGCTTAGAATTACCTCACACTTGTATTTTCAGGGTAACCAAACACCCTGGAAGGAATAGAGGAAGGAAAGAAGGATGGAAGAAAGGAATCCAAATGAGGGATCTCCAGAAATACGAATAAGAACAGTTGCATCAGGGAGGTAGGAACTTTCACCTAATTTGATTTTGAAGTTTATGGAAAATTAGGAGCAGGGAAATTCAGGATTATGGTACTCAATTAGAGATTTATGTGAATAGATAAGATTGTATTGTTCTTATGAAGAAATATATTCATAAGATACTTAAATCATGTCATTAGTTTCCTCTTTATTAAAGGCCAATAAAAGCAGAAACTCACATTGTTTGTAGAAAAAGTTATCCCTTTGGGCCTGCGAAGCTTGAAGTTATCTGTAATGTGTCGTCCAATCAGTGGTTCAGGAATCACCTGTTGAAGCTTTTTACCAACTGATATTATTTTCATGTTTCTATCCAGAATAAGACCAAAAGGAAACAGTTCCAAAAGAAAACAACAAGGTACTGATTGAAGTGAAAGATCCCTGAAATGTGACTGCTTCTTCAAGTTTGTTTCCACATATTCTCGATTGTCAAAATCCAGACGAAGCTTCACCAGTACTTTCTTGATTGCAGTAGCTGATATTTCCTCCTCCAGTACCCGTATATGTACCCTTGTATTGTAGATTTCTTCCGCCACTTCATACAGCTGACCTGTCAAATTGAAATTTCTATTTAAATGGTGTAGCTGTTTATGGTGTAGCAAGAAATAAAAGAAAAATATTAACATTTTACAACATATAAATAATGTAAGTACAAGCCAGCACTTATCAGTGGATACAGCCTTGAATAAAGCCATGAATTTATTTTCTTTAAACTCCTGTATCTTGTGTTTTAGTATATTTAAATCAATGTATGCCTATTAACCAATTGTTGTCTGGTAGGATTTTGGTTAGCTAAGGTGTGGGTTCAATGCACTCACACTCACATGCACATGCACACGCATAAGCTCACACTCAGGCTCAGGCTCATGCACACAATAACTCCATGGCACAACAGCTCACGGGGAACCTTGGCCTACCGCCCGGCCGCTGCGTCCCCCATCTCGGTCCACTACAGACATCATGGATGGGGTGCAGTATTGGAGGGTGAGACGTGGTCAGCGCCTCGAGTCCCCCCGGCCGGTTAATGCGGTCCTCATGACCTGGAGCCGCTACTTCTCCATCAAGCAGCTCCTCAATTGGCCCCCCAGGGACCTTACGAGGCTGAGTGCACCCCGGGCCAGGTCTCCCAGTGGGGGAAAAATCCCCACGCCGGTACTGGGGATCGAACCCAGGTGTCCCGCTTGGTAAGCAGCAACACTACCACCGCGCTAAGGAGACGACCCATGCCCACAATAATAACATTAAAATCTGTAGATCCTATTATCAGATTAGACTCTGTGCCCAAACTCTAGGAAGTAGATCATGTGAAAAATTACATTTATTTATACTTATTAATGCATTTATTTACAAATAATAACTCTGATAATGAATTTTCAGAGGTATTAATTTTGCATAATTTATAATTACATGTCTGTTTCCAAAAACCTACTCATCTGCTTGCATTCTTAGAATACTTATGTTCATTATATCTACAATGTTACATTATTACCAGTATTTTTTGATTGAATGAAATCCTCCTCTGTATGCAAGGTGTAATTAATAAGGTATGTTTTTAATTCTGATCTAAACTTATTTTTGTTCATTTTCAATTCTTTTATAGAAGAGGGAAATGAATTAAACAAAACTATTCGTTTGTAGTACACCCCTTTTTGGAATGACTGCAAATTATTTGTTGGTCTATGTAAATCCTGCCTATGCCTGGCTTTTTGTTATGAATATCTACATTTTGGTAAACTTTTCAAGGTTATTTATTACAAATGACAATATGGCTAGAATATATTCCCAGGCGAATGCTAAAATTCCAAACATTTTGAAATGTGGTTTGCAGTGAGTTGATCGTCTTGCCCCTGCCATTATTTTCTTACTGTCTTTTGCATAAAGAATACCTTTTTAGTATTTACTGAATTTCTCCAAAATATTATTCCATAGATCATCAATAAATGAAAATATGCATAATAAACTGTTTTTAGTATGCTCTTATTTATAATTACCTAAAATTGTAAGGGTTGGTAAGATAGTTGGATTATATTTTTAGGTCTTTGCATGTGAGGTAGTAAATAGGTAGTGGTAGATTATAGGCCCTTCAATGTTGGTATTGCCTTTTTAGGCTGCTATACTGCTCTTCATCTCAGACAAGAACTATCCTGTTGTAAACAAGAAAGTGGAGTTGACTCAACCTGCCATGTGTTTGACACTATATGTATGTAGATAAATTTTACAGCACTAGCTGTAGCAGTGGTAAGTTTTTGATAATAAATAGAGTAAGATATTGCCAGCAACTAATTAAATTTGTGTTACAATATTTATTATTGTGTAGTATCATGATGGTTATGTTTCACAGTTTCTTTCCTAAAAATTGTGAAACAATTGCTACTGTGTCTTTACCAAGTGTTCCATTTCACTATCTCTATCTCACTCTTTCTTCCCTTCCACAATGTTGTAAGTACAGGATTCATATTGGTATTGGTATACAGGATTGGTATTCCAATACAATTGAACTTAATAGTTGGCTATACTATGAATCCTGGGTCTAAAGTACTTACAAAATTGTAAGTCGCCAATGGGGTTGTCATCTCAAAATAATTTGAGATCACCTTGTGGTTTACCAGGAAACATGCAAGTCAGTTGAGAAATTCAATGCTGTGCTGGCAGAGATACCGGCTAGAGATTGGGAGATCCAAGGTACAAATCCCGGCTATGGCATTGAATTTTTCAGTCTGACTCTACCTATCCTACTCCAGGGTTTACCCTCATCCTGAGAAGACAAATATCTGATAATTCTAAAGCTCTAAAGACAACAGGCTTATTTGAGCATAATTTGACCCATCTCATTTGTTCATCACTTGATATGACTCACCAGGTTAAAGGACATTACATTAGGCTTCATGCAAGAAAAAAATGTAATACTTTTGCTGTAAATTTATTAAAGAACTTCCATGGGAATTATGTACCTCTTTCAAAATTGAGTATCATTCCCATAAGATGTAGGTGTTTCACCTCTACAAATCAAAAATGAGCAAAAATATAGGAATAGCTCAGGATTTTGAAAGACAGAGAGTATAGCACAAATTTAACAGCTCACAAGAATCTCACTTATTTGCCTCCCATTAATCTGGATTTCCAGCTTCTGGATTGATGTTTTGCTTCTCAGAAAGTGAAATCAGTATTAACTGAAGTGCCAAAAAATATGTTTTTTATTCTTGTTAGTGCCAAATTAAATGTTGTAAATACTAATACCATATTTTCGTTTAATGATATTTGTTTCTGATGTAATGAAATTGGTGTTAATGCAGATTACCTCCAGTTCAACCTAGTTCAAATAAATGAGCTTTTTCTGACTGTTCTTTTTTTCATTACTTCAAATACATATAAACATGTTTTTTTGTAGAATCAAATTTTATATTTTTAAAACTGGTAAACATTAAAGAGAATATTTCATTAGATGTATTTTGTATTTTAACAGATTTTGTATATTAACTATTGGATTAGAAACATTCCTCTGCAATAATGCCTAGATACTGAAAGCTCCAAATACAGATTATTTATCCTTTATGACTACTGATTTATATCTAGAAATTGACACCAGTGCATGACCCTGAATAAAAGGAGCATTATTAGAAAAAATTTGTGAGTGCATGTGTCTGCACAGCATAACTCAAAGATGAAAAGTTGGTTAAATGCCAAAATTGGTATTTCAATATAGTATATTCCAAGGATGCAACATGAAGATTTTCGTGAAAATCTCCCACCCCAATTATCCATGCAGCCCTTTCCGTTTTCGAAAAAATGGCTAAGGGTAATTGGGGGTAGGGCGATTTTCTTGAGAACCTTCGTGTCACTTCCTTTGAAGATACTGAACTTAAATACCTATCATGTTTGGTATTTAACGGACTTTTCGTTTTTGAGCTATACTGCCCCCCCACACACGCACACACGCACACACGCACACGCACACGCACACGGACATTTTTCTAAAACTGCTTTTTCCTTTATTCTGGTGGTCCCAAAACGCTCGCCTCCCGTCTAGGCAACCCGGGTTCGATTCCCACGCGCCCTTATGTGAGATTCGTGGTGGTCAAAGTGGCGTCTGGGCGGGTTTTCTCCGGGTCCTTCGGTTTACCTTGCCTTTCATTCCACCAATTGCTCCATCATCACCTTTCCAATCATCGATTTCGCTTACATCATCCACTTGCTCATTTTCATGCCTGGCTACGGCCCGACCCTTCGTGCCGTTGGATCCCCGACAGGCTTCTGATTCTTTGTAAGTCCTAGGGGGGTGTCAATCCTACAAATACGGGGAGGGTAAGACGATTACGAAACAAAACGAATTTTGTATTAATAGTTTTAAAATATTGTTGAAAGTAATCCTGCGTAGTAGTTCTTAGAGCATTTTGGTGCACTCACTTGTTAAAACATCAATAACTTTGTACATATTAATGCTCGATAAGAGACCTTTTTCTTATTTTGGTCGGAAAATTTTAGCCATTCGTAGAATTGGCATCCCGCTCATATTTTCTTCACGTGAGAGTTTCGAAGTACTCCGAATTTGTGTTTGAAAAGTTAGGTTACATTTTTACTTTCTCTGCACGTACTATGTTCATAGTGTACACAGAAGATATTGCACTCCACCAAAAAATTCGATACCGAGATTTCACCGGAAATGTATGTTTTAGGGACCACTGTATCCAAAAAAGCATTTTCAGAAAAAGGTCCTTGTGTGTCCGTGCGTCTGTGAACACGATAACTCTTAGTCGGCCTCCGTGGCGTAATGGTTACCATGCTAGCTTCATATACCCAAGGTCGCAGGTTCAAACCCGGCGGAGGACGATGGATTTTTTCGGGCGTAAAAATCCTTAGCATGGCTTCATTCGGAAGGGAAGTAAAGCCGTTGGTCCCGTGTCGTAGATTTACGGCACGTAAAAGAACCTCCAGCCTGATAGAGAGGCCTCTGAGCAAAATTAAGCGGTCTTTCACGCCCAATATAGAATGGGACGCTAAGAACCACTGTAGTTAAAGAGCGTCCATAAATAACACGCCATTTCCATTTCAACACGATAACTCAAAAACGAAAAGTCAGTAAAATACCAAACTTGGTATTTGAGTTTAGTATCTTCCAGGAATGCGACACGAAGATTTTGAGAAAAATTCCTCCACCCAAAACTACTCTTTACATGGAACTTTTTTCGAAAATTTAAATTTTCCCAAAAATGGCTCTAACGATTTTGATTAAAATATCGAATATTAAATATATTTAGGTGACAAATAAATGTATATCTTGAATTTTCTGGCAATAGCCTCTGAAGACTACTTTATTCTGGATGAATTTTGCGGAATTTTGTATAACTGCTAAACCGTAAGAGATAGACAAAAACTTACCACACAAAAAATGTGGAACATCTTAAAACACACAGTTTATGCTATATACATTAGTCGTTTTTTAGATATTCCTTGTTTTTAGTTTCAGTTTTTAAAAACTAACTTTTCTCATACAGGAATATGTCAGCTCCTGTCCATACAAAAAAGAACTTCAGTCACATAGCAACCAGTTTTTGACTTTCACTTTAACCTATGGTACTCCCTTATTTCGCTCCTACTTACAAGGAAGCAAGTAATAAGACTATTTCTGCTAACTTTTTCTCGATTAGCATGAAGTAAATAGAAGCATAAGCTGTTTAACAATAATGTGTTGCAGAAATGTAGAGAAGGTCATGTGAATGGAACACAACAGATATATATACATATATATATTTTTTTTTTTTTTTTTAAATTTTATGTTTGAAAGCAGTTTCTGTAGAAGTAAAATGTTCTCTACAAATGCCCCATTATCTCACAAACTAATTGACACTAAGGTCTGAAATTTCTACCACACATTTGCACCTAAATAGGGTTTACTTTAACGAAAAGCTTTATATATATATATATATATATATATATATATATGAATTAGTTTTTTTTTAAACATTTAAACCCCGTTTATCAATACAGTTTAAGTGCTTAATTTAAAACAAAAAAAAACATACCGTTCCTTCAAATGAGCAGAAGAGTTCTATTTTACATCAATCAGCAGTAACGGTATTGCTGAGTATACCTTGAAAGTTTTAGCTCATCTTAAATAGTAGTTGAGATAATGGGTCAAACGTAAACATTGGCAAGATAGGGCAATTCCACTTCCCTTAATCCCACTAACGCTATGTACGAGGGCCATTTTGTTTAACCTCCGATGGAGCAAACAGAAAGACAAACATGAATCACTACCGAAAGTCAAGCACAATTGCAATTACTTCTCCACATAGTACCGTCAAGGTTAAGGCATTTGTCGTATTGATAAACGAGCTTTCCAATACCCTCTTCATATACGGTTACCGCCAGCGTACGGAGATACGTTTTTACAGCATATTGAAGTTCTCCATCGGTGCGAAACTGCTGTCCTTTTTTTTTTTTTTTTTTTTTGACCTTTTTGCGTTTTTGCGGGGAATGTGTGTGCATCCACTGTTTTCATTGTTCTTTGGATTATGGATTGTCATAAAGAATTCACCTTTCATCCCCCGTCATAATGGAGATCAAAATCCCTTCCCCTTCATCAGCGTAACGTTTTAATCCACGACAACGTTCTCTTTTTTGGCAGCTAAAACAAGGTCTGGGAGGACAACACTTTCACACCAATGGAGAACTTTAAAATGCTATAAAGCTGGCAGCAACCGTATATATGAAGAGGGTATTGGAAAGCTGTTTATTGATACAATAGCCTTAATATTCATGGTGACTGTGTGGAGAAGAACTGTGATTGACTTCTGGTAATAAAATCATTTTGTGATTCACATTTGTCTTTTTGTTATGTTCCATCGGAGGTTCAAAAAAATAGCCCTCGTACTAAACCTGTTCTCGCTTGTTTTCAGTTTGTTTATTAATAAAACAATATGCCCGTGTTTTTACTATATTTCAAAATAAGTGGCATGTTATTTATGGACGCTCTTTAACTGCTATGGCTCCCAGCATCCCGTTCTATATTTAATGATTAATTTTGCTCAGAGGCCTCTCTATCAGGCTTGAGGTTATTTTTAGTGCCGTAAATCTAGGACACGGGACCAACGGCTTTACTTCCCTTCCGAAGGAAGCCATGTTAAGGATTTTTACACCCGAAAAAATCCATCGTCCATCGCGTTTGAACCCGCGAGCTTTGGTGTACGAAGTTAGTGTGGTAACCATTACATCACGGAGGGCGACACCATATTTCAAGATTTTCAACATCATAACTGTTGAAAAGCGAGTATCCGTTACGAATAAGATGATATGGAATAAGGCTTGTTACGATGTTTAAAAATGCCGGCCCATTTCAGCGACTTGCATAGCTTTTTGAAATGAAACACATTTCTGACAAGAGAGAAGGAAGGCACTGCTTGTTAGTAAGGACATATCGGAAGTGACGCCAGTCAATAAATTATTACACCCTGGAGATATGACCTACCGTGCTGCAATACATCAAGCATCCGAGAGAAATACAAGCAATTCTTAGCTTTCATTTGTTTCGTTAACATGAGCAGCGTGTGTAATGGTTAGAGGTATGATAAATGGTATTTTCGTAGAACGGTTATAACGGTCAGACTTACTATTTGATAAGTGTTATATGATACACTTAAAGTCAACGGTTAACTATAAACGTTTTATACAGTTTGCAGTTACGTTTTATCTGCGAACGCGGGTTGGCCTTCGCGTAGTTAAAGAACCACATTCAGATATTTAGCACTTTTTTGAGGCTCCTCTAAGTTCCTAACACTGAAATAATAAATTTGCGTACGGTTTTTGTTATCACATTTTTGACAGTTATGTGTACAGCCTGAATTCTTACGTAATTACATATTCTGTTCCTTTATGTGTGGACACACACAAACAGAAAATTTCTACCAATTGAAGCATATGCAATAGTGGCATTAATTCTGGACACTTTTTTAATTAAACTAACTTTCATATTTGAATATTGTATTCAACTCTTTTTATGTGATAAATTATAGCCAGAGAATGTTACAATAATATATGTAGTATTGAACCTTTACCATAAACTGAAGCTAATTTTGGTCAAAATGCGTCAATTTGGCACAGCTTTGGATATATATTATTTTATAAAGATATACATATATGTTGGATAAATAGAGTCAGACTGAAAAACCTCAATGCTATAGCCGGAATTTGAACCACAATTCTCCCGATCTCGAGCCGGTTGCTCTACCACTGAGCTACTATGGTAATATACCGGCATAGCAATAAATTCCTCAAGTGACCCGCATGTTTCCCAGTAAACCACAAGGTGATCACAAATTATTTTGAGATATCATACCCCAATGGCGACTTACAATGTCGTAAGTACTTTAAGTCCCGGGCTTCATAGTAAGCCAACTATTATAGTCAGTTATTGTTAATTTAACTCCTGTCCTACACATTGCTTGTGTGAAAAACAATTAAATTAACAATATACATATAGTATGCTTTATTTTATAGTGTATCTATTAATTTTGGGATTATGACAGTTCAACACTATGAACACCAAAATCTTAAATATACCAGATTTCCCCAATTTTGGTGTTCATTGTGTTATTCATGGTATTAAAATGTTATAATCCTAAAATTAATAGATTTCCCCCAACATTTGAGCTTCTCTATGTAATATGAGAGCAATAACTCCGATTTTCACATTGAATACAACATATATTGTATATTTATAAAATCATATTCTTTCCAAAGTAGGGAGAAAGTAACCGATTAAAGACCAAATTAGCTCCAGGTTATGGTAAAAGGTTCAATACTCTATGTTGGTAATACTTGCTGGAGATAGATAGAAGAATTGTTGAGAAAGCGGCAGAGAAAGTGATGGGAAATTAACACAGCATTTATCTGTCTATCTCTATATCTGTCTGTCTGTCTAGTGGACCTGTCTATATACAAGCTGGACCATTTAACTTGAGACTATAGAATATCTCCAAAACTAAGGGTTGTAGAAAGAAACGTCTTGAATAAAAGTTGCTTGATATAATGTGGGAAAGTAAGTGTCATTTGAGTGCTTTAATTAGAGAATGCGCGCCTTCTCCAGACAACATGGAGGCGTGCATACGAAATGCTTGTGTCAGTATTGTAAGAGACATGCTTTTACGGACACAGTTTTCGTTTATTCACATTGGAAAATGCATTGAGGTAGAAGGGCATCATTTTGAACATTTATTACACTAAGGTACGATGCTGATGAAATAATACTGTACAATAACCCTGAAATGGTGACACTCTGTGCATCGATTTCATCAATGTTTAATCGCCTACATCGGTAAAGAAAATGATTTAAACAATTTTTTTTTTATTTTATTTTTGAGGAGGAATAAGGAACAAAATAAAAAATGCTGGTTCCCATTTAAAAAACATACCTCGACCACAAATTACCATCCAAATTTTCTCCAATTAAAACATTACAAATGACATTTACTTTCTCCCATTATGTGCAGAAACTTTTATTCAAGACGTTTCTTTCTACAACGCTTAGTTTTGGAGATATTGTACAATCTCAAGTTAAATGGTCCATTTTGTATATCCATCCATCCATCCATCCGTCAGTCCGTTCATTCATCCATCCATCCATCCAGCCAGCCAGCTAGCCAGCCAGCCATCCATCCCTCTATCTATCTGTGTCTGTCTGTCTGTCGTTCCGTTCGTGTGTCTATTGGTTCCGTCAACAACGAGTGTGTAGCTCAACTATTTTGTCTAGTTGCTTTGGCCGTTTTGTGAATTTCTCGTTGCCTTTGATGCAGCCACGGTATACAGTAACTCAAATTCAGAGCAACAGAACCTGTTAATTACACTGAAGTAATTTATCTTTAAAAGCGGTATTAGGAAATTACACAGTAAATGCGAGACTGGAATTTTAGAGATCGTAGATTTAAACACTAACCTTCATTTTGCTGACCTATATTGTCGCGCGCAGGGATATGCGTGTCGCCGATAGCGGCAAGGCGTTTAATGCAATCTCCCAGAGCACTGAAGTAGCAAATTACTTTCCGCCAGGAAAGCAACGCATTTAACCAAAAGGTCGCCATTACGCAATATCACTCGCAAATAATTCTGGAAATTAACTTTTATTTCCTACGGTCTGCTGTGCAATATTAATTGTCTATTTAAATGCCTGTATCGTGGTTTAAATCAAAATATAGCTTTATGCCAAGTTGCTTTACCTAAACGATTTAAAAAATATGTCTACACTAGTGAGTAAATTTTCTGAGAAATGTCAAAAAATAATCAAGAAGGTGATATCATGATTATTTATGATTAAATATGTTATAGGAATTACTGAGCTGCCGTCTTAGATGAAGTGACAAAATTCCGAAAACTACAATTTCTATCCGGAATTATGGTCGTATTGAATTAATAATTACTTTATAAAAAGTAATGGGGAAACAGAGAAATAATTGTGATAAATAATTTAATATTATAAATAAATGAAGGGACGTCGCCGTGGCCGAGTGTTTAGACTGCTCGCCTCACACCTCGGCGGCCCGGAATCGATCCCTAGCGCCCACATGTGGGATTTGTGGTGAATAAAGCGGCGTTTGGGCAGATTTTCCCCGGGTCCTCCGGTTTCTCCCGCCGCTCATTCCGCCAATTGCTCCATCACCACTTTTCCTATCATCCATTTCGCTTGCATTTCATGTTATCCACTTCCTCACGCTCATGCCTTGTTACGGGCTGACCACTCGTTCCAGGTTCTCCATTCTGTGGCTTCGTACCGTAGGCCCCCCGACAGGTTTCTGACCCCTAGATATCCGCTTGTAGGTCCTAGGGGAGTGTGTTAGTCCTAAATACGAAGAGGGTAAGCGGACTACGAAAAAAAAAAATAAAGGAATGGGCACGACGTCTCAGAGTGATGAAAGGCTAGGTTCAATCCCAGATGAGAGGATATGGGATTTGTGGTGGACGAAGTATCGTCTGGCCGGATTTTCTCCGGGTCTTCCGGTTTCTCTCACCATTCATTTCACCAATTGCTCCATCATCACATTTCCTGTCATACATTTCGCCTTCATTTCATATCAGCATTGATACCAGGCACGGGCTGATCCTCCTTCCATAGGTACTCTGTCGGATACATATTCGGCTGCTTCTCAAAAAACATCTAACCCTGGGCATTGGCTTGTAATGGCTGGTTCACAACAACCGGTAACGGTAACCAGAACGAGAACGGAGGTATTGAATATATGTATTTCAATGGAAGCGTTCACAATTGACGAGAAGACTTCCCGGGGCCCGGGAACGGGAAGTAAGTCTCCGCCAAGTTTTAAGCTTCTCGATCTCGTTACCGTGTACGCATATTAAATGCATATTGTGCATTAATACTCTCTTCGATGTAGAGAGCATTCTAAGTGGCCGTGACACGAAACTAGTGATGGGAGTATTCGTATGCAAAATGTCGATGTTTTCGATTCTTGGATGTTTTCGAGATATTTCGAAACCTGAATGCTGTATTCGAATCCTTCAGCCGGATGGGTTCAAATGCACGTTAACAAACTTCTTATAAAAGATTATTCTTTTTTCTACAAAATACTAATGGTGATAAACATTAGCAGAATGTTTTTATCACTTTCTTTATAAGGGAATGCACTAGGCTAAAAGTGATATTCAAATGTTTTAAAAACTGTAGTTATGCGACTGTCATTGCAAATAGCTTCTTTGCTTGGCCAGGAGTAGATCAAAAGGAAAACGGACACTTTCTGACTGAGAAAAGTATAAGTACTTGACAATTGAAACGAATAACAATGAATATCTCGGAAATAGTTGCCTTCACAACAACAATGTAAAGAACATAAATTGTGTGTTTTGACGAGACCTACATTTTTTGTGTAGTACGTTTTTGTCTATCTCTTATGGTTTAGCAGTTAAGTAAAATTCGGCAAAATTCATCCAGAATTAAGAGGTCTTCAGAGGCTATTTCCAGAAAATTCAAAATATAAATTTTGTTTGGGATGTAAATATCTTTAATGTACGGGATTTTAATCAAAATCGTTACAGCCATTTTTTAGAAAATCAAAATTTTCGAAAGTTTTTCTATGTAAAGGGTAGTTTGTGATAGGGGGATTTTCTTGAAAATCTTCCTGTCACATCCTTGGAATATATCAAATCTAAATACCAAGTTGGTAATTAACGGTATTTTCGTTTTTGAGCTATGCTCTCCACAGACACACTCAGACAGCCAGACGGACAAGACACACACAGGTACCGTTTTCTAAAAATCTGATATGCTCCAATCACATGACTTTCTCTACATCTCTGCAACAAATTATTGTTAAAAAGCTTATGCTTCTATTTACTTCATGCTAATCTAGAAAAAAATAGCAGAATTAATCTTATTACTTGCTTCCTTGTAAGTAGAAGCGAAATAAGGGAATACCGTAGGTTAAAGTGATAGTCAAAAGCTGGTTGCTATGTAACTGAAGTTCCTTTGTTTTTATGGCCAAGAGTTGATAAATTCATTTATAAGAAAAGTATAAGTTTTTAAAGCTGAAGAAAACAACAAGGAATATCACAAAAACGATCCACTCCACGAAAAAATGTATATGACATAAATTGTGTGTTTTAACGTGCTCTACATTTTCTGTTGCGTAAGTTTTTGTCTATCCCTTAGGGTTTGCCATTTTTACAAAATTACGTAAAATTCATCCAGAATAAAGTAATCTTCAGAGGCTATTGCCAGATAATTCAAGATACATTTTTTATTTGAGATGTAAATATCTTTAATATGCGGGACTTTAATCAAAATCGTTACAGCCATTTTTTAGAAATTCAAAATTTTCGAACAATTTTCCAAGTAAAGGGTAGTATGAGGTGAGGGGAGTTTCTTGAAAATCTTCGTGTCGCATTCTTGGAAGATACCAAACCTAAATACCAAGTTTGGTATTTAACGGTCTTTTCGTTTTTGAGCTATGTTGTCCACAGTCACACACACACTCGCGCGCGCGGAACTTTTTGTAAAAATGATTTTTTTTTTTTGATTCAGAGGGTCCTAAAACATGAATTTCCAGTGGTCTCGATATCGAATTTTTGGGTAGAATACAATACTTCCTCTATACACTATGTACATAGTACGTGTAGAGAAACTAAAACTGATTTTTCGAACACAGGGGACCCCAACACATATATTTCCGGTGAAATACCGACATCGAATTTTTGGGCGGAATACAATACCTTCTCTATCCCTATGTACATTGTACATACGGGGCTAGAGAAAGTAACAAGTTAAGTCGGAATGCGCAAACATTTATTAGCAAAAGAAGAATAAATGAATACCCGTTCTCGTTACCGGGTTATTGTGAACCAACATCTTGTGTCCTGTGTGGCTTCCGGTTCTTGGTTTCGTACTAGTTACCGTTCTCGGGTTGTTGTGAACCAACATCTTGTGTATTGTGTGGCTTCCGGTTCTTGGTTTCGTACTAGTCACCGTTCTCGGGTTGTTGTGAACCAACATCTTGTGTATTGTGTGGCTTCCGGTTCTTGGTTTCGTACTAGTTACCGTTCTCGAGTTGTTGTGAACCAACATCTTGTGTCCTGTGTGGCTTCCGGTTCTTGGTTTCGTACTAGTTACCGTTCTCGGGTTGTTGTGAACCAACATCTTGTGTATTGTGTGGCTTCCGGTTCTTGGTTTCGTACTAGCTACCGTTCTCGGGTTGTTGTGAACCAACATCTTGTGTCCTGTGTGGCTTCCGGTTCTTGGTTTCGTACTAGTCACCGTTCTCGGGTTGTTGTGAACCAACATCTTGTGTCCTGTGTGGCTTCTGGTTCTTGGTTTCGTACTAGTTACCGTTCTCGGGTTGTTGTGAACCAACATCTTGTGTCCTGTGTGGCTTCCGGTTCTTGGTTTCGTACTAGTTACCGTTCTCGAGTTGTTGTGAACCAACATCTTGTGTCCTGTGTGGCTTCCGGTTCTTGGTTTCGTACTAGTTACCGTTCTCGGGTTGTTGTGAACCAACATCTTGTGTCCTGTGTGGCTTCCGGTTCTTGGTTTCGTACTAGTTACCGTTCTCGGGTTGTTGTGAACCAACCTTAATCCTGGGGATGTAAGTGCCCCATACGAAGAGGATAAGCAGATGGAAAAGGAAAGGTCGCCCTCCGTGGTGTAGTGGCTACCATACTAGCCTCATATATCCAAGGTCGCGTGTTCAAACCCGGAGGAGGTCCATGGATTTTTCGGGCGTAAAAATCCTTAGCATGGCTTCTTTCGGAAGGGAAGTAAAGCCGTTGGTCCCCTGTCGTAGATTTACCGCACTAAAAGAACTTAAACCCTGACAAAGAGGCTTCTGAGTAAAATTAAGCAGTATTTAAAGAGCGTCCATAAATAAAACTCCATTTACATTTTGGAAAAGGAAATTGACGAATAATTTAAATTTATAGCAACTGTAATTCTGTTGTAGGTAAGTAGAGAGTGGAGGTTAGGCACTAAAAAGTGTTTTAGGTGCTTAAAATAGGTCACTTAACTATTTAATTATATGCTATAAAATTAAAGATGGGCAGATATACACAGACAGACATTAAAAAACTCTAATGCGTTCCATTCACAACGCTTTCTCTAGCTGTTCTGCAAACTAACTTTCCTTACAAAAGATTATTCTTTTGTTTACGTCATGCTATCGAGATAAACATTAGCAAACATGGTTTTATTTTTGCTTCCTTATAAGTATAAGGGAAATAAGGGAATGCACTTGGTTAAAGCGATAGTCAAATATTTTAAATGTTATCGCTATGTGAAACAATGAAATTCGGTCTTCTTTTGCATTCCCGGGAGTGAAACAAAATAGTTGAAACGAAAGTTGACTTCCCGCTTGAGAACTGTTTAACTTTAAAATTGAAACCAATAACAATGAATATCTTGGAAACGGTTAACTGTACAAAAATAATATATACCACATAAATTATGTTTTTTAATCAAATCTTCATTTTTGGTGAGGTAAGTTTTTGTCTATCTTTCACGGTTTACGAGCTATACAAATGTCATTCAGAATGCAGAGGTCTTCAGAGACTGTTCTCAGAAAATTCAAGATATACATGTCCTTTGTTATAAAAATATGGAATTTTAAGCAACATCTTTAGAGATAATTTTTAAAAAATCAATATTTTTGAAAACTGTTCTATGTAAAGGATAGTTGGGGGTGGGGAGATTTCCCTGAAAATCTTCGTGTAGCATCCTTGGTATATACGTAACATAAATACTAAGTATTTAAGTATTTAACCGAATTTTCGCTATGTCGCCCATACACACACACGGACATGTACTATGGTTACTGTAGCTTGGTTAAACACTAGGTTTAGTTGATATTTAACGAACTTTTCGTTTCTGAGCTGTGCTGCAAACACACGCGCGCGCGGACACATTTTTGATTCAGGGGTCTCAAAACACGTGTCTCCAGTGAAATCTCAGTATCGCATTTTAGGTTGGCATACAATAGCTTTTCTATCTACTATGTACATTATACATACGTGCTAGAGAAAGTAAAATCTGATGGTTTCCATTGACGTGACTTTCTCTAGCTGTTCCACAAAGAGCTTTTCTTAAAAAAAATTATTCTTTTATCTACTCCATCACCAAAATTGGTTTTAAATCTTACTTCTTTGTAAATTGAAAGGAAATAAGGAAATCCATAAGCCGATAGTCAAATCTTCTAAGAGTCTATGTGAAATAATTGAAATTGGGTTTCCCTGCTTCCTAGAAGTAAACAAAACAAGGCGAAAATAAAAGACCGACTTCCCCTTTGAGAAACGTTTAAGTAGCTTAAAACTGAAATCAATAACTTGGAATATCTCTAAAATGGTTAACTCTAAAATAAATATGTATATGATATAAATTGGGTGTTTTAACGAGATCTATAATTTTGTGTAGTAGCTTTTTGTCTATCTCGTTACGGTTTACCAGTTACACAAAAGTCATCCAGAAAAGAAGAAGAAAAAACGAAAGGTAGCGTCAGACTGAAAAGTCCCCAAACCCCGAGCACTGAATTGTTCAGTCTGATTCTACCGTTCCAACTGCCATAGCCAGGATTTGGGGACTTTTTGGTTTCACTCTATCTTGTCCTACACACGGCTTGTGTTCAAAAAACGATTGCCATTGGTTGGTTTTATAGTTAGAGAAACTATGAAACCCGGGACTTGAAGTACTTACGACATTATTAAGTCGCCGTTGGAGTATGTCATCTTAAAATAATCAGAGATCTCTTTGTAGTTTACCGGAAAAAATGCGAAATTTAGTGTCATGTCTGCATCAGTTGTAAGAGCACCCGGACGGAAACCGGCAGATCCATGGTTAAAATCCCGCTTACGACATTAGGTTTTTCAATCTGACTCTACCTTTCCAAACTGTGAACATTATTAAAACTAAACGGTGACAGCTGATATAAAAATAATACGATAGAAAGATAATACGAGTAAGTAATGAACGATTTGGCATAACTAAATAATAACGAAACATATCAAAACAAAACTTTATGCCCTTTTTCTCAACGTGATCTCCATTCTTTAAAGACATTAATTGTCTTTAATGCTGGCGTTATACGTTCCTACTGCCAAAAAACGTATTCGTTTTTATGAATGCACAAAATGTTCGGCCAATCGAATTTTATAGGCAAATAACGCAAGTGTATTGTGATAATGCAATAAACGACTCTTCAGTGAGGAAATTGCGCATAATTTACGAGTAATCAAGGAAGAACCAGTATGCCCGACAAATTATTATGAAGGAATTGAAAGCAAATGTTGATGAAAGAATTCAGAAAAACAAGTATTTCACTTTGGTTACCTTACTTGGCTTTTTGAGCGGAAAATGTTTCGCAACCGGTGAAAACCTCAACACCTCAACTCAGATCTGTAGTGGTGGAAGAGTAAACACCGATACCACGTGACAATAAATACCTTGATAGTAATAGCGATTTACCTTGAGAAATAGAGTAAGGTACTGTAACTTTGTAAATCAAGTTTTGGGTTCATATCTTTCGTTATGTTTAGTTTTGCCAAAACGTTCGCTACTTTCTCAATCTCCCTCGTATTATGTTAACTTTTCAGAATTTAAGGCTGTAACAGCTTATTACGCATATTTTCATTCATTGATGACCTATGGAATAATATTTTGGGGAAATTCAGTAATTGCTAAAAAAGTATTCATTATGCAACAAAGGTATTAAGAATAATGCCAGGGGAAAGACGATCAACTCACAGCACACCACTTTTCAAAATGTTTGGAATTTTACCAATAGCCTTTGAGTACATTCTAGTCATGTTGTCATTTGTAATAAATAACCCAGAAAAGTTTACAAAAAATACAGATATTCATAACAAAGAGACCAGACATAGGCAGGACTTGCATAGACCAACAAATAATTTGCAGTTATTCTAAAAAGGTGTTTACTACAAAGGAATACTTTTGTTTGATTCTCTTCCCTGTTCTATAAAAGAATTACAAATAAACAAAAACAAGTTTCGATCAAAATTAAAAAGATACCTTATTACCCACACCTTCTATACAGAGGAGGACTTCATTCAATCAAAACACTGGTAATAATGTAACACTGTAAATATAATAAACATGAATATTCTAAGAATGCAAGTGTACGGGTAGGCTTTTGGAAACAGACAAGTAATTGAAAATTATGCAAAATTGACAGCTCTGAAAATTCATTGTCAGAGTTATTATTTGTAAATAAATGTATTAATAAGTATGAATAAATGCAATTCTTGACATTATCTAATTATCTACATCCTAGAGTTTGGGCTTTGAGTCTAATCTCATAATAGGATCTACAGATTGGATTGTTATGTATGTATGTATGTATGTATGTATGTATGTATGTATGTATGTATGTATGTATGTATGTATGTATGTATGTATGTATGTATGTATGTATGTATGTATGTATGTATGTATGTATGTATGTATGTATGTATGTATGTCATGTCATGTCATGTCATGTCATGTCATGTCATGTCATGTCATGTCATGTCATGTCATGTCATGTCATGTCGTGTCGTGCCTGTCAGGTATGTCTGTCATGTATGTAGGTAGGTAGGTAACTAACCAACCCACTCATTCCCATTACATGGCTAAAATTGAGGCTTACCTATGAAGTAATGGGTGAATCCAGTGCGAGAGCTGCGATATTCCAGTACTACTCCATTAGTATCCAACTGGGTAATATACATAGAAGGACTCTTCATTTTGGGATAGGTGAATCTCATCTGAAGGTGAATATTATCAACATTCTGCAGGAAGTCACAGAAGTAGCGTCCGGTTGCTTTAATTGGTAAGTCATATCTGCAATTTCAAAACAGCTTTTATACTCAACAAACTACACAGTTACTGCAGCATAGGCACATCCAAAAAAGGGTTCCTCTGCCTCACCAAGCATATCAATAAAAAAAAATATGATGCGTTCCATTCACATGGCTTTCTCTACATCTCTGCAGCAAATTATTGTTAAAAAACTTATGCTTCTATTTACTTCGTGCTGATTGAGAAAAATTAGCAGAAATAGTCTTATTACTTGCTTCACTGTAAGTAGAAGCGAAATAAGGGAGTAGTATAGTTTAAAGAGATAGTCAAAAGCTGGTTGCTATGTGACTGAAGTTTCTTTGTATGCTCAGGGGTTGACAAATTTCTGTGTGAGAAAAGTATAAGTTTTTCAAAGCTAAAACCAAAAAGAAGCAACAATTCTAAAACGATCAGCAAGAAAAACGTAAATAACATAAATTGTGTGTATTAACGTGCTCTACATTTTTTGTGTCTTAAGTTTTTATCCATCTCTTACAGTTTAGCAGTTATGCATAATTCCGTAAAATTCATTCAGAATAAAGTAGTCTTCAGAGGCTATTCGCAGAAAATTCAAGATATACATTTCATTTGTCATGTAAATATATTTAATATACGATATTTTAATCAAAATCGTTAGAGCCATTTTTGAGTGAGTCAAAATTTTCGAAAAAAGTTCTATGTAAGGGGTAGTTGGGGTGGGGGGATTTTCTTGAGAATCTTCTCGTCGCATCCTTGGAAGATACCAAACTTAAATACCAAGTTTGGTTTTAATGGTCTTTTTGTTTTGGGGATATGCTGCCCACAGCCACGCACACACACATACACACAGACAGATACACGGACATTTTTCTAAAAATGCTTTTTTTGGATTCAGGGTGTCCCAAAACATGTATTTCCGGTGAAAACTCGGTATCGAATTTTTGGGTGCATTACAATACCTTCTCTATACACTATATAGTGAAAAAAAATATAGGCTGCAGCATAATAAATCTGAAATAAATACAAAAAACACATTAGTAAAATAAATATAAACTAAAGCAAAGTTGGTGTAAATAAAAATAATACATTGTCTGTTTTCCTAACCTGATACGTATATCTTTGTTTTCTGGCTTTCTTGGGTCTGCTAGAGGCTCCCACCTCTGTGAGACCCGAGGCCGCGCCCCCAGCACTCCAGCAGCTACCAGTGGCGGAAGCTCCAGTAGCGGCCGCCACAGTACCTACTCCAGTAGCAGAGGCTCCTGCTGCACCTACCACCACAGCGGCTTCCTCGGCCTTTACAGCGGCCATCCCACAGGCGGACCTGGATGAACTTCAGGACCTAGCCCTGTGGTTCGGTGACCTCTTAAGTAAGGTCCTACCTGTACTGCGAAACTTCAAGTTGCAGTACAGCAATCCCAGACTCTCCCCCCTCCAGAAACACACCCTGTTCCTCCAAACCTTGGAGCAGTTGTACCCGGGTTCCGCTAAGTAATGGCCTCTAGATTCGTTCGGAGACCATTGCGACTCGCGTACTGGAACGCGAACGGCATCCGGGGGCAACGCCCAGGCGTCATTGAGTTTGTACAATCGTACGGAATTGACATCCTGATGGTTTGCGAAACCCATCTGGATGCTGTTACTGACTTCTCGCTGCCTAGTTACGTCACCCATCGGTCCGATCGGGTCGGCCGACAGGGTGGCGGTACAGCTATCTTCATTAAGAACCACATAACCCATACTCCTGTCCAACTCCCAGCACTACAGCACGTGGAGGCCTGTGCAATCCGGCTTGCCGTTGCCGGGCTAGACGCGCTGCTGATAGCTGCATATGACCCACCAAACCACCGCTTCCATGAAGCGGACTACACCACCCTACTCAACCTTCACCCAGTGGTATGCATCGCAGGAGATCTCAACGCGAAACATGCCCTCTGGCACAGCCGCACCAACAACCCCCGAGGCCGCGGGCTCTACCGCCTCATCAGCGGCAACCCCGCCCTCGTCGCGCACGGACCGAGAGGACCTACGTGTCATCCGGCTCGCGGCAGACCGGATGTTCTTGACATCATAATCACCAAGAACACACCATTTCATCTAGACCTCTCGGCGGTCAACGAGTTGGACTCCGACCATGACCCTGTCGTGGTGGATACAACCGAGACCGTATCAGCTCTGGTAACACCAGACTGGATAAATGAGATCGACTGGGACGCAGCCGTCCTAGACCTAAACCAAACCGTGGACCCGCGACCGCGCATCGATTCCATCGAAGCGCTGGAAGCGGCAGCCACGGCCTTCTCCCGCCAACTCCTGAATGTGGTACGCGCGCATACCTACCGCATCCCATCTAACAAACCTAACCCGAGAACCATACCGAATGAACTCCGGCAGCTGCTAAAAGCCAAGGCAACCGTACGGAAGCTATGGCAGCGCTTCCGCCATCCCAGGATCCAAGCAGTGTACCAGCGGTTAAAATCCCTGGCAAGGCGCCTGCTTCGCGCGCACCGCAAAGCGGCCTGGGAACACACAATGGCACATATAAACCTGGAAGAGAAACAACCCTGGAGGATCATCCGATCCCTCAGGAAAGACAAAAGTCAGTTTCAGCATCCCATCCATGGTTCCCGTGGGAGACTCTCTTTTGAGCCCCAGGATAAAGCCACGGATTCGCAGATTATCTGGAGTCCCAATTCGAACCCCGTGAAGACCCCCAGGATGAGGACTTTACTGAGCTCGTGGAAGCGACGGTAGACTACCTCTATGAGGAGCCCCCGCCGCCCCATGAGGAGATCCGCATTCCTTTAGTCACCCCGAAAGAGGTGGCTTCCCAACTCAACCATCTAAAACCTAACAAAGCCCCTGGACATGACGGCGTTACGGCGCCTATGCTCCAGCACCTACCCAGAAAGGCCGTAATCCACCTGACGCGGATTTACAATGCATGCCTTCACCTACGTCACTTTCCAACGTGTTGGAAGGAGGCGCGGGTGGTATGCATTTTGAAACCCGGCAAGGACCCGGTCTTCCCGTCAAGCTACAGATCTATTAGCTTACTTCCGATCGTCTCGAAAGTATTCGAGCGGTTACTCCTACCTCGCCTCACCCCTCTCTTCGAAGAGAGACTCCTACTCCCGGATCATCAGTTTGGTTTCCGTACTGGACATTCCACAACCCTGCAGTTGCTGCGACTGGCTGAGAAGGCTGCCCTGGGCTTCCAGGACAACTTCAAAACAGTCGCGGTGCTCTTGGACGTGGAAAAGGCCTTCGCCACCACGTGGCATCAGGGACTCTTGTACAAGCTCAAGAACGCAGAAATTCCTCCCCCCTACCTTCACCTGCTTAGTAGCTTCCTTCGGGACCGCACTTTCAGGGTGAGGGTGGAGGGGAGGCATTCCACAGTCAGACCCATAGCGGCGGGAGTGCCGGAAGGCAGCGTGCTGTCGCCGTTACTCTTTGCTGCCTACATGTCCGACTTCCCCACAGAACCCAGTACAGTTACGTGCCAGTATGCCGACGATGTCCTCATAATGGCGCGTAACAAGAACGACCGATATTGCTTCCCCCCGCTACAGAGACAGCTCCAGGCCATAGGCAGATGGAGTGAACAGTGGCGGATGGCCATCAGCCCGCAGAAGAGCTCAGCTCTACTGCTGGCTAAAGTCCGTGGCTGGCGACCGGAGAGGTCTCTGAGGTTGCGGCGGCGGCGGATCCCCTGGGTCCGCTCCGCCAAATACCTCGGAGTCCTCCTCGACCGCGGCCTTACTTTCACTCCACATGTCAGGGAGAAGGTCGGCTTGGGACACGCTGCCCTGCGGCAGTTGTTTCCCATCTTCCGCTCCACCATGCCCACACACCTTAAACTACGGCTGTACCGCGCAGTCATCCCGCCCCTGATGCTGTACGGCTGTGAGGTCTGGGGTTCGGTGGCTCGTTCCACCATCCGCAGGCTGCAGGCGGTGCAGAACAGGGCATTGAGGATGATATACGGCACAGACCGCAGATTCCCGTCCCACATTCTCCATTCCCACTCCGGAATCCCTTACATAGTGGACGTTGTGCGAGAAAGAGCTCGCACAATATACACTAAACTTGCTCCCCACCCAAATCCCCAGGTGAACACTCTCGGTCTTTACGACCACACGCTACCAAGGAGACGCGTAAGCTACCGCCTTCCCAAGGACGCCTTGGGATGGTAGTTTTCCGGCCGCCTCTCCCTTTATTGTTCTACCCGCCAAGTTAAGCAGCATCGGGCATGGTCACGACTTGGACGGGTGACCATCCAGTCGTACTCCGACCAGATCTGCAACACTGGCTTCCCCCACCCCGTACCTATATCCCTTCATGTCTCCCCGCTAGCCGGCACTGCTTTCCTTGACAGCCCGCAAGCGGCTGGCCAAGGTAAGCAGCATCGGGCCTGGTCCCTCTCTGGGTGGGTGGCCACTCAGATAGGTAAGCCAGCCCGCGCCGGCTGCACAGAGGGAACACCCTGCCCAATTACTTTGACATTGACAGAAACGCTTGCATAAGGAGAGAGGCACATGCACAGTAGTAAGGATAACAGTTACAGCCATCTTATGATTCTGATAGTTGTGCCAGTCTCACTACGTGACAACTACGCTTGCTTTTTTGTGAAGTTTGAGCTTACAAATATGATCATAATTAAGAAGAAGAGATTTCTCTCTACAAGTGGGACTAAATAATCTAATCATCTGCTTCAGTACAAGAGCCTACACAACTTGAGGTTATATAGTACCAGTCGTGCACTAAACAAAAGCAAAGTGCACAAAACACAGAAATAAAGACTTAAGTAAAACAATATGTAGAGAGGAAGTTAATTTTCTCAGGTTTTACATGGGTGCTCTTTTTTGCATAAGTGAGTTAGATTCTTTTTCAATTTAAGTAAAAATAGTCAGACTTTTACTGTAAATTTCTCAGTTATCAACTATTTTAATATATTTTCCCTGCTGTAATAACTTTCGTTTCTCGGTTCAAATGTAGCAAATATTAAAATAAGAACTGAATTAAGTAGTAAATATTGTTCATAAAAATATGCATAGTATATTTATTTTGCGCATTTTAGAAGTGTTCCTCCAAAATTGTTCCTACCTCAGACTGTAAATGTTCATTAATTTTCTGGAGAGGGCCCCTAAACCACTCGGTGCTCCCCCCAACAAAAATCCTGGATTCCCTCTTAGTGTAGTCTAACTAAAACAGTTTAGATTTCAATAAATTTGTATTAATTTCATTTCATTGAGGTTTCTGACACTCTTCGTGTAAATCTTCGCCTAGCAGTGTTATTTATACTGAAGATAATTAAATATAAGTATATCACAACGAATGCAAACAGATGGAACTGAAAATTAACGCTGCCGTGTCAAATCCCAAACAAACTCCCATAACTACCTAGGCTTAACGAATGATACCCGCTGCCCCTACATTTCCTCCTATTTTACAAATATTTTCAGTCCATTTGGCTTGCGTCTAAACTTGGGAATAAGAGAGAGCATGCAATATTGCTCGCTCCTTTAACTGCCTAATCCCAAGAGGTACCACTTTCATGCAACTTCCTGAGAGACTCCCCGTTACGATATTGTAGCTGTTTTTTATATTTAATTGTATAATTTATCGGTTATTTGACTACTTATCATGGGGGAATTTTTTTTTTTTTTGTTTTTAAATTAACAGTAAACATTAACCATAAGTCATATAGAACCAAAAACAAATTAAACGTTCCATAATACTTAAAATTGAAATAACAGTTCTATCTATACTTAAATAAAACTCTCTCAGAATTTCTTTCAAACGCAGTGCTTTACACACTGTTGGTATATGTAAATATGTTGTCAATTAGTGGTTTCTTGAAGTTTGAAGTGAGAGATACACTGGTGGTGCTTTCCATGGCCTGTATAAATCAGATTTCAAGACTTGCATTCATCAACGAAGAACTTTTAAGTACCAAATACACATCTTCCTGACAGCAGATTGTAGAGGTTACCCTCGTCTTCCAACCCCAGCTTGGAACATTATGAAAGTCAACAAAATGAATAGGGCAAAACACACCATAAAATTGTCCACATTTTCTTGCCAATAAAATGCACTGTATCCAAATCAGCAAACCTAAACTTGTCACACCAGGCTGGTCGCTGTCTGACACTATAATTGGTGAGAAATTACATTGTTATTGGCATTCCTACTGATACGTGTCTGTCTAGGTACGCTATTGCCATATTTACTCATTGTCCGACCGTAGTGCCACATGTCCTACTGCTTCATCTAACATTTTCTGTCACCTTTCTTGTATGCTGAATTACTTTTTCCCATTTCTCACTATTGCCTCATCTATTCCCTTCAGCATTGGGTGCTGTACTTCATTAAAGTAAAAGTTTTATTATTTCAGCTACGTAACCTCAACTCAGTTATCACGGTTGAAAGACATTTTCAAATCACAGTGCCACACGTGGTAGTTCTAGAATGAGAACAAGAGCAATGCCCTCGATATTGTCACATGTGTCACCGGCGAGAGTTTAATTTATATTGTTTTAGTAATGTTTTATTAATTAAGAATTAATTGATCTGAATCTATTGGGATTTGATTCTTATGGAAAAATGCAAGTTTTCTTATAAGCTAATTAAGTAACAGGATAGAAGTGACTAGCCTCTTCCGATGGTACTCCCAGTGGCCTTTTTGATGCCACCAACTTCCGTTGGTCTATGTGCACATTTGCATTTTAACGTCACACTGGATATTCTAGAACATTTAAACATTCGGTTGGCTAAGACTACCCACTATGGATCTCCATATTAGGAGAACGGCCACTATGTTGGAAGGCCCTTCCGGGATGCCGCTAAATCTATTTAAGGGACTGTAGACCCGACCACCAAGTCTTGTCTTTGACCGTCGGGGAACCTCTAATTTGCTTGTGTGCGTCTTGGGGCGTCGCTCCGGGCTCAACCGGCAACCACTTCGACCACTTCATCTCTTACCTCACCTAGACACACCATCACATATTTCTTAAGGTAAGGCATTTTGTTAGTAACCCCTGTAATCAGAATAATATTGGCCAGGATGGATTAATGGAATAGTTTGCAATCCCCCACCTTTGTAAACCAAACATTCGCTACCAACAAATTATTTAATCTTTCTTAATATATTAGCTTAATTTAAGTCCCGTTGTTATCATTGCTCTACCATCTGCCGTCCTTTCTCCACCTTAAGATAGCCATCCCCCACGTCGCAGAACCTTTTTTGCGACTATACAATGTAGTAACGATTATAAATGTAAATCCTTACGGAATGACTGTATAACACAACCAAACTTTTCACAGAATGAAATCGATCAGATTGCAAACAATCAGATCAGTCATGCATAAGAACGCGCGCGCAAATTTCCACTGAACCCATAGGTGTTGCAACGTCGATGACATAATCTCTCTGACGGTTATGCATCTTACACTATGATTGGTCAGCAACCTGACGAGCCCTGCCAGCAGACGACACACCCCGCAAGTGTCAATCACAAGGAAATTTCTCACCGACCGTAGGCACTAGCGGATAGTTGCGCACGGCTTTGCCACCTCTCAACATTTACAGAGCGAGGTAGTGAGAAGTAGCTCATGTTTCGAGAAACCCAGATGGATACTATAACACTTTGCATTTCTTTGACCAATGCCACGTCACTGCTAACACCCAGGACATATGCAACCTAACACTCACCGGACGTAGAATGGAAAAACCCTACGTTTCGAGCCTGGAATATTCTAGTGTAGGAGTTGAGTGTACATAAACCCCATGGGAACTTTCTGCAATATTATTTCTTTAAGCAATATATGTTATTTTCATGAATGCTGTAAAATATATGTGCGAAAAATGACTCTAGGGTCTGTGTTATACCATATTTACCTTAAATATGCGTAGTCTTATTTACAATCAGTTGAAGTTTGCATAATACAACCTCATGTTGTGGAATATAGGGAAATGTAAATGGAGTTTAATTTATGGACGTTCTTTAACTACTATGATTCTCAGCGTCCTATTCAATGCTGGGCGTGAAAGATTGATTAATTCCGTTCAGAGGCCTCTTTATCACGCTTGAGGTTCTTTTAGTGTCATAAATCCACAACATGTGACCAACGGCTTTACTTCTCTTTTATTTATGGAGGCTCTTTAACTACTGTGGTTCTCAGCATCCCGTTCTATACTGGCGTGAAAGACCACTTAATTTTGTTCAGAGGTCTTTCTATCAGGCTTGAGGTTCTTTTACATGCTGTAAATCTACTACACGGGACCCACGGCTTTACTACCCTTCCGAAGGAAGCCATACTAAGGATTTTTATGCCCGAAAAAAGTCCATCGTCCTCCGCCGGGTTTGAACCCGCAACCTTGGGTATTTGAGTCTAAATATACGGTAAGCATTCGAATACCTGTCAAAAATACCAATTTCGTATTAAGAATCCTTTAGACGTAAGATATTTCATCTGTTTTCAATGCGACACTCCAAACTGTGAAGACGATGCCATTATTGAGTTGAATTGAATTTATTTGTGTATCTTATTTACACGCTTAGTACTAAATTTATACAATATTTCTATACCTAACTTGTCCCAGAAGAAATTAATCTTTGCTTACTCCTAGTTTTCATCCTCCCTTGTGTCTCTTACTCACCTAAACAGCTTCTCTTTTACTTTCTTTAAAAATTCCTCCATTACTCTAACTTTCTTTCATTCTATTCCTCTCAGCATTTTTATAGTCACTATTTTTATGTTCATTTTTTCCCATTTATTTTCCCACACGATTTCCCTCATCTTTAGCTGTTTACATTCTGTCGTGCAGTGCTCTGTGTCTCTCTTTCCCCACACAATTCACATATTCCTTTTCCAGAGCAACTTTACCCCGTTCTCATCCATGCTAATCCTTCTTTTCCTGCCTAAGATGCCATTATAGTATGCAGCTGTGTTTGTACCTACGTTATACAATGCTCTTTGTGGAGTTACTTTACATGCATATAAATAGAAATTCTGTAATAATACGTGCTTTATTTAGTTACTATGTATGCTGTTTTGTGTTTGAGCATACTACAGTTGAGTCAAAATTCTCAGGCTGCCCCAGAGTACGAATGGAATTAAAATTAAATGCCTAAGGTGACATCAAATATTAGGTTACAGGGCCAACGTTAACAGGTATGCCAGACAAGGTACTTCATGTGGAAAATCCGCTGTATTCTATAAATGTTTACATAAAGAAAGGATCATGTTAAGCATGAAACCAGATATAACTGAAAAATGTGGTGCTGTAATCACATTTTACATGCATGTTACTGTTCAAAGCTATGCCAATTATGTGTCAGGTAACTAGAAATGACATGAGCAGAAGACTGAGAGAATCCTGATGTTAGTGGAATTATACGAGAGCCATCCAGAAAGTGACAGACCATTTGGCATAACTAAGTGAAAACGAAATATATCAACACCAAAATGTATTTAAAACGTTACAGTTCTACCGCCAAAGAACTTATTCGTTTTTTTAATGCACAAAATGTTCGACCAATCGAATGTTATAGGTAAATAACGCAAGTGTATGGAGATAATGCAATGAACGAATCTTCAGTGAGGAAATGGCGCATAATTTATGAGAAATCAAGGAAGAACCAGTCCGTACGATAAAGACCGGAGTGGAAGTTCATCCATCGTTAATGAGGAGTTGAAAGCAAACGTTGATAAAATAATTAAGAAGCACCGGTGTTTCACTTTGGACACAGTGCATGCCTTTTTGGATGGAAAAGATTTCCCAACCGATGAAAACCTCAAAGTGACAGTAACATCTTGGTTCATATCTTTAGCGGTGGAAGAGTAAAACATCTGCATTGAAAAATCGTTACCACGCAAGAATAAGTATCTTGAAAGCAATGACGATAACGTTAAAAAAATAGAGCAAGATACTGTAGTTTTGTAAATAAAGTTTTGGGTTGATAACTTTCGTTATTGTTTAGTCTATCACTTTCTGGATGGCCCTCGTAGCTACATATTTTAATAATCGATACCTAGAAAGATCAACAATATCATACAAACATCGCATCATTGATAGGGAAATTTAGAGCAACGAGTGAGTGCTTTTGAAGGTAAGCCACATGTAATAGTTGCCGTAACGGCTCTCTTTGGCTCAGATACATCGTATCAGATACATCTGAAACGTCCAGGGGGAAAAGGATTAATGTCCATAAATTATGAAAATTGAGATGCCACCATTAAACAGTGCACAATTGTGTGAAGAATCTGCTCATACTTCTCAACAAACAAAGATAGACGAAACTGCCTTTAAAAATATACATACATACAGGAGAATATGAATGAAGGATCCAGTGAAACAGTGGAAAAGAGACGAATGTCCAATTTTTCCTACTTGAAGTTGTCCAGTCTTTCACCTCATTGTTATGCGTTGTTTCTTGTTGGTGGATGTATGTGTTGCATAGTTTATTGTTGGTGGATGTATGTGTTACATAGTTTATTGTTGATGGATGTGTGTGTTACATAGCTTATTTTTGGTGGATGTGTGTGTTATGCTAGTAATCTGATTGATTGCCACAAAATGGATTGCTACAGAATGGAGGATGAAGTTATAGCTGAAATTGGTGAAATGCAGGAAGTACACAAAAAGCCTGTTGCTTTAAGTACTCATGAAATGGAACCTATCTGTAAATTTACATGGTTGAACTATTTTTATATTATTTCACAGGAGAAAAGATTAACAATCGTCAAACTGTTTAATTCTATTTCTTCTTACGATGAACAGTCTGCATATTTAACATCACTTATCTCATGCCACCAAATTCAGAAACACAGATCTTGCATGCCAGAAGGTCAGCAAAACCCAGCAATACGAGGAGGTAATAATCACTAAACTTTTCAAGAACAGAATATAAAGGAAACCAACAAAGTGTGTGTAGATTCTGCATATTCTCATTAATATTGTTTGTGCTAATGTTTATTATCACAATAATTATAATGTTTACGTCAAACACTAAATTAAAGAAAGCTATTAGTATTCTTTCGTTTGTGAAATTAAAGATTATTAAGGACATTCACATTTTTTATCTTGTTGTTTGTGACTTTAGTAAAAACTCTGGTGAAATGTATCTACGGAATTTACAAAAACTTTACTGTTGCAAGTAATATTTTATTATGTGACATCTATCATAATGTACTACCCCTAAATAAAAATATGGTGATATGGAAGTGAGCTATAGGGTTTCAAATGTTACAGTCCATTTTTCTCTGAAACATTAAAACTGGACATTCATCCTTTTTCCCTGGACGCTTCATTTGTTCAAGATCCAGATGGTTCAGACACAATCAGAAGATGACTGGTAGATTTGATGGATTTTGCTCCTCAGCTTTTGAGCAACATAAACGGAATTCCTCTCTCGCTTGAGAAATTGTGTCCAGTCACGATTCCAATTTCTATATGACAGGGCAAATCGTCAGAATGACATTTATGGCAGCGGCATCAACCATAATTGAATAGAAACATCCCAAGGGAAGCCGGGTCAAGTTCTGGTGTGGGTGAAATTGGGACACTCGTCTTATCGGATCAATATTCAATGACATTAACCTAAATGTATAGCATGTCTGGGAATACTACAGGAAACAATCTCCCCTTGCAACAAGGTGGCAGTTTACCCTCTTATTTCCAAAAGGATGGAGTTTCGCCACATTACGGCTGATAGGGGATTTTTAGTTGCGTGGATGTAAAATATGAGTAAACACAATCCGGTTAAAGAATATTACGGAGGTAAAGGAATTTTGCCAACTAGTCTTTCAGAATGTTGGGTAAAAGCATGATTTCCTGGACTTTGTGTCTCAGATTTTGTGTGGAAACACAATGAAAACAACTTATTTCCGCTCTATATTCAAGTTTGGCCCACAGATTAAAATACTTTTCTCCCTAAAATTAAAATACTTTTCCTTTTGGCCTAATTTACACATCTTGCCTTAGTTAATTCCCAATTAAATAACGCTATCTAATTTTATCTCGGAAGAAATCGTTAATTTCAACCACAAGACTTTGCGCCAGTTTCCTTATACCAGGGCCATCCAGAAAGTGACAGACGATTTGGCATAACTAAATGATAACCAAAGCTATCAACACAACATTTTATTTACAAAGTTGCAGTACCTTTCTCAACCTAATCTCCATTCTGTCAAGACATTTATTGGCACGTGTTACCAGTTTTTCAATGCCGATTTATACTTTTCTACCGCCAAAGTGTTTATTCGTTTTTTTTAATGTACAAAATGTTCAGCCAATCGAATTTTATAGGCAAATAACGCATGTGTATGGTAATAATGCAATTAAACAATCTTCAGTGAGGAAATGGCGCATAATTTACGAGTAATCAAGGAAGAACCACCGTGTACGATAAAGACCGGAGTGGAATTTCATCAACCGTTATGGAGGAGCTGAAAGCAAATGTTGATAAAAGTATTAAGAAAAACCGGTGTTTCACTTTGGACACCGTAGATGAATGATGGAAAAAATGGAAAAGATTTCCCAACTTATGAAGATCTCAAAGTGCCAGCAACATCTTGATTCATATCTCTAGCGGTGAAAGAATATAACATCTGCATTGAAAAACCGGTACCATGTGACAATAAATACCTTGATAGCAATGACGATTACGTTGAAGAAATAGAGTAAGGTACTGTAACTTTGTAAATAAAGTTTTGTGTTGGTAGCTTTCGTTATTGTTTAGTTATGCCAAATCGTCTGTTACTTTCTGGATGGCTCGCGTATGAATATTTTCCTATCCGTTTCCCTTGAAAATGCTGATAGACGAATCATTTTTCTCACACGCGCGATTTTTTACAAACTTTTAGCGCCAAAATCTTTAACACATAGTTACATATTTACGTATCGTACATTATTCCACAAACACATTCACGTCTTTACCGATCTAGAGATATTTCAGGAGTAATTTCCCCTTCACCTTCATGCGTCTACCGTGCTGCTCTGCGTCTAGACAAAATCTCTAAGCTCCGTCCATATTCTAGGTCATGAGCCGATCTTAGACGAATTTTACAACTTTTTCCGTAGCTTATATTTGAATATAAACTTGGCAACATATCGGAAGGACATTAGCGTGATCTCATTCTCTGACTTTACAAAAGTGTGCAAAGTTCAGGTGTTATTTGGTTTTTTTTCTCCCTAGCATTAGTATTATAATATTTTCTGAATTTCCAGTTAGTTTTGTTAAAGAAACGCAGCTAATGGATTTCCGGCCGTAATTTGCTCGAGGTGAATCTTACCTAAAACTTGCAGCAATATGTTTAGCCTTCTCGAAATAAATCTGTGTATACATTTGACTATATTACTTTTACTCACTATTTATTTCTATGGCTTTATATTATGTTCGTTTACATTCTTATTGTTTGCCAACGTTTCTGGTTCTTTCTGTTATTCTATTCTCCACCCATCTCAAATGAAGTGCACGCTTTGTACATATTTTAGTTTGCATTGTTAATATACTAGTTTCTCTGTTATGAATTGCTTATTTACGTTCCGCAGTGCAAACGTTCAAATTCCTAGTCATTGGATTGGCCATCGTGGACTATGATAGAATGGGACCTTAATCATCCCATCTCAAATTATTCCACTATTATTCGCGGAGGCAATCTTTAAACAAGTGATATATGCGGTGAAAACTCCCGACAGTCATCTTGAGTATCGCGCGCGTCATAAATGTCTCTCTCATAATATATCGCTAGATGCTCTTGAAAAGGCGTATCGATTGGATCAAGCGCCTGCAGCGTTGTGTTCGGTGTGTGGGTTGCATATTAAACATATTCCATAACGTGCACACAAAATCTGATTACGGCAATGAATTTCTTAGTTAGCCCTGGTCATGTTTTCACGTTGCAGACTTCCTTTTCACTTGAAAAATGATACTTTGATCCCATATGGCAAATTTGTAGTATTATGTAGATTATGTAGTTTGTTCTAAACACCTGTAAACGTTAGCCTCCTACCTCTACGCTGGGGAGCTGGGATATTTCATTTTTTTTTTTTATTTCTATAATACGAGGCCAATTCAGAAACTAACAGAAACTAAATAATAACGAAAGATACCAACACAAAGCTTTATTTACAAAGTTACAGTACCTTACTCTATTTGTCAACGCAATCTCCATTCTACCAAGGCATTTATTGTCACGTGATACCAGTTTTTCAATGCCGATCTTATTCTTTTCTACCGCCAAGGTACTTATTCATTTGTTTGTTTGTTTTTGTTGTTTTTAGTTCGCAAAATGATCGGTCAATCGAATGTTATAGGCAGATAGTGCAAGTGTTTGGCGATCATGCAATTAGCGAGTCTTCAGTTAGCATATAATTTAGAGTAATCAAGGAAGAAGCAGTATGCACGCAAAGACCGGCGTGGAAGTTCTCAATCGTTATGGAGGAGTTGAAAGTAAATGTTGATAAAAGAATTCTGAAAAACCGCTGTTTCACTTTCGACACCATACATGACTTTGGGGGGGGGGGGAATCAACCTAAAAGTAGCAGTACATCTTAGCTCAGAAGGTCAGAACATTTGCACTGAAAAACCGGTACCACGTGATAGTAATTGGGGTTACGTTGAGAAATAAAGTAAGGTTCTGTAACTTTGCAAATAAAGATCTGTGTTGATATCCTTCGTTATTATTTAGCTATGCCAAAGGATCTGTTATTTTCTGGGTGGCCCTCGTAATAGTTGTTCTGAGATTTCTAACTCAATCTGTACATCCTTCCCCTGCTTCAGAACAGCAAGCATGTAGGTGTGTACCGTTGCATCCACTTTGATCGCTAGGTCTTCGCGCGAAGCTTTCAGAAGATTAACAAGATGGCTGCATGTGACCAGGTGGCAGAAAAGTGGGAGGAGCACAAGAAAAAACATTAAATAGGTGTTCGAAGCGTTTGCGAAACATAAGAGGCAAAGCAGGGACAATTGACACCATTCACTAAGCTCTAATGCCGGATTCACAATGGAGCAATGTTGGCGACGCGGCACACGCAGCAAAACGATTGACAATAGGAATTCAGATCTGACGCGACGAAACCCTTGCGAAGAAAGTTGAATTGGATTTAACTTCTACCGCACGGCATGGGCGTCATCCACAGAATTGTTGTTTGATATTCTGGGGTCCTTGTTAAAGTTGTTAAAGATGGCGTCAGCATCAAGGAAAGTTCATTCGTTGTTTTTTTATTTTTTTATTTTATGCTTTCTAACTGTGTAATAATGGTAATACAGGCGCTACGAAAATGGAAACTATCTTGGACAACCAAAATTATACCTTCATTCCAGAATAGTCTTACCACCTAATTAAGACAATATCTATACTGTTGACTGAATAATAAATAAGCCCCTAACCTCAAAGTTGCACAAAGGCGCTCTGCTAAAGATATTTGTTTTCGAATTTACTATTTCTCTAAATGAGGACCAATGATGTGCAAAAGATCATCAAATTGTGATGGTGTCATTCGCATGTAATTGTAATATGATTCGAGACTCGTCATTATTATATTCGGGATTAGGGTATGAAAAGCTCCACATTGGCTATGCTCCTTGAATATAGGTCGAACCCACCAACGACGGAGCTTCGGCTATCTTCTTTGTCGATTGTTTCTGTCGTTTCTTCTTTTTAAAAGATACAGAGCAAGAACTTGTTTTAAATCCACAGCCATCGCTTCTAGTGTGCCATGCACCGGCACCGCTCAGTAATGTCAAATTGTACTGCCTTATTGTGAACACTAGTTTCCATGACCAATGCGGTGTCCGATGAGACCCATGTTGCGTCGCCAGTATCGCTTCCATTGTGAATACGCATAAGAAAGTTCCCCAGCATTTGAAGCGGCAATGTCACAGTGTTCTCGTGTGAGTACGAATCTGGTAAAAAATAATACTATTTGATGGAAAATGTACTCAAAGCTGAAGCGAAACACGGATGATAACGCCTTATTGAAGTTTTAGATGTTCTACTTTAAGAAGTACGTCATTCTGAAATGTACAGCTTTGTGCAGAAAATATTCGCAAACCTTCGACCAAAAAAGTATTTCCATCGTAAATATAGTAAGTACAGCCAAAACTGGCCCAGCTGAACCATGAGGCTTCTTTGTCAGATTGACCTAAGAAGTTTAGGGCGGAGGTTTTTTTTTTTTTTTTTTTTTTTTTTGTAGCGTTTAACGCCCGCTTTAACTACTAATGGCACCGCAGGCGTTAGGGCGGAGGTTTCTAGTAGTCAAACTACATGGGGGTGGGGAAAATGTAGCAATTTTGCTGCGGTATATATAAAAACTAATGTGGGCCGAGCTAAATTGAAAGCCTTGAAGGCTAAACTGTGTAGATTGGGGGCAAAATACATAACCAAAACTGCAAAACTCGCCTTATCCAGCATTAAATTTAGCAAGTTCTGTTTTTCTGTCTGCTGATATCACTGCGGTGACAAAACTGGATAAATCTGCTTTTAGAAAATCTAAAAGTGATTTTAAATACAAAATCTTTATTTATAGTAATGGTTTATTTCAAATTCAGATATATTTTGCGACAATTTAATGAAAAGCGAAAACTAAAATGGGACAACAAAGGTAAAATTGAATCTCCAAATCCTCGTTTATTTGTTCGTACTTGTGATGGGACTTCGATACCGCAGATATCTCAATACTCGGTGATTTCGAAGTATATCAATATGTTTAAATTTTCAGTTTTGCCTTACTGAGAGTCATTACTAGAGCTAGGAAGTTCGTACCGTTCGCCGTCCCTTAATATAGGTTATGACCGACCAGCTCGCCGCATCAAAACAAGTCATCGATAACAATGCATGGTGAAAACCTGTTTTCAAGTAACCAGTACTGTTTCCAGAGAACAAAATGATCTTATGAGACAACCACACCTATTTGTGTAATTAATCATGTACGACTACAAACTGTTAATATATACAGGCTGACTCTCATTTTCTCCTTTACATATGTACATTATGAAAACAGCCAAGCAGTTGTAACATGGATTTTAATATTTACTGATCGAATGCAAAATAATATCTAAATAATAAAATGAATTTCCTGAATATCTTAAGACTCTTACTATGTAAAGACCAAAGCAGGCATCTGCAACCGTATTACTGAAAGCTATATGTATCTACTTCTGAAGTCTTTCAAATGAAAACCTCATTCTACGTTCCGACAAACAAGATTTGTAATGCGAAAAAGTTCGTTCCACTTAGCAAGATGTTATCGGGGCATATTTGAAATATTTTATCAGTTCCGTATCAGTATCATCAAGCAAATAGCATTTGTTTGGATCTAAAAGTGCAGCTTGTATACGATAGATACATCATACTGAACCCTCCATTATTTTCAATTGCACTTCTCATTTTCATCTTTATTTCAGGTAGGATGCTTGTGGATTGGTAAATCCATTTTGACAGTTCTTCCAAATACCGCACTTCTGGGCAGTAGCAGTCAGTCATAATTGTGGGTAGCTTTTTGAACAAATTTGCAATCAATAATATGTTTCTGTGAAGCTGTTCTGTTACTAGACATTTGGCAGGCTGTACACTAGAATTGCCATCGGTTTCTAAGTAAGTACCTACATGAATATGTATACTGCTAGAAAACTTACTATGGTTGTAAAACAAATTAATTTTGCTCACATTTGAGCTGAACAAGGTGTTATTCGAACGCTTTCCTTCCTAACGACAGATTCTGTGTTATGTAGTGATACCTGTTTTGCAGTAATGGGTTGCACTCTACGTTGACCTTACTCGCGCAAGTAGTCTTACATATTTCAAGTCTGGCCGCTCTTTTTCTGCATAAGAAAATTGGTACGAACTTTCTAGCCCTGGTCATTACATTTAACTTTATGCTAGATGAAAGAGTAAAGAGTTCACGTTCTGCACATGTTCATAATGAGTTGCTGGACTATAGTTCTTGATGGATCTTGAGTGCGTTTACTGTGAATGAATGAATTCAACATCCCATAGATACTATCGCCATGAAAACATGCATAACAACAGAGGAAGGAGAAGAGGTACTAGTATAACATGCACCGTTAACTGAATTCGGAATGAAGTTATTTTAAATGGCACATTAAATCACGTTTCTGCAATTCCCTGGCTTTGTGACTCGCTCTCAGCCATTTCGTTTACCTACTCCGGTGAACAAAATTCGTGAATTCAGCAGAAACAAGCCAGAAACATTTTTGTTAGTGTTTAAAGCAGGTTTTACAGCAAATTGCACCGCATTCGAAAACCAAAACTTAATAAAGAGTATGGAAATATTTGTTCTTTCCTTCCATTCATTAAGTTTTGTTTACACAAATCAAACTCGAGCCAGGATTTTATCATTCCATACGTTACGACAAACTTCCGTGGTTTCAATAAATAGTTTCTCTTACCAATATACAACAAAGTTATTAAATAAAACCTGAGTGAAAGAGACATTTTGAAACAGATAGTACAAACACCAATAAAGCAGTGTGTAAGCCACACAATGCAACACATTTGAGGGACACTGATAGCGAAATTTCAAATTTCTATATTTCTGTACAGATTTTCCTAATATTTTACTGTGATTGCATTGCTGTTATGCTAATATGACTACCAAATTTCATAAAACTGGATAACTACTTTGAATAAATAAAGTATTTCATAAATTTTATTATGAAAATATATTGCAGAATCAGAATGTTCCGTGGTTCTCAAAATCTGAGAAAATTGGTTGGCATTTTTGAAATGGAGCTTTGAACAACACAGAAATCTTTACGCGGTGATATTTCAATGCCGTTGATTACTGAATTATATAATTTTTTAAAAAAAAAAAAGTTAGAAAATTTAATCTCTAAAATTAATCATTTTTCATAAACAAATATTTTTTGAAAAGTTTTTATTTGTGCTAGGACAATTTTGTCACTTGTAACATTGAAATATATACTTCTGCACATTCTGGGAATTTCTAGTTGTATTTGAACTAATACTGAGGCGCTTAGAACATTTTAAAAGCGTGAAACTGTAATTTTAAGAAAACGGATGTTTTATAAAATTGTATGCTAGGAAACAGTTGCATTGTGCAATCTTTAAATCATTGTAGAGCCCAAAAGCAGAGGATGGGGTAGCTAAATGTTGATTCTTTATCGATACCCAAGTGGGCCAACAACAAATAAAATTGTGCAGGGTACTCACCAAAATTAGTACTTGCGTTTATACACAGAAAAATATTAATAAGACCCTAATTCAGTGAGCACGTATTTACAGTATTTTTTAAAAGTGAGTATCAAGTATCGTTTTTGAAAAATCAGATTCGGCATTGAGTATTGATAAATCGTATCGTCCCATTATTAGATCTACGTTTTACTTTCTCTAGCCGTATGTGCATATACTGTACATAGTAGCTAGAGAAGGTAATTGTAGTCCCCCAAAAATTCGATGTCGAGATTTCACCGGAAATATATGTTTTGAGGTCCGCATATTCCGAAAAAGGCATTTTTAGAAAAAAGGTCCGTGTGTGTGTCTGTCTGTGGACAGCATAGCTCTAACACGAAAAGATTGTTGTTAAATACCAAACTTGGTATTTGTGTTTAAATTTTCCAAGTATTCGACACGAAAATTTTCAAGAAAAACCCCCAGCACGAACTACATGGAAAATTGCATACCTCAAGAATGTTGCTACTTAGGTAGCATAAGTAATGGACATATAAATACCAAGGAAATTAAAAAAAAAAGTTGATAAACATATATGTTATGTAAAAAGTTTATTAACAAGAAATACTATAAGAATATATGAAAGGAAAGGTTTGTTAAAATATATGCGTGTATTGTTATATTCCTACGAAAGCTGACTGTTGCGGCATCTGAAAAAAAAAAAAGAAAAAAGAAAAAAAAAAAAAAAAAAGCTATGGAGATGTGGGTATGGAGAAGAATGATGAAAGTTTAAATGGACAGATAAAAAATCAAATATAGAAATATTAAAATAAGCAAGCGAAAATAAGGACTTATGATTAGCAGTTAATTTAAGGAAACTAACATATTCAGGACATTCATTACCGTATAACAAATTTCTACAAAAAAAAGTTGAGGGAAAATACTGGGGAAGAAAACATAGGAAGACCTAGAAAGACATTTCTAGAACAAACCATTAACGCCATTGGATGTTGCAGTTACGAAGAAATAAAAACAATAGAAGAAAATTTAGAAGATTGGTTGCACTGACAATACACTTAGTGTTTAGAAGAAGAAGAAGAAGAAGAAGAAGAAGAAGAAGAAGAAGAAGAAGATTGCGTTCGTTTGATTTTGGATGTATAAAATGTACATCATTGTGTAAAGTGTAGAGTTTAGATTTATCAAAATAAATATTTGATTTCTCTTTTAGAATAGGTATCTGGCTGTTTCTTGAGGCCAAGCTATATTACTTCGAAAAGTTTTGCATTTTTGGCCCAAATATGATTCGGAAAGGTACGTTGTGGGAATTAGTGGCACTAGAAGTAGAATGTTCTTATTGTTGTCCTCCGTGGTGTAATAGTTACAATGCTAATTTCATATACCCAAAGGTTGCAGGCTCAAACCCGGCGGAGAACGATGGACTTTTTCGGGCGTAAAAATCCTTAGCGTGGCTTCCTTTCGGAAGGGAAGTAAAGCCGTTGGTCCCGTGTCGTAAATTTACGGTACGAAAAAGAACCTCAGGCCTGAGCAAAATTAATCGGTTTTTCATACTCAGTAAAATGGGACACTGAGAGCCACAACAGTTAAAGAGCGTCCTTAAATCTCAATTTCCATTTTATGTTCTTAGACTTCATTGCGCTATATTAGCAAGACTTTAAGTACATAACTGTATATTATTGTAAAGTCCCGCGCTTATTTTATCCAAGAAAGAA
This sequence comes from Hymenopus coronatus, assembly GCA_030762935.1. Classification (NCBI taxonomy): domain Eukaryota; kingdom Metazoa; phylum Arthropoda; class Insecta; order Mantodea; family Hymenopodidae; genus Hymenopus; species Hymenopus coronatus. The sequence continues at coordinate 510,741,987 of CM060900.1, forward strand.
ATTAACAATCAAACGCCTGTGACTCACAAAATATGAAAAGTGGACAATGAAAAATTAAGACCTTTACACAAATACATACAGGCTGTTTCGAAACGACAAACCAACACTACTCTCTTAAAGTTTATACTTGGACTTTGTCCTCTTCGGGCTTAGAGTAGGTCCTCACATACTCTCTATCCAGAATATTAATATACATTTTTCCAAGAAGTAAAACTTTACTTGCAGTATTTTTCAGAACATAATGACCCTCCCCCACTCTTCGTCTCCCCACTTTAAAGTTTGGGATTAGGGTGCGTGAGGTTGGAAACCAGCCCGCGCTGTTGCCAAGCCTTCCTCTTACTGGTCCCTTAACTGAGGCGCGACTCTCGACTTGCAAACAGAGTCTCCGGGAAACAGATATTCCTAAGCTATCTCTCGCACCTAGAACAGGGTCGTCTTTTGTTTGCTAATAGTTATTACCCGGTGGTAGGGGGAGTGGCCCCTTTTGAGGTCCATCATGTTTAGGAGAAAACAATACGCATTCCACTCCACTCCCATGGTGTAAAGCAATAGAACCACCCCTTTTACAGGTTTCTGAGGCAGGTTTAAGAAAAGGTCGGGTCGGGTCTGGTCGACGGTGGGATAGGGAAACGATGTTAATAATTTGGACAAACTATAGCCATTACTGGTTGTATTACTCCGATAACTGCTATCAACTGCATGAATGAAGATAGCCCTCTTATTCAGCTGTTTACGTCTCAGTCATGACTATCTTAACAGCGTGTTATCTTTCACTTTAGCAGTACGGGTGTTAGATTTGCACTCGGTTCATAATAAATAAATAAAATTAATTCAGGGTATAGGTGAAGAAAATGTATGAAATATATTCTTGTGAGTGAAAACTTAACGTTAACCTGAGTCATCATATGCAAGCGCGACGTCCAGCTCAGGATCAGAAGCAGTCCCCTTTTTTACTTTCTCTACACGTACTATGTACCTACATAGTGTATAGAGAAAGTTTTGTGTTCCACCCAAAAATTGAATACCGAGATTTGATCGAAAATACATGTTTTGAGACCCCCTGAATCTAAAAAAAGCATTTTTAGAAAAATGTTCGTGTACGTGTGTGTGGTTGAGGGGAGGGCAGCTCAAAAACGAAAAGTCCGTTAAATACCAAATTTGGTATTTAAATTCAGTATCACGCGACACAAGGATTTGCACAAAAAAAAAAAAAACCAACTACTCTTTTACATGGAAAAGTTTTCGATAATTCTAATTTTCTCAAAAATGGCCCTAACGATTTTGATTAAAGTATCGTATATTAAAGATATTTACATGACAAATAAAATGCATATCTTGATTTTTTTTGGGAATAGCCTCTGAAGACAACTTTGTGAAGTTCTCCGCTTTTGAAATACTCTTACGGTTTCAATTTTAAAATACTTATACTTTTCTCATATGGGAATTTGTCAACTCCTAGCCATACAAACAAAGGAACATCTATCTCATAACAACCAGCTTTTAAAAGATTTGACCATCGCTTTAGCATATGGTACTCCTTCATTTCCCTTCTACATTTAACAAAAATAGTAATAAGACCATTTCTGCTAATTTTTTCTCGATTAGCATGAAGTAAATAAAAGAATAAGCTTTTTAACAACAATTTTTTGCAGTGATGTCGAGAAAGTCATTTGAATGGAACACATCATTATTTTTCTTCTTTCTTCTTCATTTGCGATCTCGCACTGGAAACATTGTTCACAGGTACACCAGTTGCTTTTGACGTGAATTTGGTTACATCTTTCAGAGCCAAGGTTTAAAACAAATCTGATGTGTTACACTCACATGACTTTCTCTAGCTGCTCTACAAACAAACTTCTTAAAAAAAGATTATTCTTCTCTCTACACAATAATATTCGAGTTAAACATTAGCAAAATGTTTTTATTACTTAGTTCCTTATAAGTAGAAGGGAACTACAGGAATGAGCTATGCTAAAGTGATAGTCAAATGTTTTAAAAGCTGTCGTTATGCGATTGTCATTTCAAATCGCTTCTTTGCTTGGCCAGGAGCAGAACAAAAGAAAAACGGACACTTGCTGTCTGAGAAAAGCGTAAGTATTTTACAATTGAAACTATAACAAGGAATATCTCGAAAACAGTAAACTCCACGAAAAAAAAGAATATGCCATAAATTGCATATTTTAACGAGGTCTGCATGTTTTGTGTAGTAAGTTTTTGTCTGTCTCTTACGGTTTACAAGTTATGCAAAATTCAGCAAAATTTACAATAAATAGGCCTTTAGAACCTATTCCCAGTAAATTCAAGATACACATTTTATTTATGATAGAAATGGCTTTAATATATGGTATTTTAATCAAAATTGTTGGAATCATTTTTAAGAAAAACAAAATCTTCGACAATTTTTCCATGTAAAGGGTAGTTAGGGGTGGGGAGATTTTCTTGAAAATCTTCGTGTCGCATCTTTGGAAGATACCAAACTTAAATACCAAGTTTGGTATTTAACCGTCTCTTCGTTTTGGAGCTTTGCTTGTCCACAGACACACACGGACCCTTTTCTAAAAATGATTTTTTTGGATTCAGGGGGTCCTAAAACATGTATTTCCGGTGAAATCTGTGTATCGAAGTTTTGGGTGGAAAACAATACCTATCCACTATGTACATTGTAAATACGGGGCTAGAGAAAGTAAAAAGTTTAACTCATTTAATATAATTGCCTTTTAACCACTTTTTAAAGGCATGTCGCCTTATGTTTTTCTACACTATTATTCGGATCTGCGTTCTCCGCCATTATGAGTGCACTGCACGTGCGCACATGCATTACTAATAGGATGTGTGCCAGATCATTGCTTCGCTAAAAAAGACAGTACAGTCGGGGAAATAGCGACCACCATGTGACAATAAACACAATTAAAATATTTAGGCCCATGTTTAAATGCCTTGGAAGTTGAATTATAGTGCTTATTCAGCCCGTTCATCATTTAAATGTAGCAAATAAGCGATAATATACGCAACGTAGTAACCATCTATTTTCATTCGTACTAAGAGTTGTGAAGTGGCGTAATATTGATTTCCGGACCCGTCTAAGGGCGGATATATAATATTTATAATTATGATGTCTCAGATTCGAAACTTTTAGGTACCTATGTTTTTCTGTAACTTGAAAATCGCATCACTTTGAGGTTAGGCAGCCAAAACGCACTAGTGTGTAATGCCCACAAAATCACACCTCAGAAGGCTCTCTTTGCAAGCAGGTGTCATGAAAACAAACGGGTTTCTCCAAGTCCGTTATCACAAAACCTGTCCTAACTTTCAGGTAATGGGGCAAAAAGCAGTTACCTACTCAAAAGACTACTTGTACTTATGAGTCGGATATTTTCTAAGATGCTAAATGCGAAACATATGTATTTTTCCCCACAACCATGTGTATCTTGAACTCAGCCTAATCATTTTGTAATAATTCTAATAATAAACTCTCAAAAATGTACTTTTAAATGTAAAACAGCTTTCTGTTAAATGTATAAATGTTTCATTTAGTATTACGAGTTAAGAACAATAAAATAAACGGTTTGTCTCAATGTTTGTCTCTTAACTGTATCTACAATTCTTTGGTAATATTCTGATATAATTCTTGCCTCTGTTGCCTTTATCAGTTTCTTACCTCCACTCTCAAGATCACTAACGCTAAATTGCCTCTAAAAGATATTATTAGCGGCGTACGTGTCCCAGTTTGTTTTCCCATTCTTTCGCCTCATATTGTTATGGTGAAATTGTATGTTGGAAGAGTAAACAGTTAACTAAAGTTATAGGCGTTTTAGTGGGTTTCGTAATACAAGAAATCCCTTAATTTAGCTAAACATTGTGCAGCATGTCAGTATGTTTACGATAACACTGCTTGGGCATGTGCATCGGTGCTTCCCAATCTACCTTCGTTACCTCAATAGAGTGGTGTAGGCATCGGGCTTTGTCTCTGGGTAACTACCTAAACTCGGAGAGATCCATAGTGATCCCTGACAGCTATTATCCGTCTCAAGTTAGTTCAGTCCTGATGTCAACAAATGGGAGGGAAGAGAGAGAGAGACAGAGATACTGAAGCAAAAGAGCGTTAGGCTGTTGATTGGTTCAGGGAAGGTAATGGGTGTTAACTTTTTCGTGGATGCATATTGTAACAGCCTCCTAAAAGTACAGTACTGTAATAGTTTTCAGATCACTGCTCTGCGCGAGTTAGTTTCGGAGAGAAAAGTACGCAATGCTTCTATTCCTATAAAAGGTAATAGTCCGACATTTTATCCATATCCGACACATACCAAGCAGATGGCTCTGGGTTCGTGAATTCTGAAAGGAATATTTACAACAGACGTACACATTCTATAAAAAGCATATAGATTAGACAGAAGACCGGCGAAATTATATATTGACTTCATTAACTTGTTACTGTTAAATAAAATGCAGCTAACTTATATTACTAAAGAACATTGATATTATATGCACACTAAGTTACAAGCCTGTATCAGACAGCTTTCTTAAACAACCGGTAATTCTCGAGGTAAATGCTGATTAAGCTGTTATTGTTTATAGTGCAGGGTCGCCTATGATAATGTGTTATTTAAGACTGTATTTCCTGTACATCTCGCATGCCTCACAAGCCCAGGGGACTTGCTATATGCAGTTTAAAAGCAGTAAGCTTTTGATCATGGATGATTAGCCGTAATAAAATACAACCGAGGCAAGCCTTTAAAAAGTGTCGAGAGGTGAATGGTCGCGCATTGTTTCGCGGTGCTTAAAGAAAGAAACGCCGAATCGGCCATAAAGAATATCGAAAAAGAAACGGGTAATCTCCTTGGCGTTTCTGCATTTAGTGTGCATAGTGTTAGAATGGAACAGCAAGCATCCGGAAGCCTAAGAACACCGGGGAAATCGCGTAAATATAAAAAACGTTCGGAGAAATACGATGATTTTGCGAAAAGTGCTATTCGCGGTAAAGTTTATGATTGTTTTTTCAGAAATGAGCCATCGACTCTGAATACAATTTTGCATGCAGTACATTCTGACACAGAATTGCCACATTTCTCAAAGTACTCTCCACAGGTTGCTGATATATATCGCTAGTGTTGCAAAACTTATGTGCGCACACGTACCGTTAACACGCGGCGAGTTGAGCCAGCTCCGCCTTGTTGTTGACATCAGGACTGAACTAACTTGACACAGACTCTAGCGCGCTGTCTCAGCTGATAAGAAGTGTGTCTGCCTTTCTGCCAAAAGATTCATGCTACGTAAACAATGATGTCATCCTTGTTGCAAGATGTAACAAACATTCCTCAATGCAGTTCCAGTTGACGCCGAGTAATCCTAGTGTAATTGTAAATATAAGCAATGATAATGCCAGTGACAGTCACTTTAGAGGCAACGATGAAGATGATTTCGGAGAAGAGCCCCTGCTAAGCGACTGAGAAGTTAAGTGCTGTAGCTCTGGACGGGACGAAGTGGCAACAGTGTTACGGAGTGGCACGAGGTAAGGCAACTGTCATGGATCACTATGGATCTCTCCGACTTTATCCACGCTGACCATGAGGCGTTTTGGTGTCCTTATTGGCGTTGGAAGAAACTATATGTTTGTATTACGTAGGACCTGAGCAACAACGTCCATATCTTGGTTCGGTGTCATTTTGAAACAACCTCTATAGGTAACGTTTGGTATTTTAAGACGTTCTCACAACGGTCGGTGAGAACTTTCCTTGTGATTGACACTTGTGGGGAATGTGTCGCCTGCTGGCAGGGGCTCGTCAGGTTGCTGACCAATCATAGTTTAAGATGCATAACCATCAGAGAGATCATGTCATCTGTGTTGCAGCATCTACTGGTTCAGTGGAAATTTACGTGCGCGTTCTCATGCATGACTGATCTGATCGTTTGCAATCTGATTGTTTGATTTCATTCTGTGAAAAGTTCGGCTGTGTAATATACAGTGATTCCGCAGAGGATTTACATTTATAATCGTTACTATCGCGGACATTGCTCTTGTTCTCATCTTAGAACTACCACGAGTAGCTCTGAATTTGAAAATATCCTCCAGCCGTGATAAACGAGTTGAGGTTATGTTAGCCGAAACAATAAAACTTTTAGGTTTAGTGAAGTACAGAACCCAATGTTGAAAGGAATAGATGAGGTAAATAGTGAGAAATGGAAAAAGTAATCCAATATACGAGAAGTGTCAGAGAAAATGCATAGAAAGAAGGCATTTTATAGGAAGCAATGGAATATGTAGCGCTGCAGATGGATAGTAAGTAAATATGGCGTACCGAGACAGCCACGTTTCAGCATAAATGACAATCACAAGGTAATTTCTCAACAATTATAGTAGCCAGCTGTTTCAGTACTTACCCAAAATTGCTGGAAAATCTGATGAAACATCGTCCAAAGAACATCATAAAGTCATCTGTGGAGAAGTTGCTGTCAGTGAATTTTTTAGAAGCCTCCGCCAGTTGAAGCATCAGTGAATCTGGATATATCTGATGTGTATTGAACACGACGTACTTGTAGCCTATGCTGTCCATTATTCTATGCCATACTTGTTCTCCATACAGCAACTGTAAAATACACAGAAGTACCTTAACATAGGAAATTATAAATCTGCAACGGCGGATTTCTGGAAAAGGCAACTGCAACAAAAATGTTGGTTATACAAATTTGAATTTAAATCAGATCTCTTTTCCTCACTAACAGTCAAAGTGTGTGTGTGTGTGTGTGTGTGTGTGTGTGTGTGTTTACTTATCTAGCGTGTATGAAAAATAGTAATTATTTCACCCAAAAATTTGATACCCAAATTTCAGTGGAAATGCGTTTTTTAGGGTCCTCTGAATCCAAAAAAAAAAAAAAACAACAAAAAAACATAGTTTTAGAAAAAACTTCCGCGCACTCGCGTGTGGGTGCATGTGTCTGGGTGTTTTTTTTTTTTTTTTTTTTTTTTTGTTTAGCGCCCGCGTTTACTACAAATCTGATGATGCGCAGAATGAAGATGGAGCTCCGGTGGAATGCGATGGCGGGGAAAACCGGAGAACCCAGGGAAAACCCGCCCCTGCGCCGCATTGTTCCCCTCAAATCCAAAATGCGGTCGTAAGCCGTCTAGGTGAGTGGTAAGTCGTCTAACCACTCGACCATGGCGCGGCCAATATATGTCTTTGTGGACAGCATAACTCAGAAACAAGAAGTCGGTTTAATGCCAAACTTGGTTAATTTCAGTATCTTCCAAGGATGCGGTCCGAAGTTTTCCAGGAAAATCCCCCCTCTCCCTGTTGCCATGGTAGCTCAGTGGCAGAGCGACCGGCTAGAGATCGGGAGATCCGTGGTTCAAATCCCGTCTATGCCATTGCATTTTTCAGTCTGACTCTACCTATCCAACTCCTGTACTACACACGGCTAGTGTTAAAAAAAATCAATTAATCCAATAACTAAAGTAATATTAATGTAAAAACCCCTTATTTCCAAATTCAAAACCTTTTATTTCATATCAACATCATGAATACAACAACATTAACATATATCAGATATCACCAATTGCAACATACAACAAGTTGTGGCATTTTTGTTGTTTCAAAGTTGTCCGTCTGTCTATTACGGCTAAGTTATACTTAGAGAATTGCTCTCGCTGTCAGTATTTGATATCGCTAGCCAGGAAGACTTCTGACAGAAAGGAGTTTTCAGAGAAAACCGGTAAGACTCGTGTTTTGCTTCCAATGCCAAGAGTGCTATTACATGTAATTTGTTATGGTTACCACCATGGCTTAGCTCTTCAAGAATAACAAAGTTATATGTTATAAAGAAGCAAATCAGAAGTATTATAAAATATTCACATGATAAATAAAATGTTCATCTTAAATTTACTGGGAACAGCCTCTGAAGACATCTTTATTATAGATGAACTTTTCTGAATTTTGCATAACTGGTAAAGCGTAAGAGATAGTCATAGTAAGAGATATATAGAACTACACACAAAATGTAGATCTCATTAAAACACACAATTTATGTCATGTACACTTTTTTTCGTGTAGTTGGCCGTTTTCGAGATATTCCTTGTTATTGGTTTGAGTTTTAAAATACTTAAAACTTTCCTCATACAAGAACCAGTCAACACCTGGGCACACAAAGAAACTGATTTCTATCCCATAGCAACCACATTTTAAAGTATTTTACTGTCGGTTTAGCATTTTGTATTCCCTTATTTCCCTTCTTCTTAGCAACTAAGTAATAGCAACATTTCTCGATTAGCATGAAATAGACAGAAGAATAAGCTTATTGACAATAATTTGTTACAGAAATGCAGAGGAAGGCATGAGAATGCAGTACATCAGAATCTTTACTTTCTCTTCAAGTACAATGTACATAGTGTACAGGGAAGGTATTGTATTCCACCAAAAAATCCGATGTCGAGATTTCACCAAAATACATATTTTGAGGGCCCCTGAGTCGAAAAAAGAATTTTTAGAAAAATGTCTGTGTGTGTCTTTGCATATACATATGAGCGGGCAGCATAGCTCAAAAAGGAAAAGTCCGTTAAACGCCAAACTTGATATTTAGTTTCAGTATCCTCCAGCGATACGACACGAAGATTTTCAAGAAAATCCCCCAACCCCAACTACACTTTACAAGGGAAAAATTTGGTAAAATTTTTGTTTTCCTCAAAAATGGCTCTAACGATTTTATTTCAAAATCTCTTAGTTTAGGATATTTACATGACAAAATGTATATTTTGAATTTACTGGGAATAGCCTCTGAAGATCTCTTTATTTTGGATGAATTTTTCTGAATGTTGCATCACTAGTAAACCGTAAGAGATAGACAAAAACTTACTACACACAAAATGTAAAACTCAGTAAAACACATTCTATGTCATATATATTTTTCGTGGAGTTGACCGTTTTCGAGATATTCCTTGTTATTGGTTTGAGTTTTAAAATACTTAAACTTTTCTCATCCGGAACTTGTGAACTCTTGTCCACACACAGAAACGGATTTCAGTCCCATAGTAACCATATTTTGACTGTCGGTTTAGCCTAGTGTATTCCCTTGTTCTCCTTCTGCTTATAACGAACTTAATAATAAGACCATTTCTCGATTAGCATGAAGTAAATAGAAGAATAAGCTTATTAATAATCATTTTGTTACAGAAATGTAGAGAAAATCATGCAAATGCAAAACATTATCCTTTAAATGGAAAACAATTCGAAAATTTTGGTTTTCTTAAAAATGCCTCCAACGATTTTGATTTAAATCCCATATATTAAAGATAATTACATCCCAAGTAAAATGTATATCTTGAAAATTCAGGGAACATCCTCTGAAGACCTCTTTATTCTGGATGAATTTTGCTTAATTGCTACACCGCAAGAGATAGACAAAAACTTACTGCACAAAAAAATGTAGATCTCGTCAAAGCACACAATTTATGTCCTTGACGTTTTTGTTGAGGAGGTAACCGTTTCTGAGATATTTGTTTCAATTGTAAAGTACTTATACTTTTCTCAGAGCGGAATTGTCCGTTTTTCTTTTGTTCTACTCCTGGCCAAGCAAAGAAGCGATTTGCAATGACAATCGCATAACGACAGCTTTTAAAACATTTAACTGTCATTTTAGCCTAGTGCATTCCCTGAGATCACTTCTACTTATAAGGAACTAAGTAATAAGAACATTCTGCTAACGTTTATCTCGATTAGCATTGTGTAAAAAGAAGGAGAATCTTTTGTAAGAAGTTTGTAGAGCAGCTAGAGAAAGTCATGTGAATGCAACATCAGATGTTTACTTTCTCTAGCCCGCATGTACAATGTAAATAGTGGATAGGGAAGTTATTGTATTCCGCCCAAAAATTCGATGTCGAGATTTCACCGGAAATATGGTTTGAGGTCCCATGTGTCCGAAAAAAATATTTTTAGAAAAAGGTTCGTGTGTGTCAGTGGACAGCATAGCTCAAAAACGAAAAGACCGTTAAATACCAAACTTGGTATTTAGGTTCAGTATCTTCCAAGGATGCGACATGAACATTTTCTACAAAATCCCCCCACCACAAACTACCCTTTAGATGGAAAAAAATTCGAAAATCTTGATTTTCTTAAAAATGGCTTTAACGTTTTTTTTTTTATTAAAATCCCATATTTTAAAGATGTTTACATCCCAAATAAAATGGATATCCTGAATTTTCTTGGAATAGCCTCTGAAGACCTCTATATTCTGGATGAAATTTGCCGAATTTTGCTTAACTGCTAAACCGTAAGCGATAGACAAAGACTTCTGCACACAAAAATGTAGATCTCCTCAAAACACACAATGTATGTTCTGTACGTTTTAGTTATGGAGGTAGCCGTTTCCGAGATATTGCTTGTTATTAGTTTCAATTGTAAAGTGCTTATACTTTTCTCAGACAGGAGTTGTCCGTTTTTCTTTTGTTCTACTGCTGGCAAAGCAAATAATCGTTCTGCAATGACAATCGCATAATGAACAGCTTTTAAAACATTTGACTGTCACTTTAGCCTAGTGCATTCCCGCAGTTTCCTCCTACTTATAAGGAACTAAGTAATAAGAACATTCTGCTAATGTTTATCTCGACTAGCATTGCTTAGAAAGAAGAAGAATCTTTTGTATGAAGTTTGTAGAGCAGCTAGAGAAAGTCATGTGAATGTAACACATCAGAGATTTTCTTTCTATATCCCGCACTTACAATTTTGTATTCCACCCAAAAATTCGATGTCGAGATTTCACCGAAAAAGTATGCTTTGGGGTCCCCTGTGTCCGAAAAAAGGCCCGTGTGGGTGTGTGTGTCTGTGGACAGCATAGCTCAAAAACGAAAAGACCGTTAAACACCAAACTTTGTATTTACGTTTGGTATCTTCCAAGAAAATGTTCAAGAACATCCCCCCACCACAAGCTACCCTTTAGATGGAAAACTTTTCCAAACTTTTTATTTTCTTAAAAATGGCTTTAACGATTTTGATTAAAATTCCGTGTATTACAGATTTACATCCCAAATAAAATGTATATCCTGAATTTTCTGAGAATAGCCTCTGAAGACCTCTTTATTCTGGATGAATTTTGTTGAATTTTGCTAAACTGTTAAACCATAAGAGATAGACAAAAACTTACTGCACAAAAGTGTAGATCTCAATTCATGTCCTTTACGTTTTTAGTTGTGGAGGTAACCGTTTGCGAGATACTCCTTCTTATTAGTTTCAATTGTAAAGTACCTATACTTTTCTCAGACAGGAATTGTCCGTTTTTCTTTTGTTCTACTCCTGGCCAAGCAAAGAAGGGATTTACCCGCCTGGGTAGTGTGGTGGTAGCGTGACTGCCTCGTATTTAAAAGGTCGTGAGTTCGAATCTCGCTTAGGGCGAGTTACCCGGATAAGGTCTTTTGTCGGGGTTTTCCCATATCCTAAGAAGACGAATATCGAGTAACTTTAAGCTCCATGGACTCCGATATCATTTGAGCATCATTTCATCGATTCCATTCATCGTCCGATATTACCAATCAGGTTGAAGGACGTTAAGCTAAAAAAAAAACAGCTTTTAAAGCATTTAGCTGCCACTTTAGCCTAGTGTATTCCCTTAGTTTCCTTCTACTTTTAAGGAGCTAACTAGAAGAACATTCTGTTAATGTTTATCTCGATTAGCATTGTGTGGAAAGAAGAAGAATCTTTTGTAAGACGTTTACAGAACAGCTAGAGAAAGTCATGTGAGTGTAACGCATTTTATTTTTACTACTTGTATCATTAATAATTAGTGTATGTTTGGAAATAGCTATAGAAGTACTACGGACCTCTACCTACTGCCTCACACAAGAGTTGTAACAGATTTCTAAACCACTTTCTTGCCAATTCACGCCCTGAGCGTATACTGCTTAATATTTCGCGAGGTCCTCGTGAGTCACGGCCGTTCGAATAACAATTAGCTATAAAATTCCTCCTAACGTGTGACGTGCAAAATTTCCAACAGCGCTCCACAGAAGGCGGTGGGTAGTTAATCTTGCATCCTATACGGAATATTATAGCTTCATTCATTTCCTGAAGAAACCACACGTCAGACGCAAATAAAACGTGACAATAGCCTCTCCGTGACATCCGCTCTCTAAAACACTATAAAATGTTACATAAACTCGCATCCAGGGAGGCTAAAAGAAGGTTTGATTGTTGGAAGAAAATATGTAGTGAAGTTCGCCATACTTATATTTTATTGTTATAAATAGCTCCATTGAACGACAGCTCACAAGGAACCTTGGCCTACCGCCCGGCCGCTGCGTTCCCCATCTCAGTCTATGACAGACGTCATGAATGGGGTGCAGTATTGGAGGGTGAGGCGTGGTCAGCGCCTCAATCCCTCCCGGCTGGTTGATGCAGACCTCTTGAACTGGAGTCGCTACTTCTCCATCAAGTAGCTCCTCAATTGGCACCCCAGGGACCTCACGAGGCTGAGTGCACCCCGAATCAGGTCTCCCAGCGGGAGAAAAATCCCCACCGGGAATTGAAGCCAGGTCTCCCGGTTGGGAAGCAGCTGCGCTACCACCGCGCTAAGGAGACGACCTTGTTGCAGTTATACACCTCCTTAACAGTAAAGGTCACTTCAGTAGGCTGTTGAAATGTATTGCCTACTCGGGTACAGTTGTCATTGGGTTTTATTTCTTAGGGAATTATACATTAGATCACACCATACTATATGGGTTATATTATTATAATTGTTATTATTATTGTAAATTTGCATTTTGGTATTCGTAATCGGCTTACCCTCCCCGTATTTGTGGGGCTGACACCCCTCTAGGACTTAGAAGTCAATGCCTAGGGGTCAGAAGCCTGTCGGGGAGCCAACGGCACGAAACCACAGAATAGACAACCTGTTACGAGGGTCGGTCCGTAGCCAGGCATGAACATGAGGAAGTGAATGATATGAATTGTAAGCGTAATTGATTGGAAAGGTGATAATGGAGCCGTTGGTGGAATGAGTGACGGGGGAAACCGAAGGTCCCGGAGAAAACCCGCCCAGACGCAGCTTCGCCCACCATGAATCCCGCATGTGGGCACTTGGGATCGAACCCGGGCAGCCTAGATGGGAGACGAGCGTTCTAACCAGTCACCCACGGTGCCGCCTTTTTTAAATTGTATTTACTATTCTTAATTTGTATTACCATTATTAACTGTAAGACTTCTAGAGCACTCGGCCACGGCGGGGCCCATTTATGACATAAATTATGTATTTTAACGAGGTCTATATTTTTTGTGTACTAAGTTTTTGCCTCTTACGGTTTAAACGTTATGCAAAATTCAACCGGAATAGACAGCTCTTCAGAAGCTATTCCCAGAAAATTATAAATAGCATTTTATTTGTAATGTGAATATCTTTAATATATCGCATTTCAATCAAAATCTTTTGAGCCATTTTTTAGAAAATAAAAATTTAAAAAAAAAAATCTATGTAAAGGGTAGTTAGGGGTGGGGTTTTTTCTTGAAAATCTTTGTATCACATCCTTGGAAGATAATAAACTTAAATATCAAGTTTGGTATTTAACCAACTTTTTGTTTTGGAGGCTATGCTGTCCACAGGCACACACGGACCTTTTTCAAAAAATGCTTTTTCTTGACTTAAGGGGTGTCAAAACATACATTTCCGGTTAAATCTCGGTATCAAATTGTTGGGTGAAATACAATACCTTCTCTATCCAATATATAGGTACATTGTACGTATGGACTAGAGAAAGTAAAAATGATAAACCTTAAGTTATATTTAGAAAATATTTTCCGACATGAAGTCATAGTAAAAACTGATTTTACATACATATTAGACAAAAGATCTAAAGCCATACTTCGAAAAAATATTCCACTAATTTTGGGCTAAGAAAAAATCGCGCATCACATTTTGGAAAGAACAGCCAAAGTATTAAATCTCCTTCGTTTTTACTTCCTCTGCACATACTATGTACATAATGTACAGAGCAGGTATTGTAATGCACCCAAAAATTCTATACCAAGGTTTCACCGAAAATACGTTTTGAGTCCCCCTGAATCCAAAAAAAAAAAAGCATTTTCGGGGAAAAAAATAAAAGTTTGTGTGTGTCTGTCTGTCTGTTTGTGTGTGTGTGTGTGTCTGTAGGTCTGTGTGTATGTGTGTGTGTCTGTGGACAGCAAAGCTCAAAAACGAAATAACCGTTAAATACCAAACTTGGTATTTAGGGTTGTTTTTTGTTTTGTTTTGTTTTTTTGGTAGTGTTTAACGCTCGCTTATTGCAACGCAGGCGGACCTGGTATTTAGGTTTGGTATGATTCCAAGGATGCGACACGAAGATTTTCAAGAAAATACCCCCCACCACAAACTACCTTTTACATGGAAAAATTTTCGAAAATTTCGATTTTCTTAAAAATGGCTCTAACGATTTCGATTAAAATCCCGTATACTAAAACTATTTAGATCCCCAAAAAAATGTATATGTTGAATTTCCTGTGAACAGCCTCTGAAGACCTCTTTATTATGGATGAATTTTGCCGAATTTTGTTTAACTTCTAAAGAGTAAGAGATAGCCAAAAACTTACTACACAAAAAAATGTAGATCTCGTCAAAACACACAATTTATTTCCTTTACGTTTTTGTTGTGGAGGTAACCGTTTCCAAGATATTCCTTGCTATTGGTTTCAATTGTGAAACACTTAAATCTTTTCTCAGACAGGAAATGTCCCTTTTTCTTTTGTTCTACTCCTGGGCAAGCAAAGAAGCAATTTGCAATGATAATCGCATAACGACAGCTTTTGAAACATTTGACTATCATTTTAGCCTAGTGCATTCCCTTAGTTTCCTCTTACTTATAAGGAACTAAGTAGTAAATACATTCTGCTAATGTTTATCTCGATTAGTATTATGCAAAAAAAAGTGTTATCTTTTGTAAGAAGTTTATTTGTAGAGCAGCTAGAGAAAATCATGTGAGTGTAACACATCAGAATTATTTTTAGTGCTCGTCGGTGTAGAATGAAGTAATATACACTCGTCCAAGCTACGCGATCTTCATAGAAAACATTGTTAATTCTACTTACTAAAGTGTAACTAAATATCATTTCAGAGATATTATCATCTACTCATTTGCAATATGTTTATAATTTGCATTCCGAACACCTGCTTCAATCTGCTTCCCTAAAGGTTGCTTTGTGGTTAGGAAAAGAGGAAAACGCTATTGTCTAGTCTTCACGGATAAGAAACGAAATTCTATGAGGAAGAAACTTAACCTTCTCAATAACTTTTTTTAAATGGTTTATTGATCGATGATTTATTGTGCGCTCTACAGATCATCGATTTTAGACATTACATGCATGAATAACATTGAAATGAGGAAAGCCCAATTGGGCCCCTCATAATAAGTGCATTTGTTTTTATTTTACAGAAAGTCTTGTTGTGAGAGCTGGTCCAGTGGTAGGCGACTCTTGATTCCGAGTTGGATAGCTGGATTTTCTGCCAAGAGAATAGTGAATGGCTCCTGAGACTCTTAAATCAGCAAAGAGTGTTCTAGCATATATTCAAATTTCACCTGTCTTCTTTCGTGTCTGCGAATCACACCGACTTCATTAACTTGAAATAATCAGGAGGCATAATAATGAATAATCCTATTTTACTTTCTCTAGCCCCGTATGTACAATGTACATAGTGGATAGAGAAGGTATTGTGTTGCACCCAAAATTTCGATACCGAGATTGCACCGGAAATATATATTTTAGGACCCCCTGAATCCAAAACAAGCATTTTCAGAAAACGGTCCGTGTGTGTGTCTGTGTGTCTGTGGACAGCAGAGCACAAAAACGAAAATACGGTTAAATATCAAACTTGGTATTTGAGTTTGGTATCTTCCACATGAAGATTTTCAAGAAAATCCACCCCTTAACTACCCTTTACATGAAAATGTTTTTGAAAATTTTGTTTTTCTTAAAAATAGCTCTAACGATTTTGATTAAAACCCCACATATTAAAGCCATTTCCATCAGAAATAAAGTGTATATCTTGAATTTTCTGGGAATAGCTTCTGAAGATATGTTTATTCTGGATGAATTTTGCCTAACTAGTAAACCGTAAGAGATAGACAAAAAGTTACTGCACAAAAAATGTATATCTCGTTATAATACACAATTTATGTCATATACATTTCTTTCGTGGAATTTACCGTTTTCGAGATATTCCTTGTTTCAGTTGTAAGTACTTATACTTTTCTGAGACAGGAAGTGTCCGTTTTTCTTTTGTTCTACTCCTGGCCAAGCAAAGAAGTGATTTGTAGTGTAAATATCCTAAAGACAGCTTTTAAAACATTTAACTATCACTTTAGCACAGCGCATTCCTTTAGTTCTCTTCTACTATAAGGAACTAAGTAATAAAAAAATTCTGCTAATGTTTATCTCGATTAGCATGGTGTAGAAAGAAGATCTTTTGTAAGAAGTTTGTTTGTAGAGCAGCTAGAGAAAGTCATGTGAGTGTAACACATCAGCTTTTTTAAAAGTAATTTGCTTATCGAGCGATATGGCGCCGCGGTAACGTGTGCAATTCGCATTCGGGAGGTTATGTGACGGCTCTTTCAAATAGTTACCGAGCCAGTTGGCTCAGTCGTTTCATCTGGGATTTGTATTCGGGAGGTCGTGGGATCGGTTCCCCGGGGTCTACCGCTCTGATCCATGAGTTTTTCGGTGGTTTTCCCGGGTCACTAGGCGAATGCTGGAAAGGATTCTTTATCCCCTGAACTTCCAGTCCCTTCATTACAAGTCAACAATGCTGGATCTAAACAATCAAATGCTTTTCTAAGATAACGGGGAGTGAGTCTTTATAAGTATATCATTTCAAAATGTCTTCTAAGCCTGGAATGGCTGATTTCTTTTCTTTTTTTTCTTTCTTTCTTCTTTTCTTCCGAAACAATATTTCAATGGCGCAAATGTTTGATAATTTTCAAAACATGACACCAAATGCTTCGTTGGTGGTTCAGATGTGATGACATACTCCATGAAGGATATACAACATTAAAGAGGAATGAAATTATCTCGGAGACTATTTCGTTCATGACACGTGATCTTAGGAAGTGGCCAATCCAGTACATTGGCGCGTAAAATTCCAAACAATCGGAACTCATCTCTGCATTTTAATCATTTTAATCACACCACGTGCAATTTTTTTTTCTCTCAGTATCAGTGTGCAGTGATATTCCCGTACATAAGGTCGGAAGTTCCATTAGATAATTGTAATCATGCTTTACTAAGCCAAAATAATAGAATGTACCAATACAAAGAGATCTGTGTTTATTTCACGTCACAATATTATAATGTAGAGTACAAACAGATCTGAAATTTATGATATGGACATCAAGTTGCGGAGATTTTGGTGCAAATATACGTTAAGATTTTAGAAATACTATTTTTCGCGTCCATATAGGCTAATCATTGTTATTTTATTCAGAAATAGTCTAATTAAATACAACTCAAGCTGCAACTTTTCTCGACAAAAGCTGGAACTCTCGTTATATTACTTATGATAATACTGTGTCACCCCACGCAACCACTTATGTCAAGGTATACAGCCTAGCTCTCTGCTTGCTCATAAATGCTAACGAGTCACATCTGGCCTGTAATACAAATTAGCTATCCATTAACATGAAAATAGTAATTAGATTGCTTAGAATTTGCTACGTCTATGACCGATTGCCTGTCTGCTTAGGTGTAGCTAGGCACAGACGGAAAGGTTCAGTAATTACTGCTAATACCTATTGATTTATCTTCGCCTTAGAGATAAGATTGACATTGACATCTGGAGTGCACATGTGTTAGCAAACTTCACATCCTCTCTATGAAAAATTTGCTTTCACACTGTGTAGTTAACTGATTTCTAATTTGTGCAACATTGAATATTATTATTATTATCATTATCATCCATCATCATTGTAGTTTTGTTGTTATTATTATTATTGTTGTTGGTTATCGTGGCATTTATTTGTTGGTAATGCAAGCTGTTATTTAGAGAAGTAAGCAAAGATTCGAATATCCTAATAAAATGAATTAAATTTCTTCAATAGAAGACACTTTGTTCCTTTTAACTCTCCAGGAGATTGTGAAGAAACCCTCGGAGATATAACACTCACACTACTTTCCTTACCTATATTTTATAAATTCAGGACAGTCCATAATATTTTCTAGTATAACATAAAAATAGTTCTGTAAACTTTATTTTAATCAAGATAACTGTTTCTCCAGCAACATGTTCCAATTAAGCACCTGGCAC
This sequence comes from Hymenopus coronatus, assembly GCA_030762935.1. Classification (NCBI taxonomy): domain Eukaryota; kingdom Metazoa; phylum Arthropoda; class Insecta; order Mantodea; family Hymenopodidae; genus Hymenopus; species Hymenopus coronatus. The sequence goes on from CM060900.1 coordinate 510,760,248, forward strand.
TTGGTAATATCCATGATGCAAAAAACAAAAAACAAAAACAAAAAAAAAACCGACTTTATATCACAAGTCAGTTTCTAATGTTAATGAGCTCGTGCGGAAATATAAAATAAGAATCTACCAACTTAAGGGGAGTCGAAATGCCATATCTTGCCAATGTTAAAGATTCACCCATTATCTCAACAACTATTTAAGTTAATGAACTAAAATTTTCAAGATATAGTTAGCAATATCTTTACTGTTGATTCATGAAAATAGAATACTTCTGTTGATTGGAAGGAAAAGTATGATTTTTTAAAAATAAAGCTCTTAAAATATTATTGAAAGTAATAATTTTTAATTTTAAAAAATCTAATCCATACACATAAACATTTTTCATTAAAATAAAGCCTATTTAGGTGCAAATGTAAGGTAAAAATGTCAGCCCTTAGTGTATATTAGTTTCTGAGATACTGGGGCATTTGTGTAGATAATTTTACTTCTTCAGTAATTGCTTTCAAACATAACATTCTCTAACATAATAATTACAAATCTATTGATGCTTTACTAAGTGAGTGTACCAGATTGTTCTATAAAACCACTATGCAAGATTATTTTCAACAATATTTTTAAATTATTTACAATTACCGTATCTCTATAGACGTTATAGCAAAACGAGTAAGAGATTCGAAATATTCATTTGCAATTAAAACATGAAAATGCAAAAAAAAAAATGTATGAAAATCCTATTTCGACTTCCCTTAAAAAATATTATACAGAACAATAATTCGGAATGAGTTGTACCTTCATTTTTAGCCTTTGTTCACCTCTTGCGATTTCCCACTTATATAAAATTTAATAATAATTTGTATTTCAAGAGCCACATTTGATTTGTGATTATTGTTTTATTCTTATCACGTGAAGTTATTGTTGTATGCTTCTCAAACCTTGGGTACAAAAGATGATTATGTTCTTATAATACGTGTTCCCCGGATTTCCGTTCCTGGTTTCTTCTTTGTGGTGTTAAATATCACAAAATACCTTGCGCATTGGAAAGAAATGCCACTTAAATCTCAAATAAATAAATTTTGTTGCTATTTTGAGAAAACATAGTGCAGTTTTGGCTGAATAGAATTGCGTGTGTGTTTACTCGGTTGCGATACCATTTGCACCTCTGAATGACCATTTAATAGGCACTGCGCCCTTTAAATGCTCGCCGCTCCTCCATTTCAAATTGTTTTTTCTCAAAATTACATTTTCTTTTATCTTCATTTTTCTGTGAAAGTAACGAAACATACAATCACATGTCTGCTTAAGTTGACTGTAATCGTCCTTTCGTCTTGAGTAATATGGATATTCGAGGCTATTACTCATAAAAAATGTGAATTTCTTTCTTCAAGCATAATTTTTTCACGAATTATAATTTTGGTGTAAAAACTGTAAGTAAGCGATTGGTTTAACTCTAATTTACATACATTTCTAAGAGTCTGTACTAAGTTTCAAAGCTGTGGCATTGATAGGTATGTCTGCAAAAATGGAACACAAAGTTATAGTAAAACATATATAATCTCAGAATAAAAATGGCTTATTCATAGACTATACTTATTAAATAAATACAGAATGTATGTGTGCATGTAGTACACACTATTATACATGCACATGAAATTTAGTGAGCTTATCTAAATTGTCAGAAATTTGTGCTGTACTAAAACACTAATAGGGTTTTGCTTCTTTCAGTCATCTATATTCACTTAACCAGATTAAAATGAATGCATTATATCTTTCGAACGATCATAGAAATATAAATTGGCTAATCTTCTATTGTAATATAAATGTCTTAAGTTTTACATACGTAGTTAAGCGTTCCTTCTTTTGTTTTACCAACTAATTTCAACTGTTACTTTTAGTGCATATTTACTATGAGGACAGTATTTAGAAGGAAATTCAATTTATTCGTGAGATTCTGTAATAAAACATGAACAAATAGTATTAAATACATATGTAATTATAACATATATAGAGCATCCAACGAATTTTGTAAACATACATGTAGCATCTATAACAACTTCAAACTTTCAATATATTTTCCTGAGATGATAAATAAGTTCACAAATCACTTCAGATCTATGATACCAGCTCTGTGATATATTAATGGTTTAGTAAAACGTGTTAAAGGAATTTTGATGGCATAAAAATAGTTTTTATACAAGGATTATTCCTCATTTCTGAGTAAATTAAGGGATTTGCTTGAAAATCTTTTCTGAAATTCTTAAATAGTTTACTACTCAAGAATTAAATTCAAAATTAGATGGCTATTCATTTTTGTGTTACGTTACACACACACGCGCGCGCGCACACACACATGCACGCACGAATACGCCCATAGACGAAAGTTCCAGGCTGCCACATTTGATATGACGTGCAAGAATAAGTCTAGTATTTATAAAAGCGAGTAAGACGAAATACAGAGAAAACAAGTACTGAAATAAATTTTAAACAGTAAAATTTATTGCAATTTATTACTTTTATTTATTTATTTATTTTTACTTTTTCGCGCAAAATATATTCAAACCGAAAGTTGTTAAAGTCTGTTTACAAGATACCTTAGGTCGTGAACGGGAGATCTGTGGTTCAATTCCCGCCAGGACCCTCAAACATAACTTAGGCTTTTCCTGCTTTCCTCTGGAAATAGCGGGGAAGAACCAGAAACGTATACAGAAATAGATTACGGGTACCCCCAAAGCATATTAAAATAATGGAAAAATCCTAAAATATTTTTAATCTAAATCCATGTACGCTTTTGCAGTTATGTTCATATAAATGTCTACTCCCTGTGTACAAATGGACGTCCGTGGACATTAAATAATAGTGTGTGCTGCAATTTTAATTTTCTTTTTTGGGGACTTGTTTTCTTGCGTTCTTGCCGCTTTAAAGTGTTATTTATGACACAATTTTTGTTCAGACCAGTTCAGTTCATTTTCTATATTCAGTATACGTTTTCTGAAGCACCCCCCCCCTCTCTCTCTCTCTCTCTCTCTCGCTCTCTCTCTCTCTCAAATCAGATATAGCTTTGGATTAGGATCTGAATTTTAATACGTGATTGATTTTCGGAAAAGTAAAAATATGAGATACTCTTCCTATTCTAAAGGAAACTTTATTACCATCATCAACATTATTATACCTTCTTTATTTGTTTATGCTCCTGGTATGTGGGACTTACATCCCAAGCCAGCTCCTGGTGAAAAACGCAGAAAAGCCAAGACCAGTGTGATATTGTATGTGGAATGCAGGAAAGATGACTACAGAGTAATTGGTGGAATGAATGACGGAGCAATCCGAGAAAACCCGCCAGACTCCGCTTCCTCAACCATAAACCCACATGCGGTCCCTTGGGGATCGAACCCGGGCCGCCTAGGTGAGAGGCAAGTGGTCAAACCACTAGGCCATTCCGCCGCCCTTTTGTGACTTACAGGGTTTTAAAAATACACGTATTTTGTATATTTAAAAATTTAACATGTTCAGATGATAAAGACTATTTTCACGTCATGCTTGATGTTCATTTTTTGAAAATTATTTTATTGTAAAGTTAGATGCATAGTGTCATAAAAATTAATTGTCTCCTATAATTGTATCGGACCAATAAGTGATAAAAATGTCAGCTAACTTGGCTGCATTTTATAGAAATTATCAATATTATGTTGGCGAAAAAGCTTACATATTTAGATCTTTGAGTTTCTGCTAGTGCATACTGTCAACACTTATGAAGGCTAAATTCGAAAAACAGAGTGAAGAATCAAAATAAAATCGTGACTTTTTTATGTTGCCACAAACATCACCGCAGGCGATGACACGGATGATACATGGAATGAAGATGGAGCACCAGTGGAATGCGTTGGCGGGGATAAACCGGAGAAAACCCGCCACTGCGCCGCTTTGTCCACCACAAATCCCAGATGTTGTGGCCATGGATCGAACCCAGCCGCTTTGGTGAGAGGTGAGTGGACTATACACTCAACCATTGTGCAGCCGTGAAAATCGTGAGTATGCATTGAAAAACGATAATGATGATTTTTGAAAGAACTAGATAAGTAATTTTTCTATGAGTCGTAGTAAGAATCCCCAAAGAGACACTTAACTAGCTTTTGCATCTTATACAGAATGTACAATACTTTTGTTGTGTTTTGTAAGCTATGAAATTCATATGATGCAGTGGTAATACTTGTAGAAAGGCTGTGGAAAGAATTACAGGTAGATAGTGCAGACAGCTTTGAGATGAATCTTGTAGTGGGCTCGCTCTCCTTGGTGTAATGGTTACCATGCTGACTTCTTATACCGAAGGTCGCGGGTTTTTCGGACATAAAAATCCTTAGCATGGCTTCCTTCAGAAGGGAAGTAAAACCGTTGGTCCAGTGTCGTAGATTTATGGCACGTAAAAAATCTCAAGCCTGATAAAGAGGTCTAATATAGAATGGGACGCTGATAAACACAATGGTTAGAGAGCGTCCATAAATAAAACTCAATTTCCATTTTGCAGTTTGAGAAGGGAATGTTGATAAATCATAATCAAAGAATGTGAAATAGAATAAGAATGTAGCACTTCGGAAATGATGAATTCTGAACCTCGATTCTCTGTTACCCCTCTTGTAAAATTCAGCTACAATTTTGTCACATTTAAACAAAGCCAGTAATTTACATTGAAATAATGTTTACAGTAAATAAGGAAGAGAAAATTATGAAGACTAACAGATTCTTTACGAACATACTCTCGGGAATTCTCTTAAAAAAAAAAAAATCCCTTTTACTTGCTCTACCACTGATAAGGCCAGCATTATCGTTTTTTGAGATTTACTTTGAAGTGCTGCATGCCTGGTATGTGTGTATGCACAAAAAGTTGGTCTGCATGTTTTGCATCTCCTTGTGAACAGAATAATAAAAAAAGTTTGATGTGTTCCATTCACACGACTTTTTCTACCTGCTCCGCAAACTAAACTTACAAAAGATTTTATGTATTTACATCAATCTAATCCAGATAAACATTAGCTAAATTGCCTTATTATTTGCTTCCGTGTAACCAGAAGGGAAATAAAGGAATACCCTAGGCTAAAGCGATAGTCAAATCCTTTAAAAACTCGTCGCTATGCGAAACAATTGAAAGTCGGTGCTCTTTCGCGTGACTGGAGTAAAACAAAAGAGGTATGAAACGAAGTATGACTTCTAGTTTGAGAAAATTTTGCGTAGTTTCAAATTGTAACCAGTAACAGGGAATATCTTGGAAACGATTAACTGTAAAAATGTTTAAGACTTGAATTGAGTGTTTTAACGAGATCTATATTTTTGTATAGTAAGTTTTTGTCTATCTCATACAGTTTACAGTTACACAAAAGTCATCCCGAATGAACAGGTCTTTAGAGGCTATTCCCATAAAATGCAAAGCATACGTTTTGTTTGTCATGAAAATATCTTAAACAGAAGATATTTCAATATAACTCGTTAAAGCCATTTTTTGGAAAAATCAAAATATTCGAAAAAGTCCCATGTAAGATGTAGTTGGGATGGGGGGATTTTTCTGAAAATCCTTGTTTCGCAACCTTGGAAGATACTGAACTAAATACAAAGTTTAGTATTTAATCGACTTTTCGTATTTTAGTTAGGCTGTGCAAACACACGCTCTCTCTCGGATCTTTTTCTATAAATGCTTCTTTTGGATTCAGGGACCCCCAAAATGTACTTCCGGTGAAATCTCGGTATCCAATTTTAGGGCGGAATACAATATCTTACCTACTATGTACATTTATGTGCATACAATTAGAGAAAGTGATAGTTAAATATGTTGCTGGTCCTGCTGAAAAAATCTTACTGGGAATTAATATTAAGATATGCAAGAAGTAGAAAAATCGTTATTCCATTCGCAAGACTTTCTACATCCATTCTGAAAAAAAACTATTCTTACAAAGTATTATTCTTTTATCTTCATTATGCTAATCGAGATAAACTTTAGCAGAAATTCTCATATTACTTGAACCCTTCCAAGCAGAAGGGAAATAAGGGAATACAATAGACTAAAGCGATAGTCAAATCTTTTAAAAGTTGGTCGATATGTGAATAATTGAAGCACAGTTCGCTTTGCATTGCCAGTAAAACAAAAGAAATGAAACGAAAGGTGATCCCGTTTGAGAAGATGCGTAGTTTACAAGTTGAAACCAATAATAAGGAATATCTCGGAAACGGTTATCTCTATAACAAAAATGTATGACATAAATTATATGTTTTAACGAGTGCATGTTTTGTCGAGTAAGCTTGCGTCTATTTCTTATGGTTTACCAGTTACACAAAATTCAGCAAACTTCATCCTGAATTTCAGAAGCTATTTCCAGAAAATTCAAGATACATATTTTATTTTTGATGTAAATATATTTAATATACGATATTTTAAACAAGATCACTATAGCCTTTTTTGATAAAAACAACATTTTCCATGTAAAGGGTAATTTAGGGTGGGAATTTTTTTTGAAAATCTTCATATTGCATTTGGAATGTAATGGTCTTTTAGTTTTGAGCTATGCTGTCCACAGATACACGCGCGCGCGCACACGCACTTAGACACACACACGGACCTTTTTCTTAAAATGTTTTTTTTTTATTCAGGGGACCTCAAAAAATACATGTCCCGTGAAATCTCCGTATCGAATTTTTGGGTGCAATACAATACCTTCTCTATACACTATGTACATAGTACGTGTAGAGAAAGTAAAAACAAAAAGTCGAAAAAATACCACATTTCACACTTTAGTTGGACAACGTTTAGAGACATCAAAAATTTTCAACACAATTTCTCCATCTAGCCTTCACCTGAAGCAATTAGTTATTTCTCTTTTTATTTCTTAAAAGTGGTTTTAATAATTTTTATTCAAATGTAGCATGTCTAAGATACATTTCTGTGTAGCCTGTGAAGTTATCTTTATTTACAATAACTCTTATACAGTTTTATATAACTGGAAAATCGTAAGAAATAGAAAACCATAACTCAGAATAAATGTAAATCTCGTTAAAATACACAGATTGTGTCAATTACTTCTTCGAAGCATTAACTACTGTTGAAATAGTGTTTGAATGTTCCAGGATTTTAAGTAACATACGTGAATTCGTTTGCTGCCAAGGCCTCAATCGCCTTACATACGTATCGGCCGAGACGGCAGTGCCCTTGGTATTATGCCACCGTGCAGAAGCCGCGCAGGGCTTGTCAAGGGTACGTTTATCAGCTACGAGTTGTCTCAGTTGTTGCTTTATTTTCGTGTTGTCAGGTACGTGTGTTGTCTTCTTTTATTATTCCACGAAAATGCCTGCCAACAAATGCACGCTTGAACAGCGGATTTTTATGTACCGTATATACCTGAAAACTTAATTAGAAAATTTCAGCAGAAATTTCCTGGTTATCCAGTTCCGTGTAGAGAGACAGTGTGAGGTTTGATCAATACAATTTAGAACAACGGGATTGCTAGGCCAAAGGAACAAAAACGAAAGCTGTATTCAACGCTCGCCTCAGAAGTCTCTCAGCCGTGTTGCGCAGCAAGGGTGTGTTCACAAACCTCTGCTCATACAGCTCTAAGTTTTTAAAACTGTAGTCGTACTGTGGGTCTATATTACAGAAATTATGAACGTTATGCAAGAAGAACTTACGCGTATGAATGGAAATTTCAACCGACGATGTCAAGAATGTCTTTGCGCAGATGGACACCGATTTCAACAACACATAATACAAGGTTAGCACTCATTACATATATGTTACACTCGTAAGCAACGCGGGAGTTGCGGATCGTAAGATCCGGCAGTGTAGCAGATTGTGTGTGGAGCACGCATTCGCGCGATCCGCGGCCTTGGCATAAAACGAAGCCACTGACTTGGAAGCAGCGTTCTTTTGTTTCTACTGAACTCGTGAAAAGAGAATGTAACATCAAGGCAGGCATATACGAATCAATTGACTCCTTCATTATAATATTGCGTAATTGATGCTTAAGGTATGCTGAAAACATTTCTCTCCCTATTTATCACGATTTAAAATATAGAAAATAAACTTTTGTGTGAATGCTATGGAAAACAGAGAGAGAATATCGGCGATAATGGATAGAAATCGTCGTGTTACTCTAACATATAAGCTATACTGAAACAAAATGTTTGAGTAGGTAAATGTATCCCAGTTATGTTTTTTTAAATATATACTTATAAAAATGTGTAAATTCAGTTTTAAATACCATTCAACAGCAACCTTTTCAAAAAGTTTTAAATGAAACATTCAACGTTCAACGTCAATAATCGCATTTAGAAAATAGATATATACAATATCAGAGAAATGTGTACGTTTGAGAAAAACATGTGTTTGAAAAAAAAAAAAAAAAAAAAGAGGAGAGAAAGAAAGAAAACAAATATATTGCATTATTCTCATGGAAACACTGAAACCGACACCAAACTTTTAAGGTATTTTTAGTAACGAAACTCGGAGCATGTAGGTCACAAAAGCATGTATTTACCTGCAAAGAAACCTGTGTAAGTGTAGAGAATTACTTCTGAAGATCTAAAGCATATCGTTTGATTATATCATATCTGAGCCTTCACAGATTAGTAAAGCTTTTAATTTAAAATTGTTTTTCTAAAAATCGCAAAAACCTAATTTTCAGATACTGTTAACATAAAGTGTAACAGTTATAAATCGAACCGAAACCATGCAGATATTCATTTTTATGTGTTTTGACGCCCATGTACAATAACTGGGCATTATTAGCCCTTGAATACTTCAATTGAACGCAAAATTAAGTAGAAACAAGAGATCATGGTCAACTTTTTGTAATCCGCTACAAAAGGGGCCTAGGAATTCTTTGAGAATCCTAGTTAAGATAAACCTCATTAGAAATTTTATATTTAAGAATAATTTCAATCATATCAATTAGGGATACCAATATAAATGGGCAAATTTAACTTTTTTAAGGTTACTCCATTATGGATTACCGCCAAAATTTCAAAAAAAAAAAAAAAAAAAAAAAAAAAAAAAAAAAAAAAAAAAAAAAAAAGTAGGTAGGTTTAAATTTTCGTAGGAAATGTCCTTAAACGTTTCAGAGTAACAATTTTGTATGATGTTTATTTTTTGGCCATTTAAATGCCCAAATGCAAAGTTTAAATCGATGTATATACCGTGTGCAAATAGCAAATTATATTTTTAAACCGATTTTCTCGTAGTATATTTTTTTCTATTTTTGTTTCTTAAATACATTAAATATATTAAAATCACCTTTTGCGATTTTAATATATTTCTTTCATGCTTATTTACGATATTTCAGGGTTGATGAAATCTGAAGAGGAATTTCTTAATATCAAGTATAGTTTTGAATTTAGGGTTTTAAAAATGTAATATATAATTTGTATTTTTGTACATAAATTGAAAATATGTAGGTATGTTTTAATATTTGTTACGGAGAAGTTTTGGAGATACTCAATTATGAAAATTTAAAAGCCGCAATTCTAAGCTGACTTATTTGAAACCATAGTACAGCAATCGGTGTTTAGTATATAATATGCAGAGCAAATTTCAAATTTTGCAGAGATATTAATTGTGTTATTATTTTTAAGCTCTTTACAAAGCTACTCCACAGGAAATATTTTGAAAATATTAACATTTTATAAACTATTTGATATATAAATAAATCGTATAACGCAATTTTTAATTATCCTACTAGTTTGGGAGAAAACTAATGTTAAATATGAGAATTCATTTTTCATTTTAAAATTGTGTTTAATTTGACCAATATTGCTTAGTAACATCACATTTAAACATGTTATTAAAATGCATCTCATAATTTTTTATCGTGTTATTTACAACGAGGTACATAACATTTCATTGATTTAAGACGAATGTAACAATTTGAAATTGACAATGTGCCTAGCAATTAAAAGCCAAAAAAAGAGAGTTTGAGATGATCGCACTGAAATATCACTGTTTCTGACTTAATGTTGGTTAAAACGTAATTAATGCGTATGCACAAGTCCATCTGTATCTTTTTCTATTTCTCTGCAAATAATTTAGTATTTGGAGATTCCCAAGGCCTTCCTTAAATGGTGTTTCACGTTTATATAAGCAAAACGTATCGTTTTTACTACAATTTTATAGGAGCTTAGGATTACGTGCTGGAATTTAAATCGCTCTATGGCATGATTCAAAAGGTCGTACAGGTATAAAATATACATGAAAATAAAGGTTTTAAGTGTTTGATAACATTTAAATCTATATTTAAGCATTTTGGTAATTTTTTGCCTATTTTCATAGATGACTATCCTTTATGTTACAAAAAAATAATATGGCAAGTAACTGTATTCCCGGATAAGGTGCACTGTTAAAAGGTTTTGCATTTATGTATTTTTATATTGTGGGGCGTTTCACAAGAAACTGGATTTTAGTTATTTTAAAATTATTTTCTTGGAGGCTTAGTTACAGAATTCTATGGAAATAACGTTATACAATTATTATATTGAACAAAGCTGTGTCAGATAATTTTTTTTTTTTTAAATTTGTTGGTATTATTAATTTATACCGAATACCCTTAAGGCTCACAAATAACAGTGTGTGGAGAAGCTAAAATGATCTAAAATTCAACGTAGAGTCGTTTCATGAGAACTACACATTTTAAGCAATACGAAGTTAAAGCTCTATAACATGTTACGGTGTATAATGCTAAATTAACTATTTTTAGATATACATTTAAAATAACTGCAGTTCAGTGGATAATCCTATTTTTAAAAAAGACAACAGAATTTTTATGCTGAGAATCTAAGCCATTGTGTGACTAAGGATATGCTGATAAAAGTGTATTATGCTTATTAGTATAATGTGGTTTGCCTCTTTGGGAGAATCACTTCCTGGGAACAAAGATCTTTATATTACAAAAAAGGGCTGTTAGATTAATTTGTGGAGTTCATCCAAAAGAACATTTTAAACTTTTTATTCATTTAGGTATTTTAACTTTGACATCGACGTTTGTGCTGAACTGCCTCTTGTATGTTAAGGAAAATTTTAGTGTTTTACAGTTTGCTCGAATATTCATAATTATGCGACACGAAATTGTCTGAGTTTATATATTAACAAATTTAAGGATACGAAAATTCAGAACAGCTTTATAGTTGTTTCTATTAAACATTTTTACTCCAAAGATTAAGAGAGCTCCCTATTTCAACTTCAAAAAGGATTATACCTCGTACATTGGTGGCTAATCCATTGTATTCTGTGAATAATTTTTACTTTCTCTAGCCCCTTATGTACAATGCACATAGTGGATAGAGTAAGTATTGTATTCCGCCCAAAAATTCGATTTCACCTGAAATATATGTTTCAGGACCCCCTAAATCCAAAACAAGTATTATCAGAAAAAGGTCCATGTGTGTCTGTCTGTCTGTCTGTCTGTGTCTGCGGATAGCATAGCTCAAAAACGAAAAGACGGTTAAATACTAAGGATGCGACACGAAGATTTTCAAGAAAATCCTCCCACCCTAAATTACCCTTTACATGGAAAATTTTTCGAAATGTTTGCTTTTCTTAAAAAATGGTTCTAACGATTTTGATTAAAATTCATATTAAAGCTATTTCCATCACAAATAAAATGTACATCTAGAATTTTCTGGGAATAGCTTCTGAAGACCTGTTTATTCTGGATGAATTTTGCATAACTGGTAAACCGTAAGAGAGAGAGAGAGAGAAACAAAACTTAAAGTACAAAAAATGTAGATCTCATTAAAATTCACAACTTATGTTACATACATTTTTTTCATGGATTTTATCGTTTTCGGACTACTCCTTGTTATTGTTTCGATAATAAAGTACTTACACTTTTCTCAGACAGGAAGTGTCCGTTTTTATTTTGTTCTACTCTTGGCCAAGCAAAGAAGTGATTTGCAATGAAAATCGCATAACGACAGTTTTTAAAACATTTAACTGTCACTTTAGCATAGCGCATTCCTTTAGTTGCCTTCTACTTACAAGAAACTAAGTAATAAGTACATTCTGCTAATGTTTATCTCGATTAGTATTGTGTAAAAAGAAGAATAATCTTTTGTAAGAGAAGGTCATGTGAGTGTAACACAAAAGATTTTTATAGTTTAGCTTTTAACTTTTAAATTATGGAGTTGCTGTACTGTAATAGTTTTTGGCAATAAACACTACCTAAGTTAAGCACGGTTTGTAAAGTTTGCAAAAGGAACTGACCTGCACGTAATGCTGGACGCTTTCCAATAGCATTCCATACATGGCGACTTCGTGGTTGGAAAGAAGAAAACTGGAGATGGTTTGTAGAAGTGTGAAGAGCTCCTCAACGCGCTTGGTGTACCTCCGGGACCTCCTGAGGAACTGAAGTCTCTCTAGCGAACACCTGATGACCTAATATTTGTACATGCGTGGTGCGTTTCCACCTCCCTCACGCGTATTCCCAAGCGCATGTCCTTCTTTAAAAAACTTGGTGATGTGGGACTACTGGATAATTATCGATATGCAATTTATTTGCAACATTGATTTAGTAGAACAACACGTGTTTCTATTTGCGTTAATACGTAATAATTAGAGATTATTTTTTCTTTGCATATCTGTTTTTCTAACTCCGTCTCTCTCTTTCAGCCATATTCTCCTATCTTCCCCTCCAACGCCTTCTCTGCATCTCTTTTTCCTTATTTCTCCACCAGAGACACGTTACGTGATGCTTTGAAATAATAAAGCTAATTTCTTTTGCGGTATTAAGGTACACTGGCACTGAATTTTCTGTTTTTTTTTTTTTACTTTCCCTAGCATATATGTAAAATCTACATAGTAGTTAGAGAAGTTATTGTATTCCTTCCAAAAATTCGATACCGAGATTTCACCGGTTGTTTTCAGGACTCCTGAAAAAAAAAAATCTGATGTGTTCCATTCACATGGCTTTCTCTACGTCTCTGCAATAAATTATTGCTAAAAAGTTTACTCTTCTATTTACTTAATGTTAATCGAGAAAAAAATAGCAGAAAGGGTCTTATTTCTTGCTTCCTTGTAAGTAGAAGGGAAATAAGGCAATAACATAGGATAAAGCGATAGGCAATTCTTTTAAAATCTGGTTGCTATGTGATTGAAATTCCTTTGTTTGTATAGATAGGAGTTGACGAACGCTCTTATGAGAAATGTGTAAGTATTTTAAAGTTGAAGCAAATAACAAGGATTATTTCAAAAACGGTCAATTCCATGAAAAAAAATGTACATAATATAAATTGTGTGTTTTAACGAGCTATACATTTTTGTGCAGTAAAATTTTGTCTATCTCTTACGGTTTACCAGTTATGCATTTTTCTAAGAATCGAATTTTTGGGTGCAATACAATACCTTCTCTATACACTATGTACATAGTACGTGTAGAGAAAGTGAAAATACAGAAAAAGGTATCAGTGTGTGTGTCTATGTGTGGACGCATAAGTCAAAAAGTTTCTTGAATATCAAACTTAGTATTTAAGCTCAGTACCTACCAAAGATAGCGCGGCTGCTTGCCAAGCAGGAGACCTGGATTCGATTCCCGGTACCGACATGGGGAATTTTACCCCGCTGATAGACCTGTTCCGGGGTGTACTCAGCCTCGTGAGATCCCTGGGGGGCCAACTGTGGAGCTGCTTGATTGAGAAGTAGCGGCTCCAGATCGAGAAGACCGCATCAACCGGCGGGAGGGACTCGAGGAGCTGATCACGTCTAACCCTCCAGCACTGCACCATTCATGATGCCTTCGGGCCAAGATGGGGGATGCAAAGGCCGGGTGGTAGGCCTTAATCCCTTGTGGATTGTTGTGCCATGGAGCTAATCTACCAATGACGTGAAACGAGAACTATCAGGAAAAGTCCCCGTCCAAAAAATAACCTTTATATGGAACATTTTTCGAAATTTTCCTTTTTCTTCAAACGATTTTGATTAAAATGCCATATATTAAATAATTTACATAACAAATAAAATGTATATTCAAATTTCTTGGGAATAGCCCCTGAAGTCCTCTTCATTGTGAATGGCTTTTGCATAACTGGTAAAGGGCAAGAGATAGACAAAACTTGCAACACAGAAAATGTAGTAGATCTTGTTAAAACACACAACTTATGACAAATAGCTTTTTTTCCCCATCTCTTTTTTGTATTACTCCTTTTCATGGAAAGAGAACGGAACTTCAATAACAATCGCATAACGTAAGCTTTTAAAAGATTTGACTGTCGCTTTAGTCTAGTGTATACCCTTATTTTCCTCCTACTTATAACTAAGCAAAAAGTTCATTTCTGGTAAAGTTTGTATTTATTAGCATGGTGTAGATAAAAGAATAATCCTTTGTAAGAACGGTTTATTTGCAGAACAGATATAGAAAGTCATGTAAATAGAACACATCAGGATTTTTTATTAATTTTAAAGGTGCTTACTTTAAAACTGACACCTTTAATATGAAGATACATGTCAAATAGTTTCAGAGAAAGTGCAATTGCATATTTTTAAGTAACGAAAGAAATTTATTTTTCTAAAACTGCCTTGCGCAATCAAACTTGCCAGAAGTATGATAGTAATATTTTTTATTATTTTAGTAAACTCAAGTAACTGTAATTGTTTGATTTACATTGATACTATTGTAGAGAAATAAAAGTGTGTTTTTATGAAGTTGTAACTGTTAAAATTTCCTCTTTTCTTTCTTTCTTTTTTTTTTTTAATATAGCTTTTTTGTGCTATGAATAAAGCAATCATAAAATGCATCCTTAAATCTCCAGATGGCACATATAGATTGCGTATGAAAATTTGCTTACAAATCAGACCAAAACGAAATAAATTTCAAGCTAAAAATGTAACAGTGAGGAAACATACATACAATAAGAAAAAGTAGGGTTAAAAGGCAGCGCATTTAAAGTGTCGTTGTGGTATTATAAATGACGGATCGTGAAGAATATTCGATCAAAATAATTTTCAGGTGTTTATAAAATTTATACTATATAATTTAAATTTTGAATTTTTTATAATTGTCTTCCTATAAACTAGGTCCCAGTGTCCCATAACCCTAAAAAAACATACTTATCTATGTTTAAGAAACACAACAGACACTTGGATTATTGTGACCCCAATTTTAATTGCCGTTATTTGATAAATTATATTCATAATTGGTCATTGTTTATTTAATGTTATATATTTCAAGCATCCATTGAAGCAAATTAACTATCTTTCCGGAACAAATTCAGTAGAACAGAATTATAAAAATTAATTTTGAATTATAATCACAATTTATGTATATTACCGTGTTGTTTTAATATACCGGGAGGGGGCATAAACACGGTGGCGTCCTCTGTGGTAACATGCTAACCTCTGGTTCATAAGATCGCGGGTTCATACCAAGCGGAGGACGATGTATTTTTTCGGGCGTAAAATCCTTAGCATGGCTTCCTTCGGAAGGAAAGTAAAGCCGATGGTACCGTGTTCAGTATTTTTCATAACATGATAACACTCTTCCCTCTGAAAGTTTGGGTTTAGGTGGTTTACGGTTGGAACCCAATCCTCGCAGTTGCCAAGTCTTCCACTTACTGGTTGGTACCTTAAGTAAGGCCGGAATATTGAATTGCAAGCAGAGTCTTCTAGTCTCCAGGAAACAGATTTTACTACGTTGCCTCTCACCCCTAGTACAGGATCGTCCTTTTGTTTGCTAATAGTTATTTCCCAGTGGCAGGGGGAGCGGTGCCGTTTGAAAGTCATCATGTTTTAGGTTTAAGGCAAATAAAAGAACCTCAAGCCTAGTAAAGAGGCATCTGAGCAAAATTAATCAGTCTTTCACGTCCAATATAGAACCGCAATAATTAAAAAGCGTTCGTAAAAAAAAAAAAAAGTTGCAGTGCACACAATGGAATGGAGTTTCAGATGACATGGTTCATAAGTTAAAGCTGTTCAGCGGGAATTGCAGATACATTTCAATAAATCAATTCCTAATATTATCAAGAAAAAGTTCTGATACCAATTTATTGCAATGATATCCGGACTCTGTATGGGGCAGACACTCTGGGTACAGCTTCCAGTCACACATTTCAAGCTTCAGTTTTCTAGAAACAATAGAGAATCAGGAGAACGTGTTATTCTTTTCAGCAGCATTACAGTGAAATCAAATGTGGATATTTGTGCATTTTAACTTCTGAGAAAGCTTTGGGAGACAGGTGTCCACTTACTATAAGTTACTTATGGAAAGATTGTAAAGAGGAGTGGGAAAATATTGACATTATTGTACTCCGTAAAAGACTTCTTCAATGGAAATTAAGGCGCACAGCTATAGCTATAATAAAGGGCCATCCAATTGTGCATGATAAGTAGTGGAGATATGGAATTTCCTAAGACAAATTTCAAAGAGAAATCCTTATCAGGGATCATAAACAACCTCTGTAACATAATGTGGGGACAGAAACTTAAAAATGAGCCCACGCAATATACTGGTTAAAATTTCCAAGAAAACCAAGTGAAAGAATTGTATAGGTATAAAATCTGTTCCATTCAAATAACTTTCTATGTGTGTTCAGCAGCCAAAAAAAAAAAAAAAAAAAAAAAAATCATACAAAAGATTTCTTTAATCTACATTATACTAATCAAAATAAACATCACCAGAAACTGTGTCATTACTCAGTTCCTTTTAAGTAGAAAGGAAATAAGGGAATACATTAGACTAAAGCTGTGTGATTCAATGAAACTTGGTTGTCTTTCCATGCCCACGAGTAAAACAAAAGAGATATGAAACGGATGCGGACCTCCCGCTTGAGAAAAGTTTAAGTACTTTAAAATTGAAACCAATAATAGGGAATATCTCGGAAATTATTAGCTTTAAAAAAACTATATGGTCTATATTGTGTATTTTATCGAGATCTACATATTTATGCAGTAAGTTTCTGTCTATCTTTTACGATACACCAGTTATACAAAAATCATTCAAAAAGAAGACTTCAGGGGCTATTCCCAAGAAATTCAGGACATTATAAATATTATATGTCATATAAATATCTTTAATATACGGCATTCAATTACAATCGTTAAAGCCATTTTTAGAAAATCTAAAATGTTGAAAAATGTTCTATGTAAAGGGTAGTTTTGGGGTTGAGGATTTTCCTGAAAATCTTTGTGTCGCATTCTTGGAACAAGAATACCAAATTAACCTACTTTTCGTTTTTCGGTGATACTATTCACAGGCACACACACACACACACACACACACACACACACACACACACAGTCATGGAAAAAAGTATTCATACACCAGTGCATATGTAGAAAAACTTAAATTATTATAACCAAAGTTAACATCCAGACAGGTTATATGGTAAACTAACAGTATGATATTTCTTCCTGAATCTATATATATATATATATATATATATATATATATATATATATATATATATATATAAACGCATGACCTAAATTACTCCTCTTCAAAAAGTAAATAAAACATTTATATCAGTTGGCTTCTCACAACAAGGAAAAAAGTATTCATACACTCAAAGAAAATGATAGTTTAAATACAATACAGTAACAAAAGTAATACTTTGTAGGCATTCCTGTTCTACGTATTACTTCTGTTAACCTCCTTGGCATGGAATGGACCAGGTTTTTGTAGTCTCTGGGCAATATTTTACCATTCTTGCTGAACACATTGTTTCAGAGCTGCCTTACTTTGTATGTTATGCTTTCGGACTATTCTTTCAAGGGTATCCCAAAGATGTTCAATTGGATTAAGGTCTGCACTCTGTGCTGGAAACTTGAGAATGTGGGGACTATGGTAAAACAACCACAAACGAACAATTTCCGCCGTATGCTTAGGATCATTGTCTTGTTGAAAGTAGTAACCTTTGCTTAAACTCAATTTATCAACACTCTTTTGCAGATTATTCTTTAGGATATTTAAATATCGAAATCTATCCATGTTACCTTCAACAAAAACAAGTTGCCCAACACCAGATGTAGCCATATATCCCCATACCATAATTCCTCCTCTACCATGCTTCACTGTGGGGCTTGAAGGTGCTTGGGTTCAAGCTCAGTATTTGGTCTTCACACCAAAATTCTGCCATTATTTACAAATACATTCAATTTACTTTCATCTGTGAACAGTACCCTGTCCCAGAAACTCGTGTTCTTGATTAGATGCTCTCGAGCAAATTCAGGTCTGACTTTCTTGTTCTTCTTGCTGATGTATGGTTTCTTTCTAGCTACCCTAGCTCCATATCCTGCACTACTTAGAACATAGCGAACAGTCCTTGTGTTGTTTCCGTTTAGAACTTATTGTTAACATAGGCAGGCAATGCAGAGGCTGTCAATTTAGGATATTTTTTATCCATCTTATTAACAGATTCTTTTCCCTTTGCGTTAGCTTCTGTGGTCGTCCTCTTCTTTCGCTGTTAATGATAGAATTTCTCTCTCTATATCGTGTTATTATGGACTGCACAGTTGCCCGGCTTCTTCCAATAACATCAGCAATGTTTGGAAATGATTTTCCCTTTTGATATTGAGAGATAACTATCTGTCTTTCCTCTACAGTTGTTTCTTTACCTTTGCGGCCCATATTTCTGTCGCACGGCATTCACTACGTAACAGAACCAACAAGCAGGAGGTGTAGCTTGCTACTGAAGGCCTTGCTTGCTGCAAACGGTTCGTTGGTGGTTTCTGTTTACATTTCTAGTGGTGTATGAATACTTTTTTCACTCCAGCATTGGGGTATCGTTTATTTCCTTGAGGTACGTTTGTTTAACACTCAAATTTTCGTTATCATGACACTGATTATTTAATGGGGTGGCTTCCTACACAGAATCGTAGCGCTGTAATTTAATTTAATATGAAAATATCAGTGGTCAAATTCAATTGCAGTACTGTATGAATACCTATTTCCATGACTGTATATACTCATGGAACTTTTTTCTAACAATGCTTGTTATGTACTCAGGTGTCCTAAAAACATGTATTTACGGTGAAATTTCGGTATACAATTTTGGGTGGAATACAATAGCTTCTCTACCTATTATGTACACTGTATACACGTGCTAGAGAAAGTAACAATAATGAGACATTAAAATGCACCAGTTTGCAGATCCATCGTCCTACTGAATAGAGGAAACAAAATCTTCGCAATTATATACTGAATAACAGATAGAAATAAATTAAATGATTCCTAGGCAGATTTTTGACCAGGTCGTTTAACAATTTATAACATTTTTACAGTGAGACAAATATTTGAAAAATAGTATTCAGTATACGAGGACTGTGTTTTTTTAACCTCCGATAGGCTATAAATAAAAGACAAATTCATAGAAAACAATTATTTTATTACTAAAAGTTTTGTACGCTTATGGTTACTTTTCAACATAGTCACCGAAAAGATTGAGACATTTATTGTACCTGTGCACAAGCTTTGCAATACCCGCTTCAAAAAAATGTTGCCGCCAACGATTTTAAAGCAGCTTTAAAATTGTAAAGCGCAGGCAATTTAAATCTCGTGTAAAAATGATTCTAAAGCTCGGTAATGGACAACAAAATCAGATTAGGATACTAGATGACTCGTTCCCAATAGTCCTATAAACAAACAACAAAAAATTAATTTTTTTCAAGAACTTCGTTCATTTTTACTTTCTCTACACGTGCTATGTACATAGTGTATAGAGAAGGTATTGCATTCCACACAAAAATTCGATACCGAGATTTCACCGGAAATACACGTTTTAGAGTCCCCTGTATAAAAAAACATTTTGGAAAAAAAAGTCTGTGTCTGTGAATACGATAACTCAAAAACGAAAGGTTAGTAAAGTAGGTATTTAAGCTTAGTGTCTTCCAGGGATGCGACACGAAGATTTTGAGAAAAATTCACCCACCCCAAACTACCCTTTACATGGAAAAAAATTCGAACATTTTTATTTTCTCAAAAATGGCTCTAACTATTTTGATTAAAATTTCGAATATTAAACATATTTATATGGCAAATAAAATGTATATCTTGAATTTTCTGGGAATAGCCTCTAAAGGCCTTTTTATTCTAAATGAATTTTGCTGAATTTTGCAACTGGTAAGCTGTAAGAGATACAGAAACTTACTAAACAAAAAATTTAGATCACATTAAAACACACAATTTACATCATATACGTTTTTTTCGTGGAATTGACATTTCTGAGATATTCCTTGTTATTCGTTTCAGATTTAAAATATCTAAACTTTTCTCACAGGGAAAGTTGTAAACTCCTGGCGCTGCACAGAATCGGATTTCAACCATATGGCAACCAGATTTTCAGAGATTTGACATTCGTTTTAGCCCAGTGTATTCCCTTATTTTCCTTCTACGTACAAGGAAGCAAGTAATTAAGATAATTTCTGCCAATGTTTATCTCGATTATCATAAAGTAGATAGAAGGCTACGCTTTTAACAATAATTTGTTACAGCGATGTAGAGAAAGTTATGTGAATGGAACACACAAGATTTTTTACATATGTTACCCTTAAATTTGAAGTTTGTTATGGGTAGTTGTTATGGAGTCTAGCTAGTTCGTACTCAAGTAGAGATGCAAGGTGATTTGGTGCTTTCAGAGACTTGGCAAGGTAGATTCGTGAAGTGTCTCACCGATATTGAAATACAATTAATTGCGATGGAAACGTCAATACTTACTGCACCAGTTTTAGCTGCCCATAGCGGTAATTATACACGTTGGTGAGCCTTATAATTATTATTATTATTATTACGTATTATTAATTATTATTATTATTATTTGTTGAAGTGTTCCTAAATTTAATTTTAAGAAAGCTATATTTGATATTTTTTATTATTTATGGTGCCATACCACACGAAATGTCAAATAAAAAGAGATTTTCAACCTCATCATCTCGATTTCAATGCCATTGTAATACATGTTCCTTTATGTGGATATTAAGGTAATGTAAGTTTGCGCGACAAAATTCACAGTGGTTTAAGCCACGACATTTTTTGAACATTCTAGAAAACAACTAAATTAATTAAAATATCTCCGGCCAGACTTATTAAAAACTGAATAGGAATTCATTTTAAAGCTATTGAATGAGGTTTCCTGCTGGAGTATTAAAGAGTGTATTAAAATTACCTTTTTTGGACGATGTAACCATAAAATAGATGCAATATTTATTATGATATATTGCATGTGAAAATACAATGATTGACTTTCTTTTTTTCTCTTTCTCATTTGTATAGCCCCCTTTAACTACTATGGCTATATCGGGGGATTTTATTTTGTGAAACAACTCCATACTAACTTAGGATATTGACACTAGATTTAGTCATTTTAAATTATTATACGCTCTCACATTTATACTTCCAGACTCTGTGGAAGACAGGGACCCCAGCCGGGAATCGAACCTGGGATCTAGGGGTGAGAAGTCAGCTCACTGACCACTCGACTGCGGAGACAGTATTATTGAATGTTATTGGACGAGCACTATCCATTTAAAGTCGAAAGTCGCGAGTTCGAGTCCATACGACTGCAGTTAACAGTTAAATGTGCCTGTGGTAAAGGATGGGGAGGGCCCAAGTAAAATAACCGGTGCGATGGCACGCTTGGATGCTGACGGGCTTACGTTTGACTGCACTTGCGTAGATTTTTCTCTATTGTATTAAAATAGACTTTTATTGCAAAAATATTAATAAATTTACAATATAAACAACTATAACTACTTAGTGTAATACAAAAATACTAAAAGCTTTGATTAATCATATTTGTTGCATATGTGCATCACCATGCGATTAAGGGTTAACATTCCCACATCTAGCCTGGTTGCTATAAGTAGATGCTGAAATGAACTCAAAAAGCACACTGCGGCAAGTAAAATAGTTGCAATATTTATTACGATATTTTTCATGTGAAAGTACAATTACTGATTTTCTTTCTCTCTCTCATTTGTATAGCATCTTTAATTGCTATGATCATATCGCGGGCTTTTATCTTGTGAAACGCCTTCATTATTGCTCTAGGTTATTGACATTAGGTTTAATCATTTTATATCATTATACGCTCTCACATTCATACTTCAGGACCATGTGGGGGATAGGAATCCAAGCCGGGAATCGAACCTGCAACCTCGGAGTGAGAAGTCAGTTCGCAGACCACTCGACCTGGAGGCGAGGCAGTATTATTGAATGTTGTTGGAAACGCTATCCATTTTCTTCAAGTTGAGACTTCTCCGGAATGAATGTAGTACATTCCACTCTCCAGGCTTCTTCTATTTCTCTTTCCTCTATCATAACTATCCCCATAACAAAACTTGTCAAATCGATTCAAATTAGGGTGCTACAGATAAAGCTCTGGTGTGTTCCATTCATATGACTTTCTCTAGCTGTTCCGCAAACAAACGTTTCTTAAAAAATATATTATTTTATTTACATCATGCTAATCGAGGTAAACTTTAGCGAATTGGTCTTATTACTTGCTTCTTTGTAACTAAAACGGAAAAAAGGGAAAGCACAAAGCTGAAGTGATAGTCAAATCTCTAGCAGGTCGCTATATGAAACGAATTTCGGTCCTCTTTGTTTAATAGGAGTAGATAAAAGAGAGGCGAAAAGAAATATTACTTCCCATTTGAGAAAGGTTGTAAGTGGCTTAAAACCGAAACCAATAACAAAGAATATCTAGGAAACGGTTAACTCTACAAAAAAAAAAAAAAAAATGTACATGACAAATTGTATGTGTTAAAAGATCTACGTTTTTGTAGTAAGTTTTTGTCTATCTCTTACGGTTTACCAGTTATACATAAGTCATCCATAATGTTTTCAGAGCCTATTCCGAGAAAATTCAAGATGCACATTCTGTTTGTCATAAAAATATATTAAGCATGTTAATCAAAATCGTTAGAGCCATTTTTGAGAAAATAAAAAACTTCGAAAAATGTTCCATGTAAAGGGTATTTGGTGGTCGGGTTTCCTGAAAGTCTTCGTCTCACATCCTTGGAACGTGTCAAACTTAAATACCAAGTTAGCTGCTATCCGACATTTTATTTTTGAGTTTTGCTGTCCACAAACACTGAAACACACACGGGCCTTTTTTTTTAAGAAAAAATGTTTTAGATGCAGAGGAAACGTGTATTTCCGGTGAAATTTGGGTAACAAGTTTTTGGGTGGCACACAGTACCTTCTGTGGCAGGGCCGTAGCGAGTGGTTAGACCACTCACCTCTCACCTAGACGGCCCGGGTTCAGACGGCCCGGGTTCAATCCCAAGCGATCGCATGTGAGAGGTGTGGTGGACGAAGCTGTGCAGGGGCGGGTTTTCTCCGATTTCCCCCACCATCGCATTCCACCGGTGCTCCATCTTCATTCTGTGTCAGCGCCTGCGGTACCACAAGTAGTAAAAGCGGGCGTTAAACACTATAACAAATCTGATGTGTTAAACTCACATGACTTTCTCTAGCTACTACACAAACAAACTTCTTACCATAGATTATTCTTCTTTCAACACCCTGCTAATCGAGATAAACATTAGCAGGATGTAGTACTTAGTTCCTTATAAGTAGAATGGAACTAAGGGAATGTACTAGGATAAAGTGATAGTCAAATGTTTTAAAAGCTGTCGTTATGCGATTGTCATTGCAAATCGCTTCTTTGCTTGGCCAGGAGTAGAAAAAAAGAAAAACGGACACTTCCGTCTGAGAAAAGTATAAGTACTTTACAATTGAAACCAATAACAAGAAATATCTCGGAAACGGTTACCTCCACAACAAAAACGTAAAGGACATAAATTGTGTGTTTTGAGGAGATCTACATTTTTTGTATAGTAAGTTTTTGTATATCTCTTACGGTTTACTAGGTATATCAAATTAAGCAAAATTCATTCAGAATAAACAGGTCTTTAGAAGCTATTCCCAAAAAATTCAAGATATACATTTTATTTTTGATGGAAACAGCTTTAATATCTGGTATTTTAATCAAAATCGTTAAAACTATTTTTAAAAAAAACACAATTTTCGAACATTTTTCCATGTAAAGGGTAGTTTGGGGTAGAGAGACTTTCTTGAAAATTTTCGTGTCGCATCCTAGGATACCAAACGTAAATGCCAAATTTGGTATTTAACCGTCTTTTCGTTTTTGAGCTATGCTGTCCAAAGACACACACACACACACGCACACACACACACACGCACACACACACACACACACACACGGACCTGTTTCTGAAAATGCTCTTTTTGGACTCAGGTGGTCTAAAACTGTACTTCCGGTAAAATCTCGGTATCGAGTTTTTGGGTGGAGTACAATACTTCTCTATCCCTATGCACATTGTACACACGTGCTAGAGAAAGTAAAAATGTTCTCCACAGCCAACAAGCCTTGTTTATAAAAACAATGAAAAACTACATGACGACTACTAAATATTTTTCTCACAATGTCATTTGCCTCTAACAAATATTTTAACTATTTATTACCACATTTTAATTAATATTAATGCTCATAAATAGTACCTATGCGACACACGTGTGTTAGGTCTGTTGTATAATTTCGTAAATTGAAAAGAAGAAACGAAGTCTACCCTTTTCAAACTTTTCCTCAATTCTGCAATAGTGCACTTCCCACTCTTGTATCGTAATATACTATTTAAGTATTCTATTCCCTGCTCGTTTTTTCCTCAAGTTTTAGCGCTTGAAGGGTCTGAATAATTATGAAAACTTTCCGCACTAGTATACAAATACGAGGGCCATCCAGAAAGTGACAGACGATTTGGCATAACTGAATGATAACGAAAGATATCAACACAATACCTTATTTACAAAGTTACAGTACCTTACTCTATTTCTCAATGTAGTCTCCATTCTGTCAAGACATTATCACGTGGTAATAGTTTTTCAATGTCGATGGTTCACTTTTCTACCGCCAAAAAACTTATTAGTTTTTTTGAATGCACAAAATATTAGGCCAATTGCATTTTATAGGCAGATAACGCAAGTGTATAGTGATAATGCAATGAGCGAGTCTTCATTGGAAATGGCGTATGATTTACAAGTAATCAAGGAAGAGCCAGTGTGAACGATCAAGATCGGAGTGGATGTTCATTAATCTTTATGGAGGAGTTGAAAGCAAATGTTGATAAAAGAGTTAAGAAAACCGGCGTTTCCTTTGGACACCGTACATGACTTTTTGGATGGACAAGATTTCCCAACCGATGAAGACCTCAAAGTACACCCAAAAATTTGATACCGGGATTACACTTTAAATTTGTTTTAGGTCCTCTAAGTCCCATAACCATGGACCCCGAGATCATTTGAGCACCATTTCACCAATTTCATTCATCGTCCGATATGACCAACTAGGTTAAAGGACGTTAAGCTACAAAAAAAAAAAAAAAAAAAAAAAGGCCCATAAAAAGCATTACTAAAAAATATGTCCGTGTGTCTGTAGAGACTGTAGCTCAAAAACAAAAACTTGGTATTTCCAAGGGTGCGAAAAACCCCCACCCCAAACTAATGAATTTTTTGTTGAAAATTTTGCTTTTCTCAAAAATAACTAACTTTGATTAAAGTGCCGTATATTACATATATTTACGTCACGAATAAAATGTATATCTTGAATTTTCTGGTAATAACTTCTAAAAAGAAGTTAGTTAAAAATAACATTAATGTCATATTAAAATTATTAATAAATTAATACTTCTTTATCCCTCAAATACCTCTAAACTGATTTATATTATTTTAATTTTTCTTAATTATATTAATTTTATTAATATAACCTGTTCGTTGTGGATGAATTTTGTTGAATTTTACATAGCTAATAAGTAACAGGCAATAGCTTACTATACAAAAAATATAGATCTCGTTAATACACACAATGTTATGTGCAATTTTGTTGTAGAGTTGACCGTTTCCAAGATATTCCTTGCTGTTGATTTCAAATGTAATAACGCTTTTCTCGCTTTTGGTTACTGATAGTCTTGCAAAGGGAATCGAGTGCTCAGCTTTTAAAAGCTTTGACTATCGCTTTAGCCATATTGTCCTTCTGGTTACAAGGAATCAACATTTCTTCCCATGTTTATCTTGATTAGCATGATGTAGGTAAAAGGATCTGTTTCATAACAATAGTTTGTTTGCAGAACGGGTAGAGGTTATGTGTTTGGAGCAAATCAGATATTTAACTGTAATGAATTTCAGCTTGGGGATTCATAGACGTTTTGAGTTATAAATAAGCATCCGTGGAAATGTTTGCAGCGCACAATCCAGTTTCGTAACAGCAACACACATGGCAGTATTGCAAACAGAAAGATCTGGAGAGGGGACGAGTGATCAAATCTAATAAAACTGCACACACGTGCATTCTGCCTCTCAAGTTTAAAACGGGTCCGTGTCACTTCCGCTGAACGACTTTTCCGTGGAGTGACATATCCGCCTGGACCGGCCCTATCTTAATTCTTTTAGGTTTCAGGTAGTCACACATCAACTGGATCTATTTTCCTCTCTCTCCCCCCCCCCTCAGGGTTGCCAGCTTGACGGATTTTCAAGTTGTTTGTCGGGCAAAATTTAGTTTTGACGGATATTATTAGAAATTATTAGTTCATGTTATATTGGTTTTCTTTAGAACAGCTACCGCGGATCTAAATCTTTGTGTACCTTAGACAGTGTCATCACAGTCTAGCATAACAGTTACGAAACTATAATGAAAGAAGAATCCATCCGTTTGACAGATGCTTCGAGCATATACAGAGTGTTAATGAACTATAGCGAAATATGTTCACGGAATTTATAGGTTGCTTAAATAAGTAATTTGAGATAGGAGACTTATGGCCTGTTTATTGAAATTTCGAAGTAACGGCTATAAGTTTCTGAAGTGCCAGTACGCCACTGGCTTATCAACCATTCGAGAAAAATGAAAGGTCATATTACAGCGTACCTCTCTAGCGTAGTGGTTATGATACTGGCTTTTAAGTGAAAGATAGTTTCCTAGTTCGGGTCTCGTTCACGTATCGCGGCACTTCGTCTGGAATGAAAAAAATAATAATAAAAAGCATTCACTCTATGACAGAAATCGAACTGATGACCTTAAGGATAGCAGCTTCCCGCGTTCTGCATTAAGTCACCAGACCGGTTGAAAAAACGTCACCAGAGTAGGCTACATAATTCATAATTCATGAACGTAGTTAATGAATGCTCAGTGCCGCACTGACAAGTGATTAGTTCGAGATTTTACAGATTTTTGCGACATTAAATCTTGAGAACGCTAGTAACGAGCTGCTAAAAATCGATATTTCTATGCTCGGGCAGCAGTTTTAAAGACATTCTAAGCCATTTTTTCAACCTGCATTGGTTTAACACCGACTTGTCAGCACTTTATACCCACACGTTTAACGTTATGTAGTTGCGTTATGTTTATCCGGGGACCATGCATCGCCTATCTCAAATTACTTATATCAGTCACGTGCACAGTCTCGCAAATTATGTCGGTGTAGATCATTAACATCCTGTATAGTTAGGGAGCGCATGGCCCAACCTCTACCTTAAGAGTTGCAATCTATATCAAAGTCATGTGACTAAGCTAGAAAAGTGCGTGATCTGCCATAAGCTATAATGGAAAGCTCTAACGAAAATGTTAAAATAAATCTGAATTTTCATATTGACAAGTAAATTGTGTAAATGCAAGAGTTCCAATTGATACCTCAATAATATAGAGCACTAGATAGCGTACATTCTACATTGAAACTGATGAAAACTTAATAAGGCGAAAGATAGGTTATGTAGTTATAAAATTAGTTGTTTTTAGTGAAGAAATTAACTATATACAGTGATGAACAAGCTATTAGTGTTTAACCATATTATGAGACTGTAACTAATTGGCATATTAGTGTGCTAAGGTGCATGTCTGTTATTTCGAAAAGCCTTGTTTTTGTGGATTGCTTAGTGATAACTTAAAAGTTGAACTTATGTAATGTCATTGAAGATAGGGTTCATTCTCATAAATGTGATTGTCTCTTACTTGTCATAGCAAGTGTAACGTAATAATCCACAAAACTCTTCAAATGCTAAACCATATAAACAAATAAACCTCGCTTATTCCTTTACAGTTTTTATACTTAGGCTATTATCCTTCGCTCCTACTTCTACCCAACATTAATCCAGAAAGGCCTAACCTGATTTCCTCTCTATTTATGATATTTTTAATTGCAAAATAATTTAAGAACACAAGTGACCAAAGTGATAAGTTTACGTAATTTTTGGTAGTGTTTAACGCCCGATTTAACCACTTGTGGCACCGCAGGCGATAGTTTACATAATGTATGAATTAAAAGAAGCTATTTTGAAGGAAATTAGTTTTATTTGTGTGCATTCCCCACGTGCATCATCTTGTGTTAAATTTAATGGAATTTTAGGAAAAAGTCCCACGCTAAAGCTAGACCTAGCATTTACTGCTTACACCGTCGTCAGCTGATCGAGATCT
Source organism: Hymenopus coronatus (assembly GCA_030762935.1). Classification (NCBI taxonomy): domain Eukaryota; kingdom Metazoa; phylum Arthropoda; class Insecta; order Mantodea; family Hymenopodidae; genus Hymenopus; species Hymenopus coronatus. The sequence goes on from CM060900.1 coordinate 510,788,670, forward strand.
TGGTTTCAAGCGTGTGACGTCATGCGCTCTTTATCTATATAAGCTCGAAGGACAGGTGTACCGACACTGGCGCTCCAAGCGGCAAGCAAGAAAAACGTTGAAATCTACTACTGTGCTCTGGAAAGTTTAAACTTTTTCTCTTAAAAGGAAATATTATCATTTATGTCACAATGAAGCCTATTACTCTCTACATATTTTTGTAGGGTACGTACAGATGGCAAGTGAAAATATTGAGAAAAGAACTTATAACTCTGAGGACTGTAATACAAATTTCTTGGAGCAAATAATTTCATGTCATCATTCCACTTGTACCCTAATGTGCTACCATCAGAGTCCCACATTTGACTCTCCAACATATTCGCTGCCTCCTTTGTCATATATTTAGTACCTATGCACTTAAGTTTTCGTATTTCTGCCACTATGGCTTTCTTACGACCAAGTTTACTTGCGTTAAGTTTACAATCGCAAACACGTTTATACTTTTTGAGTTCTCTACACTTTAGCATTAATACGCTGCACTTCTGCAGACTTACACTTATACACTGATGCCGTAAGCCGTCAATTGTTTTATTCACTTTATTAGATAATAATTTCATCTTCACATGTTTGTGCCCGTTTAGGTCAGGACTACCTGTTGGGGAGGTAGACGAATCTGCAGTGCTGTATTTATCTGGAACAGGATTAAAATAATCGACAACTTAGGACACTTTACTTTTCATAGGCATAGGTGTTTTGATTATTGTAGGAAGTTTTCGTTCTAAAGTTATCGGAGAAGGCTTATTAGGCATAACCAATACATAGGGAACTATATTCCACACAAACTTCTTCCTCTCAGTGTTCATAAACTGGTTATCTTCAAAGCGCAAAGAATAGAATTTTATGTTGTTATTAAGAAACCGAACATCTTTAATATAAACATCATTTCTCCTGCTATTTTCAGTCCATCGTCTGCTCCTGACAGTAAAAGGCATGCACATTCACACAAACAACCATTAGTGTAGGCCCCAGTATATTAACAATGAAAGTAAGCCACAAACCGTAACAATTAAAACAGAGTATTATAAACAGTAGAGTAATTTTATATTATAATAGTTTATTAAGAAGCCAGTTAAACTATTGTATAGTTAGACCCACATTGGGTGGAAACATCTTGCAAAACCGGCACGTGTCGCTCCTGCTCTGTAATAATTAAAATCCTTGCCAATGTGTACCTTGTTTTTCAGGATCTTTAAGAAATCTAAAAACTGATAAACCCGGCGAATTCTTCTGGTTGTTGCTGCAATTTGTTGCACTACAAGCATTTCCATACGTTGTCGCCATTTTTAATCACATAACAAACGGACGAAAGCATAGCAGACGACAAGACTAATGTATCCTTTTCTTGCTTGCCACTTGTAGCGCTGATATCGCGTCGGTGGAAAAAAGTTAATCGGAGCTTCGCGACTGTTACACTAGACCAGTGTTTCCCAACCTTTTGAAGTTCACGGCACCCTTGGGAATAACATTAAACACCAGGGGCACCCTTCCTTGAATTAAAAGAAAATTAAGCTTAATATGTTAATTTATTGGAATATTATATAATAATAACGTACACCATAACATAATACAGTAAACTTTACTACAATCACTGAATAAAAATACATCAATAAATTTTGTTCGATTAATGATTAATGTGAAACTTGTGATTGATGCTTAGAGCACAGATATGTGATGTCGGGTCTTACAGTTGACAGTGAAACAGGCAAATCATTCTCAAGGTTATTCAGTCTATTTCTTGCTTTGCATTTTATTGTCACCATAGCAGAGAAGGCTTGCTCGCATAGATAGGATGTTGAAAAGGGCAAACGTGCGTTAATTGCTTTCTTCATTAGGTTAGGGTACTCCTCTCTCCGTTGAAGCCAAAAACTAGCCACCGACGCCTCATTCTTGGTGAACTTACCTTTGAGTGTGGAATCAGTGCAAAGATCAATAAATTCATCTCGTTCGCAAGCGGTGAAATCTATTTCCTCTGCACTATCTACCAAATCAAATGGTGAGACAACCCAGTCGAGATTCGTAGTGGAAATAGTTGGAAAGTACGCATCTATTGCATCTTGCAACCTTGATAAGTGATCACAAATGCGGTCTTTCAGTTTACCCAGATCTTTATCTCCTACCACATTAAGAAGAGTTGGAAAGTTCGACAAATATCTCCTTTTTGAAATGCAGACTTCCAAGAACTAGGTTTTCTTTTAAAACCTTTCATTTTATTGGTTGAGGAGATTATTGTTTCATGTCGACCCTGCATCGAAACATTCAGTTCATTCAGCTTATGAAAAATATCTGCCAGATACGACAGTTCAAAACACCAAGAATCACTTAGTAAGAGCTCATGAAATGTGTCTTGATTTTCATCCTTAAAAAAAGTTTTTAGCTGTTCTTTAAGTTCGAGAAACCGGTTCAATACACGACCCCGCGACAACCACCTTACTTCTGTGTGAAGTAACAAAGAGGTATGAGCTGCATCCGTTGCGCGACATAACTGTTCAAAAATTCTGCACTTTAAAGGTCGAGACTTCATATAGTTCACCATTTTCACAACTTGGTTAAACACTTCAGCAAAATCTTCATTACACGCTTTCACGACTAATGTCTCTCTATGCAGAAAACAGTGAGTTATAATAATGGATGGATTTTCATTGAGAGCTCTGACAGTAAAACCTTTAATTTTCTCAGACATAGATGGTGCACCATTTGTACATATACCACAACAGTCTTTCCATGAAAGATCATGGTCATTGAGATAGGAATTAATAGAAACGAAAATATCATGGCCTGTGGTTGTAGTCCCCAGCGGTCTACAGAACAGAAACTGTTCACTAATATCTTTTTCAACAATATATCTGATAAAACCAAGGAGTTGCGGTTTGTCACCAATATCGAGACTCTCATCTACTTGCAAAGCAAATGTTCTATAAGTTTTTATTTTCTCCGTGACTTGTTCGTTGATATTGCATGACATTTCAGATATCCTGCGGCTGATTGTGTTGTTGGACAGAGGAACTTTCGTAACTTGATTAGCTGCTCCTTCGCCAAGTATTGTTGAAACTATAACTTGACATGCAGGGCCAATGATTTCCTCTCCAAGAGTATGAGGTTTCTTTTTTTTTAGCTATCAGTTCTACTACTTTAAATGAGGCTTCAAGAGCAGTATCACCTATGGTCATTCTCTTTACCATTCGCACAGCTGTTTTCTTCTCCCCTTCTAATATATGTGAAAAATACATTACACTTTTCTGTGACACACTAGGATGCTTTGTTGTAAGATGCCGCTTCAATTTGCTAGGTACCATGGCCTCGTTGCTAAGTGTCTAAACACACAGGGATAGGGTTTTCCTCGTTGTTATTCCACTTAAATCCATACGCTAAGTAACTGTCCTGGTATGTTCTTTTCTTTCGTTTGTCTTCTTTATGTGGTGAATTCGACGGTCCGGGAGAAACTGTAAGATTTGGCAGTAGGAGCCGACTGTTCACTTTCACTGTCCTGGCGTTTACGTTTAACAATGAACTTATCCATAGCTAAACACTGTGAATCAACGCGAGGAAGAAAACTGAAAGCGTGCGTGCGTGCGTGCGTGCATGTCTGGTAGGCTCGTGGTGAGCCTGGGTGTTGTTGCTGTGTACCTACCCTGGTAAGGGTTTAACCACAGGAATGAGGTGATGGTTAACGTTTTGTTTGTTTGGGTTTCGAGTGTTGGTGTTAAGGAGGTAGCGCTGGTAGGCTCCTCGAGCGGTTGCATTTTCAGGAGCAGCATGCTTTACTCTGCTCCGCTGGTGTTTATTTATTTATTTAAATATGGTGGTGAATTTTGATAGACCTGTCCCTATGGGAGGGGGGGGGAGTGCTTTGTTCAGCTATTACGCTGTTGGCTGGTTTAAAGCCGTTGTTACCGGGGGTGCCCACAAGCCATGCGGGGAACCCGGAACCGCCTCTTTCGGCGTTCAGAGGGTAAGTACTCCCCAGAGATCTGACAAGAGCGTTCTCATGTTCGCCCAATCTGGCGTAGAATTTTTGAGCCCGGCGCCTAATAAAATCTTCCACATATGGGAGGGCCGAAGCTTCATGTAGTAGCCTCAAAGGGAAACGTCGACATACAGAATATATGGACCGGAGTCCTCTATTCTGCACCCGCTGTAACCAGAGAAGCCAGGAGTCTGCTGCCATACCCCACACTTCGCAGGCATAGAGCATCAGGGGGACTATAAGCACCTTGAAAAGGCGTAACTTTAAGTGAACCGGCATCTGGGAGGCCACGACAGGGTAAAGGGAGGCTACCGCCCCCTTCGCCCTGTCCGACGTTCCCCGCACGTGTTCACGAAAAGTTAGGCCCTTATCAAGAATGACGCCCAAGTACTTGATGGAATTCCCCCACTCTATCCTTTGGCCCTGATAGGAAAAGTTGGGTATCTGGTAACTGAAAGCGCCAGTCCAGTGTGATTGGCAGGCTGAGGGCAGCCCGAGGTGTGTTAGACGTGTCCCTGTTCTCAGAGAGAACTTAACCACGTTCTGACGGGATTGTGGGTTTTGTAGGATGGCGGGTGTTTTGGGGTTGTGGAGTGACAGGAGGAGGCGAATATTGCTCCTCGACGGTTGCCTTGATGGTGCAACGGCCCTTGTGCACCGCTGGTGTGCTTTTATCAAAATGTTTCTTGAGATTATAATTTTGAATCCAAGCAACTCTTGAAGGATAATAAGGAGCTTAGCCGTAGCAGCTGTTGGTGGTGCTCCTTCGTTACCGGGGATGCCCGCAAGCCATTCGGGGAAGCCGGTATCGCCTGAAGCGGCGGTTTGTGGGATCGTAATCCCCAAGAGACCTAACGAGGGCGCTCCGATGGAATGGTAACCCTTCGTTGAATTTTGTTGCCCGACGCCTAATCTCGTCCTCCAGGTATGGTAGACCAGAGGCTTCGTGCAGGAGTCTCGTTGGAAAGCCTCGAGGCACAGAATAGATAGCCCGAAGACACCTATTCTGTACCCGCTGAAGCAACAGCAGACTGGAGTCCGCCGCCATGCCCCAGATCTCGCAGGCGTAGATTAATAAGGGGATTATGAGAGCCCTCAAAAGGCGCAACTTAAGGGGAACCGTCATCGAGGACCTCAGCATCGGGTACAGTGAGGCCGCAGCCCCATTGCCCCGGCACCACAGCCCCCGGACGTGCTCCCTAAAAGTGACGCCCCTGTCAAGCTTCACCCCCAAGTAGGTGATGGTGTTGGTCCATTGTATCCTTCGTCTGAGGTACGTGAATGTGGGGAAGTTTGTGGGAAAGCGGCGCTTGGTGAAGAGAATAGCGTGGCTTTTCTCCGGATTTATGGACAATCGCCAACGCTCGCACCACTCTTGGATGAGGCAGAGGTGTCTCTGAATAGGGTTGAAGGCTCTGCGTGGGTGTTTGTTTGTACAGTATAACAGCACGTCATCAGCATACTGAGCTATGTTGACTTGCTGCACTGTTGGTAGGTCGGCCATGTAGACGCTAAAGAGCGTAGGGGAAAGTACAGAGCCTTCGGGGACTCCGTCTCTTACTGGCCTAGGTGTTGATTTGTGTCCCGCAACTGAAACTACAAAAAATCTGTGTTTAAGATATGAGTGTAGTAGGTGTATGATGTGTGTCGGGAGCTCCAGTCGGATGAGTTTGAGGAGCAGACCCGCGTGCCAGGTCGTAGAGAAGGCTTTCTCCACGTCCAGCGACACCGCCGCAGTGTAGGCTCTGTCCTGGAAACCCAGGGCAGCGGCCTCCACCACTCTCAGTAGTTGCTGGGGTGTAGAATGCCCAGGACGAAAACCAAATTGGTGATCTGGGATGGCATGAATGTCGCCCAAGAGAGGGGACAAGCGGGCTAGTATTAGCCTCTCGAAAACCTTCGAGAGAACTGATAGGAGACTGATGGATCGGTAGTTGGATGGGTGTAACGGGTCTTTCCCCGGCTTCAAGATGCATATCACCCGGGCCTCCCTCCACTCGCGTGGAAAGTGGCACAAGGTGAGGCACATGTTGAAAACCTTGGTTAGAAAGAGTACCGCCTTGATGGGAAGGCATCGGAGCATGGCGGGGGTTAGTCCGTCAGGACCCGCTGCCTTTTTGGGGTTGAGGCGCCGGAGTGCGCCCTGGAGTTCACTGGGTCGGATGACGGGAAGTCGGTCCGCCTCGTCGGGGGGGCGTCGAAGGTATCGACGCACCTCCCGCCGAGCACGGTCCGAGAAGTCTTCGTCCTGGGGGTCTGAAAGCCAGGAGCCAGGAGCCAGGAGCCAGGAGCCAGGAGCAGGAACTAGTCGCCCGAGTGTACTCGGGCGGGGGCAAATCACCACGGTACCTATCCGCTTTTCTTGCGGATTTACCCGTGTGATATAGTAGATGTAGTCATATGCAAGCGTTTTTGTCATGTCAAAGTAATTGGGCAGGGTGTTCCCTCTGTGCAGCCGGCGCGGGCTGGCTTACCTATCCGAGTGGCCACCCACCCAGAGAGGGACCAGGCCCGATGCTGCTTACCTTGGCCAGCCGCTTGCGGGCTGTCAAGGAAAGCAGTGCCGGCTAGCGGGGAGACATGAAGGGATATAGGTACGGGGTGGGGGAAGCCAGTGTTGCAGAAAAAAAAAAAAAAAAAAAAAAAAAAAAAAAAAAAAAAAAGTTGTTATTACATAACTATCCTAACCCTAATCATGACACCACAGTCTAGTGCAACGGTGCCGTGTGATTGGCTAAGGGGTGCCGTGAGATATTGAAATAAACAAAAAAAAAAAAAAAAAAAAAAAAACCTTCTACTGAAGCCTTAAGTCTTAAGGTCTTGAAATAAAATAAGTCAAATCAATTACTCTCATGCACGGCAGATGGTGACAGTGGTCGATTCATTTCAATAATTCAGTTATACTAGTATCCCACAGATGGCATTACAGCTATACCCTGCCGAACATTCCCGAGACTACTCGCTTCCTCACGAACATTCCCGAGACTTCGACAGATGAATATATAAAAGTGTACGCCGCTTGGCGCTTTCAGTTATGTTGTCACGAAAATAACTGAAAGCGCCAAGCGGCGTACACTTTTATATATTCATCTGTCGAAGTCTCGGGAATGTTCGTGAGGAAGCGAGTAGTCTCGGGAATGTTCGGCAGGGTATAGCTGTAATGCCATCTGTGGGATACTAGTATAACTGAATTATTGAAATGAATCGACCACTGTCACCATCTGCCGTGCATGAGAGTAATTGATTTGACTTATTTTATTTCAAGACCTTAAGACTTAAGGCTTCAGTAGAAGGTTTTTTTTTTTTTTTTTTTTTTGTTTATTTCAATATCTCACGGCACCCCTTAGCCAATCACACGGCACCGTTGCACTAGACTGTGGTGTCATGATTAGGGTTAGGATAGTTATGTAATAACAACTTTTTTTTTTAATTTGGCTAAAACACAAGATTAATTTTAAATGTACACGAAACAATGTTTCCTGAGTCTGAAAATGTAAATTTTACTGTACATGTTTTTGCACACTTTCGATTCTTTCGTAATTGCATAATATTTAGAGAATGTCGTTACAATTATACATATTTTCGACTTTACACGCAAAAAGTTTTAAAAAATCTGATGTGTTCCATTCACATGACATTCTCTACATCTCTACAATAAATGATTGTTAAAAAGCTTATGCTTTTATTTACTTCCTGCTAATTAAGAAAAAAATAGCAGAAATAGTTTTATTATTTGCTTCCTTGTAAGTAGAAGCGAAATAAGTAAGTACCATAGATTAAGTGATTGTTAAAAGCTGGTTGCTAAGTGACTAAAGTTCCTGTGTTTGTACGGACAGGAGTTGACAAATTCCTGTATGAGAAAAGTATAAGTTTTTCAAAGCTGAAACCAAAAGCAAGGTATACCTAAAAAACAATCACCTCCACGAAAAAAAAAAATGCGTATAACATAAATTGTGTGTTTTAACGTGCTCTACATTTTTTGTGAAGCGAGTATTTGTCTGTCTCTTACGGTTTAGCAGTTAAGCAAAATTCGGCAAAATTCATCCAGAGTGAAGAGGTCTTCAGAGGTTATTCCCAGAAAATTCGACATATACATTTTATTTCGGATATAAATAGCTTTAATGTATGGAATTTTAATCAAAATCGTTAGAGCCAATGTTTTCGAATTGTTTTCCATGTAAAGGGTAGTTTGTGGTGAGGGGATTTTTTTTTAAAGCTTCGTGTAGCATCCTTGGAAGATACTAAACCTAAATACTAAGTTTGGTATTTAACGGTCTTTTCGTTTTGGGGCTATGCTGACTACAGACACACACACACACGCGCGCGCGCGCGCGCGAACCTTTTTTTAAAAATGCTTTTTTCGGAATCAGGGGACCCCAAAATATATATTTCCGGTGAAATCTCGACATCGAATTTTTGGGTGCATTGCAATACCTTCTCTATCCCTATGTACATTGTACATATTAGGCTAGAGATAGTAAAAATGTAATTGATTGCGTATTTCAAAACAAATTAATAAAAAAGAATAAAAACCGAGACAATAAACGGCGAGCGGTAGATATCAAATTTTCAAAAACTTTCCGATTGTTAACACGGCGAGTATTATATCAAAGAACTGCCGATGTAAACTTATTCAGTGAGACGATAATACAGATGCAGTTTGGTTTTGTTTGTGCGTGTAGAGTGATTGCGTTAACCTCCAGCGTTTTGTAGTTACTGCAGCTAAAATGCCACCAGTGAAATCGAGTTTATCTACTCAACTAAACATATTTGTACGTGAAAACGAAGATTTGCTTACTAAAAATGGACTAGTTTTATTTTGTGTTGCGTGTGAAAGGCGTATAAGTGCAGACACTCGTTTCCAAGTGATGCAACATTTTAAAAGTGTTTCACTAAAAACAAGTGCTAAATGTCAATACGGGTATCCCAAATGAAGCAACTTGTTCACTTCAGGCTACCAGTTATCAACCTTTAATAAGAACCTATGTGAAGCTTTCGCTTGTGCTGACATTCTGCTCTGTAAATTAGAACATCCTAAATTACGTGCATCCTTAGAAACGTATATAAAACATGAGTCTACTCTTCGCAAACATCATGTTTCATTACTTTACGAAAAAACAATACAGGAATTTCGTGATTCTATTAAGGATAATCTAATCTGGGTTTGCATGGATGAAACTCCACATGCGCGAAATGATCTATATGTAATGTAATTGTCGGTACGCTCGGTCTAAATGGACTGCGAAAGGCTTGTCTTCTAACAGTGGAAGAAATAGCAACGACAAATCATTCAACAATTACGAAAATATTCAGAAGGAATTAGGCATGAAAATGTAGTTTTGTTTTTATCTGACGCAGCCCCCATATATTGTAAGGCAGGAGGGGGGGTTAAAACTGCTTTATAGTGCACTGATTCATGTAACATGCTTGGCGCATGCAATGCATCGCCTTTGAAACTGTGCGCTTAAATTTTCCTACTGCTAATAGTTTTATATCAAGCGTAAAAAATGTTTCCTTACATCTCCGAGTAGAATCAGTTTGTCTATACAGTCGGCTCCAGGAATTCCACTTCCTCCTGAACCGACCATTACGAGATGGGGGACCTGGCTACAGGCTGCCATATATTATCGTAACAATGTACTACACAAAAATCCAGGGTACCATACACTACAACATATTGCAAGTATAATTTCTGGTGAAATGGAGAGCAAATTATTGGACATTGAAGAAACATTGTCGCTGGAAGAAATAGTAAAGTTTAAATACACACCTATAACGTCTGTTGTCGAACGTTGTTTTTTTCAGTACAAATCAATTCTCAAGCAACAGAGAAACGTTTCCGTTTTCAAACCTTAAAATGGTTACTGTTATACAATGCAATGGGAAGAATCAGGTTCACTTCAGTAGCAGCTGTTTCAGTCCACAAATTCGGTGAGTTTTACATTTATTATTTTGGTGGATTATAATGTTAACTTGTATTTTCCAATATAACGAACATTAAATGAACTCACAATGTCGATTTTTAAAACTTATTATTTCACCATTTTTGTGATATTTTGGATAGCGCATATTTTCTAGGCTGTTAATGCATATATGGGTGTTTTAAACTACATAATTACATATATATTTTACGTTTTTAGTACATAAATATCCGAGCCCTAGTCATGATATATGTGACACAAATATACATACACAAACACACATACACACGCACGAATGGTTGAAATGAACGCCTTTGTAATCCTTGCTGTTAAGTAAAGTATACAGATACCTTTTATTTAGAGCTTATAGTAACAACATCTAGAATGACTGAACAACTCCGCACTGTTGCATATGACTAATTTCTCTTGTGAGCAAAGATATACAAATAACTAAATACGTGCTGCCAGTAGCACACTAACAAAGGTTATTTATTGCCTATAATGCTCTGGCATATAAATATTATACCCCATATAATGATATCATGCAATGAACGTGCTTTATTTTATGAATCAATGAATTCTGAATGCAGCATAGTGAATGCAGTGCCAATTTGGATTTCCGTTGTAGTGTCTCATTTTATGTTTTTAATTTATGTATTGTATATTATTTAAATAACAGTTTTTAAATTGCCTGATTGAACAGAAAATTAAACGGTTTTTATGACAATTTAAAAACGAATGGCTGGATATTGAACAAGTAAAGGAATGGACTGCCTCCGTGGCCGAGTGGTCAGCGAGCTGATTTCTCACCCGGAGGTCCCGGGTGGGGCGGGGACTTTTTCTTAAACCCAACGTAAAATACCTACTGACAACGAGCTGTTTCTAATACAAAGCTCCCGATATGACCTTACATGTTAAGGGGGCTATATAAGTGAAGCAATAAAAGAAAATGTGAATGTGCGTTTGTCAGATTTACTTATTAATGGAAAAAGTAAGAAGCATTTAAGAGCAGTTGGGCCCTTTTTAACTTCACAGTCAAAATTGCCATTTCAGCCTATCAAGACGAGGTGATATAAAAAAATAACGAGAATTTTTTAATTTCGCGGACTTTATACAAGTTTTTTTTTTTTTTTTTTTTTTTTTTTTTTTTTATTGTAGGTACACATATTTCTGATGTACATTTGCATTTTCAGCTGTTTTAAATACTTAGTTTATTGTTGATAGTTAAAATGGTTATACGTGTTTTCGAAGGCTCAGCGAATTTGCATTAGATTTTGCTTGAAAATGGAGTAAAGTGTTCGAAATGTTGGCTGTGACTTTTGGCAAATCTACTATGAGTAAGACAAGGGGTTTCGAATGGTATCGACGTTTCAAAGACGGTCGAGAAGATTCTGAAGACGACGATCCCCTGGACGTCCTAACACATCAGTTACTGACAACAATGTGGAAGATGCAAAGAAATGGTTCTGCCATATGGTTGCACAGTCAATAAGGAATACTACCTAGAAGTTATGCGCCATTTGCATGAAGTAACCAGAAGAAAAATACCAGAATTTTCGCAAAACCACTCATGGATAGTGCTCCTGCTCACACCTCAACGCTTGTTCGTGAATTTTTTGGCAAAACCCAGAAACTTTATGTTGTCTCAACCACCTTATTTGCCGGACATGGCCCCCTGTGACCTCTTTCTATTCCTGAGGCTGAAGAGAACATGAAAGGACGTCATTTAGCCACTAGTGGTGAGCTGAAAACAAAATCACTTAAGTAGCTGAACACCGCAAGGAAAAGCGTGTTCCACAGTTGCTTCAAAAATTGGAAAAAGTGTTGGCACAAGTGTATTATATCTGAGGGAGTTTATTTTGAAGGGCCAAAAGTTGAAGTAAAGATTGTTTAAGAAAAACAAAAATTCCCGTTAGTTTTTTATCACACCTCGTACGTATGAACGTGCAGCTGCAGAAGCTGTTCTTACATTGTTTGTAGTTAAATCACTGTGCAATTAGATCACTTGATCATCTTTCGGATCTAAACAAGAATTTTTTCCAGAAACCAAGGATTTGGGTTTTAATTTAATTTTTATTTTGAAAAAAAAAATACGGAAATATCTAACTTTGGCGGATTTTTGTGTGTTTATCTGACGGAAAAAAATAATCATGTGTTGGCAACACTCTCCCCTTCCTCTGACCCATCTGGTAGAGATAAACTACTCATGAAAAACTCTGATGTGTTCGATTCACATTATGGTTAGAAAGCTTCTTCTTCTATCTGCTTTATGCTGATCCAGATAAACATCGACAGAACTTGTCTCACTACTTGCTTCCTTGTAAGTAGAAGGGAAATAAGGGAATACACTTGGCTAAAGCGATAGTTAAATATTTTAAAAGGTAGTTGCTCTGTGTTTTAAATTCGTTTCTTTGCATAGTCAGGAGTTGACAAGCTCCCGTATGAAAAAAGTTAAAGTATTTTAAAGGGGGTCTAAATGTACTATCTTGCCAGTGTTATATTTTGAACCATTATCTCAGCAACTAGATATTTAAGATAATGAGCTACATGTTTCAAGGCGTATTCAGCAATACCTTTACAATTGATTGATGAAAAATAGAATAATTCTTTTCATTAGAAGGAAAGTTATCAGTTTTTAAATTAAGCTCTTAAAATGTTATTGAAAAATGGTGATTTTTAATTTATGAAAAAATAACTAATCCACATACACAAAAACTTTCTCGTTAACATAAAGCATTTTTAATGCAAATGTTGGGAAAGATTTCAATCCTTAGTGTCAATCAGTTTCTGAGTTAATGGAGCATTTGTACAGAAAATTTTACTTCATAAATTCCTTTAAAACATTACATTAAAAAATGTAACCTAACCTTCAAAACATAATCTCGCAGTACTTTGAAACTCTCACAGAAGAAAATATGAGCGGGATACCAATGCTGCCAATAGCTAAAGTAAAACTTTTCGATCAAAATAAAAACAACATCTCTTCTCTAACACGAATACTTATTAATGTTTTAACAAGTGAGTGAACCAAAATGTTCTAAAAACTACTTCGCAGGACTATTTTCAACAATATTTTTAAACTATTTACAATTAACGTACCTCTATGAAAGTTATACCAAAATGAGCGGTAGATTCGAAATATATAAAACATGAAAATGGGAAAAAATTATAAATATACTATTTCGACTTCCATTAAAACTGAAATTAATAATAAGGAATATCTCAGAAATGGCCAACTCCATGAAAAGAGTGTATAGGACATAAATTGTGTGTTTTAGCAAGATCTACATTTGTTTGTGTTTCTTCCGGTATAACAGTTATGCAAAAATCATCCAGAATGAAGAAATCTTGAGAAGCTATTCCCGGAAAATTCAAGATATGCATTTTATTTTTCATTTAAATGTCTTTAGTATACGATATTTTAATTCAAATCAATCAAGCCGTTTTTGAAAAATAAAACTTTTCGAAATTTCTTCCATGTAAAGGGTAGTTTGTGGTGGGGGGATTTTATTGAAAATATTCGTGTTGCATCCTTGGGAGATACTAAACCTAAATACCAAGTTTGGAATTTTACGATCTTTTCCTTTTTCTAAAAATCCTTTTGGGAGTTCAGGGGATCTCAAAACGTTAATTTCCGGTATCGAAAATATGGATGAAATACAACACTTTTTAAACCATTGAATGAAGCAGAAAATATTTTATGAAAACAGGCTATAAATCCGTTAAGAAATTAGTTTACCGCAAAATGCGAAATATTACCCGTTTACGTTGTGTAAAATCCGTCAAATTTATAAAAAATTTGGGTGGAATACAACATTGAAACATTGAATGAAACAAAAAAAGTATTTTTATGACAACAGTCTATAAATCCGTTAAAAATCAGTTTACCGCTAAATGCGAAATTTTACCCGTTGACGTATAAAATCCGTCAAATTTAGCGGAAATTTCGCTAACTTGGCAATCCTGTACGTTATGAAACGAATGAGCAAAATACAATATGACCTTGACCACTCTATCCCACAACTCAGAATATCAGCAGTGTTGCCAGATTCATTTCACAAAATATCGCCAGAATTATTTTAAAAATCGCAAAATTCATATTAAAATCGCTCAATTTCACATTCTAATTTTCTTAGGGGGGAAAGGGTCGAAAAATGTCTCTAAGATTTTATTTAGAATTTTATATGTGTTTTAACATCATGTTTCTTGCGGTCAGACCATTGAGCTCTTAGTTGCAAACTTTACGATAAAAAAGCAAAAAGTTATATTACAAGAAACCCACTAAAGCCATTTATTTATTAATTTCAACTTCACAACTGCAAAGTCATATCTGCAGGATTACTCATTGGAACAAATTGCTTATCGGCAAGGGTGTTAACTCGTGTAGTATTTATTACAGTTGGTTTACGTTTCTCTTTGGATTTTAGTCATTAGATCACACACATACTCATCAATATTTCCAGACTTTGGGGAGGATAGGGAATAATATCGGCTAGAGAAAATTTACCATAGAACCCGGGACCCTTCGCAAAGCAGGAAGGAAACTCTTGTTAAAGGTTTATCACATTTTCCCAACTTACCTATTACTAATGCTTCATTTACTCAAATTACTATACGGCAGTTTAAACTGCAGATACAGTATCAATGTAATACTCAAAACCTAATATAGCGCATATAATAATAATACGACATATTTGCATTCAACTCGGTGCGACTGCATTAATAGCGACGTAACCAAGAAAATAGTGTAGCAGCTAATTTTTCTTCTGTGTATGCAGGTATTTTACATCTCTTTCACAGCAGTAGTACCATCACTCTATTCATTAATATATTACTTAATTTGTAAAACAATGTACAATATCTTTTCATGGAATACATTTAAATTATTTTCGTGATTTCAGAAGTAGCTCAAAAATTCGCAAATCGCCTCAATTAAAAATAGGTTGGAACATCCATCTCTTAGTAGTCCAAACGGCGACTTTTCGCCCAATCTGGCAACACTGAATATCAGTTATTGCACACCGCACAGGCAAAACAGCCTATACCGCCCGTCCCGTAAGGTTTCTAACACTGACATAATAATTACAAGGCAACCGGGCGCTTAGATTAGATTAGATTAGATTAGAAAGCATTCTGTAGGTTCGTTTTGGCCAGCAAGCCACTAAACACAGAACCTGTCAAGGCACACACATGTATACATGTATTTATATACTACGAAAAAATCTGACTTTCTCTAGCAGTTCCATACGCAAACTATTCTTTTAAAGATTTTTATTTTATCTACATTATGCTAATCGAGATAAACATTAGCAGAATTGGTCTTATTACTTGCTTCCTTGTAAGTAAAAGAGAAATAAGTGAATACATTAGACTAAAGCGATAGTCAAATCATTTAAAAGCTGGTTGCTAATGATTGAAATTCCTTTGTTTGTATGGCCAGGAGTTGACAAATTCCCACATTAGAAAAGTGTAAGTATTTTAAGGCTGAAACCAATAATAAGGAATGTCTCACAAACGGTCAGCCCCATTAAAAAGAACATATCTGATAAAAATTTGTATATTTTAAGAAAATCTGCATTTTTTGCGTAGTAAGTTTTTGCCTATCTTTACCAGTTCTGCAGAAGTCATTCAGAACGAAGAGGATTTCAGAGGCTATTCCCAGGATATTCAAGATATACATTGTATTCGTCATATAACTATCTTGAATGTCAAAATTTATTTATTTAATCAAAATGGCTAAGAGACATTTGTGATAAAATCAAAACTTTCAATGTAAAGTGTAGTTTAGGGTGTGGGGATTTTCTTGAAAATCTTCGTGTGGTATTTAATGGACTTTTCGTTTTTGAGTTGTTTCCCACAGATACGCACACATACACACAGACTCACTTACACAGAGAGAAACGAGTTCTTTTAAAATGTTCTTTTTATCCAGGGGACCTCAAAACATATACAGTGTGCATACGTGTTAGAGAAATTAAAAATAAAACTCAGGGTCGCACTCATGGGTTGACTTACTTTCTATCGTTACTTGCGAACAATACTGTAGGTTTAGTGTAGGCAAGGGCATTTTTGACCCCGCGTGTCACAGCGCACCCGGCATGCCCTACCCAGAAAACAATTCTGGGGTGGGGTTTCTATCAATAGATCCAGAGGCGCAGCTGAAACCTATCCCTTACTAAACAAAATCTGATGTGTTGCTTCACATGACTTTCTCTACATCTCGGTAACAAATTAATGTTAAATAGTTTATTCTTCTATTTACTTGATGCTAATCGAGAGAGAAAAAAATTAGAAGAAATGGCCTTATTACTTGTTTTTTTGTAAGTAGAATGAAAATAAGGGAGTAAACTCGGTCAAAGCGATAGTCAAATCTTTTAAAAGCTGGTTGCCATGTGGTTGAAATCCGTCTCTTTGCATTGCCAAGGGTTAACACATTCCTGTACGTGAAAAGTTCAAGTATTTTAAAATTGAAACGAATAAGCATAAATATCTCAAAAACGGCCAGCTCCACAAAAAAAAAGTGTATGACATGAATTGTGTGTATTAACGAGATCTACACTTTTTGTTTAGTAAGTTTTTGTCTAACTCTTACGGCTTACCAGTTACGCAAAATTCACTCAGATTAAAAATGTCTTCAGAGGCTATCCCCAGAAAAGTCAACATATACAGTTTATTTGTGATGTAAATACGTTCAATATACGGAATTTTAATAAAAATCGTTAAGAGCTATTTTTGAGAAAATCAAAATTTTCTAAAATTTTCCCATCTAAAGGATAGATTGGGGTGGGGGGATTTTCCTCAAAATATTCGTAATGCATCGTTGAAAGACACTAAGCTTGGTATTTCATCCAGTTTTCGTTTTTGAGTTATCGTGTTTACAAACACACGGACAGATATACACGCGCGCGCGGACCCTTTTCTAAAACTTTTTTTAGGAGGGGTGGGATACAGGGGACCCTAAAACGTATATTTCGTTGAAATCTCGACATCAAATTTTTGGGTGGAATGCAATACCTTCTCTGTACACTGTACATAGTGCTTGTAGAGAAAGTAAAAATATAAGAAATTATAGAAAAAATTATTTTAATTCCAATTGCCGCACTTCAGCTTTTTCTTCTCTACCTATCGAAGACGTACTAGTCCACCGAGCGACCAGGCATATCGGAAAATATGCGAAGCAGCCACGATGCTTACGTCATTCACACGTCGAAGGAGAGGGTGCCATTCGCAACACGCCCTGCATATACAATATAAGCAAACATATCATCACACGTCGAAGGAGAGGGTGCCATTCGCAACACGCCCTGCATATACAATATAAGCAAACATATCATAAAGAAGGCAGTGTCATTCATCGCCAGCGAGAGTACAGCATGAAACTTTTGAAACTGAGAGGAATAAAAATAACTGCTAATGATGATTAGTGGGAAAAGAATAGATTGTTGGAACATGACGTTGGGAGGTTGATCATTTCTGTCTGGAATGATAACGATAAATAGTGAACCATAAGGCATCTTTCTGTGATCAAATCTTTTGGCATTATACATTTACCACTTGAATAAATCACTTCGTTAGAAATTATTCCAAACACTTTTTTATATAATGCAACACGTAGAGAAGCTGTTACTCAGTAAGAAAAACAGCGACTAATTTAGTTTTCTCTCTCTCTCTTTACTTTCTCTAACACGTATGTATATGTAGCCAAGACGGTTTTGTATTCCTCTCAAAAATTACATAACTGAGATTTCAACGGAAATACGTGTTTTGAGGCACCGAATAAAAAAAAAAGTATTTATAGACAAAAAAGTCCTGTGTATTTATGTGTTTCTTGTGAACAGTATGATTCAAAAAGTAAATTTGAATAAATGCGAAATTTAATTCAGTACCGTCCAAATATTAGACATCAAGGATACCCTCTCATCCCCAACTGGAGAACAATTTTTGGTTTTTTGTGTTTTTATTTTCTGAAAAGAAAAGGCTAACAATTTGACAAAAATCACACGTTAGAGATATTTACATTAAAATAAAAAGTATATCGTGAATTTCTTGCAATATCTTGTGAATTCTTCTTCTTTCGGAGGGAAAATTATATAATCTTGTATAAATTGTAAATTTTAAGAGATAGACGAAAACGTACTGCACAAAAAGTGCAACTCTATTCAAAACACAATCTTTTTCAAATAACTTCTTTTTGGTATGAGCCACTTCCGGGATATCCGCTATTAATTGTTTGAATTGTTCATTACTTATTCATTCCTTTGAACTCCTGTCGATTTTCATTTTTTTTTCTCGCAATGTTAAGAAAAGAGGATGTAATGTTAAGACCAGCATATGGCGTTCAGTTCTATAACATTTGACAATCGCGATTCGATTTTACTTTCTCTACTTAGTACCAACATAGTACATAGGTAGGGAAGGTATGGCATTCCACTTTAAATTCGATACCAGGATTTCACTGGAAATATATGTTCTAGGATCCCCTGTATAAAAGAAAAGAAAAAACGGAAAAAGGCGCGCATGTGTGTCCGTGCGTGGCCCGCCTCTGTAGTGTGAGGGTAGTGTATGTCTCACACGCATGAGATCCCGAGTTCGAATCTCGATTAGGGTGGGTTACTCTGATAAGACTTTTTTCGGAGTTTTTCTCATTCTGAGAAGATCAAGTGACTTAAAGCTCCATTGACTCAAGAGTTCATTTGAGCATCATTTCACTGATTTCAGTCATAGTTCCGACGTGACCTATCAGGTTAAGGACGTCAAAAAAAAAAAAAAAAAAAAAAATCTGTGTGTGTATCTTCTTTTTCTATAGTTTATAACTGCCATATTGGACGATGAATGATATCGGAGTGATTTCGGGGTCCTTCGAGCTTAAAGTTACTCGACATTAGTCTTCTCAGAACAAGGGAAAACCCCGAAAAATACTTTATCTGGGTAATTCAACCTTAGCGAGATTCGAACTCGCGAACACTTGAATGTGAGGCAGACGTGCTACCCCCACACTACAGAGTGTACCTTTGAACAACATAACTCAAAAACGAAAAGTCGGGTAAATCCCAAATTTGATAATTAAGTTAAGCATCTTCCAAAGATGCGACACAAAGATTTTCAAGAAAATTCCCTGCTCCAAACTACCCTTTACATGGAAAACTTTTCGAAAATCCTGATTTTCTCAAAAATGATTCCAACGGTTTTTATTTAGATACCATATATTAAAGATATTTATTTGACAAATTAAATGTATATCTTGAGTTTTTGTCATTCTGGATGACTTTTGTAAAATGTCAGGGTACAGTGTAATATATGTTACTAAACAAAACATGTAGATATTGGTAAAACAGAATTTATATCATATAAGTTTTTTCTGGGTTAATCATTTCGAAATTTTTGTTGTTGGTTTCAATGTTTAAATATTGAAAGGAATTTGGAAAGAGAAACGAATTTCAATCACATAACAACCAGAGTTTAAAAGATTTGACTATTGGTTTAACGTAGTGTATTCAATTATTTTCCTTTTATTTATAAGGAATTACGTAATAAGCCAATTTCTGCTCATATTTTTCTTGATTAGCTTACAGTAAATAAAAGAATAATTCTTTGCAGGAATAGCTTGTTACTGAATAGGTAGAAAAAATCATGTGAAAGGAATACATCAGACTTTTTGGTAGGTTTAACGTCCTTTAACCTGGAATGTCATAATGGATGATGAATGAATAAAATGAGTCAAATGAAACTAAAATATGCACGAGGTCTATAGAGCTTAGAGCTATCTAACACTTATCTTCTCAGGATAAGATGAAAACTTCGAGAAAAATCTTATCCAGGTAACTCACCATGACCGAGATTCGAACTCGGGACCTCTTACTTAAATGTGAGGCAGATATGCTAGCTTCTCACTACAAAAACTGGCTCCATTCCCTTTGTATCTGTAACGAACTGTGTTCTGTAGACATTAAGGTGTATACCAATTAAAATAAAGTGAATAAGAAAATAAAATATCGTAATTATGTGTAATGAGAACGTCATACGAATCTAACACATACGATTTTTTTTCACGCGATGGAATTTGGAGAAGATAATGTTTAGTTAATTACAATAAATATTTAATGCACATGCCATCATTAGGTTATTTTTCCTATAATGTACTGTCCATGCAAATAGACGACAGCAGTGTAAACATGATGCGCAGCGGCATGATCTGATTGCTGCAGTCGGCCGGCATGTAGCAAGCAAGCAAGCAAGCAGCGCGAGCTTCGTATTACGTGATGCAGAGCGGAGATAAAATAGACTAAATAATGGCAAAACAAACAAACAAAACCCAGTTCTTAGCAAATTACTGTATTGCATGAAGAGTTGAGGGAAGCTAGCTGCAGGGAGGAGCCCTAATAAATTCAAGTCATACAGAAACAGTAACCACCAGTAAACCCTTTAATTCGGTCCGTAGAATCAAAGCTGAATTAGAACATATTCAACTAAGCGAATATGTGTCTTTCTCAACACCTTATAAACAAAGTCACAGAAAATCGCGAAAGTCGAATGTAGACGGTGTTATTCGCCGTACAGTGTAAAAGAAAAAGAAAGGTCAACACTTGAAGACACCAAGGCTAAACTGAATGCATCTAATAGTTTCTACGACAGTATTAACTCATTCCGTAAAATCCTGCATAATACGGTTAATAATTTTAGTGCATTAGTGTATACTTTCAACATAATATAACATACCTCTAAAGGTTTAGTAGCATAAATGCTCCTATATTTTAAATACTAGTGCATCAAGTTACGAGTAATGTCTGCCAATACCTAATATGCATGTGTTTGTTGTGTCATGTCATCCCGGCTCTTCTGTGTCATTACCGTGCTACTCAAAAGGTTAACATGAACTTTATCTTTGTTAAAACAAACCTCTCAGATAACGCACTGATTATTTTGAGATGTCGCCGACGGTTTGTAGTGCACCAATGAGCGCGTCACTTCAGCCAATAGAAATCACAAATGAAAGAAAGACGTGGATAAAACAGGTCTTATCGCAGCCTTTGAAGCCGAAATGTTAACCTTTTGAGTAGCATGGTAATATATTTATGCGTTTACGCACTACATGACCATCGCTTGAAGGCTCCGCCTCTTCCCCCCCCCACTCCTTGCACTATGAAACCAGACTGCTTTCGTCTATTTACACGGACAGTACCTGCGTAATTACTGTTAAGTACATTATTATGCTACATCCACAACGAAATGCAAGCGCAGACGCAATGTAAGCGCAAGAGTTTGGACTCATATTATTTAATGTAAGCATTCGCATAGAAACACACAAGACGCAACGCAAGAGTTTGCGAACTCCAAACTTCATCCTTGCGTTGCGTGCAAAGAGAATGAAGTCTGCTTCTTTTCTCTATGCATTACCTATGAAATCAACAACAGACAACCGCACTACAACATTTTGCAGGGCTTGCTGTACATGCATGCCCTTCTATTTGACCATGCAGTTCCGCGCAATCTCTAATTTCCCTCAAGAGGTTATGGCAGTCTCCTTGCGAATCCTTTGATTTAATGGATGTAATTATCACCTGCGTCTAGATTTCTTAGTTCTCTTAAATCGAAGGCGCAGACAGATAATTCTAGTACATTAAATGTGTAGCCTTATCATTTTCTGCAGTCTCTATGCTTGTACTATTTACAATTTACAATACTTTTGAATGAGCAAATTGTTGTGACGTCACTGCCTGAGCGTCAGTTGTTAGTATGTAAGATTTTTATAACATATTTATTTGTAAAGGTTTGAGTGAATTTTCTTAAGGGTATTATTGCAATTTGAAACTTGCAGTGCGCTTGGAAGATATCTGTATTTAATTTACTGAACCAGAAACTCGTGCCAATTTCTTGCGTTACGCTTAGGATTACATAGTGAATGGTCTTCCCTCGCGCTTGTGCTTATGCTACATTACGTTTGTGCTAGCATCTCATTGTGAATGTAGCATTAATCACGTAACCCCTCATAGAAGAATACACCCAGCTCAGAGTGCTTATTTCTTTCCTATCACAGGCTGATAGTTCTTCAGCGAAGATACAGTGAGCTAGCCTACCCTCGATAAACAGGTCAGCATATAGTTCATGTTACAATAACAAACAGCTCTGCTTCCTTAGATTATGTTTCGAGAACACACAGCGTACAGTTGACTGCAATGTGTTGTTCGTTACGTCATTATGCTATTGCCAGGGTTTTAACGAGAAATGCTTAGTTATTAATGAACATGACAGCAATTCCGGAGGAGGAGGAGAAGAAGATTATGATGATGAAGGAGAAATGTCGAGAATAGAAGAAACATAAGAAAATTAGGTGTAAAGTGTAGTGTATGCAGAAACCGAGGTTGAAAGTGAATACATGTGACTGACATTACTGGAAGTGTGATATTTGTTTTGTAGTGACTGTGCTACCGCATGAGACGACTGTACACAATATCTGACTGCTGTTCCTGCTTCTGAGTACCAAAACTCCAGTAAAGGTGGGTAAGTGACTCGCATCTAATCTCTCATTTAAAATCATTTGTCAAGAACTGGTACCTTCAACTGCCGCTGCCGCCACCGCCGCCGTCGCAGTCACTGCTATCAAAGGTGAAGAGGCCCGGCCTTCTTTGCTTCCCCTGATCCACCACAACTGTTTTATTCTTTGCATTTCCTTCGTGATCGTATAGTGTCTGT
Organism: Hymenopus coronatus; assembly: GCA_030762935.1. Classification (NCBI taxonomy): domain Eukaryota; kingdom Metazoa; phylum Arthropoda; class Insecta; order Mantodea; family Hymenopodidae; genus Hymenopus; species Hymenopus coronatus. The sequence continues at coordinate 510,811,284 of CM060900.1, forward strand.
TATGTTTCCGTTTATTTCCATTTTCGGTGTTTAGTTCTTTTCATTTTCTTTTTAAACGTGTCTAAACTTTTTGTTTAATTATATGTAAAGCTTATTTTAGAAGGACAACCATCAGTGGTTGATTTTAAACGTTATATAGCATTTTGGGTCTGCGTCAATAATAAAATATAGACATTATTATTTTGTTCTTGACTAAGTATAGTAATTTAAAGGTAATAAGGTACTGTTTTGCTAATGTGCTAACCTAAGTTTTTTTTCTTCACATGTTCTCGTTATTCTTTAATAAAGAGTTTGCGGAGTTTAACTAATCTTGTACCTAAATTTCCTAACTTCCTTTGATATTAATTTTATTTTAACTTTACAGAGTTTATAATATGGTTATTTTTTTTACTTTCTCTATACGTATTATTTACATAGTGTATAGAGAAGCTATTGTATTCCACCCAAAAATTCGATACCTAGATTTCACCGTAAATACATGTTTGGGTCTCCCTGAATCCAAAAAAAGCATTTCTGGAAAAAGGTCCGTGTGTGTGTGTGTCTCTGTCTGTGCGTGTAACTGTGGACAGCATAGCTCAAAAACGAAAATACCGTTGAATACCAAACTTGGTATTTAAGTTTGGTGTCTTCCAAGAATGCGACACGAAGATTTTCAAGAAAATCCCCCCACTCCCAACTACCCTTTACATGGAACTTTTTTCGAAAATTTTGATTTTCTTAAAAATGGCTCTAACGATTTTGATCAAAATATCGTATATTAAAAATATTTACCTGGCAAATAAAATGTATATCTTGAATTTTCAGGGAATAGCCTCTGAAGACTACTTTATTCTAGATGAATTTTACGGAATTTTGCATAACTGTTAAACCGTAAGAGATGGACAGAAACTTGCCACACAAAAATGTAGAGCACCTTAAACACACAATTTAAGTTACATACATTCTTCTTGTGGAATTGATCTTTTTTGAGATATTCCTTGTTTTTGGTTTCAGCTTTGAAAAACGGATCTATACTTTTCTCATGCAGAAATTTGTCAACTCCTATCCATACAAACAAAAGGACTTCATTCACATAGCAACCAGCGTTTGACTATCACTTTGACCTATGGTAGTCCCTTATTTCGCTTCTACTTACAAGGAAGCAAGTAATAAGACTATTTCTGCTAACTTTTTCTCGTTTAGCGTGAAGTAAATATAATCATAAGCTTTTTAACAATAATTTGTTGCAGAGATGTAGAGAAAATCATATGAATGGAACACATAAGATTTTTTGAGACATAGTGTTCACACCCACACATACTGTGCACCGTGCTTTTTTCATTCTGAAGATCTTAAACAAGTATTTTTGTTGGTATAGAATTTTTGGGTGGAATGCAACAGAAGTAAAATGGCCAAAAAGTTCACTATATAGTATATTCATTATATAGGATGTTAATGAACAACACCGAAATAATTTGCGAGATTGTGCACGTGACTGATATAAGTAATTTGAGATCGACGATGCATGGTCCCCGGATAAACATAACGCAACTACACAGCGTTAACGTGTGGGTATCAGGTGTTGATAAGTTGGTGTTAAAGCAAAGCAGGTTTAAAAAATGGCTTAGAATGTCTTTAAAACTGCTGCCCGAGTATAGAAATATCGATTTTTGGCAGCTCGTTACTAGCGTTCTCAAGATTTAATGTCGCAAAAATCTGTAAAACCTCGAACTAATCACTTGACAGTGCGACACTGAGCATTCATTAACTATGTTCTTGAGTTATGTCACCTACTCTGGAGGCGTTTTTTCAACTTCTCTGGTGGCTTAATGTAACGCGGGAAACTGCTATCCCAAAGGTCATGAGTTCGATTCCTGTCATAGGTAATTTTTTTTTTTATTGCCGCGATACATGGCGTACTGGCACTTCAGAAACTTATAGCCGTTACTTCGAAATTTCAATAAACAGGCCATAAGTCTCCTATCTCAAATTATTTATTTAAGTAATCGCTCTAGGGGAATAACATGATGAAGGGATGTAGATGACAGTAGGCCTCATGCTTTGAAGAAAAAAGAAAATAACAACGTTTTAAGGCAAACACTTAAAATGGCATTTCGGTCCTTCAAGAAACAAAGGGGAAAACAAATGAAATATTATTTGGTTAGAGTTTTTTAAGAGAGTCTAAAGGATAAAGGTAGTAAACAGTTGCTTGTGTCCAGGAGGTCGGTTACATGTGTCGGCTCTTTCTAGCAGCCGCCGAGCAACCACGCGGTGTTCTTATCTCCCCCTTCCAGTGTCTCAAAAGACTCTGACCAAAGAATAAACTCCTCATTGATTTTTGTGTGCCATCATCATAGGCGCCGACTTGTTCTACAGAGTGTTAATGAACTGTACCGAAATATTTTCACAGAGTATGTAGATTACTTAAATAAGTAATTTGAGATAGGAGACTTATGGCCTGTTTGCGAAGCAACGGCTATAAATTTCTGAAGTGCCAGCACGCCACTGACTAATTTATCAACCATTCGATAGTATAACACGAAAAACGAAGGAGCATATTACAGCGTACCTACCTCTCTAGCGTAGTGGTTATGATACTGGCTTTCAAGTGAAAGCTAGTTTCCGAGTTCGGGTCTCGTTCACGTATCGCGGCACTTTGTCGGGAATGAAAAAAATAATAATAAAAACATTTATTTTATGACAGGAATCGAACTCACGACCTTTGGGGATAACAGCTTCCCGCGTTACGCATTAAGCCACCAGAGCAGCTTGAAAAACGCTTCCAGAGTAGTTGACATAACGCAAGAACGTAGTTTATGAATGCTCAATGTGGCACTGTCAAGTGATTAGTTGGAGATTTTACAGATTTTTGCGACATTAAATCTTGAGAACGCTAAAAATCGATTTTTCTATACTCGGGCAGCAGTTTTAAAGACATTACTAGCCATTTTTTCAACCTACTTTGGTTTAACACCGACTTACCAGCACCAGATACCCACACGTTTAACGTTATGTAGTTGCGTTATGTTTATCCGGGGACCATGTATTGCCGATCTCAAATTACTTATATCAGTCACGTGCACAATCTCGCAAATTATTTCTGTGTAGTTCATTAATGCTCTGTATATTTGATGGAGGGCAGGTCTCAATAAAACATTTAGTGTCATTAAAACTAAACATAGTGTACTATATATTACCTGGAAATTAAATAAATGGTTGATTAATTTAAAGCTTGGAAAATGGTTAATAATTCTACCTCTGTTGAGTCTTATCTTACTTTTCTTTGGCGAAAGTATTGCACCTCAGTTCATTACTACGACATTGGTGGCCGATGCTATTAAACCATGGATTCATGAACAGAAAACTTGCGGTTAAAAGCCCGCCAGATCACCCTCTTGACTGATGATTTTTACTTTCTCTAGCCCGTATGTACAAAGTATACAGTGGATAGAGAAGGTATTGTATTCCACCCAAAAATTCGATGTCGATATTTCACCGGAAATTTATGTTTTGTGACCTCCTGAGTCCGAAAAAATCTTGTGTTCCATTCACATGATTTTCTCTATACCTCTGCAACAAATTGTTGTTAAAAAGCTTATTTTTCTATTTGCTTCATGCTAATCGAGAAAAAGTTAGCAGAAACGGCTCTATTACTTGCTTCCTTGTAATTAGAAGGGAAATACGAGAGTACTGTAGGCTAAAACGATTGTCAAATTTTTTAAAAGCAGGATGCTATGCGATTGAAATTCCTTTGTTTGCATGGCCAGAGTTGACAGATTCCCGTATGAGAAAAATATAAGTATTTTAAAACTGAAATCCATAACAAGTATATCTCAAAAACGATCAATTCCACGAAAAAAATGTATGTAACTAAAGTTGTGTGTTTTAACGAGCTCTACATTTTTGTTAAGTAAGTTTTGACTATCTCTTACGGTTTACCACTTATGCAAAATTCATCCAGAGTAAAAATGTCTTTATAGGCTATTCCCAGAAAGTTCAATATATTCATTTAATTTTATATGTACATATCTTTAATATACGATATTTTAATCAAAATGGTTAGTCATTTTTGAGATCAAAATTTTAGAAAATTGTCCATATAAACGGTAGTTGGGGGTGGGGAATTTTCTTGAACATCTTTGTGTCGCACCCTTGGAAGATACTGAACTTAAATAACAAGTATGGTATTTAACGAAATTTTCGTTTTTGAGATATGCTGCTTTCAGACATACCCACAAACACACATACACAGTGACAAACAGATACACATGCAGACGAACATTTTTCTAAAACTGCGTATTTTTTTTTTGGATTCAAGGGCCTCAAAACATATATTTCCGGTGAAATCTCGCTATTGAATTTTTGAGTGCATTACAATACCTTCTCTGTATACTATGTTCATAGTACGTGTAGAGTAAGTAAACATCGTTTTTAGAAAAAGGTCCGTGTGTGTTGTTGTGGATAGCATAGCTCAGAAACGAAAAGGCGTTAAATACCAAACTTTGTATTTATCTTTAGTATCTTCCAAGGATGCGACAGGAAGAATTTCAAGAAAATCCCCGCACCACAAACTAACCTTTACATGGAAACATTTTTGATATTTTTGTTTTTCTCAAAAATGGCTTTAACGATTTTGATTAAAATGCCGTATATTAAAGGTATTTATATCACAAATTAAATATATATTTTGAATTTTCTGGGAATAGCCTCTGAAGACCTCTTTATTCTGGATGAGTTTTGCAGAATTTTGCATAACGGTTAAACCGTAAGAGGTAGACAAAAACGTACTGCACAAAAATGTAGATCTCGTTAAAACACACAATTTATGTCATATGCACTTTTTTTGTAGTGTTGACCGTTTTCGAGACATTCCTTGTTATTGGTTTCAATTTTAAACTACGCGTCTTCTTAAACGGGGTCACCTTGCGCTTCATCTCGTTTGTTTTTCTGGAAATGCAAAGCGAGCGGAACTTCAATTATTCACATATCGATCGGCTTTTAAAGGACTCACTATCGCTTTATCGTGGTATATTCCGTTATTCATCTTCTGATTATAAGGAACTAAGCAGTAAAACCAATTGAGATGAGATAATGTTTATCTCGTTTAGAATGATATACAAAGAATAATAATCTTTTTTAAGAATAGTTTGCAGAACAGGTAGGGAAAGTCATGTGAGTGAAACACATAAGATCCCCCCCCCCAAGTTTTCCTCTGTGATAAATGCCGGGGGGTGGTGGTGCCCTGAACTTAGGCCCGGAATATTATGTTGCCTTCACCAATTATCATTTCATGTATTATCAGTGTCCATCATATATGGTGCTATATGCAGTAAAAACGCATTAAACGTCACTAATAAGAAGAGTCCATTGGTGTTTATAAATTCTGCCACTGAACGAACATAAATGAATGAATGAGTTTATGATAACTCACAATACAAATAACTGTTACGTTTCATACAATAATATAACTTTCTTTCTTTCTTCCTTTTTTTTCATTAAATACATTCAGCTAAGCTTCTAACCTTGAGAGTGCTCGTTCCTTTGGACCTTATACACACTTTATATTCTGGTTCTTGGTGGAATGAAGATAAGTTCAAGGTTGCTTCACGATAACAATAGACAACAACGCGTTTAGAGGACTACACGGGGTCTTAAAACGTGGCGACACAATTCATTTTAAAATCTGGTAGCCTGCCTCTGGAGTATTGGGGTAGCGTGTCTGCCTCACATTCAAGAGGTCCCGAGTTCGAATATCGGTTAGGGTCAGTTATCCGAATAAAGTTTTTTTTTTATCAGGGTTTTCCCTTATGCTGAGAAAACAAATGTGAGTAGCTTTAAGCTCCATGGAACCTGGGCTCATTTGAGCATCATTACACCGATTTCATTCATCGTCTAATAAGGACGTTAAACTAAAATAAATAAATAAAATCAAAATGTGATGTGTTCCGTTCATATGACTTTCTCTACATTTCTGTAACAAATTATTGTTAAAACGCTTATCTACTTTATAATAATCGAGATAAACGCTAGCAGAAATTGTCCTTATTACTTGGTTCCTTGTAAGTAGAAAGGCAAACATCTAATGTGTTCCCTTCACTATATGCTCTCTAGCTGTTCTGTAAACAAACCTTTTATTCAAAACATTAATCTTTTATCTACATCATGCTAATTAAGATATACTTAAGCAAAGCTAGTCTTATTACTAGCTTCCTTGTAAATAGCTAAAGCGATAGTCTCGTCCTATAAAAACCGGTCGCTATGTGAAACAATTGAAATTCCAATATCTTTGCTTGCCAGGATCAAACAAACGAGAAACGAAAAAAGATGTCTTCCCATTTGAGAAAAGTTTAAGTGGCTAAAATTAAAACCAATAAATGATCTGGAATACCTCGAAAACGGTTAACTCAAAAAAAAAAAAAAAAAAAAAAAAAAAAAAAAAAAAACTGTATGTTTTAATGAGATCTACATTTTCTGTGTAGTAAGTTTTTGTATATCTCTTACGGTTTACCATTTATAGAAAATTCATCCAGAATGAAGAGATATTTAGAGGCTATTCCCAGAAAATTCAAAATATACATTTCGTTTGTCATAAAAATATCTTATACGTTGTACATAGTACGAGTAGAGAAAGTAAAAAATAAATCTAGTGGTTTCCTAGATGTGAGGATAGTGACGCACTCGAAAGGAGCATGCATTCCTGTAAATGGGTTTAAGATATGCAAAACAAATCACAGCTTACTTTAAAAACTGATCTCCCAAATATTACAGAAGCAGAATACTTTTCTACAACACCAGGATCGGAGGACTTTGCTTGCTCCGATTCTGGTCAAATGTTAACTAAAACCTATATAGATTGCATCGTCATTGTTTTCATTTAACAGTTGAACTCTGCTTTAGAAATTCGCGTAATCCTTCACAAATCCGTATACTTAAACAAATTTTAAGTTTGTTTAATAAGCTATCTTTTAATTTTTGGGGGGATGGGGCAGGCGTAAACTTTGCTGTTAAACAACAAGGTTTTGATTTAAGCAGATGTAATGGGCGTTTGAGTTACATTTTGGAGAGTTTAAAGGTATTTCTAGCCAAGTTTATAATATGACTGCGGGTTCGGATCCCGCCTGGGGCATGGGTGTTTTTGTCTGTAAAAACCAATATATTATACAGAAACCGACAGAGGGGAGGGGGTAAAAATAATATGTTTTTTTTTTAATTTTAAAATAAATGTACTAGAACAGTTCATCTATATAACAGTAGGAAAAAATACTCAGTTTTTAGTGCCACATGCTTTGGGTTCCTCCCTGCGAGGTGGCGCATGCGCACATGTTTGCTCAAAAATAATCGCCACCAGACGGCAATAGTCAAGCCACAAAGTCTAAGATGGCTGCTGCTTGTAATGAAGATTTGCCAATTTGTCCAACAGATAATAAGTCTACGAGTGAATCTTTAATTTCACCCGGAAGTAAAAGTGTGTCGCGATCACCGTCACTTTCCTCCGTAAAAGAAGATAAGTGGCCGTCCTTGGTGGTTTCCAGAAACACGAGGTTTAACACCCGGAAAACAAACAAATGTAAGCACATATGTTTTTAAAATTTGTTTTTTTCTTTATAGTATAGGTTATGAGGCGCATCAGCGGACATGCATGTCAGGAAATGTTTTGATACTGTGTGTAATATTTTGAAATATGTTGCGTGACTTTAATAAAACTTTTGACAGCTAAGGAACCAACTAACCTCAAATTGTTTTTATTTGCGGGCCATTGAACCTTTATAGGTGAACTTGAATGTATTTTTCAGCTTAAACTGTGGGTAATATCTCGAGACCCGAAAAACATTTAAATACCGCTTGATTAATGTACGACTTGAACTAAATGATGCCTACGTAAGTCATCTGCAAGCCATAGCAGAACTGGTGACCAGCATAGTTTTAGGCGTTTCATTTTACAGTTACGTGTTTATAAAATACTTCTGTAAATTTAGCCTAAACGGAAACTTTTCTTAAAAATGATCTGCCTCTTAATTCCTTATGTGATCCGGATTTGATACTTCTGTTCTACAATTGGAGCCGCACTGTAGTTATTTACTAGGTCTTAAACAGTTGCTGTAAACTTTTAGGGCCCTAAGCCGCAAAGTGAAGCCGAGAAATCTGTGAAGCTAAAACCTCAAGGGTAAACCGATTTACTTGTACGCCTTTTAGCACGCACTTAACCATGTTAGGGTTCTAAGCGGCAAAGTACCCCAGGGGTGCTTTTTTTAGAATGGGAGGGAATAGAATTTGCGGCCGAAGGCGGAATGACGACAAACGCAGACAAGGGATTTTGTTTGCTCGTTTAGTCGTATTATCGAGCAAGGCACCGAGACATTGCATACGTCATACAGAAAACCAACTGTCACATACCCATTTTGACCATTACTAAATATTTAACTACTACGAACGCATGCTTTTTTTTTTCTCCCTAAAATCATCATATTATACAGTTACTCATTATCAATAATCCAGAAAAGGGTAAACAGTGCTTTTAAAAGTACACAATCCTACTGGCCTAAACACCAGACAAGTATAAAGATAATTTAAGAAATTCCAACTAACAATATGTGCTGTATAATAAAAATCAGTACAGTGACAGATTACATTTTCTTATAAAGGGATCCAGCAAGGCGTGAGCTGAGGCGAAAGGCATGCATTATAGAATTACTCTAATTTCTATTGCTTGAATGGGGACGTTGGACATAGTGTCATTATCTTCAAATACCTACACGTTCACAAAACTGCTTTGAAACTGAAAAACACTGTTTTTGGAACTTGCCAGTTTACTTTTATCTGTGAAGTCCAGCCTCTGCCCTTTTTTCAAGAATTCGTCAATGACGGAATCGTAAAAACCTGAAAGTGAATTGGGGCCGCCGTGGCCGAGTGGTTAGACCATTCACCTCGCACCTAGACGGCCCGGATTCGATCCCAAGCGACCGCATGTGAGATTTGTGGTGGACAAATGGGCGCTGGGGCGGGTTTTCTCCGGGTTCTCCGGTTTCTTCCGCCATCGCATTCCACCGGTGCTCCATCTTCATGTATCATCAGTGTCACCGCCTGCGGTGCCATAAGTAGTTAAAGCGGGCGTTAAACACTACCAAAAAAAAATTAAAGTGAATTCATTCTCTAGATTCTTTCTCAATTAAGATGACAGCAAGTCCACACAAATGTTTGTGCTCATCTCACTTTGAGAAGCATTTTATACGTTTCAAGTTGGAAAAACATTCAACACTGGCTGTTGTCACTGGCATTGTGAGGAGGAGATAGCATAGTTTTTGTAATTCAGGCAACACTTCTTAGAGTCCAATTGATATGACATGTTTGAGAAGCTCATTTACGTTGTGTTTCGAAAAGAATGTTACATATATCCTTGCATTGAAACGATGGGAAGCCTTTCTCGTTGCTACTTGAAAGATCTGTTAACTGGGGCACTGGTCTAACCCGAAAATTCATTCAACAGTCTGAAAGATTTAATTATAATTTTCCTATGTCACATTGACACATCTCAATTGACTCGGCGATTATAAAACAAATTAACATAACTTCACTGGTGACAATTTCACAATTGAGGCCATTTTAATAAAACTCAACAAACACCATTTACAAAATTTTACAGGAGTGGTATTTTTTAGTTGTACTCAATATCATTGGTTCAACAAATTTGAAAAACAAATAGTACTGGCCATCCTTGTAGATAGCAGTTGACAAAGGGGTAATTGAAATTCATCACTAACTGCCTTTATTGAAAAAAACTAAAATTATAATTTGCAAATTTTTACAAAACTTAACATATGCACTTCTTCATGCTCATTTGTTCTTCAATTTTTTAAAGCCAAGTGCTACAAATATATACTCTAAGCATTTAAATTTGGTGGAATCTTAAATGTATTACATTTTATAGTTAATATCAGAATAAGAAGTTAACAATGCATTAGAACATTTAAATTGCTCTTGTAATTTAACACATGATTACAAGTTTGTACAGCAACAAAATCTGTTTAGTACATCTTCAGCCTATTATTAAATTCATAGTCACTGTTTTACTGAAGATTAAAGCAAGAGTACATATTTTGATATACTCTTAGATTTAATACAATGTGAAATCCAAAGCAGTACTTAAACACAGTCCTTTTTAATGTAAAGGTTCTTCATAATACACAATTTTGTCTGAGTGTCCCTTGCACAATCTTTGAATAGAATTATTTACTTTTCTCTGAATCATTTCAAAATAATACATTAACTTGTTCACATCATTAGATGTAATTTTGCTTACATGATTCACGGAGGAAGTTGGGGTGCTTCAAATATTACCAAAGCACTTCTCTTTCCAGGTTTCACCATCTCAACTTCTTTCAATGAAGCAAAATGTATATTTTGAAAAAGACATTCTACCTTGGCTTTTGGTCTTATTACATAATGCATCTCTTGCATACTCTTGCCTCAGATATCTTAAAAGGTAATTTGGCTTTTATTACACTTTTTGGGATTGATTTAATATCATAACTATGCCTACCCTTCTTTACCCCAAACCTTAACATGCTCAAACTTTCCCAAAATGTTATAATGTTCTGAAGGTGCACTGGTTGTTTTGTGTTTTCTTAGTTCTTTTTCAATAAGGCTAAAAACTCAAGAGGCAAATAGCTCTGTCCATGTGTTCAGAAATAATTTTGAATTTCTTTAAATAGTTTTGAGCTTTCAGTATAACTCATAAGCATTGCTGTCATTGTAGAGCTTTTGGTTTGGGAGCCACGAGAAACAGAAAACAATCTGAGAGTAAGATTTTCTGCATCTCCTTTCATTAGATCTTTTTATGAAGAACTTAAATAGTCTCTCAGAGCAGGTGCAATTTCATTTGCTCCCCCTCCTGAGTCAGTCCCAATCCGTATATAGTTAACTACTTTGTCTGCTTTCTTTTGTGAATGAGTGAGTCAAAAAATTATGAATCGGCTGCGCAGCGTTTTTCTTGTAGTATCAGTATATAAATTGTTAGAATAGCAGGAAAAATTTAATAATTTGGATAATGAAGATTTTGACCATGTAGTTAGTGAGCTAACCAAGTTCTTTGCTTTAGCAATTGATTTGTCGGCCACAAAACATCGTGCAGAATTATCTACTTTCAGGAAGCTTTGCATGTCCTTCTCAGATCTCAGTGTTGTGTCTATTACAAAGAAATCTGCACATTGTGTTTTAAAATCTGTATATCCATAGATGATGCTGGAATACTGTAGATATATGGTCAAATCCGTGGAATTGGAAGACCATGAATGAACAATATACAGCCACTAATCAAAACATTGCTTTCAGCATTGAGGTATGTTATACCATAGCTTCTAACTTATCTAGGGGAGAGGTAATGTTCTTTAGTAATAATTATACCTACTCACCAAAGGCACAACACACAATTAGCTTAATGCTCAAATAGAGCAAAATTGCAGAAATTTTTTCTCTCACTTTCACAATGAATTTAAAGCATGCTGCTTTCAATGTTTAAAGTTCCTTCCAATGGAGCTAGACTGCTGACAGGGTGCGTTACTGAATGCCAGAATCTTGATGGCGATATACTCAAAAATCACAGACTTCCATTGTTGATGCTAAGTGTTAATTTAGAAGCTAAAATGTAATATAACAGAGAATTGTACAGCTATACAAAGAGCATGTGAAACCCATATGCCCCCCCCCCCCTATTTTTATTTCTTAGGACAAAGATTTCATTTAAATATATATAGCAAAACACAGCATCACACTCAAATTTCACTAGTTGAAATAAGTAGTTTACTTCGGACATGTTTTGGCAGCTATTGCCACATCTTCAGTGGAGATTTACCAATGAACTTGTGGTGGCAGCGGTAGTAGCCTATAGAGGCCTCTCTTCTAGGTAAATGGATTTTTAGATGAGACTGTTTGTTTGTTGTATATAAAAATGTATGACTTTGTTTTTGTTTCTTTAGAAGTAATAGATTTTCCTAAACTGTTAATCCAATTGGATTCCATGCTAATTTTAATAACTTGGGTTCGTTGTGTCCAAAAATGGTGTGCTACAGCTGACTTACCTGTCTGTTTATGCTTTAAATACCTGATATGTTCTTTAAAACATTGTCCGATGTTCCTTTATGTTTTCCCTAAATACACCTATTTTACATTCCTTGCAGCTGATTTCATATATCCCTGATTGTTTCAATGAAGGGATTTTATCTTTCATGTTTGTATGGAGAATGTTTTTTTAAACTGTGCTTATTAACTGGGGCTAAATTGATGTTCCAGTTTTTGAAAATCCTTTGAAATTTTTGATGTGCCAACATGAATTCTGATTTTATTCTTTTTAGAGTGCTAATTGCTTTTAATTTCTTCTCTTTCATAAGTTTATTAATCTTCTTTATCAGATGTTCTGTGTAGCCATTCTTTTGTACAATTTCTGTGCTCTGATTAAGTTCTAATTTGTTTACCTTCTGGCTTAATGGTAGGTTTACAATTTGAATGCAAGGCTGTTGATCATGGTGTGTCTGTGTGAATTTGGGTTGTAGCATTGTTTATTATGTACTTGTCCATCTGTGTTTGTTTTCTATAGATTCCAAATTCTAGTTTATTATGGTTCCTGATTATTTTTAGGTCCAAGAAGGGAAGCATGACATTCAATTCTTTTTCTGTTGTGAATTTTATGGAACTATCCTGAAGATTTAGCAATAAAAAAAAACCTCCTCTATACAAACACTTAAGATAAAATCCCCACATTGAAACAATCAGGGACATGTGAAATCAGCTGCAAGGAAAATGAAAAGGTGTATAAACATTTTTTAAAGAACACATATGTATTTAAAGCATAAACAGACAGATAAGTCAGCTAGTATACCATTTTTGAACTCAAAACCATAATTTTCACAGTGAATCCAAGTTATTAAAATCAGTGCAGAATTCAATTGGTTTAACAGTTTGGGAAAGTCTATTAATTCTAAAATAAATATATACACCATAAATTTTTATTCACGCCAAACAAACGATCTCGTCTCAAAATTCATCTACCCAGAAAAAAGACCTCTACATGCTGCTACCACAAGTTCATAGTAAATCTCCGCTGAAGATGGTGGCAATAGCCTAAACATTTCCGAAGTAAATTACTTATTGCAACTAGTAAAGTTTGAGTGTGATGCTGTATTTTTACTCTTGATTGAGTAGTCACGTAACTGTGCATTCCCATTAATGTTTTAATTAAATAGATATGTTCCACTAGTTTAGTCATGCTTTTATGTTGGGACTATTGGTTAGTTTGACAAATGGCAGCATGGTTTATTGCAAAGAGAGTTCACTATGCCTTCCTACTCTCCTCCATGCACCCAACATGTCTACATTGAGAGTGGCATCATGGCTGCAAACCAATACCCCTGCAGTTGCTCTAACTTAATTGTCACCTGCAGATAATCAGGAAATGAAATTGTAATGTAATGTTGACAATACAATTGAAGGTTTGGGAAAGTTGCTGGGGTGTAGAACCTGCCCCTAATCAACAGCATTATATAATTAACAGTACATTTGATCAACATGTTAAATGTACACAATTGTCTTCAGCATGTTGTAGCTGTTAACTTATATAATTCCACCCACAGTGATTGACTTCATGGGACAATATCAACTAAAAGCAAAATGGACTCCAGTGAAGACAATTTGGCTACTGCTATTTGTATCTCTGCTTGGTCTGTAATGAGAAAAGTGGATGAGGCCCTTCCTAGCTTATTAGCACAGGAGTGAAAACATTTGGAATAAGCCTAAAATTGAGAATAAATTTGACTTAAAATATTTGGAGAATGAATTGGAAGTGACTTTAACTTTTAAAATCTAAAATTTCAGGACTTCTTTGTCAAGGCCTCTAGGTTTAAATTTTTTGACTTGAAATTTCATCACAGTCTGTGAGGGACATCTTCAGAGGTGTTATCTCCCTGTCAAGGACTAAATAAATTGTAAAATAAAGCCAATATATACTCTTGACTCAGGGAAGGAGTTAAGGGGATGGGTTGTGCTGCTGTTTGTTTTCTGCATGGAGGTTTTGGAGTTGAGAAAGTATGGGAATCCGGTTTTTATTAAAGTTGTTTATCTTTGTAGACTTCCTGTATAAATGGAGATGATAATGTTTGCAGCTAAAATCTCTACATTATCACACTCTCTTCGATGGTCGTACAAGAATAAAACATATGATATGAATGCAACACCTCTGGACACCCTCATACCTACAGACCATGGCAAAACTGCTGGGAATTTTTAGATTTTGGACACCGGCCATGAAAGCTTATGCATATGACTTTAACATTGTTTTGAGCAGGGTAGAATACATAATCCCCAATCCAAGGGCACACATTTAAGAGCAGCTATTCCAAAACATTAAGCATTTTCATAGTTCACAAAAAAATTAAGACTAACCTAACTATACAAACTACAGATATAAAATGGCAACTAGTGAACAAGTGCAAAAGAAACAGCTAAACAAACAGTTATTCCTGCACTACTGTGGAGAGCAACAAATTATCATTCAACTACAAATTTTCCAGCAGGATGAAAAGCAGTTTTGGCCTCAACATTGACACTGTAACATGTTTTCAATTAATGTGTTAAGTAAATTCAATTGTTCAACCACATTCCAAATTGACTCAACATATTAATGTTAACAGATTAAACTCAACATATTCAAGTCAAATGTTGAGTACTTGGACCCAGCTTTACACAATGATCATATAGTTCATCTGAAAAAAATATGAGGGTTGGGGGCATAAGTCATAGCAATTATCTTTTCTTGTGAGAGTACAGTGCATGAGGACAATGTGAATATACATATGATAGGAAGGGGTTTAAATAGTATGGACAGTGAACACCACCTCAAAATGGTGCTTCACATAATATTTATTAAAGTAGTTGACATGATATTAGTTTCATGTTTTACACTCATTACAGCACAGCTTACATATCCGTTCTAAAGGCCCTCAGAGTACTCCCCTGTAACATGCTGCCAATGACATGGGAGGTGCTGAATACCATCTGAATTGCTACTTTCCTCTCATGTGGTAATCTGATCATCTGTAGCTGCACATCATTTCCACTATCCTCATATGTTGCAAACTGCCTATCTACCATGTAATAGTTCTTTTACCTTGCTAATGAGGTCTCAACATCACGGAAACAAGCAATGATAGTGGTCCTCCAATTCTTCCCCTCCCAGTGATGCAGTAGCCATCTGACACAATCTGCTTTACTACCCACATCACATCTATTCTGTATAGCAGGGCATTATTCCTAACATCTTCCAACAATTCCTTGTGACATTCTCTGAGAGAATTGCTGATTGGGTGTACAAGCTCTATCTAACATGAGATACATCCATCTGACACAGTGGCTGCATGACCATTGATTTCACATTGTTCACTGTGTTTCTGCTGACCATTCCAGTAGCCATCTGACACAATCTGCTTTACTCACCCACATCACAGCTATTCTGTATGGCAGTGCATTATTCCCAACAGCTTCCACCAATTCCTTGTGACATTCTCTGGCAATTGTCTCATGGAGAATGGCTGATTTGATGTACACCCATTGCCAAAAAAATGAGTCATATTTGGAATGCCAAATTCATCTAAGTCCCTCACAGCACAGCACCCAGTGCACACTATCTGTGATACAGTTGTGTACCGGCAGCAACAAGTTGTCACTAGTTCCAAATCTTAATATTAATAATACATATGATCGATAATCATAATCAGATACCTAACTTAAGCCTCTTCAACAACAAACTATGAATATTAACAAAAAATATTAATGACACAAAATATGATACAGTCTGGATTGTAAAACCTGTCACTTTCCATGTGTGTTCACTGTAGTGCTGTGACAAAACACAGATTACTCTCCTGGTGAGGGTCGCATGTTTGCTTCTCGCAGGTAGCAAACACTTTTTTCCCCTCTTTTTAATGATCTTGAATCAACGTATAGAGGCTATGTATTTGACTTATTTATTTCAAACATGACATTCGGTACAGTTAGTTATATAGTTATGATGCTTTAAGGGTTTATACTACTGAACATTAATATGCTGCACACAAAAGCATGTGGTACCCAGAAATACTAGAAGTATCATTAAGTAAACCAATGTTTTGAAACATTTTTAAGATCCAATTTCGGGCAAATTTGGTGTTATTGGGAGGTAGTGATTCCCTCTATTGAGAATGTGTAGGCTGAGATAGAAAGGGAGTTGTGCTCCAATTATCTGCAACTGGGTGAAGGACAAAAAATGGCTTCTGGGTACAAATTCAAGAAGTCTGAGCTCTTGTAGCTTTTATTTTGTCTATGCCCTTAAGATTGAGGGCAGTTATACAGGCTCAGAGTTCAAACACCCCATATTAATTATGTTTATTTTTTGTGTTTTAGCTTTAGAAGATAATAGTATATTTACACATATTTTTTAGTTATTTAACACAAGTGTTAGTAGAATTATGTTTTTATGTGCATAGATAGGTCCATAACTTCAAATGCCAAAGTTATATTAATGCAATATTACGTTCTACATATCATTAACAAACAAAAAAAGACAAGCAGCCACCGTAACTTTGTTCCATAATCTGTTTTCAGTAAGTTAAACATTGCGCTGTCAGCCACAGACCATTGTACAGTTTTTTCGTGTGCATTGTGAACACAGCTTTCACGAAGATTCTTGAAGCTCTTCAGTCTACACATGGAACCTGGGGATGACTCATTTTTTGTGTCCACAGGTGTACAAGCTCTATCCAACATGAGTTACATGGTGGCCACATGACAATTATTTCACGTTGCTCGCTTTGCTTCTACAGGCCATTCCAGCACCACCTGTCATTGTTAATACACATTAGAACTGCCTCTCTTACCTGTGACACATACTATATTGTAATTTGATAACAATTATTTTTCACAAAACAAAATAGTTGCTATGACAATGCCCCAACCCTTGTAATATGCAATATTAAAATCCTTAGAAATAAACCATTATTTCTGATATAATTGAAAACTGCTAATGTGCCCTTTTGTCTTCGTTACTCTTAGCTTTTAGTGATTAGGAATTTTACACATTAGGCATTTATAATTGATAATAATACTGAATGTTTTACTGCATTAGCTTTT
This sequence comes from Hymenopus coronatus, assembly GCA_030762935.1. NCBI lineage: Eukaryota > Metazoa > Arthropoda > Insecta > Mantodea > Hymenopodidae > Hymenopus > Hymenopus coronatus. The sequence goes on from CM060900.1 coordinate 510,828,414, forward strand.
TTTTTCAATCCTAACTGTGCAAAAAAGGTCTTTTCAATTAATCAATACCATAAATAGGCCTTCTGGGTTAAATCATAGATACATTTGCTAATGATCTAAACTGCTAGAATTGTAGATTGTGTATGTCTCCATTTTCAAAGTTACAAAAATCAATGGTGTAACATTTGTTTGGTCAGAGTCTTCTGAGGCAATGGAAAGAGGGAGATAAGAATACTACATGACTACATGGTAGCTATTTCAAAGTCCCAACAAACAAAAGTGACCTCAGTACTGGCAACCAGTTTCCTAGCTGTGCTATCTTAAAAGACTGACTGAAGTATAAGGCTACAACAGCTATATAAACCGAAAAGGGTCAACCATCATTGAAGCACCAAACAGCTACATTCACAAATAAATAATGGTCATTACTACTAAACAGATATAACAAATATTTAGAATCTAGTGCACCTATCTGCTAGCACCCTCATACTTTATCCCCTAGGCTGTATATAGATAGATAATTTATTTCATCTTTTCAGTTACAAACTTCGTGACATAGTTACTTTCCTGGAATTGCTAAATTTGGTACCATATACAGTTAACACCCTGGTTATTTACCTATGTATATATTTCCCTCTAATTGTACATTTTTTAAAAAAGTTTTTTTTGTCCTATCAATTTAATCTATTTCTCTCTCTTATAACTTACAACCTCATCAGTTTTATTAAGATCATGTCTTTCTTTGCAATTTTCCTCCCCCATTTCTCTCCTACTTTCCTTGTATAATTAACTAGTTGTTTCAGAAGTTCTTTCTTATTGTTTCCAAAAAAATTTAAGTACACTATCTCTGGTGGTAACTTTTCCCAGCTTTTATTCCATATTTTAGTTTCTTCACACTCAGTTATGCAGTGTAAAGTATTATCAAGATTAAAAACAAAAGAAAATGACTCGGTTTTTGTAACAAACATCACTTATTTTTACTTTCCCTATAGGCACTATGTCCACCAAAAAAATTTGATACCGAGATCTCACCAGAAATATATGTTTTAGGGCCCCCTGTATCCAAAAAAAGTATTTTCAGAAAAAGGTCCATGTGTGTGTGTGTATGTGTGTTTGTGTCTGTGAACACAATAACTCAAAAACGAAAAGTCAGTAAAATATCAAACTTTGTATTTAAGTTTAGTATCTTTCAGGGATGCGCACTAAGGTTTTGAGAAAAATCCCCCCACCCCAAACTACCCTTTACATGGAACTTTTTTTGAAAATTTCCATTTTCTCAAAAATAGCTCTTAACAATTTTGATTAAAATATCATATATTAAAGACATTTACCTGACAAATAAAATGTATATCTTGAATTTTCTGGGAATAGCCTCTGAAGAGTAGTTTATTCTGGATGAATTTTGAATAACTGCTAAACCATAAGAGATGGACAAAAACTTACTACACAAAAAATGTAGAACACCTTAAAACACACAATTTATGTTATATACATTTTTTCGTGGAGTTGATTGTTTTTGAGACATTCCTTGTTTTTGGTTTCTGCTATGAAAAGCTTACACTTTTCTCATACAGGAATTTGTCAACTGCTGTCCATACAAACAAAGGAACTTCAGTGACATAGCAACCAGCTTTTGACTTGCACTTTAACCTATGGTACTCCCTTATTTCGCTTCTACTTACAAGGAAGCAAGTAATAAGACTATTTCTGCTATTTTTTTCTGATTAGAATGAAGTAAACAGAAGTATAAGCTTTTTAATAATAATTTGTTGCAGAGATGTAGAGAAAGTCATGTGAATGGTACACATCAGATTTTTGCTTACTGGGACTGGTTTCGGGAACATCTGTTCCCATTTTCAACCCTTAATTCTGACTAAATCTTGCTTCGTTGGTGTCAACGAAGGGAATAGTGGTGTATCACTTGTGGAGGCATCTGTTGCTGGATCTATGAACTTCCAAAGGTTACTGTATGGTGGTAAATCAAAATTTGTGATATAGCTCTTTTTCTTCATGATATAGATCTTCTCCTAGACATCTAATTCTGCGGGTTTATATGCTGGTACATAACCTTAGGAAGTATATAGGTCCAGCAACAGATGCCTCCAAAAGTGATACACCACCATTCCCATCATTGACGCCAACGAAGCAAGATTTAGTCGGAATTAAGGGTTGAAAGTGGGAACAAGCGTTCTTGAAACTGGTCCCAGTAAATAAAAATGAGTGATGTTTGTGTTACAAAAACTGACTCATTTTCTTTTGTTTTTAATTCAATCACTCACTGTCACATGCTTCTTTGCAAGTTTTCAATTATCAACATTGCCACATAGTGACCAAAGATTTTATCACCTTTTAAACCTTTTAGTAACATTGTTCCTGTTCTTGCCCATGCCAGACCCTTTTTTCCACTTTTCCCCAGACATCAAGTATTTCTCTCTTCCCTATACTTTCTTAACATTCGTTTATGATATTGAAGTACTCTTATCCCATATGCTGCCTAATATTTCTTGTTTCTCTATATTATCTATCCTCACTTTCACTTTATTTCATAAACCTAGGTCATATATATGGTATAGGGTTATTACACTAAGTCTTCAGTTTCTGAATTGTCCCCAATCTCTTGCTCCCTCTTTAATATGCTTATACTCTTATCTCTTACGTTTCTTAAAACTTTCCCCATCATTTGAATTGTTTTTGTCCTTAAACTAGCCAACATTTTAATCACCATTATTCCTTTATTTAAATTATCTCATTCTTTATTCCATACATCCCCTCTCCATCTTTTGAATCTTTCACATTTTATTTTTCTCTCACATAATGTATTTACCTGAGCAATGGGAGGACGTTATTGACAAACTGGAAAACCCAATTTACTATGCACGAAATGATCATCCGTTCAAAATTAAGGGTAGAAGATACAGAACTGACGTGGGAAAGTTCTCCTTTGTAAATAGAACCATAAAAGACTGGAATGAATTGCCTGGAGCAGCCTTTCGGGGTTATCCCCTGTCTCTGAAGAAATTTAGGAAAAATCTTGATATTAATGTTGGATAATATTTGTAAATATTCCTTAAATGAAATACTTGTGATTTTATAGTGTTGTAAATACAAATGTTAAATTGGTTGGTGATTCTAATTATGAAATTAATTAATCTGAATTGAGGGAAAAATTAATGTTTTCATATTTGTTTAAATAACTATTATATCTAAACTGGCAGCTGGGATTTATTGTTTATATATCTTGTATACATATATAACTCTGCCACTGGGCGATAAAAAAAAAAACAAAAACAAAAAAACATGCATGCACGCGCGCACACACACACACACACACACACTGCTTCCTACCTCTTATAACATTAATACTTTTGTGTGCATCCATGCAAGTCCTATTCTATCTGATATCTCACATATGTTTATATATACCTCCTCCAATTATCTAAACCATCTTATATAATCTCAAAAGAACTCTTACCCTCAAAACTTGCCCAACTCTCATGCTTCTCATTGTCTTCTACCCTCAACCTTACTTCTTCCCAAAATCTGTGACAGTAATAGTAAAGTATATTCAAATCTATAGTAAATCCTGAAATCAGAGGTAACATATTATGAACTAATTTATTTATAAATCATGTTGTATTTTAACAGCTGTTAAATAAAAAAATTAAACATCGACTACAAAAATATGACTTTTACAAGTTTGTAGCAACAACCATATGCACAGGAATTAAAAATGACATCTATTGGCAGAAGTTGAACTATAGCAAACAGTATGGGTGGTGATGTAGGCATTCAGAGGCCTTTATTAATCTTGTAGGCAATGGTATTTTTCCTTCTATTTATATTTAATAGTTCCTGAGGGTTCCATTAGTTGTCTATGGATTCTGTTTTGCTCCAAAATATGTACAGAAAGATCAAATAGGAGGAATCTTCCAGAAATATTATACAAAACAATTTTAGACCTCCAAGGAAATTAAAGTCTTCAAGGATAGACTTCTCTAACATATTTTTACATCTCCATGCACATAGGGCTTACGTGCTATGTATATGGCAAAACAAGGGATGAATGTCAATCAAAATCAAAGAACATGTTGGGTGTATAAGAAATTCATGAACAGGAAAATTCAGCAAAAGTTAATCATATTTACAACATCAAATAAATGATGGACGAGTTTACATAAAAATAATATTAACATATCAATTATTAAGAAAGGAAAACTCAAAAATAAATAAACATTACAAACTACAAAAACTAATTTATCAGAGACCAGGATTTTGTCTATTATCTTTAAACTGAGTTTAGATAAACTAGTACTTCAGAGAGAAAAGACTTGAGGAATAAATTATATTAATATTTAAAAATAAATAAAATAAATAAATTTTAAATAGCATAATGAAGTTTGAACTAAACATGGGTTGTCTTATACCATTTAAAATTTAGCACCACAAGTTTCTCTTTCTCTCTCTCTCTCACTCACACACATATATACATGCATGCGTGCATAGTAATTTTTATTGAAGCACCAAAAGTTTAAAATATTTGCATCAAAAAGGATTGTCTTTTATTTTCTTGGAATAGCCTTGAAGTTTTCTGCATTGTTAATGATACATTTTTAATTTATTAAGCTACTAAAAATTATGGATGTGTCTAGGCATTCAGCCCATGTTCTTAGCCAGTCATATCCATATACAATTCTTAGAATTTACAGCTTATTGTACTATATACAGGGTTTTGAGGTTTCCCTCTTTTGACAGATCAATTCCACTTTTTTTAACTTAAAAACTGTCCAATATTTCTGCTATCCCATTTAAAGATTTTGATTAAGGCTCCTTCATCCATAAGTCAATCAGTCCCATGGCAATCAAATAATGTGTGTTCAATATCTTCACTCACACTACAAATGGCACACTGATTCTGTGGGACACTCTTTCCCGGTCCTTTTAGTCTCCATGTGCCTGCTCTTAACCATGCGATTCCCTCCTGTTGTTCATTATTTGTTTTCTCAACATGTATAGAGTCATTAAATTATAAGGCAGCCCCTCTTGCAGCCTCTGTCCACTATGCAAGAGATCTAAGAGTCACCGGAAAAGTGGTGCTGGCAAAGGTGCACTGGAGTCCTTACCTTAAATAATTGCTGAAAATATTGACTATCTGCTCCCAAACAGGCAATATAGCAAGTTAAAGACATTATCGCTCATTGACCTAAGCTCAGCAGCAGAAATCCCTGTGTAATCTACAGAAACTTAGTGATAACATCATGCAAGATATCACCAGGATTTCTGCTGCTAAGCTTAGATGAGTGGGCATTTTAGCAAATTGTGTTGTCTATATGTGAGCAGAAGATCAACATTTCCATAATTTATCTTGTGATACATATTTTAGTGCATCTTTGCCAGCATCTCATTCTCTGTGTCTCGTGGATTTCTCATACAGTGGAGAGGGGCCGCAACAGGGGTTACCTATAATTTACTGACCGTATATTATCCTTTCCTAAGTTTTCTTCATTGGAATATAAAACATTAGAGACCGTTTTTCAGTTATTGCATTAAAGAGATTTTGCATTTCTATATCCTCAAACCTCCTCCTGCTTTCCAAAAATCATTGATTATTTTCGCTACTTCTCCAAATTTTTCAACCCTTTTGTCTCCAAATTATTATGTGGTGCATTTGTCCATAATGAATTCCTAAGGCTCTTCTTCTGATGTTCTAAGCCAGGTGTCACCTACTGGTCGCTCTTTGAGTAAAGGGGGGAGAGGGAGATAGAGATATAGATAGATTTGCTCACTGCGCCTTCTGTGCTCTAGGTGACCAACTGTATGGAAAACAAGAACAGGTAATTCCTTCAGTGCTGTGGCAGTGGGCAACATATTGCATTTGACATGTGTAATCCACTTTTCATTTGCAGGTTCATGATTGGTAGAAAAATTGCTTATTGTGTCTGTTGCATTAGTATTTATAATTTGGATATGAACATGTACACATTTTCATAGGTTTGGTGGTAATTGGTAGTCATAATCAATAGTTGCAAAAACATAATGAAAATTATTATACAGTGCCTTATTTTTGACTTGTGACCAGCCAGTGGGAGGTAGCTGCTGCAGGACGCACACTACTGCTGGCCAAGTTGAATATTCACAGACCCTGAACCCAAGCCCATAGCATGCCGACAATTGAAGTGCATAGGTATACATATATACAATAACCACATACCTTTATCACAGAAGGTGTTGGAAATTATGTCCTTGTGCTGACATTCATCTCTCACACCTTTTAAGAACATTTCCATTAACACACATTAATTTATCTTCTGATATTGTCTTTTAGTTCTTTCAGTGTATGCAGGTTTTTCCGATACACTTTAATTTTTAAGCTCCCCCATAAATAAAAGTTGTATACTGTAAGGTCTGGGGAGCACAAGCTATAGTCCTTTACTGATGACCCTATCTTAAAAAATTTCCTCAATTTCAACAAGAGATCAGAAGTATGTGCTGTAGCAGAGTCTTGGTTAAAATATACCTGTGTGCACTCGATGCCACACAGTATTCCAGGAATGGCTTGATTATTGTATCCTTGTACCTCTGTCCATTAACTTATCCTCAAAGAATATGGGCCTTATAATTCGGTATGCATTCACAGCATACCAAACACCAATTTTCTGGTCACGCAATGTCATTTTGTGTGCAATATCAGGTTTTCCTGCACTCCAGTATTTGTTACTTTATTTTGATACATGGCCATTTAAATAAAACCATGCTTTGTCTGTAAAAAAATTAACTTTGGGTCCATAGAGCCATCAACTTTACCCGACACCCAATTGCAGAAGTTGACTCTACCCACAGTATCACATGGTTGCAGTTCCTGAACTATGGTTATCTTTTAAGGTTTTAATTTCAAAAGTTCAGTGGCTTTCCAAGCCAAAAATTGTGAAACTCCCATTTTCTGTGATAGCCTACTTGGAGATCTTCTTGGGCTATTTCTAACTTTTGTCCTATCTCATCAAGTTTTTTTTTTTTTTTTTTTTTTTTTTTTTCTTTTTTCTTTTCTTTAATCATACTGACACGGAGAAAAGTTGGAGCCAGGACCAGTTAGAAGCACTGTGTGCATGCAGTTACCTCTTGCTGGCCGGCCACGAGTCAAAAATAAGGCACTGTGGTATTAACATAATAAAACAACAAATTCCTTAAGTTGGTTGACAATCACATTGTAATGCCAATAGTATGAGAATCAATTTATAACAAAAAGCTTAAACATTTACAGCAGTGAATATGAGCAGGCATCTTAGTAATTGGTATCAAATACAATAAAAGAAACATTCATCTCTTTGGTAAATGTTGTACTCACTTGTATATAATGATGCTGCAAATAAAATTTTCCTCCCGCAGAGAACTCAACTCTTATTCCGCCACTTCTATAAATAAGAAAGATACCCCTAGGTATGCATAAATATAGAAGTCAATGGGTTGCGTTAGATTGCTTCCTATTGTCGACATTATAAACTGAAACAGGGTCTACTAAACAACAGTCCAAGATCCTGAACCAATTTTTAAAGCCTGCTCCATAATTCTACCCATTCTTGATACTTATCTCAGTTTGTTTTGCACCTCTTCCTTTGCTGGATCTTAATAATAGAACCAATGAGGTTGTAATTTATAGAAGAGGTAAATTAAGTTGGTAGGATTTAAATATGTACAAATAGGGGGGAAGGTACATATACATAAATAACCAGGGTGTTAACTGTATATGCTACCAAATTCAGCAACTCTAGGAAAGTAAATTATATATGTATGATGGTGCTGGTGGTTGGGGTTGGTGTTTGAGGGCGCTCAACGTCTAAGGTCATTAGCACCCTTATATGTATGATGTTTGTAACTTGAAAAGATTAAATAAGCTGTTTCTGTATACATATTAATGTGGTGATTGTATGGTACAATATGCACATAATATGCAAAGATGAAAAGCTATAAACATCAATATAAAAATAAATAGCACATAATTATGTAATCAGAAATTAGAGATATTGTTTCTAAGCTAAGGCTGGAAAAGTATTGTATCCAATATTAAAAATACAGGTGAATAAAGTCAAAATAAAATAAAACATTAGATAAAAAAGTATTAACATGCCTGCTAAGCATATAATAATTCCATTAAACAACAAAAGCTCAGAATCAATGTGCTATTTCACGCTCATGCAAAAAAAAAAAAAAAAAAAAATAATAATATCAGAATCTATTGACTTTTAAAAAATTTCACTAATTAAATTGTGCTCTTTGTTTTGTTTTCTCATGTGACAAGACAATTTTAAGGAGAATGGATCATTATAAAATTTGCAGTGCTAGCCAATCAATATTGCTAATAGGTAGAAAAAAAGTAATTTCCCATAAGCCCATTTTCTGCATCAAGTTTGAAAAAATGCTCAATTAATCTTAACACTGTTTATTAAAATACCATATGTTTAAGATATTTTCATTAAAAATAAAATGTGTATCTTAAATTTTCTAGCAACAGCCTTTAAAGTCATCATTCTGAATGACTTTTGCATAACTCATAAGCCATAAGAAATAGACAAAGTATTATTACATAAAAATTAAAATCTCACTAAAGCACACTATTTAGATAAGGTATGCATTTTCTTGTAGAATTAATCATTTCTGATATATTTCTTGTTTTTTGATTAAATTTTCCAATAGTAAAACTTTTCTCAAGTTACCAAAGTAAAGTTAAAAGTTACTAAATCATTACTCTTCATCCTGAAAGATAATGGAATTTCAAAGCCATTATTTAGCAACCAGCACCTATAAGATTTGATGATTCCTTTAGCCTACTGTATTAGCTTATTCCCCTTGTAACTAAGAAAATATGTAATAAAACCATTTCTGTAAATGTTTATCTCGATTAGCATGAACTAGAGAAGATGAATTTGTAAGAACAGTTTTTATAAGAATAGGTAGAGAAAGTCATATGAATAAATCATAAATTTATTTTTCTTTACTTCGAATATTGCAGATATAGAGTTCAGCTCACTACTCCTAAGTTATAATTGAAACTGAAAAATCAGTATGAGTATGAGGACTTATAGCACAAAGAAAATCAGATTAATTTGGCAACATAGCAACAGCTGCAGAATAAACAATAATGAAGATTAATAATAATTTGAAAGCGATACACTTTGAAACTCAAGTTTATATAGTAACGAACTAATGAGTCATTTTTTTACACAAAGCTTCATTGATGTAGGACAGGTCGTATGATACCTGCTCTGTGTGAGTAACAATGATGAAGCTTTGTATAAAACGACAACTCATTAGTTCATTACTATAATCACAGAGGTGTTTATGAATACTCAATTAAAATAGTGTGCCTTGCCTCTCTCCTTCATTCCCCTGAGATGATGAATTGGTGGACCAATAGTATGTAGTGTGTCCCACAGCCAAAATGGAATCTGCTGTCAAACTTTGTCCTTAGAACATTTGTTACAGAGATCAAAGGGAAGATTTCATGGTTAGATGTACCTTTACCATCTCTAGTTTAGGGTGACTAGATCTCCAGATTTTGCCGGTTATGTCCTGCTATTTTAGTATTTTTAGAGCATCTGACCAGCTTTGTGTGACGAAGCCATAGTATCTGGCTTTCTACAACAATGTACCAAATGGTGAAACAGGTATATGTGGGATGTTCATCAAAGGATTATGAAAACCATTCAAAACCTTAGTTTTATTAATAGATCACTAGGCCAAATGCCTGTAGCAACTAATAATGGCATAGTTGTGTTATATGCACTACTTTGTATATATTATTATCATTTTCCTTTGCATTCTTCTTAAGAATGTTTTAATTTACACATTATTATTCATTCAGGGGGCCTATACTCCTATCACATAGACTATAATTGCTATGAAAATACTGTTGTGGTATGTGATTATTGCATATAGCAGGATTTTGAAGTCCAGTTGTACTATTTTTGTCTGTTTTATCATATCTCCTTAATCTATTTACCTCCTCTATAAATTACAACTTCATCAGATCTATTATTAAGATCCTCCCTTTCTTTGGTAATTTTCCTCCCCTATTTCTCTTACTTTCGCTGTATAATTACTTTTCCCAGTTTTTGTTCTATATTATCTCTCTCCACATTTTGGTTTCCTCGTACTCAATTATACAGTGTAAATTGTTATCAACATTGCCACATAGTGGGCATAGATCTTTATCAACCTTTCAATAACATTGTTCCTGTTCTTGCCCATGCCAGACCCTCTCTTTCCATTTTTTCTCAGACATCAATGTATTTCTACTCTCTTCCCCATTCTTTCTTAACATTTCTATATTATCCTAAAGTACTCTTATCCCTTAAGCAACCTATCATTTCTTTGTTTCTTTGTCGTAAATCTTAGCTTTCACTTTATTCCACAGTTTTTGTCCCTCTATTGTTTGTTGATTGGCTAGCTCGCCTAATGCAGCTTCTTGTCCAATTTCTTCACTATTTTGCTGGTTCTTGTGCCCTGAAACAATCTTTGACAATATTTCCTTCCTCAAGTACTTGTATCCTATTCCAATATTTCATTATCCATTTGAATACTAATCCCTTCCTCCCAGCTCTTCCCAATTCAACTAATGCCATCCCATTTGGAGCTATTCCTGGTAATCCCAATATCATTTTGCAAAAGGACCTATGAATTTGATATATACATTTGTATCCTTTTTCAGCCCCCCTCAAATCTCTATTCCATGCATCATTCTTGATTCCACTGTTGCTGCATATATTCTCTCTAGCCAGTTTACTATCAAATTTGGTATTTTAAGCATGTTCTTCTGCTATTAATAGCTAATTTCCCCTTACCAAACGCATTTTTCCTTTGTTTTGTATATTTTCCATTGTTATTTAGCCATACTCCTTAGTAATCAAACTTGTTTACAACTTCAAATTCATTAACAACCATCTCTCTTCTCTGCTGGGTTTATTTCCATTCTTACAAACCATAACTTTTTATCTACTTTTATTTATTTTTAAACCCCATTTTTGCAGTATTTTTCTGTTGCTTCTATTGCTTTCTTTAAACCCCCACTTGTGATTGCTGCTGCTACTAAATCATCCGCAAAGAGAAAAGCCGGAATATCTTTAGTTTTGATTGCTGGGCATTGTGAATTTTTTTTATTTGTTGGAGTATGTCAATGGAGTATGGGACTTAATTTACAACTCTGCCTTAAACCGATTGCATTTGGTACCAATCTGTTACTTTGTTGTTGGCAAGCCTAATGCAGGATTTATTATCTGAGTACAACTTCTCTAATAGTTGTACAAATTTCTCGCTCACTCCCTTTGTTTTTAACTTATACCAAAGTGCATCCCTTTGAATGGTATCAAAGGCCTTTTCTAGATCTGCAAAAAATAAATATATCACACCTCTTTTCTTGCTTAGATATTTATCTATTATTGTGCTCTTATTATAAAAAACATTATCAACTGTCAATTTTCCTTTTCTAAACCCCCCTTGTCACTCAGATTTTACCTTCTCTCTCCGCTTTCCTGTAGTCCCTATGCTAGTACCCCTGTAAATTTATCTATCACTGATAATAGACTAATGACTTTGTAGTTACTTGGGTTATTCACCTCCCCATTCCCTTTAAAAAAACGGCACTATCACTCCCCATTTCCAATAGGTCAATTAGTGTTAATGATTACCTTTTCCACACAAATCATGTGTAAGACAAGCTTAAAAATTCAATAGCCAGCATTTGAACCATGGATCTCCCAGCCTCTAGTTGGTTGCTCTTGTTAAACTGAGCTGCTTGGCAACATGCCACCGTGGAATTAAATTCCTTGCATGTTTTCCGGCAAACCACAAGGTTATCTCAAATGATTCCCCTGTATTATTTGGTAATTGTGTTTGTGGTACTTCTTGTACTATAGCCTGTTTTCAGGCCATTTTGCTGATATTGATTGCTAAGAAATTAAATGGCCGTAAATATGTTTTGTTCTTAATATTTGATGACCACTTATACTTTTTTCTTGGTATCCAAACAGTGCATGTTCAGGTGTTCCAATTTGATTACAATATTTACAAAGATCACTCTTGGTTTTATTAATATTCTTCCAGCAAGGGTTATAGGGGCCATGCCCCTAAGATAATGCAGTAAGCCTTTACTGGGCTGGATTGCCCTCTGTGGTCTAGGGGTAACATGCTAGCCTCTAGTACCCAAGGTTTTAGGCTCAAACCCAAAGGAGGGCAATTGATTTTTGTGGGGGGTAAAAATCCTTAGCATGGCTTCCTTCAGAAGGGAAATAAAGTGTTGGTGCTGTGATAGATTTACAGCACATAAAAGAACCTCAAGCCTGATAAAGAGGTTCCTGAGCAAATTTAGTGATCTTTCATGCCCAGTATAGAATGGTAGACAGAGAAGTTAGAGAGTGTGCATAAATAAAATTCAATTTAATTTATTTGGTGGGCTGAATATATTGGCCGCGCTGTGGCTGAGTGGTTAGACCACTCGCCTCTCACCTAGACGGCCGCGGTTCGATCCCAAGCGACCGCATGTGAGATTTGTGGTGGACAAAGCGGCGCTGGGGTGGGTTTTTTCCGGGTACTCCGGTTTCCCCCCACCATCGCATTCCACCGGTGCTCCATCATCATGTATCATCAGTGCCACCACCTGAGGTGCCATAAGTAGTTAGAGTGGGCGTTAAACACTACCAAAAAAAAAATGAATATGTTGTAATTGTAATCTCTCAGAAATGTTATTAAATATGTGAAATGTTCTTCTTCCCACATTCATAGCTTCTCATTCTGTCTACCTTGATTTTAATTTTTGTTTAATTTCTTTAATGGAGGACATTTTAACAAAACTCAACAAACAACATTTTTATCGAAATGCAGGTTTTGATGGATTCTGGTCAATTGTAATGAGAGGAAAAGAATGCACTTTTCATAACATTACAAAACTCAATATTTCCCATTGAAAAGAGTGCCTCAATATAGAGCGTTTTCACGAAGCTCAACATCTCCATTTCTTAAATTTTCACAAAACTCAACTTTGGGAAGGTAAAAGTTTTGGGTAAAAACTGGCATACCTATGTCTTAAAATCGATGGCAAAAATATTGTAAAAGGTAAATGGCCTTTTAAAATTACAGAGGTGGAAAAATTTACATACAAAAAAGCTTGTAAATATCCTGTACAGTGTTACGTACAAAACACTTATTTTTCTGCACCAATAGGAGTTGAAGTGTTTAAGCCAAGGCATAAAATTTCTGTAATGTGCACCTGAGCTTCCAATGGTGAACCATGTCCGCAAGAAGAAAGCTGATGATGTGAAGGAGTTAATGAGTTACTTCCATAATGAATCGGAAGAGGGAAAAGTATTTTGTGGCAAAGATTCTGACAACAAGATGGATTATGATGGAAACTATTGCATTGAGGTTTTGTACCTTAAATTTTCAGTGATTTTGAGTAAGTGAAAAAAAAGTTTAATGCTACATTGAAGTTTTTCTGCATATGAATAATTAATTTTGAACAAATTACGGTTGTGTGTGTCTAAATTAACCAATTTTCAATTCAGCTGTAATTAAGCATTATTATAAAACACATATTAATGATTTTGATGAGGTTTTTGCCAACTGTAAATGAAAAATAATTAAACATTTTAAGTTATGTGCATTTCAAAAAATGGATATGTTGAGTTTTGTAAAATTATTAAGTGTTGTCATATTTTTTTCCAAATAAATAAAACAACAAAAGTAGTAGTACTGCCTATCAATAAATCCATCTCAAAAAGAGAAACACTAACATTTTTTTTATCCAGAACTACTATATCAAAAGCCTCAGAGTAAACTAAAGAAAAACAAAAACATTTCCTATAAATTTTTAAAATGGCATTTGTTGACTTTTTTTTAAAACGGTCCTCAATTGTATCTTATTTTGTTCAAATAATTTCTGTAACTTTTTCCAGATTTGATTTTTTCATCCCGACCCTTAGTTTTATTAATAGATCAATGGGCCAAATGTCTGTAGCAAATAATAATAGCATAATGGTGTTATATGCACTGCTTTGTATATATTATCATTTTCCTTTGCATTCTTCTTAATAATGTTTTAATTTGCACATTATTCATTCAGGGGGCCCATACACCTGTCCCATAGGCTATAATTGCTACAAAAATATGGTTGTGGTATGTGATTATTGCATATAACAGGATTTTGAAGTCTGGTTGTACTATTTTTGTCAGTTTTATCATTATTGCCTCGCATCTGTTTCTGTAATCTGTATGTCTTCTGGTAATGTTGCCTCCTCTGCAATCAGGGGCTTATTTCATAATGTTTACAATTTACAAATAACAGGGGAGAGATTACAAAAATAAAAGTTTGAGGAACTTTAAAAATCCAGATATACAATTAACCATTTCAAATCATTGCCAAATAAAAATACTTTAGAGCTAATTATGTCCCCATATGTCTAGCACATTTGATAAGTTTTATATGTGTATTTAATCTGAAATGTACTATATAAAGCTGTCTAGTCAGTCATATTTGAAGATTCTAAGATATTAATATTATAAACAAAAAATTACATCTCGCATTGTAGCAGGTTGGCTGTGCTGATTAACTGTGATTTGACTGGACTTTTGTAGAATGTATATTATTATGTCATATCTTGTGTAGATTCATCTAAGCACGAAGGCAGGTTGCTCTATGCACACTTTTGCAACCCAAAGCCTTGCAACTACACGAAATTGATAGGCAATTCTCATCCAGTGCAAAGCAAAACAGAGCTGTTTTGAGGTTAGGACTCTACTTTTGCCTGTTGCATGCTGAATGACGCCCTATATCTTGCAATAACAATTCCATTGTAAATGGGCTCATATCAAAACCTTTTATTGTATTCGTAAAGAGATATAAAGATGTTATTAATTCTGAGTAATAATGTTTATGTCTTCTGCCTACCATCACATTAACTTCTTATCTGAATTGCTGGAACTGCTGTTAAATTAATCTATACCAGATCAGTGGTTCAAATCATGGTTATGGCATTGAATTTTTCAGTCTGACTTTACCTCTCCAACTTGTGTCCTATGCTAGCTGGTATGAAAGAAATAATTCATTCACATTAAATGACACAATAATTGGTTAATTGTAAAACCCAGGACTCAAGTACTTACAGGGTTTGTAAGTCACTATTGAGGTATGCCATCTCAGAATTTGAGATCTCCTTGTGGTTTATTGGGAAAAACACGAGTCAGTTGGAGAATTTAGTGCCATACTGATATGTTGCCATGGTAGCTCAGTGATCAGAGAAACTGGATTGAAATCAGGATATCCTTGGTTCAAATACTGGTTATAGCATTGAGTTTTTCAGCCTATCTCTCCAGCATTCTATGCAGTTTTAGAGATATAGATGTGTACTTGATTGTATACTATTCTATACATTTTTTGCTCACAAATGTTAAAATATAAGCTACTCTACAACCTTAAGCCATTTGTGGATAAACTGCCTATTTTTCAAACACAAATTATAAATGTGTAGAATCACTATTTGACTGTGAAACTAAACACTTGTAAACTCTCTAAAATTTCACTTGTAAATATTTAAATTTGTAAAGTTCAACTTTACAAACTTCCATTGTAAAACATATTTTATAAATTACAAACAAAATTTACAGTTAACAAAGCTTGTAAATATTGTGAAACAGGCTCCAGGATCATGTTACCTTACTAACATACTATCAGTTCAGGAAGTGATCACAAGTAGGTTAGCAAATAGTGAAGCAGTCCAGTGTTGTTAAGGGAACAGAAGTTAACATATATCTAGAAGTGCAATTTCCAAAATGGAATGGAAGGGGAAGTTACATGATTAATGAAAATGGTGCATAGCATATTTGTAAACTATGATGGATCAAATAATTCTTTTATCATTCAGTTATAGATGTTGATTACTAATTATGTGCAGTTAAAATCACATTCTAATCCCTGAAATTAGGCAGAATTTAATTTCAGTAATATTGGATTATGAAAAGCATTTAGTGTGATGGCTTTTTCCACACAATTATGTAAGAGATAAGAGTTAAGAGTAAGTGAAAAATTCATTGCCACAGTCATGATTTGAATCATGGATCTCCCGGTCTCCACCTGGTTGCTGCAACCTCTGAGCTGTCGAGGCAATATGCATTTAATTCCCCAACTGACTTTCATTTCGTCCTGGTAGACCAAAGGAGATCTTAAATTATTTTGAGATAAACTACTCCAATGGTGACTTAAAAGTATTAGGGACATTCAAAATCATGACACTGCATTTTTTTTTTGTGTGTGTGTTCAGAGGAAGCATTTACTGAACAACAGAATTCCAGAACGATTTACAAGAGAATAAATAGGTTTATAACAATTACATACACACAACTGAAGTTCGTGCGAGACCCACGAAGTAGACAGGCCGCTGCGCAGAGTTGCCAACAACAGTACCAAGATTACCCTAAATCTTTAGAAAAAACCCTAAAATGTGTAACATTTAAAAGAAAAAGACCTTTGTTTTAAGATTTGCTGAAGTTAAGTGTGTGCGAGTGGAGCATTCAGATTTGAAGGATATCTAAAATCTAACTTCGCTCTAAGCTTTGTAATTCTAGCAACGCCTCTGCACACGAACTTGCTAGTGCTGCATACCTTTCAACAGAGGGTCCGCTTTCCAGTTCGCATACTTTTGCACATGTTTCTTTTTATCTTTAGTGGCAATTGAAACTTGTCACTAATGTTATTTATAAACCCATATCCTTATGAAACGGTTATAGTTGCCCCTCTACACTTGTATCGCTATCCCATCCTTACCGTTCATACACTAGATTTCCCTTCAGCTAATCGCGGTATCTTAAGTAATTTAAGACAGTGAATACGGGTATACTTGTTGCACGTGGTAGTCATTTGTCAATATAGTTTGTTTTAAATTGCTCTGTGGTAGATTATAACAGAACCACTTTTATGGTTGCTAAAGTTTGCAATGTATTCTAAAATATTATTTATCATCAAAACCTACAAGTAATACACATTCGCCGACGCAATTAAAAGTTGACCAACATGAATAAAATTATTCTCGAAGCTTACGTGTTCAAAACGGTCTCAATTCGTATTGGATTTAAAATGTGAAACGCGGATCATACTAAGATGGATTTGGACTGGAGTCGATTACAATTCGTCGTGGAAACGTGATAACTAACGAAAACTTTTTAATGGTTTCTTTATATTAGAAATACAAAAACATTTCCTGCTACACTGCAGTGTCTAACACACCTACAAATGAAGAAAATAACATATTATTGCCAGTTGTACATACCTTGTATTATGCTTCGTGTTGAGGTTATGTTAGATTTAGCAGCGATTTTGCAGTTAGAGACGAAGAACTTTCACACACGAAAAATTAACTCACAATAATTGAATATTTACGTTATACGCAACCACTATATGTTATGAAGCATTGAAAAATGCTAATAGTTATCACACCAATACAATGTTTTTAAAACACATGGAAGTAGCTGCACTGGGTTTGTTATACCGACGACCGCTGTGTGGATCGTCTGGAAAGTTCCACACTGTCATACGCGGAGTGAGGGGGGGAAACAGAGTTGGAGGCGCAGTCATGATTCCAAGTTATAGTTCTCTCCCTTCAAACGGCACCGCTTCCCCCTGCCACTGGACAATAACCACTAGCAAACAAAAGTCAACCATGCACCAAGGTGAGAGGCAAGGTATTATAATGTGTTTCCTGGGGCCTCGAAGACTGCTTGCAATTCGAGATTCGCGTCTCAGTTAAGGGACTTGGGCAACTGCGAGGGTTGATTTCCAGCCGCAGACTTCCTAATCCCGAACTATAAAGTTACACCGCCTTAGAGTGTTACCATGCTCTGAAAAATACTATATAACAATGGATCAACAGCTTTCAACATGTGTTTGAGGTCCGCTTTTCCAAAGCTCGCTCTGTAGAAACACTCAAATTTCAGAAGAGAGAAAAGGCACCTTTGTTGTTAAAGGAGTTTAATACCCATGTTATACAAATAAATCAGATTATGAAGGGAAAAATTGATTTAAGTACCCAATCGGTGGGGTTTAAAATATTGTTTCTGCAAAACTCGCTTTCTGAAAAATCTGAAATAATTTTATAAATCTCAGGAAAGTGTTAATAGTGTTAGGTAAATGGAGTCTTAAATATGAAAACATATTTTTATATCCTCTAAATGTAGGCAATATTTTGACAACAAAAGAAACATTTTACATTTCTGATTTATTACAATGGAAATATTTAGGATTTAAAAATAAAAACATTTCGGTTGTTAAATATTGTGTATTTGTTGTAATACATATTTTATAATGGAAATAATCTCAGTGTCACTATGTGTTTTTATTGATTTTTTATCCCGTAAATATCTTTCTTACATTTTGCATATTTATAACCAAATTAACAAGAAGCATTAAATTTCACATTGTAACAAATTAATTGTTTAAACATTACTGTTTTAGTTTCATATCATTTATGAACAAAATTATATAATTATTTTAATACTTAACCGTTCTTAGTTTTCTTTTATACCGCTAACTATTCAATAATGCGGAAAAAAGTATGAATGCATTGGTATGTTTTGTTACTATACTCTCTTCTGTAGGTTCCATAACAGAAGTATTGCTTGTATAATTATTTCTTTTCCTTCCAGCACTGTTTCATAAACTAATTTGGCATCATCTGGTTTTTATATGTAAGTTAATAGATCAGCAACGTCTTGAGCCTCCTTTATTGATACGTAGATGACTTCTGGAACATATAGTTTCATCAATTGGTTTATATGACTTACAATGTGGTTTTAGTACTTCCACTTCAGCTAAAAGATCACTAAAATGTGATTCACACGAAATATTAACATTACCCTTTTTTGGTTTTGTTTTCGTTTTGAATACTGAATAACACAAGCTATAGAAATGTTGAAAGTTAGCTTAGTGACCAAAATCAACATAGATTTCTTTTTAAAATCATTAGTATTCCAGTCAGCTCTTCGGCACTCCATAGCGGTTTAGAATGTCATATTCATTAAGAGAAATAATTTACTTTTTCAATATTACTAAAGATCAAGGTGGCCATATTTTTTTTCGATGTTCAGAAAACGCTGTAGTTACATCCTCGCAGAAAATAGTCTTATCTTAAAATAAAATGAAACATAAATAATAATAACAATAGTATTAATAATAGTAATAATAATAATAATAATAATAATAATAATAATAATAATAATAATAATATCAGTATTTCATCGAAGTCTCGTCCTCCTAAAGTCCTAAGCTCCAAGTGTTAATTTTGTCATATTTATGTTTATGAGCATTAAAGAAAATACTTTAAATATGTAATGCACTAGTGTACTATAATTTTGAGAACAATATAAACTCCGAAATCTGAATTGGAATAAAATAAATTTTTACTGCACCTCATTTACAGTACCTTATTTCACTTTTAGACCGTTCTAGTTTACGAAAGTAATTCCATACATTTTCCGACTGAGGTTTACTTAGTCGCGCAGTCTTGTAATGATGCATTTAGATGATCAGATGTAGAGTGGAACTATCAAACGTTCCAAGTACCATTTTGTAAAATTTTCAGGAAGAGCAAAAAACCATCTACGATATGTTTGTACATAACTCATTACGCCTAAAATCAGTGTGAGAGCAGTTTTGTACTACAAAATTATTGTGTATACAATTGTTATGCCAAAGATACAATGGTGAAGGAGAAAAAGGGTAGTGATAATAAGAACATTCTATGTGCTATATGATGGAAAAGTCAGTTACAAATGCCAATCAAACTGTTATATTTTATGTAGGGATTTTGAGAACAATAATACAAAAAATTGTTTGTAGTAGCATGTAACATTTTCCTTATCACCATGTATCCATTAAGGAGAAAGCACAAAACTGTAATATTGTTTGTAAAACTACAATAGTAATGCAGTATTCACGTTTTGCTACCTCAAAACACTGAAAGGAAGACTGGTTGAGTCGTTTACCTCTTACCCTGCGGTTGAAACCAGTGTCTCATAAAACTCTATGCTCTTCAGGAACGAATGGCAACATGGTTGAGGGATCTTTCTTTTTCTCAGCTGACAAATGCGGTTGATCTTTCAGCTGAAGCAGAGTTTGCTTAACATCAGCTGCTGATTTTCCTCTCTCTAAAATATTAACCACCTTCTGCTGTTCTAATGTTGAGTAAGTAGTTCTCATAGCCAGTGTTTCCCAACCTTTTGAAGTTCACGGCACCCTTGGGAATAACATTAAACACTAGGGGCACCCTTCCTTGAATTAAAAGAAAATTAAGCTTAATATGTTTATTTATTGAAATATTATATAATAATAACGTACACCATAACATAATACAGTAAACTTTACTACAATCACTGAGTAAAAATACATCAATAAATTTTGTTCGATTAATGATTAATGTGAACCTTGTGATTGATGCTTAGAGCACAGATGTGTGATGTCGGGTCTTACAGTTGACAGTGAAACACGCAAATCATCCTCAAGGTTATTCAGTCTATTTCTTGCTTTGCATGTTATTGTCACCATAGCAGAGAAGGCTTGCTCGCATAGATAGGATGTTGAAAAGGGCAAAAGTGCGTTAATTGCTTTCTTCATTAGGTTAGGGTACTCCTCTCTCCGTTGAAGCCAAAAACTAGCCACCGACGCCTCATTCTTGGTGAACTTACCTTTGAGTGTGGAATCAGTGCAAAGATCAATAAATTCATCTCGTTCGCAAGCAGTGAAATCCATTTCCTCTGCACTATCTACGAAATCAAATGGTGAGACAAACCAGTCGAGATTCGTAGTGGAAATAGTTGGAAAGTACGCATCTATTGCATCTTGCAATCTTGATAAGTGATCACAAATGCGGTCTTTCAGCTTACCCAGATCTTTATCTCCTGCCACATTAAGAAGAGATGGAAAGTTCGACAAATCTCCTTTTTGAACTGCAGACTTCCAAGAACTAAGTTTTCTTTTAAAACCTTTCATTTTATTGGTTGAGGAGATTATTGTTTCATGTCGACCCTGCATCGAAACATTCAGTTCATTCAGCTTATGAAAAATATCTGCCAGATACGACAGTTCAAAACACCAAGAATCACTTAGTAAGAGCTCATGAAATGTGTCTTGATTTTCATCCTTAAAATTTTTTTTAGCTGTTCTTTAAGTTCGAGAAACCGGTTCAGTACACGACCCCGCGACAACCACCTTACTTCTGTGTGAAGTAACAAAGAGGTATGAGCTGCATCCGTTGCACGACATAACTGTTCAAAAATTCTGCACTTTAAAGGTCGAGACTTCATATAGTTCACCATTTTCACAACTTGGTTAAACACTTCAGCAAAATCTTCATTACACGCTTTCACGACTAATGCCTCTCTATGCAGAAAACAGTGAGTTATAATAATGGGTGAATTTTCATTGAGAGCTCTGGCAGTAAAACCTTTAATTTTCCCAGACAGATGGTGCACCATCTGTACATATACCACAACAGTCTTTCCATGAAAGACCATGATCATTGAGATAGGAATTAATAGAAACGAAAATATCATGGCCTGTGGTTGTAGTCTCCAGCGGTCTACAGAACAGAAACTGTTCACTAATATCTCTTTCATCAATATATCTGATAAAACCAAGGAGTTGCGGTTTGTCACCAATATCGAGACTCTCATCTACTTGCAAAGCAAATGTTCTATAAGTTTTTATTTTCTCCGTGACTTGTTCGTTGATATTGCATGACATTTCAGATATCCTGCGGCTGATTGTGTTGTTGGACAGAGGAACTTTCGAAATTTGATTAGCTGCTCCTTCGCCAAGTATTGTTGAAACTATAACTTGACATGCAGGGCCAATGAATTCCTCTCCAAGAGTATGAGGTTTCTTTTTTTTTTTTTAGCTATCAGTTCTACTACTTTAAATGAGGCTTCAAGAGCAGTATCACCTATGGTCATTCTCTTTACCATTCGCACAGCTGTTTTCTTCTCCCCTTCTAATATATGTGAAAAATACATTAAACTTTTCTGTGACACACTAGGATGCTTTGTTGTAAGATGCCGCTTTAGTTTGCTAGGTACCATGGCCTCGTTGCTAAGTGTTTCGCCACAAACTAAACACACAGGGATAGGGTTTTCCTCGTTGTTATTCCACTTAAATCCATACGCTAAGTAACTGTCCTGGTATGTTCTTTTCTTTCGTTTGTCTTCTTTATGTGGTGAATTCGACGGTCCGGGAGAAACTGTAAGATTTGGCTTCTTAAAGCAAGCAGTAGGAGCCGACTGTTCACTTTCACTGTCCTGGCGTTTACGTTTAACAATGAACTTATCCATAGCTAAATACTGTGAATCAACGCGAGGAAGACAACTGGAAGCGCCAAGCGGCGTACACTTTTATATATTCATCTGTCGAAGTCTCGGGAATGTTCGTGAGGAAGCGAGTAGTCTGGGGAATGTTCGGCAGGGTATGCTGTAATGCCATCTGTGGGATACTAGTATAACTGAATTATTGAAATGAATCGACCACTATCACCATCTGCCGTGCAT
Source organism: Hymenopus coronatus (assembly GCA_030762935.1). NCBI lineage: Eukaryota > Metazoa > Arthropoda > Insecta > Mantodea > Hymenopodidae > Hymenopus > Hymenopus coronatus. The sequence goes on from CM060900.1 coordinate 510,850,959, forward strand.
GAGAGTAATTGATTTGACTTATTTTATTTCAAGACCTTACAAGACTTAAGGCTTCAGTAGAAGGTATTTTTTGTTTGTTTATCTCAATATCTCGCGGCACCCCTTAGCCATTCACACGGCACCCTAGGGTGCCGGGGCACACCGGTTGGGAACCGTTGCTCATAGCTATTTGAGAGGGATGTGATTGTGACACATTTAGCATTGTGCACTGTTATCAGTGAATCAGAAACATTATTCAAATCAAAGAAATCGATTTCTTCCATTGGAACTCCATGAAAAGGATTTAAAGCTTTAGTTTACTCTACCACCGTATGTAACAATTTTATTGTTTGCTGTAAAATTAACACCTAATAATGTACGACCGCGCGTCCAGCTCACAACACAAGTAAAATAAAAATCTGATGTGTTACACTCACATGACTTCCTCTAGCTACTCTACAAACTTCTAACAAAAGATAATTCTTCTTTCAACACCATACTAATCGAGGTAAACATTAGCAGAATTTTATTACTTGGTTCCTTTTAAGTAGAATGGAACTAAGGGAATGCACTAGGCTAAAGTGATAGTCAAATCACTGTCGTTATGCGATTGTCATTGGCCAGGAGTAGAACAAAAGAAAAACGGTCATTTACGTCTGAGCAAAGTATAAGTACTTCACAATTGAAACTGTTAACAAGGAATACCTCGAAAACGGTAAGCTCCACGAAAAAAAAAAAAAAAAATGTATATGACATAACATATGACATAAATGTATTTTAACAAGATCTACATTTTTTGTGTAGTAAGTTTTTATCTCTTACGATTTTCTAGTTAGGCCAAAGTAAGCAAATTTCATCCAGAGTAAACAGGTCTTTAGAAGCTATTCCCAGAAAATTCAAGATATACATTTTATTTGTGATAATACACAATAATTTATAATGCTAACCTCAGGAAAATGAACTTCACGAATACCAGCACGTGTAGAAATTCAATTCCTACCTTTATTATTAATATTATATCCGGTATATTAAATTTGTATTACTGAAATTGGGGACAAAATCGTGGACAAATATAGTCTGAGACATTTGTCTAATTTGGGGTACTGTCCCCGATTTTTGGAATAGCCTCTACAGACCTCTTTATTCTGGGTGATTTTTATTGAAGTTTTTTTGAATTTTGTCTTATACATTTTTTCGTGGAGTTGGCCTTTTTCGAGATATTCCTTGATATTGATTTCAGAGAGTGAGAGAGAAAGAGTGAGAGGGAAGGGCAGAGAGAGAGAGAGAGAGAGAGAGAGAGAGAAAGAGAAAGAGAGGGGGGTGTACTGGTATTTAGCTTTTTTCTCCGCGTATCTCCACTAACAATTTTACATTCCAGGCTGTACCCCTAGGCCTGGCCCTAGAATTTTTCCTAATTTAAATTATAATAACCATATCTAAAATAGATTATAACATTTACAATGTATTAAATATTATAGAAAGGAGGGTCATGCTAAAGAGTATAACATAAATACAGGAACTATTTAAATACGTTTCAGAAAGCACGTAAACACAAATTTCTATGCAGTTATGTATGTTTCTGACCTGTTAATGAGATGCTTGAGCTTGTTTTCTGCACACCAGCTCCTCTATTCGGGCCTGAATCTTTGTTAGTGCGAGTATGAATGGGGATTCTGGATTCAAGCGACGTTTTGATTGCTGTCAATGCAGAGAAACCCTGCTCACACAGATAGGTTGAGGGGAATGGAATAAGGCATGAAATGACACAGTCACTAAGTTAAGAGTACTCTTTGCGTGCGTAACACAGAAATCACAAACTGACATGTTTTCGAATTCTGTTTTCAGTGAAATGTCACGGACATATCCAACATATTTTTTTTGTAATTTTACGGGAAGATCAGAGATTTTGATGGTCCATTCTTGTGTAATACCGTCTTTCTCAATTTCTGGGAAGTATTTTAAAAGCTGTAACCTGAGATTTTGTTGGTGGAATTTGATTATTTCCGAAAGTAAATCAGCAATTCTAACTTTATTTTGTCCATTTATGTTCCAAAAGAATTGGAAAAACTGTAATATTCCCTTTATTAACGCAATCAACAACAACAGCTCTCTTTTAAACCCCTTTATTTTCTCATGAGCTTTAAAAAGTTTCTGTCCAAACCTTGGAGTTAAAGATTAAGCTCGTTAAATTTGTTGAATATAAGCCAGATAAGCTAATTGGCAAATTCACCCTTCATCTTCAAAATGCTTCAGCAGATCGGATTTCAATTTTGTAATGAAACATTTGTACCTCATTTTTCAGTTCAAAAAGACGAGTCAATACGCGTCCTCGTGATAACCAGCGCACCTCGGTGTGCAGAAACAATTGAGTGGGCGTAGCTCTCATCTCCTCTTACAGTTTGTTGAACAGACGGAATTTCAGTGCGCATGATTTCATTAAATTGACTGCTTTTATAGCAGTGTTCAATGTTACGTGTAAATCAGGACTTACTTTTTTCGCTACAAAAATTTCTTGTGTATAAAACAACGTTGCCAAATTATTTTGGTATTAATTTCGCGAATACGAGCAATAAGACCGCTTTTTTACCTGTCAATGAAGCAGCACCGTCTGTGGACAAACTTACACACCAGTCCCATGACAAATTTAATTTTAGTCTTATAAAATTCTCAAGAATTTTAAAAACATCTCCCCCCCCCCTTGTATGATGTGGCAATTGTTTACATCCTAGAATTTCATCAGCAATAGCACCCTTTTTAACATCAAAATACCGAATACATATACACGTAGCTCAGCATCATCAGACACACCTACCGATTCATCGATTTGAATGGCAAATCTTTTGTCTGTCTGAATATTTTCACTATTTGGTCAACAATATCTTGTGCCATATCATGAGTTCTACGCCCTACATTAGTGTCAGATTTCGGAAATGTTTGATTACTTTAACGGAATATTTGTGTAACATTTTATCTACTATAATCAAGGAACCAGGAATAATAAAGAGATTCAACTGCGGTATAAGGTGATTTATGTTTTGCAACTAGCAAGCTAGCTCATACGATGTCTCCAGTGCCACTTTAGTTGATTTTGTAAAACACGTATCATGTTTGAATTTTTATTCAAAATTTCTGCTTTGCGCCGGAAAAATTCGACTGATTTGTCTTTACATTCGCCGTGAGTGGTTACCAAATGACTGAAAGTAGGGATGGTTTCATAGAACTATTCGACAGAGTTTGGTTGCAAATAATTCAAAGAGGAAGAGGTGGATCACACATATTTGTCACGAATCCATATTTAAGATTCACTAATATCTGTATTTCACATTTCTCGGGTTTTTCGACTTCCTCGTAGATGGTTCAACTTCAACACTATTTTCACCAATGTCCCGCGGTGGAACAAGCTTGTCGCAATTTTCACTTGCGGCTGTTCAACATTATCGACACTATCACTTGTTTCACTGAGTTTATGTTTTCCTCTTATAACGAATATATCCATCCTACAAGTTAAAACAGTGGACCATCACAATAAATACATTGAACAGTTCACAAATATAAAGAAAGCATCATATGTGAAACTTTTGAGTAAAGAAAACGAACCTGCACCCAACAGTCACGAAAATATACTGAGTATTGAACTGTCGGTAGATTAACAGTTAACTAACGTACATTCTCTGACACTGTTATAATCTGTCGGCGTTTGAAACAAACGATACAAATTATTAGCGAGCGCAGCTGTATGTTATCATTGTTGGCTATACCGGTAGGGCAGTTCAAATCTCTCGGGTTGAAATATTTTTCGTTACTTTGTGATCATTCAGGAAACATGTTATATATGCCCCTAAGTCTTCGCGTACCAGGCCGCCTGGGCCGCGCCGTGGCCGAGTGGTTAGCCCACTCACCTCTCACCTAGACGGCCCGGGTTCGATCCCAAGCGACCGCATGTGAGATTTGTGGTGGACAAAGCGGCGTTGGGGCGGGTTTTCTCCGGGTTCTCCAGTTTTCCCCGCCATCGCATTCCACCGGTGCTCCATCTTCATTCATGTATCATCAGTGTCACCGCCTGCGGGTGTTAAACACTACAAAAATGAATATGCCTGATCTAATGGATAAAGCCATAATATACAGAAATCCAATTACAAAGTTACACGTTGTGTTAGAGTTAACACTATTGTCAAAAGGCAATAATATGCCTCTTATTTCATTTAAACCACAATTTCCATGAGTTGTGAATACAGAGGAACAATGTCAACATATACAAACAAGTGTGAAAGTATACCATTCTCGTCTTAACGCAGTTTCTGGTGCTTAGTGCTTGTAGTTTGATTTATATTTCAAAGCTGGATAGTTATTAATTATTCATCCCATGTGGTCTACTGCCTGGTGAATCAGCTGATTCGAATCCCAACATGGGGATGTGATTTTTTCATCTCCTGGAAATTCCATTAGTTTTTATTCCAGTTGTGCAATGTAATATGTTTTAAACGCTACCGTAAACAACCCTCATTTTCTACAACATTCTGCTTCTTTGCAGATGGGAGAGTTCTAAATGTATATAGGTGAATTTAATTTTCTGATTTGAGTTTCTAATAAAGTTACATGTAATAAAAGTTTTCCAAGCAGGATTTCTGTTCGTCATTAAAACTATGTGGTGGTGTTATGTATTAAGTAGGGCACTTATTCATCCGCATTACAATTTTTAGTTATATTTCTATGGTGAACAATATATTTTATTTGTCATCAAGAAACCACTAAATTACTTTTTCCGGCGAATGGATCTTTTTATGTTCTGGTGCTAAGTGCCCGCAAGTCGATGTATATTGAATCTGGACAGTTATTAATTGCTCATCCCATGTGGTCTAGTGGTTAGGATGCCTGGCGCTGATTCAGCAGGCTCGAATTATTAAAACCAAAATTTTCAAGTATTGACATTACAAAGCAACAAAATAAAAAATGTCAACATATGCAAACAAGTGACAAAGTATATCATTCTCGTCTTACCGCAGTTTCTGGCGCTTGGTGCTTGCAACTAGGCATATATGCACTGCTGGACTGTCATTTGTTGCATGCCCCATGTGGTCTAACGGTTAAGGTGTCTGGCGTAGTTTCGGTAGACTCGGGATTGAGCCCCAACAGGGGATATTATTTTTTTCCCTGCTGTATTCTAATAGTTGCTATTACTTTTATACAATGTAATAGTTTTCAACCACTGTCATAAAGAACCCGTAATTTTCTTTAACGTTATGTCTTGTGCAATTGTAGAGTCTTAAATGTATGCTTTGTGTCTGTATATAGATGAATTTAGTTTCCCGATTTGTTTTTCTAATAAAGCAACATGAGAGGAAGTTTTCCAAAGAGCAGTTCTGATCGTCATTAAAACAAAGGGCGTTACTATGTATTAATTAGGTGCTTATTCATCCGCCCGCATTTCCAGTTTCGCATATTGCTCACCAATTATGCATATGTAATATATACTATATTTGTAATGAAGGAATCACTAAATTTGTTATGCGGCAAATTTAGCTTTTTAGGTGGAATACACCACAAGGTCTGGAAACTTGAAAGAGAGTAGAGAGATGGAGAGAGAGGGAGATAATCAGTGTGTATGTGTGTGTGAGAGAGAGAGAGAGAGAGAGAGAGAGAGAGAGAGAGAGAGATCCAGTGAATAACACCCAAAAATAAACAAAAACCAATTAAAAAGATACAAAGATAATTAATACCATTGCCAAAAGTCAATAGAGCTTCGAATTTATTAAAACTACAATTTTCAAGTGTTGTCATTACAAGAGATCGAAATGAAAATTGTCAACATATACGAACAAGTGGGAAAGTATATCGTTCTTGTCTTACAGCAATTTCTGGCGCTTAGTGCTTGCAGGCTGATTTATAGTAAAGATGAACAGTCAATAATTACTTATCCCATGGGGTCTAGTGGTTAGGTTACCTGGCGCTGACTCAGGAGACTCGGGTTCGAATCCCGGCATGGGGATGATAGTTTTTTCTCTTGTAAAGTCTATTATTTCTAGTACTTTTGTACAATGTAATAGCTTTTAACTGCAACCGTAAACACGCTTCATTTTATAACATTCTTGCTGCTACAGATAGACATCTTTAAATCTTTGCTATGTGTGTATATAATTGAATTTAATTTTCTGATTTGAGTTTCTAATAAAGTAACATGCAAAAAAGATTTTCCAATCAGGATTTCTGTTCGTCATTAAAATAAAGGGCGTGTTATTAATTATTATACATTAAGTAGGGAACTAATTCATCCGCACTTCCATTTTTTAGTTATCTTGTTCTCCAAAGAGGTATACATAACAAATATTTTATTTGGAATAAAAGAACCACTAAATTTCGTTCTCCTGCGGATTGAACTTCTTCGTCGGAATGCTCTGCACAGTCTGGCAGCTTGAAAGAGAGAGTAAAGAGACAGAATGTGAGTGTGTGTGTGTGTGTGTGTGTGTGTGAGAGTGAGAGAGAGAGAGAGATAATGAATAATGCCTAAAATAAACAGAAATCCAATGAAAAATATCAACCTATACAAACAAGTGGGAAAGCATATCATTCTCATCTTACCGCAGTTTTCTAGCTCTTAAGTGCTTGCAGTTTGATTTATATTAAAATCTGGATTATTATTAATTACTCATCGGATGTGGTCTAGTGGTTAGGATGCCTTGCGCTGATTCAAAAAGCTCGGGTTTGAATTCCGGCATGGGGATGTTATTTTTCTCCTGGAAATTCTATTGCTTTTTACTAGTCCGCTAAGTTTCAAAAATGCTCTATATCATTCTTGCTTCTGCAGAAGGAGAACTTTAAATGATTGCTCTGTGTCTGCATATAGGTGAACTTAAATATCTCATTAGAGTTCCTAATGAAGTAATATACAAGAACTTTTTCCAAACAGGAGTTCTGTTCGTCATTAAACCCAAGTGTGTTATTATATATTAAGCAGGGTAATTATTCATCCGCAATTTTATTCTTTTTACTTCTTTTTCCCACAAAAGATGTGTATATATTGTATATTTTATTTGGAATCAAGGAAATATTGAAATTCTTTTTCCGGCGAATTTAAACTTTTTAAGTGCAATACCCGAGTCAATCTGTAAGAGAGTACAACTGCAGAGAGAGAATAGGAGAGAAGAGAGAGAGAGAGAGGGGGGAGAGAATGTGTTTGGGTGTGATCTAATGGATAAAACTCGAAATAAACAGAAATCCATCTATAATGGTACACGATCAGTTAGATTGAACACCATTGCGAAAAGGCAATGTGCCTTTGATTTTATGAAAACTACAATTTCCAAATATTGTCATTACCTAGAACCAATATGAGAGATGTCAACCTATCAAAAAAGTGGGAAAGAATATCACTGTCATCTTCCCGCTGTTTCTGGCGCTAAGTGTTTGCTGCTTGATGTAATATATATATATATATATATATATATATATATATATATATATATATACATAAATAAATATATTAAATGCTGGAATGTTATTAACTACTCATCCCATGTGGTCTAGTGGTTAGAATGCTTTGCGCCGATTCAGAAGTGTTGGGTTCGAATCCCGACATGTTGATGTTATCTATGTTTCTACTTTAAATTCTATTAGTTGCTTTAAACTGCTGCGGTAAGTAACACTCATTTTCTGTATCAGTCTTGCCTATGCAGACGGAGAACTGTAAATGTATGCTCTGTGTCTGTATAAAGGTGAACTTAATTTTCTAATATGAATTTCTATTAAAGTAAGATACAAGAAAAATTTTCCAAGCAGGAGTTCTGTTCGTCATTAAAACTAAGGGGTGTTATTATATATTAAGTACGTTGTACTTATTCATCCACACTTCTGTTTTGTTTAATAATATTGCTCACCAAAGATGTGTATATAATATATATTTTATTTATAATCAAGAAACCATGGACATTCTTTTCCGGCGAATTAAACTTAAATAGAATACCCTAGGCAGTCTTTAAGTCTGTAAGAGAGTACAACAGCAGAGAGAGAGAGAGAGAGAGAGAGAGAGAGAGAGAGAGAGAGAGAGAGAGAGATAATGAATAAAGGCTAAAATAAATAGAAATCCAACTATAATAGTACACAATGAATTACTGTGAACATCATTATGAAAAGCCAACATGCCTTCAATTTTATTAAAACCACAATTTTCAAGTATTGACATTACAAAGCAACAAAATCAAAAATGTCAACATACGCAAACAAGTGGCAAAGTATATCATTCTCGTCTTGCCGCAGTTTCTGGCGCTTGGTGCTTGCAACTAGGCATATATGCACTGCTGGACTGTCATTAGTTGCATGCCCCGTGTGGTCTAGTGGTTAAGGTGCCTGGCGAAGATTCGGGACCGTACCTGGCGCAGTTTCGGCAGACTCGGGCTCGAGCCCCGACAGGGGATATTACTTTTTTACCCTGCTTTATTCTATAATGTAATAGTTTTCAACCACTGCCATAAAGAACCCGTCATTTTCTTCAATGTTATGTCTTGTGCAATTGTAGAGTCTTAAATGTATGCTCTGTGTCTGTATATAGGTGAATTTAGTTTTCCGATTTGTCTTTCTAATAAAGCAACATGCAAGGAATTTTTCCAAGAAGCAGTTCTGATCGTCATTAAAACAAAGGTGCTTATTCATCCGCATTTCCAGTTTCGTATATTGCTCACCAATTATGTATATGATTACAACGGTAGTGAGAAAGGGGGAGGGAGGGAGAGATATCTAATAAATAAAGCACAAAATAAACCGAAATCCATTTACAATTATATAAACAATTTTAATATTGTTATCGAAATGCAATATACCTTCAATTAAGATTATTCAATACAGTCCAAAATAAACGGAAATGCAATTACAAAGACATAAAATAAATTGGTGTAAACACTATAGCAAAATCCATTATGACCTCGATTTTATTAAAATCACAATTTCCAAGTTCTGATATACAAAAGTACATAATGAAAAATGCCCACATATACAAACAAGTGGAAAAACATAATATGATTCTCATGTTATAGTACATTCTAGTGCTTTGGCGTAAATCTTGCTTTATGAAGCACGCTGGACTGCCTTCAACTACTTATCCCATGTGGTCTAGTGGTTAGGACGCTTGACGCTGATTCAGGAGGCTCAAGTTCAAATCTGGATATGGGAATATTCCTTTTTTTTTATGCTGTAAATTCTATTAATTGCTATTACTTTTGTGCAATGCAATTGTTTTTCACTGGTGTGGGTAATAAATTGTATATAACATTCTTGTTTGTGCCGATACAATGCTCTAAATGTAGGCTCGGTGTCTGTATATATTTGTACTTAATTTTCTGTTTCGAGTTTTTAATAAAGTAATGTGAAGGTAAGGTTTTCCTAGGATGTGTTCTGTTCGGCATTAAAACTTAATGATGATATTATGCATTATGTAGAGTACTTATTCATTCGCAATCCTATTATGTTTTAGTAATATTGCTCATCAAAGACGTACCTATATATAATTAATATTTTACTTAGAATCAAGGAACAACCGAAATTCTTTTTCATGGAATTATAGTTTTTAGGTGGAATATCTTACACAGTCTCTAATTCTGAAAGAGTACAATGGCAAGGAGAAAGGGGGATGGGGGGCGAAAGAGGGGGAGAGAGAGAGAGAGAGAGAGAGAGATATCTAATGAATAAAGCACTAAATAAACCGAAATCCATTTATGATAAAAAAAGATTAATATCGTTACCGTAAGAATATACCTTCAATTAAGATTAATCAATACAGTCCAAAATAAACAAATCCAATTACAAAGATATAAAATTAATTAGAGTAAACACCATTGCAAAATCTATTGTGGCTTCGGTTGTAGTGAAATCACAATTTCCAAGTACTGGTATTACAAAAGTTCATAATGATAAATGTCAACATATACAAAAAAGTGGAAAAAACGCATCATTTTCATATTACAGTAATTTCTGGTGCTTATATCCTGCTTTATGATGCTTGCTGGACTGCCATTAGATAGTTATCCCATGTGGTCTAGTGGTTAGGACGCCTGGCGCTGATTCAGGAGGCTCGAGTTCAAATCTCGACATGGGAATATTCCTTTTTTTTTATGCTGTAAATTCTATTAATTGCTATTACTTTTGTGCAATGCAATTGTTTTTAACTGGTGCGGGTAATAAATTGTATATAACATTCTTGTTTGTGCCGATACAATGCTCTAAATGTAGGCTCGGTGTCTGTATATATTTGTACTTAATTTTCTGTTTCGAGTTTTTAATAAAGTAATGTGAAGGTAAGGTTTTCCTAGGATGTGTTCTGTTCGGCATTAAAACTTAATGATGATATTATGCATTATGTAGAGTACTTATTCATTCGCAATCCTATTATGTTTTAGTAATATTGCTCATCAAAGACGTACCTATATATAATTAATATTTTACTTAGAATCAAGGAACAGCCGAAATTCTTTTTCATGGAATTATAGTTTTTAGGTGGAATATCTTACACAGTCTCTAATTCTGAAAGAGTACAATGGCAAGGAGAAAGGGGGATGGGGGGCGAAAGAGGGGGAGAGAGAGAGAGAGAGAGAGAGAGAGAGAGAGAGAGAGAGAGAGAGATATCTAATGAATAAAGCACTAAATAAACCGAAATCCATTTATGATAAAAAAAGATTAATATCGTTACCGTAAGAATATACCTTCAATTAAGATTAATCAATACAGTCCAAAATAAACAAATCCAATTACAAAGATATAAAATTAATTAGAGTAAACACCATTGCAAAATCTATTGTGGCTTCGGTTGTAGTGAAATCACAATTTCCAAGTACTGGTATTACAAAAGTTCATAATGATAAATGTCAACATATACAAAAAAGTGGAAAAAACGCATCATTTTCATATTACAGTAATTTCTGGTGCTTATATCCTGCTTTATGATGCTTGCTGGACTGCCATTAGATAGTTATCCCATGTGGTCTAGTGGTTAGGACGCCTGGCGCTGATTCAGGAGGCTCGAGTTCAAATCTCGACATGGGAATATTCCTTTTTTTTATGCTGTAAATTCTATTAATTGCTATTACTTTTGTGCAATGCAATTGTTTTTAACTGGTGCGGGTAATAAATTGTATATAACATTCTTGTTTGTGCCGATACAATGCTCTAAATGTAGGCTCGGTGTCTGTATATATTTGTACTTAATTTTCTGTTTCGAGTTTTTAATAAAGTAATGTGAAGGTAAGGTTTTCCTAGGATGTGTTCTGTTCGGCATTAAAACTTAATGATGATATTATGCATTATGTAGAGTACTTATTCATTCGCAATCCTATTATGTTTTAGTAATATTGCTCATCAAAGACGTACCTATATATAATTAATATTTTACTTAGAATCAAGGAACAACCGAAATTCTTTTTCATGGAATTATAGTTTTTAGGTGGAATATCTTACACAGTCTCTAATTCTGAAAGAGTACAATGGCAAGGAGAAAGGGGGATGGGGGGCGAAAGAGGGGGAGGGAGAGAGAGAGAGAGATATCTAATGAATAAAGCACTAAATAAACCGAAATCCATTTATAATAAAAAAAGATTAATATCGTTACCGTAAGAATATACCTTCAATTAAGATTAATCAATACAGTCCAAAATAAACAAATCCAATTACAAAGATATAAAATTAATTAGAGTAAACACCATTGCAAAATCTATTGTGGCTTCGGTTGTAGTGAAATCACAATTTCCAAGTACTGGTATTACAAAAGTTCATAATGATAAATGTCAACATATACAAAAAAGTGGAAAAAACGCATCATTTTCATATTACAGTAATTTCTGGTGCTTATATCCTGCTTTATGATGCTTGCTGGACTGCCATTAGATAGTTATCCCATGTGGTCTAGTGGTTAGGACGCCTGGCGCTGATT